>CM070512.1:34765361-35386365 GCA_036346375.1 Guadua angustifolia | reverse complement strand
GCCATGAAAGCGATCGCCGCCGCAAGGCGAAGCCATCAGAGAAGCGTGGGAATCCGGAGATGCCGATGACGTGAGGCCCTACCGGGCGCGCAGCTAACCGTTAGTGTTAATAGAAACCGCAAGTAAATTTATAAGTCTAGGGGCAGCGCTCCCATTCCCTGAATGGTTAGACCGAAGGAGGGTCCAAGAGTTATGCTTGGTTCGGGTGAAAATCCTACTCTCATTGTGGAGGCGATCGTATATTGCTTCGATGTGGGGGTCACCCGTATTACATAAGTGAGGATCGGGTGCGCCCCGATCGCCTCGTGGGTGAAAACGAAAGCGAGGTGTGAGGGACTCGTGGTTGTGAGGGCACCGGAGCTCCTATGTGTTGCTATTGATCGGTTAAATCTGTTCTAGAGGGCCCCGCTTCTTTATATAGCCTCAAGAAGCAAAAGTTACATGGAGTCCCGAAAAAGAAGGATGGGGTGCCTTACGTCAGGGGGTCTATCCTTTAGCCTCGGCGTCGATCTCGGATTGACGCTCGACGGGTGAATGCGTGCCTCATCTTGGGTTGGTGGACACGTAGAGTAGCGGGGCTTTGCTCCTTCGAACGGCGATCGCCTCCTGCCCACTAGTCGTATGCTGACGTCGGGCCGGCTGGCTCCGGAGATCGCCTTGGGGGTACGCGCGTCCGCCCACTGTTCATGACCGGGCGATGAGTTCGGCGCTCATCCTCGGCCACCTTGAAAGCATCTAGGCCCCCATGTGGTTTAGGTTTTGGTAATTAATGACAATCAAGGTTAAAAGACTAATGTTGTTTGTGAGTAAGTTGAAAACAGGAAAATATATGCTTCAGAAGATGTCGGATGATATCAATACAAAAAGTGGAGTATGCATCAAGAAAGCAAAAGAAACAAAGGTATAAAGGTTTAGAAGTATTTCTCTGGTTTTACCGATCTTAGAAGACGAAGCAAAGATCGGATTTTTAGTTTTAGTGCCGTGATACTATTAAGAGGGCCTTTGTCGTTGTGTTTAAGGTTGAAAAAGTGTCAAGGCTCAAAATACTATTGTCTGAAGCACTTGCACAAATTACTCTAAAGGAAATATTTTGATCGTGTAAAGGGTGTCTTTAAATTTGGTTGGACTGGTCTCAAAGTGTTGGACCGAATCGTCGGTTCAACCGGTCATTGTCCGGTGCCTTTTCTTTAGAGAAGCGCCAGAACTTCGTTTTAGTTAGGCGGTCCGGCCGTAGCTTGGCGGTTGGACCGCTCGCCGCCGATTCGGCCGTTTTTTCGAAGAATGCATTACAAATTGTAAAAGGCGGTGAGACCAAGCTATGATGGTCGGACCGGACGGTCGGTGCCACCACGCCTCGTCGGCATGTTTTTTCCGAGAGGGTTAAAACCCATTTTTCTTGTCCGGCAACCGCTTCCCGTCGGTAGGACCGTATGACCGTGGGATTGCTGGGCAAATTTCTTTTGAGCGGTGCGACCGGACCTTCGGTTCCAACCGACCGCAGAGCGGCGTGTTTTTTCCGAGAAGAGGGTAAAACTAGGAATTCGCTCGGCGGTTGGACCGGTATTGATGAGCGGCCGACGGCTATTGTCCAACGGTCACTATTTAGCATTAAATGCACTGTCCGACCGCTGGACCGTGAGGGTGGTTCGACCGCCGGTCCGTTGGACCGCTGTCTACCAAAATCAATAAAAATTCCAAGCGGCTAGTTTTGGTTGGTGGAGGCTATAAATACCCCTTGCTGCAGTGTGAGGGGTTCTTCTTGACCACATTGAATACACTTGAGTTATTGCAAGTCCTCAAAACACCTTGAGCACTAGTTTCACACATTTGAGAGGTGTAGAAGCAAAATTGAGTGAGCATTCATTGTTTGAGCCTTAGACACTCAAGTTCAACCTCAAGCAAGCGTCGAAACTTATTACTCTTGGAGGTTGCCGCCTCCTAGACGGCTTGGAGGCGATCGGGATTGGTGATCTTCTCAAAGAAGGTTGTGAGAAGGCCCAATTGTTGTGAAGGCCTGGCTTCGCCTACCCGAGCGGGAAGAGCTATCAATAGTGATCGGGGAAGGCTCAAGCGAGTGGAGCCGGCTTGAAGTGGTTCAAGTCACCTCAACGTGGAGTAGGGGAGACCGGCAAGTTTCCGAGACCACGGGATAAAAATTCACGTGTTCATCCTTGTGTGGTTTGCGTTGTTTCTACTATTGCTTTATTTCTAGCACTTGATCTTTATTGAATTTGCCTCATTACTTGCACTTGCTTTATTATTATTAGTACTTGAAGTTGTTTAAGTATAAGAATTTCGGTGATCATTAAAATTACTAGGTATTGATATTGCTAGAATCGTATATTGTGCTTAGGAATAACCAAAAGTGAAATTTAGCTTAGAAAATTATAAAACCTCCTATTCACCCCCCCTCTAGTCGGTATCCTTGATCCTACAAGTGGTATCAGAGCAAGGACTCTTATTTAGGGCTTTACCGCCTAAGAGTAAGGATGGCTAGTGATGGGGTGTCGATAGGTAAAGCTCCATTTTTCGATGGTACTAATTATGCATATTAGAAAATTCGCATAACCGTGTATCTTAAAGCTATGAACCCCAACATATGGAGAATTGTAAATGAGGGCTATGTTGTGACCGGTGATCCCGCTTTAACTCCGGAACAAAATGAAAGATATGTTCATTTAAATGCTCAAGCTATGAATGCTATCTTTGGTGCATTAAATGCGGATGAATTCAATCGCATAAGCAATTTAGAAACCGCACATGAAATTTGGAATATATTATCGGAAATTCATGAAGGGACATCCACGGTTAAGGAAGCTAAATTGCATATGCTTAGAGTAAAGTATGAAAGTTTTATTATGTTGCCTCATGAAAGTATAAATGAAATGTATTCTCGGTTAAATAACGTTGTTAATGAGCTCAAGGGACTTGGTTCCACCTTGAGTGATGTTGATGTTGTTAGGAAGATGCTTAGGGCCCTTCCGGAGAAGTATGAGACATTGGTGACATTATTTCTAAATTCGCCGGAATTACCAAGGATGACGCCAACCGGACTTCTTGGAAATCTAATCACCAATGAGCTCTACAAGAAGGACAAGGAAGAATTGTTAGAACAAAGCTCATCAAAGAAGAAGAACATCGCCTTCAAAGCTAAGGTGGAGTCAAGTGATGAAGACTCCGAAGATGAGGACATCGAGGAGGAAATGGCGCTTCTTGTGAGAAGAATGAAGAGATTTATGAAAAGGCGCTCTAATTCAAGTGGTTTTCAAAAGTTCAAGAAAGGGCAATCTTCTAGCACCAACCGATATGCGAATATCCGGTGCTATGAATGTGATGAGAAGGGGCACATCGCCTCACATTGCCCGAAGAAGAAGAATGATGACAAGGATAGATCACCCAAGAAGAAGAAATTCTATCAAGGGAAGAAGAAGCTCTTCAAGAAATTCCAAAAGGATGGCAAGGGTGAAGCTCATATAGGAGAGTGGGATTCCGAAGAAGAGTATTCGGATTCCGACTCATCCGAAGAGGAGACTCCTTCGAAGAAGAAGGGTCTTGCCGGTGTCGCCATCAAGGAGGCTTCGTCGCCTTTCGTCACTCCTTTATGCCTTATGGCTAGAGGAGAAACCAAGGTAAACTCTAATGAAGATAATGAACCATCATATGATGAGTTAATGGACATGCTAGAAGAATTAAATGAATATCTTGGTAAAGAAAAATCAAAATTTAAGGTTTTAAAGAAAGAATTCCTAACTCTCAAAAATTCATATGATGAGCTAAAGAAAGATCATGAAATTCTACTTGTCAAGAATAATTCAAAATTAACAAATGATATTGGTATCGAGTGTGATATTATAAATGACGTGCCTAGACTAGCAAGTACCTCATCTCATGTAGAAAAATCAAGCATATCTACTACATGTTGTGATTTAGTCGATTTATCATGTTCTAGTGCTAGTTCATGTCATGGAAATTTAATTGTTGAGAATGATGAACTTAAGAAGCAAGTGAACAAATTAAGCCAAAGTCGAGATAGATGCTTTAAGGGTAAGGACACCTTAAATAAGATTTTAGGTAGTCAAAGATGTTCCTATAATAAAGAAGGCTTAGGATATGTCCCTAAAAGGAATAAGAAAATAAGTAACAAAGCTCCGCGCTTTGTGAAATCAAATGGTAAATTTTGTTATAAATGTCATGAAATAGGACATCTAGCGAATGATTGCACCTTGAGTAAAGCATCCAAGAATAATGTTCATGACTCTTGCTATGTTCTAAAAAGGGATAGAAATGGTAATGTTTTTGCTAAGTTTGTTGGGACCCCGATAATTGGCCAAAGAAAGAAAGCCGTTTGGGTTCTCAAAACCTTGGTTACTAACCTCCAAGGACCCAAACAAATTTGGGTACCTAAAAAGATTTGATCTTCTTTTGTAGGTGAACTACAAAACCGGTGGACGGCATTGGGTGTTGGATAGTGGGTGCACCCAACACATGACCGGTGACCGGAAGATGTTCACCACCTTTGATTCGGGAAATGGACAAAATGACAAGATCACGTTTGGGGATAATAGCAAAGGAAAGGTATTGGGTTTGGGGCTATATCAAACGATCTTTCCATTTCGAATGTCTCCTTAGTTGAAACATTAAATTTTAATTTGCTATCCGTTGCTCAAATTTGTGATCTTGATCTTGTTTGCACATTCTCTAAAAATGGTGTTGTTATTACAAAAGAAAATGATAATTCGTTAGTGTTTAAAGGATTTAGATTTGGAAATTTGTATTTAGTTGATTTCACTTCAAATGACTCGTGTCTTCAAACTTGCTTAATGGCAAAAACATCTTTAGGATGGTTATGTCATAGAAGACTAGCTCATGTTGGAATGATTCAACTCAAAAAGTTATTTAAGAATGATTTAGTTGTGGGCTTGAAAGATGTGAAGTTTGAGAAAAATCGACTTTGTAGTGCTTGTCAAGCCGGTAAACAAGTCGCTAGTTCTCATCCTTCAAAGAGTATCATGTCCACATCTAGACCATTAGAGCTCTTACATATGGATTTGTTTGGCCCTACAACCTATAAGAGCATTGGAGGAAATTCTTATTGCTTAGTTGTGGTTGATGATTATTCTAGATATACTTGGGTTTTCTTCTTAGACGACAAATCCGAAACCTCCAACATTTTCAAAAAGTTTGCAAAAAGGGCTCAAAATGAATTTGATTTTATAATAAAGAAAATTTGTAGTGATAATGGTTCCGAGTTCAAAAATACAAGAATTGAAGATTATTGTGATGAAATCGGAATAAAGCACGAACTTTCCGCAACGTATACTCCGGAACAAAATGGAGTTGTGGAACGGAAAAATCGTACATTAATTGAAATGGCAAGAACAATGTTAGATGAGTATGGTACGTCCGATAATTTTTGGGCGGAAGCCATTAATACCGCTTGCCATGCTACAAATAGACTCTATTTGCATCGACTCTTGAAAAAGACCTCTTATGAGCTTCTTGTTGGAAGAAGGCGAACATTTCTTACTTTCGAGTATTTGGTTGCAAATGCTACATCTTGAAAAAGGGTGTTCGCTTTCCAAGTTTCAACGTCGTTGTGATGAAGGGTTTTGTTAGGATATTCTTCAAATAGCAAAGCTTATCGAGTTTTTAATAAAAACAAAGGATTTGTAGAGGAAACGTGTGATGTTGAATTTGATGAAACTAACGGCTCTCAAGAAGAGCAAGAAAATTTGGATGATGTAGGTGAGGAAGGCCTAAGAGAAGCAATGAAGAATATGACAATTGGAGATGTGAAGCCGGAAGTGGACAAGCAAGATCAACCTTCATCTACTCAAGTTGAACCTTCAACTTCCGCTACACCAAGTCAAATTCGAACAAATGATGAGGATGACAAGAATGACGAGCAACAAATTCAATCATTGCCTCAAAGGATTCATCACGGTCTCTCCAAGGATCACCCAATAGACCAAATATTGGGTGACGTGAGTAAGGGTGTTCAAACTCGATCCCGTGTTACTTCTTTTTGTGAGCATTACTCATTTGTATCTTCATTTGAACCAACTCACGTAGATGAAGCATTAGTTGATCCGGATTGGGTAAATGCTATGCATGAAGAATTAAATAACTTTGCTCGTAATGATGTATGGACTTTAGTAGAGAGACCTAAAGAACATAATGTAATTGGCACAAAATGGGTCTTTCGAAATAAACAAGATGAGAATGGTATTGTAGTTAGAAATAAAGCTAGATTAGTGGCGCAAGGTTTCACTCAAGTTGAAGGATTAGATTTCGGGGAAACTTTTGCACCAGTGGCTAGACTAGAAGCTATTAGAATCTTGCTCGCATTTGCATCAAGTTTTGACATAAAACTATTTCAAATGGACGTAAAGAGTGCATTTTTAAACGGACAAATATCCGAATTGGTATTTGTAGAACAACCTCCCAGTTTTGAAAATTCCAAATATCCTAATCATGTGTACAAACTCTCTAAGGCGCTATATGGACTCAAACAAGCTCCTAGGGCATGGTATGAGCAACTTAGAGATTTTCTACTCTCAAAGGGTTTCAAAATTGGGAAGGTTAATACAACTCTCTTTACGAAAATAATTGATGATGAATTCTTTGTATGTCAAATATATGTTGATGATATCATTTTTGGTTCTACTAATGAAGATTTTTGCAAAGAATTTGGTGACATGATGTCTAGGGAGTTCGAAATGTCGATGATCGAGGAATTAAGCTTCTTCCTTGGACTTCAAATCAAGCAACTCAAGAATGGGACGTTCGTGAGTCAAACCAAGTACACGAAGGATCTTCTCAAAAGATTTGGCATGGAGGACGCAAAGCCGATCAAGACTCCAATGGCATCAAACGGGCATCTCGACTTAAATGAGGGAGGTAAACCGGTAGATTTAAAGCTTTATAGGTCTATGATTGGTAGTTTACTTTACCTTACCGCATCTAGGCCCGATATTATGTTTAGTGTTTGCATGTGTGCTCGTTTTCAAGCTTCTCCAAAAGAATGCCATTTAGTTGCCGTAAAGAGAATTCTAAGATATTTAAAACATTCCTCAAACATAGGGCTATGGTATCCTAAAGGTGCAAATTTTGATTTAATTGGATATTCGGATTCGGATTATGCGGGTTGCAAAGTGGATAGAAAAAGCACCTCCGGAAGTTGTCAATTGCTAGGTAGATCCCTAGTTTCATGGTTCTCCAAGAAACAAAACTCGTAGCCTTATCCACCGCCGGAAGTTAATACATATCCGCGGTAGTTGTTGCGCTCAATTGTTATGGATGAGGCAAACTCTAATGGATTATGGAATAAATTTTAAAAGGTGCATCTCTTGTGTGATAATGAAAGCGCGGTTAAAATAGCCAATAATCCCGTCCAACACTTAAGAACCAAACATATAGATATTCGCCATCATTTCTTGAGAGATCATGTTGGCAAAGGAGATATTGAGATTAGTCATATTCGAACCGAAAATCAACTAGCGGATATACTCACCAAACCCTTAGATGAGGCTAGATTTTACAAATTGAGAAATGAGTTAAATGTCATTGATATCTCTAATGTGGCATAAATGAAATTCTTTTGGTTGCAATTTGGATTTTATTTGGTTTTTCGTTCTTTCAAGTGAGTCCCACATTTAGGGGGAGTAATATGCAATTAATGTATAAATTAGATCCCCTAAAAGTGAAAATTGAAGATTGTGCTATAAATATCTTAAAAGGATAAAAATAGACTTTATAAGTCAAACTATTTGAAAATAGTTAATTTTACCCTTACAAAGTGCAAAGTTTATCAAAATCTTCATTTACAATCTATTAATACCTAAATCTTATCTTTTGAAACCTTAATCATATTATATGCTCTCTATGTTTATAATGAAACAAAACTTTCGTTTTTCAAAAGTTTGATACAAAATTCAAAACTCCGATCTATATCGATCTACTTAAAGCACATTTGAGTTTTGCCCATAGAACTAGAATGCCATATTTCTAGTCTCTTATGCGGTGTTTCGACTCGAACAAGCCAATCATCAAAACTTGTCATTTTGCTTAGTCTCTTGAGTTGAGGTGCAAAACTAGGGTATTTTATTGAAAAAGATATCTAAAATGCATTTAAAATTCAAATCTAGTTTTTCTGGTTTTTGATTGGTCATTGCTGTTTCCCTCTAATCTTGGTGCAACCAAGGTGGGAGCGGTCCCATCGCCGTCTTGATCGGACCGGTTGAAGGGTGGTCGCCACCAAGACATGATCGGACCAGGTGCTATCCGGTCGCACCGATTGGCCGGTCGGACCAGGCGCCTTGCGGTTGCACCGGCCATGCACTGTCTTCTCCATTCGGTCAGACCGAAAGAAAAATAAAATGGCAGCTTCTGCCCTATTCGGTCCCACCGAAAAGCATCAAGTTAGCAGCACCTTTGTTGTTTTTTCCTCTCCCCTGTGCAGCCCTTGTTTGGCTTATCTCTCCCGTGCTCTCCCTCATTCTTATCTTCTCCAAAGAACTCACTTCCTCCATTGCTCTCTCACCCAAAAGGAGCTCACTCTTGGATCTCCTCCTCAAGAGCAAATCACTTGTGTTCTTCATCCTCATCTTGATCCTCTCCCACAAGGTAACTCTCGTTCTTCATCTCACTCAAGATCTCGAAGTCATTCATGCCCTATTGTTCCATTTTCTCCATTCTAGGGTTTATGTAAAATGTGGTAAAATGTGACAAATCAAACCAACAAAAGTTGCAAAAATGCGTTGTCTAATGTTTCTAGATACCATTTTGAGACTTTTATTGGTTCGATATACTCATTCCATCAAGATTTTGCGAAAATCACAAAAATGGGAAACCATGTTCGAGTGGATCGGTCACACCACTCCTCATGCGGTCACACCACCCTTCATGCGGTTACACCGGGCCTGGTGTGGTCTGACCGACCATGACGATGATTGTTCGCGAAATTTTCGTTTCAATTTTGCCACAAGTTGCATACTAATCCTACTTTAGGGTATGTCCTTTTTATTCTCATTCACTCCTTGCAATTCCTAGAAACCATGCCAAAGACTAGAAATCTCACAAAGAATCTTCCTCCACGTGGCGGCGGTGCTGTCGAAATCAACAAGGGAGGTCGATATCGTTTGGGACATGACGAAGGATGTTGATGATTCCCAAACAAGGCATGCCCGAGATAAGGAAATCCGATGAAGGTTCGAGAAGAGCTTGGCGAAATTTTGCTGAGAAAAGAGAAAGAAGTTGCACAGAAGAGGAATCCGAAAATGAAAGTGAAGATGACGAAGAAGAATCGAGAAGATATTGAAGAAAACTTTGATTTCCAATCATCCATGGATTTAAGGACAATCAAAGCCGAAAAATTTTCTCTCTTCGTCTTGCAAATCAGTTTACGCTCCTCAAGTGCTCTTGTGAACAACTTCGTAACACTCTTTCAAGAAAAAGCATACCATGAGATCTATCTTAACAAAGACTTTGCTGATCAAAAATGGGTGGATCGGACATATATCGAGAACTATTCCACGGTTTGTGGGTGTGCCTGAACTCTTTCATGGTGCTAATCTTGAGAGCTTCGTGAACTTCAAGTGTGATTTCAATGAAATTATGATTAGACAATTTTATGCCACCGTTCACATATCTGATGAGTATGACCAAATCCAATGGATAAGTGATACTGCTGTCTACACCATGTCCAAGGCCGAGATTGAGCGTATTTGGGGATCTATCACGTTGGTCACCCAAAATTCATGACGAGCCTCCATTTTAAACTTGTCGATCGATTCGGGTTCTACGACCCTAATGCTCAAGTCAGGAGGCCTGGAAAAATGTCACATCTTCTTCCCACTGCTAGTCTCGTAAATAGAATTGTCCGAGTTACCGTTCATCCTAAGAGCGGTAATTTTGATGAAATTCGAGGCTATGCGTGGAATATCATGGACAAAATCTTAAAGAATGAGCGGTTTGATGTTGTGGATTTCATTCTTCGTGAGATTAAGTCTTCTGCTGGGGATAGAGCTAAAAGTATCTATTTTGCCCCTATATCATGATGCTTATAAAGAGGATTCTTGGATTTACGTGGTGGGTGTGGAGGTGTCCATGCCGTATAAACCACGAGAGGTCGGTGTCAACATTCAAAGGGTCAATCATCATCCCAACAATGAGAAGTTGATGAAGAAGAGCAGGCAGCAGGCAGCAGCAGCTGATCTCTTCCCAGTGCTCATCCTTTTTCCGCCCATACTTTGATAACTTTGAGGTCCTTGAGAATGCCATGATGAGCAACTTTATGATCTCGAAACTTCTATGATGGATAACTATGCTAGAATTGAGGCATCTCGGTGCTCAAACTCGTCAGGTGGTTGATACAGTTAGAGAGCGGGTTGCCACCATTGACGCCAATCTCAACGACCTTCGCTCTTCTTTTGACGAGTACCGCCACTATGGTCGTCATTATGGATCTCGTCGTCATCATCCGCCTCCTCCACCTCCTTCGTCCTAGTGCTCTCTTGATCCAAGCTTCTTTTGGCACTTGATGACAAAGGGGGAGAAAAATAAAGCAATTGAAGTCCTAAAAGTCCTTTGAAGCCTAATCTACCTATATTATTGTAATGAATTTGTAATGTTCGTGACTTACGTGGCTTTGCTCTTGTTGACCTTTATATTGTGATTTCGATCTTGAACTTGTTTCCTTGAACTCGTTTGGTTTATTTGCGTTCAATATCATCTAAATATCATCCTTATGAGTTCCGCATTAAGTCATGTTTATTCATTTGCATATTATCATCTCTATAGTCATATGAAACTCATATACAAATGTGCAAATTCTTATTGTTTATTCATAGCACATTTGTAGGGGGAGCTATGTTCTCATTTAGCAATATTCTCATTAAAATATCTTGCATCCTCCAAAAGACAAGATATTGCTAAATAAGAATTCCCGTGTGAGTAATAGATTTTTATTTGTCACTCACACAAAATCTCAATTTACTTCAATTTGCTTATAAGGATTGTCATCAATTACCAAAAAGGGGGAGATTGAAAGCATCTAGGCCCCCATGTGGTTTAGGTTTTGGTAATTAATGACAATCAAGGTTAAAAGACTAATGTTGTTTGTGAGTAAGTTGAAAACAGGAAAATATATGCTTCAGAAGATGTCGGATGATATCAATACAAAAAGTGGAGTATGCATCAAGAAAGCAAAAGAAACAAAGGTATAAAGGTTTAGAAGTATTTCTCCTGGTTTTACCGATCTTAGAAGATTGAAGCAAAGATCGGATTTTTAGTTTTAGTGCCGTACTATTAAGAGGGGCCTTTGTCGTTGTGTTTAAGGTTGAAAAAGTGTCAAGGCTCAAAATACTATTGTCTAGGCACTTGCACAAATTACTCTAAAGGAAATATTTTCAGTCTGTGTAAAGGGTGTCTTAGCTGTTGGACCGGGTCCCAGGCGGTTGGACCGAACTGTCGGTTCAACCGGGCTGTCGTCGGTGCCTTTTCTTTAGAGAAGCGCCAGAACTCGTTTTAGTTGGGCGGTCCGACCGTAGCTTGGGCGGTTGGACTGGTCGCTCGCCGATTCGGCCGGCTTTTTCCAGTAAATGCGCATTGCAAATTGTAAAAGGGCGGTGAGACCGGGCTATGAGCGGTCGGACCAGACGGTCGGTGCCACCGCCTGTCCGTCGGCATGTTTTTTCCAGAGAGGGGTTAAAACCCATTTTTCTTGTCCGGTGCAACCGTTTCCCCGTCGGTAGGACCGGATGACCGGTGGGATTGCTGGGCAAATTTCTTTTGAGCGGTGCGACCGGACCTTCGGTCCAACCGACCGCAAAGCGGCGTGTTTTTTTCCAGAAGAGGGTAAAACTAGGGTTTGCTCGAGCGGTTGGACCGGCTGTTGAGCGGTCGCACCGGCTATTGTCCAACGGTCACTATTTGCGCATTAAATGCACTGTTCCGACCGTTGGACCGTGAGGGGCGGTTCGACCGGCCGGGGTCCGGTTGGACCGGCCGTCTAACAAAAATCGATAAAAATTCCAAACGGCTAGTTTTGGTTGGTGGAGGCTATAAATACCCCTTTGCTGCAGTGTGAGGGGTTCTTCTTGACCACATTGAATACACTTGAGTTATTGCAAGTCCTCAAAACACCTTGAGCACTAGTTTCACACATTTGAGAGGTGTAGAAGCAAAATTGAGTGAGCATTCATTGTTTGAGCCTTAGACACTCAAGTTCAACCTCAAGCAAGCGTCGAAACTTATTACTCTTGGAGGTTGCCGCCTCCTAGGCGGCTTGAGGCGATCGGGATTGGTGATCTTCTCAAATAAGGTTGTGAGAAGGCCCAATCGTTGTGAAGGCACTGGCTTCGCCTACCCGAGCGGGGAAGAGCTATCAATAGTGATCGGGGAAGGCTCAAGCGAGTGGAGCCGGCTTGAAGTGGTTCAAGTCACCTCAACGTGGAGTAGGGGAGACCGGCAAGTCTCCGAGACCACGGGATAAAAATTCACGTGTTCATCCTTGTGTGGTTTGCGTTGTTTCTACTATTGCTTTATTTCTAGCACTTGATCTTTATTGAATTTGCCTCATTACTTGCACTTGCTTTATTATTAGTAGTACTTGAAGTAGTTTAAGTATAAGAATTTCGGTGATCATTAAAATTACTAGGTATTGATATTGCTAGAATCGTATATTGTGCTTAGGAATAACCAAAAGTGAAATTTAGCTTAGAAAATTATAAAACCTCCTATTCACCCCCCTCTAGTCGGTATCCTTGATCCTACACACCTGCCGCCTTGGGAAGGGCTCCGTGTGGTCATGCTGAGGGGTTGTACCGGTGGGGTAGGTGGCTAGGTCAGGGACCGGTTCCCGACGTCTGTTCCTGGCGGAGGCGGCGTGAGCTTGATCGAGGCTCACAGGCAATCCGACCGTGGTCGGATCCTGTCTTCTGCGCTTAATCGTGGCACTTCCTGGGGACCGGTACTTTCGGAAGGGCCTCCAATGAAGCCCGGGTTTCGAGGCGGCCCATTTGTTTTCTGGGCCGCTGGGGATACCCATGTCCCGGGTACTCGTCAAACATGTAAGAATGTAAACCGATATCTACCCCTATGATGTCAACCGAGAGCCCGTCAAAAGAGATTGGGATGCCATTGACAGAAGATGAAATTCTTTTGTACTAAAGCATCAGAGGGGCACTACAATATTTGACTCTCACAAGACCAGATATTGCTTATGCTATCAATAAGGTGTGCCAATTTCTTCAGGCCCCTACCGATCAGCATTGGGTAGCTGCTGCTTAATTCTACAGTTTATGAAAGGAACACTGAATACTGGACTCCATTTTCAAAGGTCATCATCTCAGTTTCTGTCAGTGTTTTTAGATGTTGATTGGGCGGGACGCTCTACAAATGGCTATGCTATTTACTTCGGATCAAACCTTGTGTCCTGGAGATCAAGAAAACAAGCTACCGTGTCGAGATCAAGTACATATGCTAAGTACAAAGCTATAGCAAATGCCACGGCTGAACTAATCTGGCTACAATCCATTCTGCAAGAACTTGGTATATTTCAGTCTAGAGCACCAGTTCTATGGTGTGACAACATCGAAGTAACTTATTTGACGGCTAACCCAGCTTTTCATGCTAGGACAAAACATATTGAAGTTGATTTTTATTGTCAGAGAAAGGATAATGAGCAAAGCTCTCGATGTTCGGTTTGTGTCATCCAAGGATCAAGTCGCAGACATATTTACCAACAAAGCTCTACCAAAACCGGCGTTCATGAAGCTGCAAAACAATCTCAACTTGTGTTGCCCAGGTTGAGGTTGAGGGGAGATGTTAAACAGAATCACTAATTTTGGTCTAATTCGTTTCTAAATCACCAGGATTCTTTTCTTGTTTATTTCCAAATTATCAGAATTATTTCCTTACTCTGTATTTTCTCCTACCATGTACTGTAGCCTATTTTAATTTCTTGCCGTGTATTGTTCCTGTCCGGCACAGGTGTTAATAGTCACATTGAGTGAATATATATACATGCACTCGGGATGAGTTCCTTGCAACAAATCATCTAATTTGATAGGGTGATCAAAGGTTTTTCAACCTTATTTGTGAGGTCTTGTCATGGTTGTACAAAGTTACAAACTGTGACCACTGACAACAGACTAAAGATGAAACATATGGTGCGCTTGCCATTCATGTGTCCCTAGCATACTTCTACCTCATTATCAGCACTTGCTAGATCCAAACAAGCTAGCTTTTGGCAACCAACATATATATTGCCTGGAATTTCCGTCATGCGTACCGAAAGTATTATTGTTTTTTCCATATAAACGAGATAAGAGGATGTTAATTTCTGCCTTCAAATCAAGGGACCTCATTAAGTCGAGCTCTTCTAAAAGAGAGAGATAAAACGATATTGCTAGCTAGGTCCTCAAAAAGGTCTAGCACCTCGAAAAGAACAACAAATTCGCAATGTTATGTAATATGTATTGCCAGCTACTCCACGGAGGTAGGTTTCCGCTTTTAATTTTTAGTTTTTTTTCTGATCTTGTGTCCTTCACTTGTTGCCTGGAATTTGGTCGCACTCGCACCTACCAGAATGACGTTAACTTCGTCTCCCATCGGGGCGAGGACTTACGCCGATGGATGGAGACGCTGACGACTCAAGCAAAAACAAAAGAAAAAAAAGAAGCTGCAGCTAGCTCATATGTGCGACAACTAAGGGATGGTAACAGGTTGGATCGGATGCGGGTTTTATAAAATCCGACCCAACTCAAAACTCAAATTAAAAAACTCGAACCGAACTCAAATACCCTATCGGGTAAAAAATTATACCCAAACCCGACAAGTATCCGACGGATTTGTATAGTATGGGTGTCAATAGGTTGGCTCGGGTGTGGGATTTGCAAAACCCGACCCAATAAGAAACCCGAACCAAAAAATACGAGCCGAACCCGGCGGGTACCCGAAACCCGACCCCAAATCCGATGGGTACCCAGAATCCAACAGGTACCCGATGGGTATGTGCGGTATTTCGGATACCCGATGGGTACCCGTAGGTGAAAATTAGAACCCGAACCCGACCCGAACCTATTTCGGATACCCAATCCAAAAAACCCGTGAGTAAAAATTAAAATCCGAACCCGACCCGATCGGGTGCAAAACCCGCAGGTACCTGAACCTACGGGTCTAATTACCATCCCTAGCGACAACCATATGCATGCATGCTTCATAAGCTCATGGTATCCACATCAAGATTGAGTCGGAAGCATGTCACACGAGTTTTACTGAACAGCGACGGCGATGCCTCTGCCTGGAGCCACGGTCTCTTTTTGAGCAATTTTACAGTGGATAACATATGTAGTAAATAGTGGTAGTAGAAATTAGATCTAGCCGTATATTTCTCAGGGGTATTATGGACTTTTAATCCTTTGCTACATTACTCATTAATCGTTATCGCTGACCTTTATTTTCTATCGCCGCTGCCCTTTGTTGCGTTACTCGCTATTGCTGCCCTCCTTTTCTGCCACCGCCGCCAGTCCGATCTTGTCAGCGCCGCATCCTCTGTCTTCCTATTGGTGCCCTCTCTGACTTGTGACGACACTATGATCTCGCACTAACACATCGAGCACTTTATCCTGTGTGGCCCATGAACTAGTTCTGAATTTTATATAAAAGTACTAAAAAATACACATACGTTCAAAATTTAAAACATAGCTAATTACAATACTATCACTATATGATTTTTACTATCAATACTACCGGTGTAAGTATAATAAAATCCTATTTAATATGATCTATTAGATTAAATAGGATGGACGGCTAATATTCAATATTATGTACCAAAAAAGTGCTCTCTTTTTATCCTTTCTTATCTAATCAAGTTGCTGCCGCTTAGCTTCACTGAACGGCCAGAACAAGGAGTCGCTAACAACCATCGGTTTTGTGAGTTTATGGCATAAGAGCGCATGATTACCTTATTGCTGCAGCTGACTAATCTTATCAATCGACAATTTAGCTGGTTGGTTTTGGGTGTAAACTCTCTCTCTATATATATACTAGGTAGAATGGCGCGTGATGCCACGCCCGGCGAAAAAATCTGACCCAAAGTTTTCTACAAAAAAAGAAATTCCGTTTTTCTCGTGGTATTTTTTTTTAAAAATTGGTGGCTAGAAGCTATCGGTGAATTTATGAACGTAATTCCAATCTTTTGTGTCGAAAGAGCCGCTACCATCTTGAATTTGCGGAATTACGGGGTATTTTTGTAAAATAAGCTTAAAGGACTTGTTCACGATTTTGGTATCTTCCGTATCAAAAGTACCAGCATTTTAAATCTCTCGGGTCGAATAAAAAAACTACGGATTTTTTTGGGGAACAAAAAAATAAAGGCGAATGACCCGTATGTGAATTTATGAGTCGCTATAAATCTTCGGACTAATCTATTTTAAAAAAAAAACTCGCGGATACGACCTGTCGGCAAATCCATAAGTTGCTATAAACCTTCGATTTAACACTGTTTTTTTTGTGACGAAAACATTTTTTCCGGTTTTTTTGGGTGGCGAAAACATTTTTTCCGGTTTTTTTTGTCGAAAACATTTTTTCCGGGAAAAACGGAGAAAGGACCTGAACGTAAGAAGAGGACTGTTTGTTATTTTTTGGACCTCGCTACTACCTAAAAAATTAGAAAAGGGCTTGTTCGCGATTTGAAATTAACGGGAGGCTTTTCCGGAAAATACCGCGCCAGGGACCTAAACGCGAAGGAAAAAAATATCTTCGTCTCACAGAAAATTACACAGGGACCTATCCGTAATTTCAAAGAAACGGAAGGACTTTTTCGCAAAAATGCAAGGTGACAGGTGGATGCTCTATCCTTGCGGCAATTCTTCCCAACGTAATGGATGTATTACTATCCGTAATTTCGAAGAAACGGAAGGACTTTTTCGCAAAAACGCAAGGTGACAGATGGATGCTCTATCCTTACGGCAATTCTTCTCAACGTAATGGATGTATTATTATTTCCATGACAAGAGATCGAACACCAAAGCAAAGTGTGGGCCATGCATGTCTGCCGGTGCAATCAGATTCAGATCTCCATCTGTACGAACAGGAGCGTATAAGTCCCTCTACTACAGTCTAATATACTCTGTTCATTCTATCGTATTCTTAGTTAATTTGTGCAGTGCGTCACCAGCATCGACGTAGAGTCACATTAAAACTCATACTCTGTTCTTTTTTATATGTTATTTCAGAATACGTACAGTCAATCGTTTTGAAACTTTGACAGCTTACATATACAAAATTATTAGGTTCGTCATTTGAAAATTCTCAACATGTGTTTATAAAAAAATACTTTCATACCTATTGCTCCGATGGATTGTTTTTAGAAACTAGATTGCAATGGGCCCGCGTGTTACTTTAGGCGGCAGGAATCACCGACATAGACATAGATTCTAACAGATAAAAGAAATCTTTTTCGGAAACACCTCGAAAAAAAAGAAACCAAATTGTTATAATTTTTAAAAACCGCAAAAGCTTGATCATGATTATTTTTTATGGTAGCTCAGGCATGCTCTCAGGACTCTTCGAACAAATTTTATAGAATCTACAAATTTAATAGCTCAATTAAATCAATGAACTTGCTTTAAGTGCGTTAGCAGCATTGTAAGAATTTTTCAAAATTGTAAAAGTTTGATCATGATCCGGAATTTTTACGGCAGCATAGGCACACGCTCAGCACCCTTCTAAAAATTTTTTCAAGAAATTTACAAATTTAGTAGAATTTGTAAATCTAGTAGCTCAATTAAATCAATAAACTTACTTTAAGTGCACCAGTAACATCGCCAGATTTTTTAAAAATCGCAAAAGTTTGATAATGATCTAAAATTTTGACTATAGTGTAGGCATGTTCTCAGGACCACTCTAAAAAATTTTCAATAATTTTTAAATTTAGTAGCTCAATTAAATCAATGAAGTTGCTTTAAACGTATTAGTAATATCGCCAATTTTTTTTAAAAATCGCACAAGTTTGATCATGATCCGAATTTACAACATGATAAAAAAGTTTCAAAATTTATGACATGAGGACCATTATAAAAAAGTTAGGTCTGCTTTGAGGACCATTATAAAAAAGTTTCAAAAATTATAAAAATGTTAGGTATGCTTTGAGGATCATTATAAAAGAAGTTTCAAAAATTTACGACATGATCTAACAGCTCAATCAAACCAGTGAAGCTTATTATCTTTTCTGGTTCAAAAAAATACTATAGTTGCTACTGTAGAGGTGCTATAGTATCTTGCAGTTCCTGGGACTCAAAGCGCAGACCTACCGTTAGCGAGCAACAGCTTTAACCAACCGAGCTAAAAGACTCACGTAAAATGGAACCAAAAACAAATATATGAGTCTACTTAGATGTTTACCGTAGAAAAGCAATGTGTGGTGGGACAATGGGGTGCACGCCGTACCTCCCCAACAATATAGAGTTTTATATGATTGCAAAGATTTTATCTTAGCTAGGGCAGTAACTTGCAAGGTAAGTAGCAAAGTATAACATCCCAAATTTTGTATTTTATGGATTTAATGTGCCTTTTATATTTTTGAAAATTTTCATAATATATTTGAATTAATCTTTTTTCGAAAAGTATTTAAATATTTGAAAATTTTAAATAAACTTTTGTTGAAAGTATTTTATTTGAGTTCCAAATGTCTCAAAATATTTTTAGAACTTTTTGGAATTTTTCGATATTGTTAATATTTATTTTGACTTAGTTTAATTTCTATATTTATTTTAATTAAGAAAAGCATAGAAAATGATTTAGGGCCTAATGGGCCTAAACCCAAGTCGGCCTAGCCAAAAACCCACACCATGCACAGCCCTGCCCACCACTGCAGCCCAAGCTATGCAAACCCTAGACCTTGTCCGTTTGATCTTGATCGCGCGGTTGAGATCTCTCCACGTAGCCACGTGTTGCTGCCCATCAGATCGAGTCGACATGGATGGCCCAGATCATGCCATGATGCCTCATCATATCCTAACCAAAATCCACCTTCGTTGCAATATCTGCCTCACTTTCTGCGCTATACACGGAAGCCAGGGGTGCTATTTAATGTGCCGACCCCTGCATCATGATGTCCACTTCGCCGCCTTTTGCGCTAGGAACCAACGCCTGAGTTGGAAGGTCGCACCACCAGAGTTGGAAGGTCGTATTGCCGCATTTTTCATCCATCACTACAAGAAACAGTGAAAAAATCGTGGATTTTTTTAAATTTGTGGGCAAAAAAACCCACGAATTTATATATTTAAATTTGTCAGTTTATAAAAAAACCCACATATTTAATTAAATTCGTGGGCCAAAAAAACACCCACGAATTTATATATTTAAATTCATCGGTTTATAAAGATACCCACGTATTTACTTAATTTCGTGGGCCAACAAAAACTCACGAATTTATATATTTACATTCGTCAGTTTTTTATACTCGCGCACGAATTTAATTAAATTCGTGGGTATGCCTTGCCCACAATTTATGAGAGGGTTAACCCTGCCAGGCGCTCTCTCTCTCTCTCTCTCTCTCTCTCGCCTCTCACCCGCCTTGCCACGCCTCTCGCCCACCCATCACGCCTACCAAGGCCAGCGCCTTCTCTCTTCTCTCTCTCTCTTCTTGCTCCTCACCAATCCCTCGCCCTTGTTGCACCCCATCCCCGATCCCCCATGACGCCTTCCCACATCACGCCCCCATCCCCGGACGCCCATGATGCCCCGCCCCATCCCGACCCCCCCCACCTGCGGTTATCACACCGACGCCCAGATTCCCACGAGCCAGCGCCGCCAGAAGGCCCCTCAGAGATGAATTTCTCGTGCGGTTTCGCAGTGAATGCATAACAATTCCATTTATTTACAACTTATAACACTACAGATGGCCCATTGGCGCAAGCGTATATCGCTTCAAAAATAATAATTAAAAGCTAACATATCGCTTGAAAAAGAATTTTAATTAAAAGTCAGAGTGCCGCTTTTAAAATAAGCTATCTAAGTCATTCGACAACTTGGAAAAATAATTTAAATTAAAAGCTCAAACCGCTTTGGAAATATTTCTGACCGCTTGCAATAGTTTTTTGGCGGGCATAGCGGATGTAAAAATTTCGCAGGGAAGAAACCCTAAACCTATTGCCTATTGATACTCCTGGCCCGATCGATTCCTCGGCTCCTGGTTCGCCGCCGCCACCCTTGACTCCCTGGCCAGCAGATCTCGCCGACCCCCGCAGCCTCCCACCTCCATTTCTCCTAGCCGACGCCTCGATTCCTCCTGGCGCCTGCCCATCCTCTACGGCTCCTCAGACTGGCCGTCGCCGCCTGCCAGAGCCCATCTCTCCCCACGCCGATGGCATCGCCGCCCTCGCTTCCCTTCCTCGGTCGACGCTGCCGCGCCGCCTTCCCCATAGGCCGAGGTTTCAGACTCATATCATTTGATTTCTTGCAGTCACTTCTAGAATGTCAACTTTTTATTTTATTAGGTGGTAGTGAAGCTTATCGAGGTTCTTGTTCTTTTTAAGATATTAAGCTATGACTGGTCTAAATACAACTTACATGTTCAAAATTACATAAATAACCATAATAGTTGTAAATTGTAATTGTAAATCTTTATTCGCAGTTCAAGAAGCTATCATCAATTATGAGAACAATGCGGGTGCAAATAGCATTCATATATGGACACTCAAGCATGGTAACAGATTCAACATGAATATCATGATAACAGTTTAAATTGTATAGTTGCAAGAAATATCAAAGAATTTACTCGCACTCCATCTAAAACTTTTAAATGATGGGCAAAAATTATCGTTTTCAGCAACTAGACGGGAGTCCAGGTTATCGTTAGCGACCAATTCTTTCATGATGAAATGATTTGAGAACCGCTCACTAAACCCTGTAATTTCGCAATACCAATTTCTTGTGGCGTGAGATTTCTTGGAGTTTTCTTGCAACCATCAGCTGAGCAAATAAAAAAAATTAAAGTAACAAATAGTTTATGCAGAG
This sequence comes from Guadua angustifolia, assembly GCA_036346375.1. NCBI lineage: Eukaryota > Viridiplantae > Streptophyta > Magnoliopsida > Poales > Poaceae > Guadua > Guadua angustifolia. Next base: position 35,365,341 of record CM070512.1, on the reverse strand, counting down.
CAGACAGACCAGTCTTGCTAGTCTTAAATGCTGAAGTAATGAAAAACATATGCTTTATTTCAATAGCTAACAGTTGTTTTACATTTATCAATGTAATAAAAAGAATTATATATGAGATGTGGAACATGATACATAAGATTCAAAACTGGTAGGTTATCAAAATAAGACATAATGTTGTGATCATGACAATTCATGTTCAACATATCAGAACAAGTGCAATAATTGGAAATAAACAAGTAATGTTCTACAACTGGAAAATAGTTGATATTAGAACAGATAGTTGCAACTTCCAACAACTTTTTCTACTTGTACGCATGGAGTACACATAGTCCTAATGCCAAAACTTGGCATTTCAGATCAGGAAAATGCCGGTGATCTTTGGTGAATGCATAACAATCTCCATTTATTTTACAATTCAAATATGGGCATAAAATTCATTTAGTCTCAATGTGAAATGATTAATTCGTTTGAAGTTATTTCATCTCATTTTATATTCGCTGCATATGGTATATATATTTTTATTCTCTCATTGCTGTTGTATATAACGTTAGAGTTTAGGGTTTCGTCGAACAAGAGAGAGCCTAGGCGTCACCCATTGGGAACGCGCATCTCACATTTGCTTGTGAGGTGCGCGGTTCCGGAATTGTCCAGCGTATTTTGGATAGCCCGAGAATGTTGGTTGTTGCATGGGGCCTATGACGTGCGAGCGATCCGAACGTGATTTCGGCCGCATAACCCTGTTGTTCTTCGACGCACAAAGATCAGCGCGTGCGTTTGGAGAACAATGGGTTATGCCACCAAAATTTCATTCGGTTCAGAGCGCACGTCACATGTGTCTCATGCAACGGCTCCATTCTTGGGTGGGTTTAGAACACATCTTTCCTAACAGGGTTGTCTTTGTCACCTAAGCCACGGTCGTACGTTGACATCGTTTCATTTGTTTAGCTTTGAGAATGGGTGACGATCGAAGGGCGATGTATGACGGATGGAGGAGTGATGGGGGGCACTCAAGGGAATGGGGGCAGATCACGGATGCTTTCTTGAAGCAAGCATTCACTGGAGGAGCTGAATATGTGTATTGCCCGTGTACCCTCTGCGAGAATAACAACTACTACAGCAAGGATATAGTGCAGTATCACATTTGCAAAAACGGGTTCATGCCTAACTATTTGGTGTGGCACCGTCATGGAGAGGCTGCAGGGAAGGCCATTGAATCGAACCATGGGGAGGATCACGACCGGATGGAAGAGATGCTGGATGATCTTGGCAGGGGGATTGAATTTAACTCGGGGGAGGGGTCACAGTCGGAGGAGGTTAAGGAATTCTATAGGCTACTTGACGCCTTGGATGAGAAGCTACATGACTTGACCAATGTGACCGTCCTGCAGGCGGTTACACGGCTTATGTCAATGAAGTCGAAGTTCAACTTTTCGAACAAATGCTTCAACGCTTTGCTTGAATTTATGAATGATGTCCTTCTGCCTAACCACAAGATACCAAAGGATTTGTACCAATAAAAAAAGTTGATGGTCGGCCTCAGGATGAATTACCAGAAGATTGATGTGTGCGAGAATAATTGCATGCTGTTCTGGAAGAATCATGACAAGGATACTCATTGTATGCATTGCGGTAAGTGTAGATTCATTGAGGTGGTAGATGAGGAAGGGATATCAGTGACTACAAAGGTCGCGACTAAACAGCTTCGTACATGCCGATCACGGATAGGCTTAAAGCGGTACTGTACATGTCAAAAGAAACAATAAACATATGCGGTGGCACAAAGAAGGTAAACGTGAGGACCAAGACCGGATATGATGGTGCATTCGTCTGATGGTGAGGCATGGCAGGCATTGGACTGATTCGATCTTGCATTTGCTAGCGACCCTAGGAGTGTCCGTCTTGGTTTGTCCACAGACGGTTTCACACCTTTCAGCACAAGCTCTAGCCCCTACTCTTGTTGGCCGGTCTTTATCATGCCATACAATCTTTCACCTAAGATTTGCTTGAAAGAGGGGTTCATATTCCTTGCTCTTGTCATTCCAGGTCCTAAGCATCCAAGGAAGGATCTCAATGTGTTCATGCGTCCCTTAATTGACGAGCTGAAGCGAGGGGAAAAGGCATACGACAACGTTGCTGGTAGAGAATTTACCTTACGAGCCGCATGCCTGTGGTCGGTCCATGATTTGTTGGCATATGCCATTTGGGCCAGCTGGTGTGTTCATGGTCGCCTCTGTTGTCCAATTTGTATGGCTGACTCTGATGCATTCAGGCTCACGCACGGTAAAAAGATCACATTCTTCCGATTGCCATCGACGATGGCTTCCGGTGAGGCACCCTTTCAGGAACGATACCAAAGCATTTCGAAAAGGAAAGAAAGTTAAAAAAAGGGCCGCCGAAGCGACTCACAGGAGAGGAGATAGTGAATGGCATAGTCGGCTTGTACGATCTACTGAGGAAGTGGCTTACGGCTATGGAAAGGAGCACAACCGACTCATATTTCTTTTCTTTGGGAGCTGCTTTACGCGAAAGCTTTGATTCTGCCGCATAACATAGATTTGATGCACCAAGAACGCATTGTGGCAGAAAGCATCATAAGCATGGTGTTTGATGTAACCAACAAAACAAAGGATAACGTGAGTGCTAGGAAAGATATGGGTGATCATTGTGATAGGCCATGGCTCAAGGTTAAAGTTGGTTTAAATGGAAATGAGAGCCGGCCACGAGCTCCATACTGTGTGAAGCCAGAAGACCGTAAACAGATTTTGAGGTGGTTGAAAACTCTAAAGTTTCCTGATCGCTATGCATCTAACATAAAATGGGCTGTGAATGTTAGCACCGGTAAGCTAAATGGGCTAAAGAGTCATGATTACCATATTATCATGGAAAGACTTGTTCCGGTAATGTTTCGTGCCTATTTTGATAATGAGTTGTGGTGGATGTTAGCCAAGCTCAGTTACTTCTATAGGCAGATATGCGCTAAGGAAATCTCGAAGACGTTGATGCAGAAGTTAGAGAAGGGAATTCCATTGCTTGTATGCAAGTTGGAAAAAACTTTCCCACTTGGTTTTATGAATGTGATGCAACATCTGCTGGTGGAGTTGAAAAAGCTTAGAGCTACAGTGAACAACAAGGCAAGGGTAGAGAGGTGTATCGCGGAGGCTTATGCAAGTAAAGAGATCACAAACTTCTCAACAAAGTATTTCGCACTCAAGCACAACGTGAATGCCCCTACGAACCGATACCATCATCAGAAATGAGAGGGATGGGGTATGGTTATTCTTCAAAAGACAATCTTTCTTCCAGATTTCATGCTAGCTCTTCTAAGACTAATTTTCCCCTATGTAATATTTGGTTGAGACATGTATATTTCTTGGTAGATTTTGGTCCCTGCTCCACAATACCCACTTTATTCTCGCGCCATTTCCTCTTCGGTGGTTCTCTCGTCCCAGACATTTAGAAGAAGAGGCTAATTGGGGACCGGACTTTGTCAATATCCGCAATCGCTGGCATCAAGACAGTCAAAGGAATCCTTGTAAGTGTTTTATGATAATTTAGGAGTCACCGTGCTTATCTCATCATTTGGTTCACATTTATCTCACTAAGTAATTCCGTAATTGTGTATGACTTGATTAGTCTCATGCCTATCCATACACATAGATGCGAAAACAATACCAAGTAAAATGACAATAACAACATAGTATTGATGAATAGTATCATCATCATTTCCAATGCGGTTCAACAATTTGTCGAATACTCCACAAAAACTCATCAAAATAGAAAAGCATTTATCAACAAATTCTAGAGAAGTGTGCATCAATGCATTCCTCCATGGGCTTGAAAACATGCCCTCTTGGAGAGTAACCATACTCATTAGAATAAGAGTAAACAGTTCGGTATTATTTTTGAACCGGTACAAAGCTAACTTTGTCTCTCTCAGACTCAGATTCTTGCTATTTCTTTATTGGCTAACCTAAAACCTCTCGCTAACTCTTGGACAAACACTAAAAGTGAGCTTGAAGGAACACTTTGCTATGCATCACCTAACATGTAGAAAAATGTGTCCCTTGATGATTTAATGTTGATCGGTGTATTTGCTTCACTTCTCATAGTCCTTATTTCTTCTTCATTTCTTTTTTTAGATCATTGTAGCTGTGCTATTTATTTAAAAAATGTGGCATGTATTCTATGTGTATCCAGCTCGATGATATATTTTTTCCGCTTAGGTGAGAGCAATGGTGATTATAAATCCAGAAACCCTACCGCCAATGCCTTAGTGAAGCAAATATAAGGGAACTTGAACTTCGCTACCAGAAAACTTAGTTCGCTTGCGGCGCAAGTTTATCAACGAACATTTATCAAGATGAACGCCCATTTATAAGTGCAAAATGTTGGGAACGCGGTATGCTACGCTAGCACAAATTAAAATTTCTACCAAGATAACCGTAAAAGCTACTCGCAAGAAAGGGATCACAGATTGATTACCACTAGACGCGCGATTGCGAATCCTTCGCGCTGGTGTAGTGGATCGCTCGCCGTGGATCGTCCTCACCGTGGATCGCCCTCACGCGATCGCCCTCGCCGTGGATCGCCCTCACGCGATCGTCTCGCCGTGGATCGCCCTCGCTGCGTTCGTCCTCACCACGCCGCAAAGAGCAGCAGGCCACCACAGCAGCCCACACGCCCCGGATGAAACGCCGCGGCGTCGCTGCAAGCACCGAAGTCGCCAATAGGGCAATGAGAGGTGGAGGCTAGGGTTTCGGACGTGAACAACAACATGCACGCCCACCCTTCCCCGTCCTTATATAGCCACGCCGACGAAACCCTAAGCCAGGCCCATCAAGCATTAAGCCCACGAAGTCCATTAATTACGGATCCAATCCAATTAATGCGCCCCATTGATTAAGTGTGTGACCAGAGGTTCATGTACATTTGGACATAGATTCGAAAACCCTTTTCCAATCCAATAGTTGGTAGCGGTTCTTGCAGAGCATGCCAACTCCCAAACGCATATGATCAAATCAAATATAACCTTTCAAAAGTACTCATGTAATAATCCTTTGCCAAACTATATGAAGATCGAACTCAAGGCTAGAAGTATGTCATCCTTTGATAGTTCAATCCATCTCGTGATCCGTGATATATTAATAAGTTGTGATTGACTTCTCAATCACGGCATGGCCATGCACTTCCTTAATCATATCACACGAGTGGCCTAGTCATATATCTCCTATAATCGAGTGGCAAATTCCATCTTGATCGCCACTTCCTCTCGCATGTTTCATAGCAAACATGAAAGCTACCTTTATAACTATCCGGTTAGGAAATAGCGTTTGGTGACCCCAAGGTAAACTATTACACATGTAGGAATGTGACAATCTCAGGTCTAAGGATCATACATCCACTATGTATGAGATGCACTGATGACACATAAGAATGTAACATTCTCGCAGTGTCCCATTGCGGGTCTATCTAACCCATGTTCTTCATCATGAGTTCACAATGTATTGATGATATCTCCATATCCTATGATCTATGAAACATAATCATCGATCAATACATGTGCTGATCTATTCATCGTTGTCCTATACGATGATATCCGATCAGAGATACTTGCAGAATTATATCAATAAGTAGAGAGTTTCATAAACAAGTCACATACTTGCTGATCAATATAATGATATACATTCATTGGACCAATAATCATATTATTATTCATAAGCATAGTCATGTTACAATCATCTATATGACTGCCTCAAGGGCATAACACCAACACAAAAAAGGTGCATTTGGTTTCTAACCAATGATGCTTTCTCATGGTTACCACTTCACCCATGCTTATAGTTTTCATGTGACAAGCCAAAAAAACCAACGAGCACAGTAACGTGCCCTGGCCTTAAGTACCACACATAAACAAGTAATTGAGAGCTTCTTCACTTGTGAAGAACTAATTCACGAGATTATTCCCCTACCGTACTACACTGGTAGATTTTTTAGCACTTTCCTCAAATAGCAATTGGGCTGACATGTCCTTTCTCAACTTATTCCAGGTTTTGTTCGACATGGGTCCTCCAATAAGCAGGGAAGGTCAGCTGGTTTCTTTCCATACTGTGTCCAAAGGATATTGGGGGGAGTGTGGACAGCGTGGTGAATACTTTGAAATGACAAATCTTCCTCCCAAGGTAACATATCACTATAGAATTCATGATTTATCTCAAAAGGTATTGTGAACAAGTTCTTTACTATGTAAAGCTAAGGGATGCAGCTATACAAAAAATTTAAATGCAGACATAGAAAAGATGCTACACTCTTCATGAACTGCTGGCTGCTTCAAAAACATCAAGAAAATGTATAAACGAATTGATTGGCCTTGCTGTTGTCTTTTGACTTTGTTTAGTTGACAGTTCGGTTGTATATATGTCGCAGGATGCAATATAGCCCGTCCTACTAACTAGGTTGGCTTAATTACATTTGTTGCACCAAGATATTCCTTTTACTGGAGTGGTCTTTATCGACCTCTCAGAAACTGTAGAACAATGAATAACATATGTTGGGAGTTATATGTATGTCAACACAGTGCAAAAATTTACTCTGAAGTTTGGACAGTAGCACATCTTATATTTTCCTAAATATTTTGCTCGTGATTTAATTGCTCTTCTGATTTGGTGTGACAGACAGTAGAGGAGATCTACAAGGTTGCATCAATTGCACTGAGTCCAAATGTTCCTGGGCGAATCTTTGTAAGTGAAGCCATGTTCATTGCATTGTTAATTTAGCTGTACTTATTTAAACTTGTATTGGGTTCACTATTCTGACATGACATAGATTTGCATCCCTCCAGTGGCCAGACTAGAAATTTTCAAACTGGAAATATGTTACCCTTGATTTAATCCATGGAGCATTGTTCAAATTCTCAATGACTTGAGACCTCTTTTAGTCTAAAATATGTCCAGAATTTTTTCTATGGGCTGCAACAGCGATAAGAGTTAGTGATAGATCAAAACATATTAATCTTCCCTCTCTTTTTTTTTGAGTCATCATTGCGTAGTGGTGAGCGCAGACTGGTTAACTGTTTACCTACAATGCTATACTCTCAAAAGCTAGGCATGTCCGCATTGGTTATATTCCTTGAAAAGAATTGCGCACATGCAGATAGTGTTTTTACTTCGTTCAACATAGGGATTGGTTCTTCAAATTAATTCAGTTCTAGTTATACACTTGTTTGAATTTATTTCTTTTTTTTTACTAAGTTATACAATGGTTCTGACTAATATGTCTTGTCATTTGCAGATGGGACTAATGGTTAATCCTCCTAAACCTGGAGATATCTCGTACCTGAAGTATGCTGCCGAAAGGTTAAACATACTGCCCTTAACAGTTTTTACTCTGTCTGCATTTCCATGGGAAAAAAACCCTAACGGGGATAATAGTATTTATTTCCAATATCGTACTTTATTAACTTCCATGTATAACATGCTTCCAAACGATGTTTCAGCAAGGCTATCCTTGAGTCTTTGAGGAGCAGAGCACGCCTTATGACAGAAGGTTTTAATTGTTGCCGAAATGTTGTCTGCAATTTCACAGAAGGTGACATAAGGATTTTAAACATGTGTCTTTTTTTTTGGCAATAGGAGGACAAAGCAGCTTCTCTAATACTCTTGCAATTATGTTGTTGCAGGAGCTATGTACTCATTTCCCCAAATACGCCTACCACAAAGAGCTATTGATGCAGCCAAAAGGGCTGGAAAAGTGCCCGATGTTTTCTACTGCCTCAAGCTTCTGGAAGCAACAGGAATATCTACTGTTCCAGGCTCAGGTTTTGGTCAAAAAGAAGGGTAAGTGCTACTTTCCTGTGATTTTTTAAAGTTCTATAAATGTAAGAGATGCCAACTAAACATGAAGCATGATCTAGCATGGAATATTTCTGAAAAATATAACTACCAGGGAACATGAAACCTGAAGACTGAACAGCACTACACTGTGAATAATGTGCAAATGTGCAATATCATAGGGGTTGGCATGTTTGCACGAATCATTGTAGGAAATTAATTGGAGAAAATTCCTTATTTGCTAATAAAAGTCGACTGGATCTCTAAAACATCAGCACACACATAATTTTCGTTACTTTTCTTGTATTAGCTACCGTATAGTGGGGCGGCGTGCGCCGCGCCCACATACCTAGTAAGATTGAATGTGAAGATGGTTGTGTTGAATGAGATGCATATATGCATATCAATATATATATGCGTGATCAATATGGTTATATGTATTGAGTGTGATGCATATATATATATATATATGTGTGTGTGTATAAATGTCTGATAAATTTGTGAGCCATTAAAAACCCACGCATTTATCTGGGCACTTCAGATAAATTTATGGGTTCCTTGAGCCCACGAATTTAACAGATTAACTTCGTGGGCTAATATAGCCCACGAATTTAACATATTAAATTCGTGGGCCAACATAGCCTCATTAATTTAATCGCTTAAACTGTGGGTTTCTGGCGCATTTAATTTAACTCAAGTTCCCAGTTAAATTCGTGGACTTAGCAGCAACCCACGAATTTAATTGATTAATTTCGTCGAGTTAAATTCGTGAACTAAATTCGACGGTTTGCCCACGAATTTAACTTAAATTCATGGGTTTTGGTCTAAATTCGTGGGTTTCTGGCCCACGAATTTTTCCCTGTTTCTTGTAGTGCATGCCTATCGCTGTTAAGCCCCTTCAGCCCTGTCCATGGCCAAATCTTAGTTTGCCGTGTCAAGCTGCCTCGGATCCGAATAGTCTCATGGTGACCAGTGCTGTCATCTTCATCTCCGGTGAGACCCCGCCGCTATGCCATCATCGCTGTCACTCATGTATCCCTGACCATCTAATCTACTGCGAATGGCCACGATTATGCAGCGTAAGCACCGTGCCCGTGCGTCGCGTGTCGTGTAGTCATTCGTCACCGCCGTTCTATCGCTATCATTGGATCTGCAGTGAACCACCAGATTATGTCGCCTCAGTCTGCCGTGTGTCCGCGTCGCCGTTGCCATCGATCACGCAATCGCATCTGTCCGATCTGGTGTGTACAGTCCAAATCAAGACGTGTGTCACTATGTCAGTCTACCACGTATCATCGCCGTCGCTACCCTTCACCATAATCCTGACCATCCAATCTAATGTGGATGGCTGGGATTATGCCACGCGTAGTCGCGCACAGTCCACCGCTTGTTGCCGTCACATTGCAACGTGCGTTGTTGCTTACATCATCGCGTGACGATAGCTCTTGAGTTAGCGTCGCCTGCCGATCAACCTTCCCATAGACCCATGGACTCGCATTGATCTGTCAACCAGGCCCATAGACCCGTGATCTCACCTTTTAGTGAGATAGATTAGTTTTAGATTTATTTTAATTCAGTAATTTATGTTTATAACATCAACATGATGTCATAATTAGATCTTTCTTTTAGTAAAAGAATTTGAACAAAATTAACCGTGACATCAGCATTGCATAATAATTAGAATTTCTAGTATAAAAATAATTCAATAAATTAGGATTTATTCTTTTTTTTCAGTATTTTCTTATTTCCAACTTTCATGAGCCCGTTCTTACTCATACGAGCTTCGATTTAAGTTTGTGCTAAATTGGCAGTGATTTTGAACAAATTAATGGCCTCACTGTCTGAAAGTTTCCGAGAGTATCGAAATGACACTGCACCAGCAGCTTAAGCCTGCACGCCTTCCTCTTTTCAGTGACTGGTTCATAAAAATGAGTCATATATATGGACTAATTGAATGCTCCATAGATTACAAAAAGCTGGTCAATTGAAACCATAAAATGAGCTCATTGCATACAATCTTGTACTAAATGTGTACAATATGTATTCATGGTAACAATCACTGTTACAAAACACCACATCACTGCTGGTTTCAAACTGGCATCACTACCGGATATTGGAACCGTAGTGCGTGGTCGGCAAGGATAGTCATACTATCATTGCCCGCTTGTATGCAAACCGGCAGTGATAGTATAAATCCAAAAATCACTTGGTAAAATCAAAAATAAATTTATTTGCATCTGGACCAACTTGTATTTACTCAAGTCACAAGTCACGCGATTTTCGCATGAAATACGCACACGTGAGGTTACTAGGATTCGAACCTGTGACCTGCTGCTTCGCGTGAACTCTCCTTACCATCTCACCTAACACAGTTCTCAACTACTATAAGATATATGTTCCTTTTATCCCTTCGTATCCGAAAGTTTCAATGATTATTTGGATGTCCAAATGACTTCAAATAAAAAAGTTTTTAATTACAAAGTTGTAGATCTAATCGAGAGGTACAATTTTTATATAAATTTTATCTCTATCCAACTCTGTATGCAAAAGTTATGATTTTTTAAAAATATTATCATTGCCGGTTCGATTTCGAACCGCAGTGATACTTCCTCTATTATCACTGCTGGTTCTTGTTGAGAACTGGTAGTGATAATAACTTATCACTGCCAGTTCTTAAGAAGAACCGGTAGTAATAGTATCATTGCCGGGTTTTTTTAGAACCGATAGTAATAAGTTATTATCACTGCTAGTTCTTCTTCAGTCGAGCATTTGTGCCGGTTTAGCTTATGAACCGACAGTAAAAGTGTTATCATTACCGGTTCTAACCAAACCGACAGTGATAGGCCGGTAAGAAAGAGGTTTTTTTAGTAGTGAATGATCCTACAATAAAAGTATATTTGGTTATAAGAGGATGGGATATTATTTCTGAATATGATGGTTCAAGTAGAATGTTTGGCTGATTATATGAGGTAGGGTGTTTGGTTGATTGTATAAGATGGTACAGAGTTGTGTTTGGTTTGTACAAAACGATGCAAGATGGTTCAAGTTGGTGTTTAGTTGGAGGGATAAGGTTGGTTCAAGATGGTTCTAATAACTTCTTTCTTGGTGGTGGTGTGATTACCATAGACATTATTTTTATAGACGTGTTTAGGTGACAAGTACTTTTTTTACTAGAGAACTTGAAAATTTCAACTATTAGATCTAACATCATCTCTTCCCACCTTAGCCGTCTCTTCACCGTCGCCACCCTCAACATTGGCGATGCCTACTAGCGAACCACCACTGTTAATCCTCCCCGCCACCAACACTCACTACAAAACACCACATCACTGCCGGTTCCAAACTGGCATCACTGTCGGATATTGGAACCGGCAGTGCGTGGTCGGCAGTGATAGTCTGTATCACTGCTGGTTTGTATTAGGACCGTAGAGATAGTCTGTATCACTGCCGGTTTGTATTAGAACCGATAGTGATAGTGTAAATCCAAAAATCACTCAGTAAAATCAAAAAATAAATTTATTTGCACCTGGGCCAACCTGTATTTACTACTACGCATCTGGGCCAACCTGTATCAAAAAATAAAAATAGTGTATCACAAGTCATGCGATTTTCGCACGAAATACGCACGCGTGCGGTTGCTAGGATTTGAACCCGCGACTTGTTGATTCACGTGAACACCCCTTACCATCTCACCTAATACACACTTTTCAACTACTATAAGATATATGTTCCTTTTATCCCTTCATATATGAAAGTTTCAACGATTGTTTGGACGTCTAAATGACTTCAAATAAAAAAGTTGTCAACTACAAAGTTGTAGATGTCACCGAGAGCTATAATTTTCATATAAATTTTATCTCCATCTGAGGATATCTAAATGACTTCAAATAAAAAAATTGTCAACTACAAAATTATAGATCTCATCGAGAGCTACAATTTTCATATAAATTTTGTCTCTATCTGACTCCATAGGCAAAAGTTATGATTTTTTCAAAAAAATATTATCACTGCTGGTTCAATTCCGAACCGGTAGTGATAATAGTCTCACTGACGGTTTGGATTCCAAACAGGTAGCGATAATATTTTGAAAAAATCATAACTTTTGCATACGGAGTCGGATGGAGATCCACAATTTTCATATAAATTTTGTCTCCATCCGACTCTGTATGCAAAAGTTATGATATTTTCAAAAAATATTATCACTGCCGATTCGATTCTGAACCGGCAGCATTATCACTGCCGATTCTTAAAAAGAGCTGGCAGTAATAGTATAATTGCCGATTTAATTTATGAACCGGTAGTAAAAGTATTATCACTTCCAGTTCTAGCTGAACCGATAGTAATAGACCGGTAAGAAAGAGAGTTTTTTAGTAGTGGCTGCCTCTCATCAAGCATTCGGTTGGATGAATGGAATGTCTATGTGCGGGACGAGCTGGTTCAAGAACATATAACCTGTTTTTTCCTGAACCATCTTATCCAGAGACTACCTCGCTAATCTATCCAAACATACCCAAAATCTTGGGAAGAACAGATCGTATGTCCTTGTATATCATTGTTCATCTTTACATCCCTCTTTATGACTTGTGGGTATTTTTTATGCTATTGAGTTATAGTTACCGAATTCGTTGTAAACCCCCTAAATCCTGAACATCCGGTTTATGGTATGAGGTTCGTATTTACAGTGAAAATTAAAAAAAAAAAGTGACGAATCGTAAATCCGAATCTTGTACCGCGACTTGGACAAATCACATTTGTGGTAACTATGAATTTGCCAACTCCATTAGATTTGATGCGCGGGGAGTCAATTCTGCCTATCATGCGCACACACTTACCCTTGATCTACGATTTGCAGTCTGAGTTCGTACGTGTTCCGTAAATTGCATTCCCGCTGTCTGATCCTGAACAAATGCAATGTATGACTTCATCGCTCGAAGTTGCACGCATGTCCGAGGAAATGACCTTGTACCGACCGCAATAACTTAATCGCCGTTTGTCACAAGCCATGACCCATGCACATTTGTTCAAAGTCATCTCCGGCCATGGATGGACAAGTCGCTACAAGCCATTCGATGGAACTATACTCTTTCCACGGCTCTGGTAAGGCACCATATTGGTATAAAGCAAACAAAGGTGATGTGTCTAGTACTATTGCAAATTAAAGGACCTACTTTTGTAAGAAAGGTATTGAAGATGAACAAAGTAAACAAAAAGTAACCTGTTTGTACCGGTACTTAAATGCATGTATGTATGTGGCCTGAAAAGATAAGTTGTTACAGGTTCAATTCAGCACTCCCTTTTTTTGTCACTTGTTGAAGGATTCCAAATCAGGGACGGACCTACCGCGGCGCGTAAGGCGGCTGGGGCACGCACTCTACTCGTCACACTCTTGATATCTTTCTACTATCTCAGGTATTTTATGCGTTATTAATCTAGTTATTTTTACTTTTAAGATTGCCATTTGTACATATTTTTGACCTTTTGGAATCCACCATCCATTAAGACATGCATTATCTTTAATTATTTGCTATTTTAACTTTATTGCTCATCGATTTATATATCAATTTAGATTACACATGATATTCAAATATGATTTTGCTACGCTCGCCTTAATAATAACTTCACACTAGCACCCTCTCCATTTTTATACACTTCCTGTCGAAGATTAGTGATCGACAACACACTTATATTCAGGTACCTTCAGGATATGCGGAATCAAGCATATAATCGGGGCACACAATGTAGACAGGTTCGGGCATCTGGATCGAGTAATACCTTACTCCTGTGTTGAGGATGTATGAGATCGAGTAAACTCTGGTTACAAGGAAAATATGAATATGGGGTGGCTAAACTAAGAGTAAGGGATGCCTTGCTCGGAGATCGTCCTCGGCGTCTCACTCTGGATGGCTTGAGGTTTGCGCTTGCAATTGGCTTGTTGTCGCTTGCAATTGGCTTATTGTCGCTTGTAATTGGCTTGCTTTGACAATGTCCTTCCTGGCCTTTATATAGTGGGTCCATCATGGTCTCCGTGTCGCATCTGAGTTTTCATAACCGCTGGACGTATTCGAATAGGTTTCCTCGTATCGGGAATACGATCGAGTCATGCCTTATGCGGGGATATCTCTTCTCCTTATATCTTATCCTATTGAGTTGAGCTCGAAATATCTGAAGCTTCCAAATGCTGGTAGAGATATACATAGTATGACCTTTGACTTTATATAGCGTATGCCTATATTCCATATCTAGATATTCGACACTTCCAATTTCTTTTCTTCGTCGAGAAACAAACGGGTGTACAGCTTAAGCACTATTGGATAATTAGGTACACATTTCTAATTAATTTTTTTTTACTTTTTTATCCTTGTAGTAATAATTTATCCTTGTTGTACGTGGAGGATGGTGAGTAGCAGAACCAGTTGGAGAAGGATGTTGTGGCTATGCCAGAGAGGAATCCGAGGCGATTTGCCATGACGATGCTAGCGGAGGTTGCACCCAATGGCTACGGAGCTAATTGCTGATAGTGGAGCTCGCAAAGGCCATGGCCGGTGTTGACGGCGGAGGTCGAGCATCAGTCATGATGCCATGGCCTAGTGGTGGATCAAGGAATTTTTAGATTGGAGGGCACATGTCACGATAAATTAAAGTACAAATTGTTCATATAGGAACAAATTAACATGTCACGGTAAATTATATTTTTAGTTTTTTCTGATTTTTTGTTCGTGTGTCCTCCACTTGTTGCCTGGAATTTGATCGCTCCTACCAAAATGATGTTAACTTCGTCTCCCATCAGGACAAGGGTTTATCCCTTCTTATCTAATCACGTTGCTGCTGCCCAGCTTCGCTGAACAGTCAGAACAAGGACTCGCTAACAACCATCGGTTTTGTGTGTTTATGGCATAACAGCGCATGATTATACCTGATTGCTGCAGCTGATTAATCATATCAATCGACATGCAATTAGCTGGTTTGTTTAATTTGGGTGTAAATTCTTTTTAGCTCTCTCTCTCTCCCTCCCTCTCTCTCTCTCTTTATTTCCAAGACGAGATCGAACACCTAAACAAAGTGTGGGCCATGTCTGCCGGTGCAATCAGATTCAGACCTCCATCTATACGAACAGGAGTGTAACATCCCAAAACTTTAATAAAATAAAAATCAATATTTTGAAATTGAATATTATTCTTTCTAAGTTTTCTTGGCATTATTGATTTTTATTTGGAGTTCTTGGATTTTGTGTTGCAAGGAAAAGTAAACAAATGAGAAATAAAGAATGAAAAAGAGAAAAAGGCCAAGAAGCAAAAAGTAAAAATTTAGAAAATTTGCCATGAGAACCCTGAGCATATAAGTAAATCAGTTTGGCCATAAAATGAAATTTTATACATGAAGAAATGAAGGAATAAAATGAAAAGACAACTTTTAAATCAAGATAATGCATTGTCAGAATTTATAAAATATTTATAAAACTCAAATGGGGCTGAAAAATTTATCATAAAACCCCCAATGCAAAGTATACCTCTGGTAAAAATATTATAAATTAATAATGTGGATTAATACTTTTATAAATTCAAAACAGAAACCCTAAAAATCTGGAAATTGCAATGTCAGAATTTTTATAAAATAATGGAGCAACATTTTGACTTGAAAATTTTACAGAAGCATTGTGAGATCAAATACTTTAGAAAAACAAAATTTCAAAAATAATAGATTTCAATTGTTCTCAACTAAAATCAAAATCTGAAACAAGTAATTAGGAGCAATCACTGTTGTCAGAATATTATAAATTTTTCGGTAACTTATCTTTAACTCAAAATTTTACCAGGCATCAAAATATATTCAAAGATATTGGTCAAAAGTTTGGTAATTTTTCTACACCCAATTGACAGCAATAAAAATCGGACACTAGAAGCGCCCGAGCCAGATTATTTCCTTTTGGCACCTAACCTCACTGCTAGTGGTCCCTGTGCCCACTTGTCAGCCCTTCTTCCTCCTGTGCTTTGCGATCGAGCGAGGCTCTCGATTCGATGTATTGGCTAAGCTCGTTCAATGCATTGCTTCACCGATTGGTCACGCTCTTCGTCGGCTTCACCTCATCACACCACGATTGTCGCCACGTTCGTCTCACCATTCCCGCGCCATACCGACCCCACCACTTCCAATTTGTCGTGTCCAGTGAAGCACCGAATCGAGACAATCCCTAACCAGGGCGGTTCATCCATTGCATTCTTTGGCTATAAAGTGCACCTCGGTGATCACAAGGAGCCTCCTTCTCATTCCCTCCACTCCTTCTTCTTCTCCGTGAGCACCCACCATTGCCGCCGCCTCTCGGTCAGTAGCTCACTCCGGCCATCCCGGAGGTGAAGAACCCCACCATCGGGTGAGCCTTGCCGAGCCGATGCTCATGGTGCCTTTGGCCGGCCGACCTGTCGCTTCGCCACGGGTAGCCGCCGCCGCTTCGGCTTGCTCGGCTCCGCGGTCACGGGCCCGCTTCGGTCATCAAAGGCTGCTGAAGTGAAGGCTCACGGAGGTGAATGCGTAACCCAGTTCAGAAAGCGTATTTTCATTTTTTGTAGAATTTCAATACCCGAGTTAATTCAATTGCTTACAACGTTTGCTTGGTAGCTCCAATTTGAATGAAATAAATTTTTAAAATCATCTAAAATCAAGTATTTTATGAATATGCAAAAATATTTTGAAAACCAGTGCTGGATAAATTTGAAATTCAAATTTGAATAAAAAGGGTAAAAATATGCTACATATTAAAATGTTGCAAATGAACTCAAAATTGAATGAAACCAATTTTATTAGAATCCTTATATTTCCAGGAGTTCAGATATATAAAAATGTTTATATTTTACCTTTGTTTGAGTCATTTAATAATAAAGGTTATTCTCAATACAATAAATAATCAAAATGGATAATTGTATAAAGAAATTCTAAAATAAATAAGATTTATTTTTAAGAACTTGTATGACAGTACCCTACCTTAATATGCTGAAATGATTAAGATTTGAATTTGATTTAGACTTGTTCATAAGTAATAAATGATTTAAATGGACAAAAGTGCATGTATATATATGTGTGTGTGTACATATAGCAATCTGTAGTAATATGTATATACTTGTGAAGAGTATATGATAGCTATACAAAGATGTGAATAGGTAATAAAATGAGTAATTTGTCACTATTGAAGTCTTTTAATGAAATACCATATATATATATGTATATACAAGTGTAATTGGCATCAAGAACACAAGTATTGCATGTTTATAAAAGAACGTGTAAGTGCATAATTAATGAGAAGCTCAGATATGCCAGAACATGTAACTTTTGATCTGTGTTTAAATTGCTTACTATGCAAATATTAATAAGCTTTAATATGACCATTTATAAGAATAAGTGCATAAAAGCTCATAAAAAGATGAAATAATTTGTATGCTGTTTCTTGAATCCATGGAGAACCTTTTTTATAAAAATATTTAAAGTAAACCTTATCTTGCATTCTTTGATGCAAGAAAGTGCAACCATCAATAACAAATAAATAGTTAATCTACCAAGGTTAAGACCAAAATAATGTAAAAATAGTTTTAAAACATTTTTAGGAGGGTATTCTGTTAACACCTGAAAAATGAATTAAAGATCATGTGTTATGTAGTCACAAATTCAATATGAAATTTGGCCGATTTAAGATTTTAAATATGATCATTTAGACTATTTCAGCAGTAGATAAAATAACTCATCCAAATATTAAAATCAATGAAATCAGTTTAGTAACATTGTACAAAGTTTATACTACCATGTTCTGTAAAAATAATCTTATTTCGTTAAGGTTTGCATCTTATTCCTATTAGTCCAAAACCCTTAATCGTTAATCTGTCGATCCCCTTTCTTGCCGATTTTGAATAGTGTAGTCTTTAAGTATAGCATGAACCGTTTTAGCAACAAGATTATAGTCTCGTCCAAAATCCTAAAACTTGTGGAACTGGTTTAGTAACGTTCTTCAAAGTATAGCCTACCCAAATACGAAAAGATAATCTTAGTTCACTATGATTTGCATATTGATCTTAATAGCTTAATGACCCTAAATAATCACATTACCTTAGACTGTGATATGAATCGGTAAGAATGAATGAACTTTAAATTCAAATGAGAAATCAGTAACTATTATATTTTTATCACCAGAACCTTCTTAAATATCATGTAAATTAGTCCAATAGCCTGAATCAATAGATTTAACTTGCGTAAAACTAATTCTAAGCACATTCAATTAAAGGTAAAGAACAAATCATTCATACTCTAATATAATCATTTAAGCCTTTTCATTAACTCGTTAAGCAGCTCATCTAAATCTGAAATTAGTAAAGAATAGCCTAGAATTGATCTTTAGGATATAATCTGCAGTAATCTAAGAAAATATTCTTATTTCATCTTGCTTCGAATCTGAATCTTAATAGGGTAAAACCTATAAGTAATAAAGTTTCAAAACTCATATTGTGAATAGTAAATCAATGAAACCTTGCAACTAATGATTAATTTTATTAATCTTAAACTATTTTTGCGTCTTGAATTCGTAAAATAAGATTAATAAATTCATAAAGAGCAATCCTCGCTTTCTTGCGGAGTTTATATTGTTGTGTTATCTCTTTCTTCGCCCTTATTGAAGTTTAGTTTTGCTGTATTTCCGTTGTTCGACGTGTAGAACCCGACGTCTCTATCTTCGTCGTCGCCATCGTCAACCGCAATCCCCGTCTTCGTCGTAAGCGATAATTAAGCAAGGCAAGCATCCTTTGACCATATTGATCCCAGTATTTTATATTCCTTTTGTGCATCAAATTGTTTTATGCATGCGATTACTTTATGTAAATGGCTATCATGTGGATTTGGTAATTATACCTGTTGTCTCGCGAATCTCCTTTGATGATTATGAACATGTGAACCTTGATAAACATAGATTAAAGTTAGGCATTACTTAATGTCATCATGGGTATATGCGTTCATATTATTCATGCTTAGCCATGCTTTAGAATTAATGATGTACATGATCAAACCAGTAATCGTTTCCTGAAAACATTGAAAATGGCATTGTTGGTTGTGGGTATTTTGATTAAAAACCCAAAAGAAAACTATGCTTTGATGCGGGCGATTATTGGCAATAGCCTACAGTAACAGAATGGCACGTAGTGTAGGGTGAAGTGTCGCCCGTGTCACAACTAAGGACCGAACGTCGTGTAGCTTGATCCAAGAAAATCCGTACAAACCACGAGGGTGAGAATGGGGTAGCCTTAGCCTATTAAATTGTTTAGACATGGCTTTGCTCATTGGTAGGCGGGAGCTTGCAGAGGCATTCCGTTATGGATTTGCTTGTTAGGGGCTTTCACACAGTTCGTGTGGGTAAATGCATAACCGGTGCAACGGTGTACGCCTTGCCATGGACAGAGACGTTGTGTTGGTGTACTGAAAGTGGATCCACGGCTTGGGTGAGTGTCTCTGTTTTCAGGGCGAGGGTTAACGTCCCGGGCTGGAGTAAAGCCTTGTCTAGGAATTTAATGGCTATGTATGATCGCTCATTCGCATACTCTTGTATGGCGATCCACGGCTGACGTGGTGAGTTGATCATTCCTTGTGGGTACAGTTGTACACCTCTGCAGAGTTTAAATCTAATTGATTAGCCGTACCCGCGGTCATGGGTGTCTTGGTGAACTCTGCGCGAGTTAAATGTTTTATTATTTTCAAAAGGGTGGGTTTCATTTGTTTTGGCAACTGTGCTTTATGCCGAAGGGCTGACATTGACGGATTTCAGGAATTGATGATTCGTCGCTCACGTCATGGAGGACTGTGAGTGTTATTTATGCTTTACTTATTTGTTATCAATTAATCTTGCTCTTATAAATTCCGTTTGCAAATAACTTGATTTACAAATGAAATTCGCTTTATGCAAATTAACTGTAGTAGCCTTTCCTTTGAAATGGCCCTGCACGTATTGTAGGTTTTGCTCAAGTCTTGCTGAGTACGCAACGTACTCACCCTTGCCTAATTATATTGTAGGTGGATGAGAATGCGAAGCTTCGAGTCTCCTTTCGTCGCAGGTTACGGGATTTTCTTCGGCGTGTTTTCGTCAAGTTTATGCAGTCGGTTACTGCTCGGGAATGGATGGGCAAACTACGAGACATTGCTTCTTTTGCTGCTTTAATCTCTGAGTTATAATATTTATGTAATAATCATTTCCGCTTAAATATTATATTGTATGGTTGTGATTTCCAATTGTTGTAAACATGTGAGTGCTAGCTACTGATCCAGGGAATAGCACAGTAATCACATGGAGGTTCCTGTTCTTCCGAACGGGGTCTCACAAGGAGCGTATACGTCCCTCTACTTACTACTCACAGTCTAATATACCTTCCCGCTCGGTTGCCCCTTAAAAATTGCAGCTGTAGCAGCTAGTTGGTCAAACAGTATAACGAAAAAAGCCACAACTACAGCTTTTCAGGCTAGCCTCAGCACCTCCCCCCACCACAAAAAAACAGTGCGTCACCATCATCGACGTACAGTCACATTAAAACTCGTACTCCGTTCTTTTTTCATATGTTATTTTAGAATATGTCCAATCAATCGTTTTGAAACTTTGATTGTTAATATATATAAAATTATTAGATTCATCATGTGAAAATTCTCAAGAAAGAAGAAAGGTAGTACGTGTGAAAAATAAAATAAATTTGTGCACTATAGCATCTGACATATTTAAGGTAGTTTTGTGATTCACTATGTTGAACCCTTCGTAAACGAACTGGTGGATTAGAGAAGTACGCGCCAGTTGCCACATATGTAGCCAATGGCTACACATGGGGCGTGGACGAAAGTTCTCCCAACCTCTCACGGATTCCAATCTCCAAAGACGATATTAGCTAGGCGTATGTCGTTTGTAACCTATGTATTTGTCAAGAACGGACTATCTCTCCACCTGTTACTCTGATGGATTGTTTTTAGAAATCGCAGGGATTTTATCTAAGCTAGGGCAGTAACTTGCAAGCTAAGTAGCAAAGTTAGCTAACCTAATCCACGACAATTTTGTAACTTGTTGACCAACTAGAGAGCTGATGAATTAAATCCATACTTCCTTGTCCTATATTGTCCCTTCCCTTGGTATGATGCTCGTACGAGGGTACAAGGCTACAAGTACGTACTGACAAATTAAGCTGGTAGCTAGCTAACGTGTGCGCTAAATTGGCAGCGTGATTTTGAACAAATTAATGGCCTCACTGTCCAAAAGTTTCCGAGAGTATGAAATGACACTGCATCGGCAGCTTACACTACTGGGCACAGACACGTTATAGACGGTTCGTAATGGTTATTATAGGCGGTTTTGTGAATCGTATGTATTAAAGTGTCAGTGATGATAATTGGTCATTATAGATGGTTTTGCAGCTGTCAGTGAAAATACTCATTATAGACGGTTCTAAATAAGAACCGTCTGTGATGAGAAGGACATCACAGATGATTTGGAACCATCTGTGATGTCCCCCTCATCATAGAAGGCTCTAGTTTGGAATCATTTGTGATGTTGATTTTTCATTTTTAGTAAATTTTAATTCATTGGCTAGCCTTAGGAAATGCTAGCTATGCCCTCTAAAACAAAAGATAAAATACAGAGTATCATCAACATTATTATGACATACATTTTAGAAATAATCTCCGATCATATATCAACATATAGTGCATCGATTTTAGAAATCAACTCTGATTGCACATTACAATGTAGAGTGCATCCATTTAAGAAATCAACTCACATATATAAAAACCAATTGAATTCATAGTTACTACAACTCACAAATTCACAGCACAAAGTTCACAAATTAATGAAAACGGTATCTAACAAATTCACAACTCTTCATGCGAGACTTGAGTAGTGTTCGTCTTTTGGATTAATAACCTCACGCATCAAGAAGGCACAGAGTTTTCCTCGAATACCTAGTAAGTCAGCCTGTTCCAATCCAGATTCAGCGTATTGCCAAGCTTGTGATGGGAAGAATAAAGTCTTGCATGTATATAAATTAATAAGTGGAAAAAATTATTGTAAGATTGACAAACCTCTATAATATTGGTCGTCTTTGAACCAATAAGGAGTTTCATGTTATGGCAAACGTAGAATCCACATTGGTTAGTACCCTTTGGTTGCTGGTTGCACTGCCAAAATATAATAGGTTAATTAGTTCCAAAGGTATTATTAGAGAGTGTGAAGAATTATTACGTACTAGCGGATACTGGAAAGTTATAAATATATTTCAGCATCACTGGGTTCTTCCTATGTGGATCTCTACGAGTTTTGTAGACATCGAACGACGTGTCAAGTAAATCCCTGATAGGCTTCAAGTCGTGGGTACCACCCTTTTTAGAATTAAGGTAAGTTACCCGGTTCTGTCTTGGTATAATTACAAGTAGAACTCAATGAAACCTACACAGCCATATCGCTATGGTCATTGAATCTAACTTCAAGCTAAGTTATATAGTACAAAGCAACAAGTATAGCAACTGGATGAAGCATTTACCGTGGGTTGTAAGGTAAAAGTATGAATTTTTTTATTCCATTGAGCCAGCAATACTTTTTCCACATACTCGTGGACAACTTCTAAATTTTCGTCCATAGTTTGCTTAGACACCATGTGTGGGTCGAGAAAACCCACCGGTTGTTTCCTTACTTCTGCTTCCATGATCATGTATCTACATATACAAAATCAAGTATCATATATATCGAACATTTATTGGTATGAGACGAATGTACACTATGATTACATACACTTACAATGTTCAACATCTCATGAGTGATGCATCGAGAGCGTTGAGGTTGTACAGTTCGAACATATCATTGAAGCCGACCACGAAATAGCCATCCAAAAACTGATGTAAGAAATACTGCTCCTTGAAGTAGATCGAGATATTCGATGTACGTTGTGCCACCAGCTTGTTGCCTTATTCTATACACCAATCTTGCAATCTAACGCGGGCTAATGTGAGCGTCTCCTAGCGCTCTTTCAATATGAACGGCTGCCCCAACTTGAATTGCCGTGCCAATAGCGCAAACGGAAAGTCATGGGATGACGTGGTTATCCCTTTCGACTTGCTCTTGTCGCTGCGTCGTCGTTTACTAAATGTCGTCTTCACGGGAGATGACTTAGCCCGAACTGCAGTATCGGCCTGTGCCTGACGGGACACGGTAGCCAATTTGGTAGGCTCCTTTGGTGCAACACATGGCTCCGGTAGTGCTGGTAGCTCCGATGCATCACGTGGCTCTGGTAGTGCTTGTAGCTTCGATGCTTCTCGACGGTCGTCAAAGGAGATGTCCTTCTTGGGCCACTAAATGAATGTGCTGATGCCATCCCCTAGTGTGACGATCTCATTGTTTGGGGGTATCTCCAGCATGACAGCCTTGCAAATTTCATGTACATCGTCGACCTCGACCTTCACATAGCCCGGATCAAAAGTACGACCATGTACTAACACCTCTGCACCTGATGAATACGCGGGCCCCTAAGCAGCCTGAAGGGGAACATGACCGTTGACAAGCCTTACTTTGATATTACACGGCGTGGCCATCTACGTAAAGGTACACAATTAATTAGATAATACGTCAAATAGGTCTATCTAAGGAGCATTGCAGACATGTATATTACCCCAGTTCTGTTCGGAGGAAATCTAGCTTCGTCCACGTCCGTCTCTGTATGACGCGGCTACTTCTAACGGTTGGCTAGGCTGAACTGTGTCTATGGTTCTTGGGCTTGCACATTCCATGCATGCCTCTCTACAGCCACGCTTTGCTCCATCCTTTTCTCAAAACTTCATAGCTGACTATCGAACTGCGCTCTGAATATTTCCTCAACCCTTTCCTCAATTAGGGCTACTAGACATTCCTTGCGCTTAGCTTTGCTTCTATTCCTACTTAAGTACGTATCGGAGTCATGTGGGAATCCCATTTTCTAGGGAACGAAAACACCTTAGCCTCGGGTGCGACCCAGGTGCCTCTTGTTTCCCAAGGATGTGGATGAGGATAGTATTTCTGAATATGATGGTCCAAATAGGGTGTTTGGTTGATTGTACGAGGTAGGATGTTTGGTTGATTGTATGAGATGGTACGATGTTGTGTTTGGTTGGTTGTATGAAATGACGCGAGATAGTTCTAAGTTGGTGTTTGGTTAGAGAGATAAGGTTCGTTCTAATAATTTCTCTCTTGGTGGTGGTGTGATTGCCATACACATTATTTTTATTGAGGTGTTTAGGTGGCAAGTGAGTACTTTTTTATTAGAGAACCTCAAATTTTCGACCATTGGATCTAACATCATATCTCTACTACTTCTAATTAGGAGTTGGTGGTGATACGTCCGTTCTCCACCACCAACCCACGTCTAAACCGTGAAAAGAACCGAACCAACTGACGGAAAAAAAAAACCAAACCAACCGATGAAAAAAAATCTAAGCCGTTTTTCGCTCCGTTCCTCACGATATGCTTACCTCCTGACTTCTTCATGAACATGACAGCCGCCCCATCTACGAGTCCAGATGCTTTTCCCGGTGTGTCCCCACTCCTCCGTAATCGGGAGAAATAGATGTTTGATCTTGTAGCACAATTTTCTTTTATTGCTTAACCTTTATGTTCCGTTATTAATTTTATTTTTCGTAGCAAAGCACGGGCATTGGACTAGTCTTCTTCAAAATTATATAGAATCCACCTTCCCCTCCTCTCCCTTAGAATCTAACCATCTCCCACCTCAGCTGTCTCTACGCCGTCGCCATCCTCGACGCTGGCGATGCCTGCTGGCGAACCACCACTGTTGCCTTCCTCCCCCGCTGCCAATGCTACCTCCCTCTCCGCTCTAGCGAGTCCTCGTCAAGCATTCGGTTGGACGAATGAAATGTCTTTGTACGGGATGAGCTGGTTCACGAACATATAACCTGTTTTTTCCCAAACCATCCTATCCAGATACTACCTCGCTCATCTATCCAAACACACCCAAAATCTTGGGAAGAACAGATCGTATGTCCTTGTATATCATTGTTCATTGTTATATCCCTCTTTATGACATGTGGGTATTTTTTATGCTGCTGAGTTATAGTTATCGAATTCGTTGTAAACCCCCGAATCCCGAACATTCGATTTAAAGTATGTGGTTCGCGTTTGCAGTGAAAATTAAAAGAGAAAGTGATGAATCGTGAATCCAAATCTTGTACCGCGACTTGAACAAACCACATTTACGGGAACTATGTATTTGCCAACTCCATTAGATTGATGCGCGCGCGGGGAGTCAAGTCGCGTCCCGAATTCTGCCTATCATGCGCGCACACCTACCCTTGATCTACGCTTTGCAATCTGAGTTCGTACGCGTTCTGTAAATTGAATTCCCGCAGTCTGATTCTGAACAAATGCAATATTGTGTGACTTCATCGCTCGAAGTTGCAGGCATGTCCGAGGAAATGACCTTGTACCGACCGCAATAACTTAATCGCCGTTTGTCACAAGCCATGACCCGTGCACATTTGTTCAAAGTCATCTCCGGCCATGGATGGACAAGTCGCTACAAGCCATTCGATGGAACTATACTCTTTCCACGGCTCTGGTAAGGCAACATGGCACCATGCATCTTTTGCAAATATGGAGCCAAAGCATACAAGTACAAAGCAAACAAAGGTGATATGTCTATAGCACTATTGCAAAAGACCTACTTTTGTAAAAAAGGTATTATAGAAGAACAAAGTAATCAATGTAACCTACTTGTACCGGTACTTAAATGCATGTACGCATGTGGCCTGAAAGGATAAGTAGTTACAGGTTCAATTCAGCACTCCGGCCCTTTTTTACCTCTCGTTGAAGGATTCCAAATCAGTGGCGGATCTACCATCTCAGGCATTATATGCATTATTAATCTAGTTATATTTGTTCTTAAGATTACTATTTGTACATATTTTTGATCTTTTGAAATACACCATCCAGAAAGACATTATCTTTAATTATTTGCTATTTTAATTTTGTTGCTTGTCGATTTATATATCAATTAGATTACACATGATATTCACACTACAATAAACAGGGAAATTAACGTCGGCCATATTAATTAACGTCGGCCTAAGAATAAGCCGACGTTAATTAATTAATTAACGTCGGCTGACAGGTGACCGACGTTAATTAATTAATTAATGTCGGCTTATTCTTGGGCCGACGTTAATTAACAAGTAAGTTAACGTCGGCCCTAAATGCCGACGGTATTTAGGTAATTAACGTCGGCCTAAAGCCCTGGCCGACGTTAATATTTGGGATAAGGCCCCGTCTTTTCGCTCGCCCCGCGCCCAGTCGACGCCGAAATATTTCTTCGCGCCCTAGCTAACCTGCGCCGCGCCGCGCCGCCCCGCCCATACGCCGCCACGCCCGCCCCGCCGCCCGCCCGCCCGCCGCGCCCCGCCCGCCGTCGCCTCCTCAACATCAACCGAAGCTTGGGAGGTTGCAGCGTCCTCCTCGACATCAACGCCGCTGCGCCTGCCCGCCGCACTACCACGCCACCCCTGCCCCGCCCACGCCGCGGCCGCCGCCCGGCGCCCTTGCCCCGACAACTCCACCCCCTCATCGACGAGTTCATCCCCACCATCGAGGGCGAGAACGGCATCTGCTACACCCATCCGGAGAGGCTTCCAGGTACTGATACTACACGTTTTGCATCTGCTGGATACAAACATGCATGTTCATCCTGCACATGTGGCTCTGTTTGGTTGCATGCGTGTTCACATTACAGCAAACTTCGATCAATTGTAACTTAAAAGCTTCCTTTATGCTGACTTCGGTAAGATGCAAGCAATGCCCATCAGTTGTGCTGTAACATGAATCGAGGTGTGCTCTGACGCTAATACAAATACAATGTATTATGACCAGATGAGATTAGTGTAATGCTCGTCCTTATTCCTTAACTCATTCTAGTTTTTATTCAGGATAGCACAGAACATATGACCAGATGAAATTAGAGTAGTGCTAGTCCTTATCAGAGCAAACTAGTACAGGTGTACATGCCAACAACTATACTATGGAACTGGTCAAATCTATTGAAAATGTGATTCAAGCTTCAGAGCGATAAACAAATACTACGTACTGTAAGAACTAAGGAGCAGAAAAATATGTTTGTCAGGCTATAGAATGGCCACTGTTCTCCTGAATATAAAAGCGAAAGTTGTGCAGTTGTGCCAAAATTTATGAAATGGAGATGCTGAATAAACTGAGAATTCACATTTAGCTAAAAGTAAAGTTTGTCTTATCTTATTTTGTGTTTTCTCAGAATCTCTATTCTTCTCCTTTATGACCGTAGGCCTTACACCATCCTTTCACTGCAACGAATCCTGAAGATATGAATGATCTTCCATTAGCTCGTGCCTTGGCATATGACATGAGTTACTTCCTGTTTGAATCTTATAATACATTCTCAAGCTTATTTATGATCTTATTGGAAGTTTTCGTGTATTATATCTTTGATAAATAACCATACCTTCACACAGATGCAAGTGTTCTTTTATATTCAATGGGATACATATTGTTTAGTTACTCAGAAAAGAATTTAAATTTTACATGGAGAGAGTAAGCTGGTCTTTTATTAGAGATTAAATTTCAACAGTGTAGTGGTGAACTTAACAACAGTTTCTTTCCTCAAATCTTACAAAAAAAAATGCAAACCTCAGCCCGTGTGAGTTTGTACTTCATGATTCAATGAGTGTTTTGTTTGCTGGTAAGCTAGCTGTTTCATTGTTTGTGAACTTTAAAGTGGGACGAAAAAGAGAAGATACTTAAACAGAAAGGGACAAGAAGAAAAGGGAAAACCAGTGTGTTAGCCTCTCCTAGAACTTACGACTAAAAAGCAAGTGTAACGGTGCATTTGAGAAAAAGCAGGGTTTAGTTTGCAAGTGGCTGCTTTGTTTTAATTTTTTAAAATTTATATATCCATTCTGTGCTTATAAATATATATTTGAGTAATCGATTATCGTCGGATTTTTATTTTTGATTTCAAATCATATAGTGTCACGAAACCTATGCGTCACCTGTTTCGGATCGGCATGTCTCACATGTGTCACATGTGAGATGTGCTGGTCCGGAATTGTCCCTTTTTTGGACAACCTCGGAGTGGATGACAAAGTGCGGTATTTATGACGAGCCCGCAGTGCGAATGAAATTTCGGTGTCATAACCTGTTGTTCTCCGCACCATATCCGGGCGTGCGGTGGAGAACAGCGAGTTATCTCGCCAAATTTCATTCGACTCTACAGCTCATATAATCCGCAGCTTTATCGACCACTCTTGGTGGGTTTAGGACATATCCTTTCCTATAGATGTAGGGTCATGATATATAGAAACAAAATGAACCTTATAAGCATTGATTTAACCTATATAGCCTCAAGTATGGGTGACGACCGTCGATGGATGTATGAAGGTTGGGAGAAAAGTGGGGCTCACTTGAATGAGTGGACGATCAAGGCTACCGCTTTTGTCGACCGTGCCTTCTCTATGTCTAGTACTGTTAAGGTGAAGTGCCCATGCAGCAAGTGCCATAATTTCCACCCTCAGGACAAGAAATCGATGTCTCGCACTTTTGTGGTCGGTTCGGTTTCATGCCAAGCTTTGAGTTGTGGGTACATCATGGTGAGTCACGTGCTCAACAAGGACCTCAAGTTGCGGTTGAAGAGGAAGATGATAGGCGGCGATGATAGGATGGATGAGATGCTAGAATCTTTGCCCGAGAGATTAACCTAGACTCGGAGGATCCGCCAACACATGAGGTTCGGGAGTTCTTTGAGCTACTTAAAGCTTCAAGAGTCATTGCACGAACACACCTAAAGTGACCCAGCTTGCTTTTGTGACGCGGCTCATGGCCATTAAGTCCAAGTATTTCTTTTCCAATAATTGTTACAATGATCTCGTGGAATTGATCTCTGATATACTACCGGCGAATCATAAGATGCCTAGAGACATGTACCAGTCTAAGAAGTTGTTGTTTGGTCTCGGTATGAAGTATGAGAAGATTGATGTGTGCAAGGATAACTGCATGCTTTTCTGGAAGGAGCATGAGAAAGAGAAGCATTGCTTAGTGTGTAAAAAACCAAGATTTGTCGAGGTGTTGAACGAAGAAGGTGAAAAGGTAACGACCGATGTTGCACACAAGTAACCCGGTACATGCCTCTCACACCTAGGTCAAGCGGTTGTTTATCTCAAAACGAAGTGCTGGGCACATGAGGTGGCACAAAGAAGGTGTGCGTGAGAACGAGCGAGTAATGGTGCACCGTCGGATAGTGAGGCATGGAAGGCTCTAGATAGCTTTGACGAGGACTTCGCGAGGGATGCGAGAAATGTTCGCATTGGGTTGGCGACCGATGGTTTCACGCCTTTCAACACAACCGCCGCATCATACTCGTGCTGGCCAGTCTTTGCTATTCCATACAACCTTCCACCTTCCCTTTGCATGAAATATGAGTTTATGTTCCTGTGCCTCATCATACCTGGCCCTGAACATCCTGGAAAGCGTCTCAATGTGATGCTCAAACCCTTGATCGAAGAGCTGAAAAAATTATGGACAGGGGTAGAGGCGTATGACTGCTACAAGAAACAGAAATTCAACCTTCGTGTTGCATATTTGTGGTCTGTCCATGATTTCATGGCCTATGGTATTTTTGCTGGCTGGAGCTGTCATGGAAATTTGACATGTCCGATCTGTGGTTCAGACACCGATTGTTTTCGCCTTGTAAATGGTGGAAAGATCTGTTACTTCGATTGCCATAGGCGTTTCCTGCCCCTGAGACACGCCTTTAGGTTCCAGAGGAATGCCTTCCGTAAGGACACAGTTGTCAGAAAGGGTCCGCCGAAACGTCTAACTGGGCCAGAAATTGCTGATATGCTGAGTAAATTGGTGGAGAAAGAAGATGGGTTTGAAGGGTTTGGAGAGGAGCACAACTGGACTCACATTTGTGGATTATGGGAGCTCCCATATGCGAAGGCCTTGATTCTGATGCACAACATTGACGTCATGCATCAGGAACGTAACGTTGGTGAAAGCATTATAAGCACGGTCATGGATATGATGAACAAGACAAAAGACAACCTAAAGGCCCGAAGAGACTTAGCAGAGATCTGTAACCGGCCAACACTTGAGCTCACCGAAGCAGGGGGTAACCGGCCAACACTTGAGCTCACCGAAGCAGAGATCTGTTTCAGGGTAGCGCTTCAAGCGCAAGTAGACGGCGTGTTTTGTTGAGTCCAGTGGAGCCTGAGTTGCAGAGTCGTAGTGTTCCTTTGCAGAGTGGAGAGGTAACTAAGCTTCATGTCAAAACATAAATATGACATAAATATAACTGTCTTGTATTATTTCGCAGGATGAGACGACGGAGGAAGAAGTGGCTGCTGCCATGGATGTTGATGCAGGTAAACTAGAATGTTATATTCTCTTAATTTATTTGATTATTATCTTCTTTATTCATTCATTATTATTGTTGTTGTAGGTGGGATCGATGAGGATTAGGAGGTTGATGTTGACGCAGGTAAACTAGAATGTTATATTCTCATAATTTATTTGATTATTATCTTCTTTATTCATTCATTATTATTATTGTTGTAGCTGGGATCGATGAGGATCAGGAGGCCGATGTGGGCCAAGGGGATGAGGACCCAATGGGTGGGGATACGACTAAGGGTTCTCTAGGAGCCACTTTGAGGTTTAGGAGGAGCCATCTGCCGCCCCCCTCCAGCGCCAGACGGGAGGAGGACAAGGTTGTGATCACACTGTTGGCGATAGGTTTGTATTTTCTAAACCATGTCTTATTTCATTTCTTTTGAACTAGAACTATATCATTTATATGTCTTGCAGTTCATGGGATGACTCGGGTTTGGCAGAGGGCACCATAGGCGGAGTTAACTACGTGCTAGGTAACCTCTGCCGTTTGCACTACCCCGGGTTGGTCACAGCGGCCAATGGCGAGCAATTTGTTGCTACTAGTTGGGATCATTACCTGCTTGCTCCTAATGCCGAGCACTTGAATGCTTAGGGCGATTTGGAGTGACTTTTGGGTAAGATTCTCTGTGCCAGTTGGTATTGGTTCAACTGTCGATTCTTTACTATTCTAACTATTCTTTGTGATGAACAATTGCAGAAGCGTTACCGTTTGGCTGACGGTGCAAACATGGAGCATGCTCGTAGAGTTTTCAATGTAAATGCACGTTGGGTGACCAAAGATGCATTGTCTAATGCTCGGATTCAAGCAACAAATCTTTACTTGAGGTCTGTTAAAGGGCAATGAATTAACAGGACTCGCGGGTCTTCAGAAAGTTACTTGACCGAGGAGCAGTACATGCGAGTAAAACAACAAATATTGGAGCTATTTGAGTTTAACGTTTCTTGGTAATGTTGTTTTAATGTATTAATATCTTTGTGCAGTCATGATTCCATGGTTGGGGACCGTCCGAAGCTTACTGACTCTTTTGCCGGCGTTGGGCTTCACTGAGTTCATCGCCAAGTCAAAGAACCGAGATCGCCGAGGCAAAGAATCAAAGCACACGTGATGGCGCAGATGGACATATCGTAAAGCTAAGCGCATGGTAAGTCCGGTAGTAGCAATCTTTTTGCAAAATACATGTTACCAAGTATATATATGCACCTAACTTATGTCTACAGGAGGCTCGGACGGTGTTCACCGAGTGATATTGAAGTGTCGTGGAAGGTCATAAAGGTCGAGACCCGACACACCTCGAGCAAGTGTGCGATCAAAATGACTACCATCGATTTGGTTAGTGGTCACAATTTTGATCCAATTCAAATTAAGTTATTTGATTTGCGGTTCCCATTTAAATTGTCCGATTTGGTTATGTAGGAGAAATATGGCGAGAAATGGTCAAGCCATGGTGAAGACTATGATTGGAGGAAGGAACCGCTGTGGCGTAGGCTGTGCATGCTAGTGGAGGCGGCAAGGCCCATGGACGGTGAGATGTCATACCTTCTAAAATTTCATGAAGTCATAATTTCAAGTGCTCAAGCCTTTGTGGTCACGCATTTTGAAGGTACTCCATGTTCCTTTGGAGTGATCGACTCGGCGGTGGTCTTGGTGAGAGGGATCTTCTTCGTCCTGCACCTCGGGGTTGGTAGCCGTCGCTCCTCGGAGCAGGAGTTGGAGGTTACTAGGTGCGTGAGGAGGCTGCGCCAACGTGATGATTATGCAAGGGCGCAGCAAGAGTACTACGCTTCATACCAGGCACAATAGCAAGCGGCGATTCAAGTAAGTCCGAGTCTTCAATCTATTGCATTTAGAGAATATATTAATTCAAAATACTTATACATTGTATTTGTAGGCAATGTTCCAGGCGATGGGGCAAAACATTGTCTTTCCACCATTCCAGCCGCCGCCGCCGCCACAATGGGGGATGTATCCTCCGGCACCTCCTGCAGCTCAGGTATTCTTGCTAAACATTGTGAATCGAGTTGAACTTAGTCAATCTAGCTAATATTAGCTTGTTGTACCTAATCTTGTTCAAACTAGCTACATTTAGTCAATCTAGCTAAACTTAGTCATTTCTAGCGAGACTTAGTGAATCTAGTAAGACTAAGTATCTCTAGAGTCAAGTTTGATGAATTTAACGATATTTAGTTCACTTTTGCTAAACTTGGTCCGTTGTAGTTAAACTTTGTAAATGTAGTTAAATTTACTCAATATAGATACACTTACTAATTTTTAGCTAAACTTTGTCAAAACTTGTAAATCTAGTAAAATTTGATCAATCTAGCTATAATTGTTGCCTTATGTAGGGATCAACGGCACATGGGTCCTCGTCTTACAAGACTCGCTTGCAACACTTAAAGCACTGCAGATCCGTGATTCGTTTCTTACTTGTCTCCTTATGGTACATTCATTCTTATATTATTGTCTAATCTTGCATTTTCTTGTGTAGGGAACCGACGGCAATTGCCTTTGTCAACGCGCTCTTTGCTTCGGATCAGCGGCGAACTCCAATCAACCGGATGGCGGCCAGCGTTGTAGATTGTTTGATAGTTGTCACTTTGGATGTGTATGAATCGAGCTGAACTTTTGGATGCGTTTGTAGTTGTCACTTTGGCCTTTTTGTATGTTATGACAATTTGGATATTATGATGGATCGATAACTTGATTATATGCATGTTACGTGCTTGATTGATTATATTCATGAATTGTATGTGTTGATATGTGAATTCTTTGTCAATGTTGTGAATATTATGTATTGAATTGTGTGGCGAAACATAAAAATAGGGTAAAGTTGCCTGATATTACTAATTAACGCGGCCAAAGGGGGCCGACGGCGTTAATTAACTAATTAGCGTCGGCACAAAGGGTCACCGGCGTTAATTAGTAATCTGCATTCTCTGTTTTCGACAAATCTCCCAAAAAGCGCTAATTAACGTCGGCCAAATATGAGCCGACGTTAATTATCCCCACTGGCGCTAATTAACGTCGGCCGAGCTTAAGCCGGCGTTAATTAGTAATTAACATCGCCAAACAGGGCGGCGTTAATTATCGGGTCGCAGCGATAATTAGCGTCATTGCGTCGGTCGACGTTAATTATGCTAATTAACGTCGATTAACTATCGTGGGCCAAAAGCGGCGTTAATTAAAATTAGCGTCGACAAATGGCTAATTAAGGTCGGCTTTTGGCGATATTAATTCTTGGGATTACTGTAGTGTCAAATATGTTTTCATTACGTTCATCTTAATGATAGCTTCACACTAAAACCCTCTCCGTTTTTATACACGTACTTCCAATTTTCTTTTCTTCGTCGAGACACAAATGGGTGTACAGCTTAATCACTATTGGATAACTAGGTACACATTTCTAATTAATCTTTTTATTTTATTTTTTTATCCTTGTAGTACTAATTTTCAGTGTAGTCTAGCTAGGTCAGATGACACAATCATGATGGAAATTGATTACGCTGATTCATGTAAAGACAGCCCTTTTGTACACACTCCGACAAGAACAAACCAATCCCAGTAGCACCAAAGGAAGCCAAAAATGCAACTTTGACCAATCAATACTATTGTAATATACTCCCTCCGTTCATTTTTGCGAGAAGTATTTTGACTTTATACAAGAATTAAAGTTGCATTGAAATTGAGAAAGGTACGAGAGAAAATGACTTAGATGCCCTCACTTAATGGTCTTCGAAGATGAAAGATATACTTTGTGTGGGTTATATTGAATAAATGCATATGGTTGAGAGAATAAATAGAGGTATAGAAGGAAAGGTCTTATTAAATCTATATACAAACCTTATATTTGTGAACAAGACTATTCAAAAAAATAAGCCTTATAAAAGTGAACGAAGAAAGTATTTATAAACCTAATAAAATTATAATGTATAAAAAGTATTTTTTGAGACAAAACTACACGCACCATTTCATATTTCTAATCTAAATATTCAAAAAAGACATTGATAGCCAGATTTTATAATATTGTTTGGCTGCACGTAATCCAAAGCGATTTTCTTCTGTGGCTGGAAGGACTATTTCAAATCTCTGATTAGATACTGATTAATTGAATAATTGGGGATGGAATCGCACAAATGGATCTACTAGTAATAACACAGGTCTCAAATTTCAGTATGTGTGCGGTTTTTATATCCATGGCAGAGCATAGAAACATTCCTTTTAGCCCATAACGTTAAAAGTGGTTGTATAGTACACGCTAAGACAAGATTCCTGCAAACCGCCAACACATCTTCCCCTGTTACCAGTGGCGGAGCCAAGGCCCGGCCAGGCCGGGCCCATGCCCGGGCTATGGTCAGCTCCGTATAAGCTTTATAGCGCTATCATGGCCGCAATGCATGGATAGATCAGGGCCTGTATAAGCTTTATAAGCTTGCTACTAAACTCCATATCCGCATGTATGAGCAAGCGCATGTATGAGCGAGCAATGGCTATGGTCAGCTTGCCCAGGCTTCAAAAAATTCCTAGCTCCGCCACTGCCTGTTACATGCCCGGCCCATTTCCTCTTGATCATCTAACATACCATGCACCTAGTGCATCACCGTCTTTAGACAACTGTGATAGTACATCAATGAACTGGTATTCATCATGGTCATTATCACCTAAACCAAACTTAATTGCCATCCCAAACCACAACACACATATACAGCTTTGTACCCCAGCACTCTTCAGCCTCAAGCCAACCTAGCTACCAAAAAGCTAACCCAACAAGATTTGTCGTTCCTGACCCTCCTTCGCCTTAATTGTTAGGCCTTATATACACACACACAAACCTCTCACTCACAAGCCCCAGCAATTGTGTACGTACTGTTGTGCCACACAAACACTTTGCTCCTTGCAAAAAGCTCTCTCTCTCTCTCTCTCTCTCTCATCAATCTTTACAGTATCTCCCACTGATGAGCTCGAGTAAGCAGGAAGTAGGAGGGAAGCTTCTGAGCTCAAGGATCCTCTCGAGGGAGCGCTCCAGCGTGGCCAATCCGTCCTTCAGGGTGTACTACAGCCTCGGCGCTGCGGGCACGGTGCCGTTCGTCTGGGAGTCCAAGCCCGGCACGCCCAAGAGCACCGTCGTCCCCGCCGCATCCGCCGACGCGCTGCCGCCTATCTCGCCGCCGCCGTCGTACCAGTCATCGTTCCACTCCAAGGCCAAGTGTAGGAGGAGGCCTTCCTCTTATTCCTGTCCTTCAGGAGGAGGATGGATAAACTGGTTCAATTTCAGGAGGCGGTTATCGCCGTCATCGACGGATCGCAACCGTTCGATAGGGCCGGACCGCGGTGACGAAGTCGACCGGCGATCTCGTCGCCATGCCATCCTGTGCTTCTGAGCCGGCATCCATGAGGGGTTGGTTAATTTGCTGTTGCACTCTTGCGGTGTTAATGAAGTGTTATTAGTGGTTGTTACAGTACTACACGGGTGTGAGGGGTATAGAGTTTGTGGTGTTTGTGCTGGATTTTTAAAGGTTTAGGTTGGATTTGATCTTTCCCTTCTCATAGATAAATGTTTGATCAGTGTTAATTTGGTTGTTTTTAGGATGAATAATTGGACATGTATTATCGTCTTTGTCAGGTGTGTGGCCTTTTCATGCACTAGGATAGTTGGATTGTTCATGATCTGGGAACACATGGATATATATTAACACTTGTATATATATATATATATATATATATATATATATATATATATATATATATATATATATTAAAAGATCTCTTCGATCTGTTTGATACGTGAACCGATGAAGTTAGCATGTCTGCGCTAAATTTATGGTTTTTGCATAGGATTTGATCGCTTCATTTGAGGATCAATTTCAGTCTTCGACCACGCTGACATGGGTTTCGCTGAAATGGGGAAAAGGACATTTAGATTGATAGATATAGGTCTAGAGTATGACATTTTCTAACACTACTACAGAACCAACCTTTAATACCGGTCCATCAGTGCCAGTTGGGCACAACCCGGGACTGATAGTTACAACAGTCCCGGTTCAACGGCAACAGGGCTCCGGGGGGGGGACTGGTACTGATGATATAACATCAGTACCGGTTCGTGTTACGAACCGGTACTAGTTAGCGGGGTCTCATTAGTACCGGTTCGTGAAACAAACCGGTACTGATGTTAGATCATCAGTACCGGTTCGTGTTTCCAACCGCTACTATGTCTACTAGGTTCCAATTTAAACTTCTTCCTCCTCCCGCTCTCTGCCAGACCAAGATCATTTTAGTGCGCGAAAAGAACAGTGGAGTTTCGGCCAAGAGCTTCAAGGGAGGGGAGGTGCTGCCCAAATTTTAAAATTTTGGTCATTTTACTTGCAACCAAGGTAACTAAGGTTAGTAACATCATTCCTTACTTCATTTGGTGTTAAATGGAACCTCTTTTTTGCTTGAATTATGAAGAAAATTTGATCTTTTCCTATGATTGATGAAAGATTATGAATGTAGAGGGAGGTGCTGCCTAAATTTCAAAATTTTGATCATTTTACTCGCAACCAAGGTAACTAAGGTTAGTAACATCATTCCTCACATCATTTGGTGTTAAATGGAGCCTCTTTTTTGCTTGAATTATGAAAAAAATTTTGATCTTTTCCCATGAAAGATTATGAATGTAGAGATCTAGCTTGATCTTTTCAAATAGGATACAAAAACTTGTTGTGTAAGCTTAGAATTTGCTTGAATTATAATATAGCTCGCATTTAATGTGTGGATCAAGCTTAAATTTAGGTTTTAGTTCCATCGATCGATGAAGGATGAGGTTTGGTTGCACGTGAGTTGGGGGAGAATGGTGCATGGAAATCATGGAGTTTGGGATCTTCAAATGGCAATAGTTATGTGGAAAAGAAGAAATTTAAATTCATTTGCTAATTAAAATAATATCAAAAATATGAATGGCTTTATAGAAAATATAAAATGAGTTCAAAATTTGAGAAAAGTTTTCAAAAATACTTTGGAATATTTTAAACTTAGAAAAATTATTTCTAGTGTAATTTTGGTTTTAATTTCCATCAGCAAATTATTTTTGAAAACATCATTAATTAAGTGCTAGAGATTTAGAAAAAATAAATAAAAATAAATGATTGAATAATAATTTGGAAATTTTTAAGGTGTTACAATTTCAACATGACTGTAGCGGTTGTTATAATTTTTAGGGTGTTACAATTTCAACATAATTTGCAAACAAAGCTGTCGTGAATTTTATTCAGAATTTTGAATCTAGACTCTGATCGACCAATTCTTTTTGTAGGTTGCAAAAACTTGTTGTGTGAGTTTAGATTTTGCTTGGATTATTATTTAGCTCGAATTGGAGGTGTGGATCTAACTAATATTTAGGTGTTGGTTCAACAATTCATTATCGGAAAATGAGCTAACATTACCTTGATGTAACATAATGTAGATGGACCGGCGATGGATGTACATGGACCGGCGATCCCGGAGTTCTTGTAGGTTTTGCAAGATTTTCTTCGTGAGGCCGATGCATACACGACGTCAGGATACATATACTGTCCATGCATAGACTGCAAGAATGAGGAGTGGCCAAAATCCAGCCACCTCCACTTCCATTTGCTCACAAGAGGTTTTATGTCAAACTATACCTATTGGACCAAGCACGGTGAAGAAGACATTATACAGGAAGACGATGAAGAAGAAGAGGCGGACAACAATATCCCGGACGCTGGCCAACACGGTTCTTTCGAAGATACATTGGGGGAGTTTGGTGATGATGACCTAGACCAGACGTTGCGTGATGGAGAGGGAGAATACATCGATGAAAGACGTTACGAAAAGTTCCAGTGCCTATGGGAGGACCACGAACAACTGTTGTACCCAAACTATCGGCAGGGCCATAAAAAGTTGCGCACCACACTAGAACTAATGCAATGGAAGGCAACCAATGGATTGTCGATAAGGGATTGGTGAGTTGTTATGCCTCATAAAGAAGTTACTTCGAGAGGAACACACCGCCGAAACTACGTCGATGCCAAACAAGTTATGCGCCCTTTGGGGTTGGAAGTACGAAGATACATGCATGTCGTAATGATTGTATCCTTTATCGCAATGAGTATGAGGATTTGGAAGCTTGTTTGGTGTGCAAAACTTCGCGGTATAAGACCAGGCGTGATAACCCAGGTGAGGTAGAGGGGCAGCGTAAGAAGAAGAGACCTCCTGCTAAGGTGGTGTGGTATTTCCCAGTAATCCCCCAGTTGAAGTGTTTATTTGCGAACAAAGCGCATGCCGAGATGATGTGTTGGCACAAAGAAGACCGTAAGGACGACGGAAGGCTAAGGCACCCTACTGATGGCTCCCAGTGGAGGAAAGTCGATATAACATACCCGGACTTTGCTGAGGATGCAAGGAACATAAGGTTTGGGTTGAGTACGGATGGGATGAACCTGTTCGGCGATATGAGCAGTAGTCACAGCACTTGGCCCGTGACTCTATGTATCTACAACCTTCCTCCTTGGATGTGTATGAAGCGGAAGTACATTATGATGCCATTGCTTATCCAAGGCCGAAGCAACACGGAAACGACATCGATATGTACCTCAAACCATTGGT
This sequence comes from Guadua angustifolia, assembly GCA_036346375.1. NCBI lineage: Eukaryota > Viridiplantae > Streptophyta > Magnoliopsida > Poales > Poaceae > Guadua > Guadua angustifolia. The sequence continues at coordinate 35,326,466 of CM070512.1, read as the reverse complement.
TGAAGATCTGCTAACATTGTGGAGCGATGGTGTACGTGTATGGGATGAGTACAAAAGAGAGCACTTCACTCTACATGCATTGCTATTCGTAACCATCAACGGCGGCCTGCACTTGGTAACCTATCGGGCCTATCTATCAAAGGATATAAAGCACGCATCCTTTGCTTAGAGGATACGGACGAGAAGCACCTAAAAACTCTCAAAAGGTTGTGTACATAGGCCACCGTAGGTTCCCCATATGAAGGACCCGTTCACGGAGGAAGGGTGAGAATTTTGATGGCACGAAGAAAGCGTAGAAGCCCATGCATCGCGATGGGACGCTTGTATTTTCTTTGGTAAAGGATCCGAAAGTAGTATTTGGAAAAAGTCACGGTAGCAAACTGTCCTTACGTGAACAAGGTCACACGAAGGCCATTTGGAAGAAGAAGTCAATATTTTGGGACTTACCTTCTTGGAAAGACTTAGAGGTCCGCCACTCATTGGACATCATGCATATCACGAAGAATGTCTGCGTGAACTCGCTAGGTTTCCTAGATATGTACGGCAAATCAAAAGATACACTTCAAGCACGAAAGGACCTAGATCTACTAGGAATCGAGAGCGACCTAAATCCGGAAAAGAGAGAGAAAGGGCAACATTACCTCCACCCCGCGAGCTACACTCACGAGCAAGGAAGAAAAAAAACATGATTAAGTTCTTGAAGCGATCTGAAGGTCCTTACGGATACTCCTCAAACATAAGGAGATTCATAAACACGAAAGAGAATAAAATCGTACACATAAAATCCCATGATTGTCACGTGTTGATGACACGGTTGCTCGATGGCTGCGAGGTATTCGCAGATTGGGTGCGAGGGACAATCATAAAGGCGTGTTCATTCTTCAAGCGGTGTCGCGAGAAGGTCATCGAGCGAATAAGGTATCTACTCGCATGATGACATGGTCAATAGTCCGGTTAGCCTTGAGATGATTTTCCCTCCATCCTTCTTTGATATTATGGTGCATCTTATGGTCCACATTGTTAAAGAGATAGAAATTCTCGGACCTATGTTCCTCCACAATATGTTCCCTTTCGAGAGGTACATGGGTATCCTAAAGAAGTATGTTAAGAATCGGTCTCGCCTGTAAGGCTGCATTGCAGAGGTGTCAAGAAAGGAGGTGATCGAGTTTTGTGTTGGTTACATTGATGATCTGAATCCGATTGGCGTCCCTCTATCACGCCATGAGGGGAGGCTACGGGAAAAGGGACTTTAGGAGAAAAGAATCCTATAGCGACGATCTACTTTCATTTAAACAAGCACATTTCACGGTATTGAAACAAGCAAGCGTGAGTGGCTTCGTATATCTATGATCACGAGATGAGTCTATGCGCCCAATACCCAGAAAAGTCAAATAAGTGGATCGCAGTCGAGCAAATGGATCATTTCGGCAGTTGGTTACAAAAGCAACTGTTGAGAAACCAGACAGACGATGAAGAGTTGAAACTCTTGGCTCGGGGACCGTCCACAACAATCCTATCATTCCAAGGGTATGATATAAATGGGTACACATTTTACACGACTGACCCGAGGATAGCAAGAGCACCAACCAAAACGATTGGCGTCCGTATAGATGCCTTGGACAAAATGGAAAGATGGACACCTACTATGGTTTCATAGAGGAGATCCGGGAACTCGAGTACGGGCCATTAAAAGTCCCTCTGTTTCGGTGCCAATGGGTCAAACTTACAGCCGTGGATATCTATAAGTACGGTATGACAACTATAGATCTCAAGCAAGTGGCCTATAGGGACGAATCGTTTGTGCTCGCTAATGATGTGACACAGGTATTCTATGTGATGGACATGGACAGAAACCAAAAAGCGAATGAGAAGACTAGCAGTAGCGATTAGCCAAGGCGACACGTGGTTCTTCGGGTAAAAGAAGGATTGTCGGAGTTGAGGCGCCACAGACGAAGAAGAGTATAATCAGTTCAACGAGTGCCTCCTTTCACGGTGGGCGTAGACATTAGTGTCTGAATGATCTGAGAGGAATCTCCCTAAACGCCTTGCGACCATAATGAAGGATCACTTGTAAAAGCAAAGTGTGTTAGCAAATAAGGATTGCTTTGCTTTCTTTTGTTGTAATAGACTACTAACATACTAATATTAGATTATTTGGATCGTAGAAACTATAAAAGGTGAATTTATATAACAAGGTGACAATTTGCAATGGAATTATAAGAATGCAAAAATTACTTTATTTCTTACAATTTTCTATAATTTTAATTTATATTAGACTATCTGAATTTTAATTTATATTAGATTATTTGGAAAATATTTTAATTTATATTATATTGCTAAATGAATCTAAAGTGGTAAAAGCATTTTTAAAAATTATTTAATGAAACAATAGTTAAATAGTAAATAAAAAAAGAAATCTAAAAATAAGGCTAAATGAATCTAAAGTGGTAAAAGCATTTTTACAAATTATTTAATGAAACAATCGTTAAGCGGTACATAAAAAAAAATCATAAAAAAAACAAAAGAAAGGCTAAATGAATCTAAAGTGGTAAAATCATTTTTACAAATTATATAATGAAACAATCGTTAAACAACAAATAAAAAAGAAATAAAAAAAAAAAGAAATCCAGTAGTCTTCAACCGGGACTGATGTGAGTCATCGATCGGTTGGTGTATCAACCATTAGTGATGCGATGTCGATTAGCATGAGACGGTTTGAAAACAGAACCAAGTCGTGATGATCAATTGAAATCGACAAATCGCGCCATACAAAAAAACTCTTGGATTGCATGAGAAGTAGTAGATTGCATTATATATATAAGAAGATAATTACAAAAGTATTATAAGAAGCATTATAATGCTTTATAGATTGCATTATAAGAAGCATTACAAAAATACTTTAACTACAAAAGACTAGCTACTCGTCAAATGGGAGGAGGAGGTGAAGGGTCATCGAGTCGGCGGAGTCCTCGCTGCTGCCATCCGGGTCCTCGCTCGAGCCGGCTCAATCTGGGTCATCCTCTAACTCCCAGCCGTCGCGATATCCCTCCGACGAGTCGTAGCTTTCGTCGTTGTTGGAGGAGGAGGAGGACGGCACGGGGCGCTTCTTCCCGGCGAGGGTGGAGGCGGAGGCGGCCGGAGGGGCAGGGGTGGAGGCGGAGTCGATCGGAGGGGCGCGGGTGGAGGCGGAGGCACCGGTCGAAGGAAGCGGAGCAGCCGTGGAGATGGCGCCGGCGTAGCGCCGCAGCCATTGGCGCATGGGCATGCCGGCGGGTTTGGGCGGAGGTGGCGGCATCGGTGGGGTGGAGCTATCGAAGGAGCTGTTTGGAGGAGCCATTGGAGGAGGAACTGTCGGTTGGGTGGAGCTCATGGCGTCGGAGTGTTTTTCTGCTAATGATGTGTCGAAAAGCCTCTCTGTTCTTATAGGCGCGAATTTATATTGGGAAGCAAACGCCTCTACATTCTGCGATGATGCACTTGGAAGGCAAGCGATCAAGCCTTTGGGAAGGCAAGCGACCAAGCACTGTGAGACATCGGTCCGGTTGAACACGAACACAGGTGATAGTGCCTAGGCTCCCACTTTCATTCCCAAAAGTGAGCCATCGATACGGTTGGTGTATCCATCAGGATGATGTGAGTCATCGATCTCGGTTGGTGTATCCGGCCGATCGATGTGAGACATCGATCCGGTTGAATACACCAACCGACTAATGGTGCACCTATAAATCCTCCCCGCCTCCTTTTCCCCAATTTTGCTACTCCGCCATTGTTCCCCAATCTCCTCCTCCTCCGCTCATTTGCAAGACCTCCAGCGACCTCCTCGCCTCCAACGACCCCCCACGCCACCGTCCTCCTCGCCTCCGACGACCCCACCGTCGCCGTCCTCGCCTCCGCACGCAAGCCACTGTCGTCCTTGCCTCCGATGACCCCACCGCGCACCGCCGTCGTCTCCAGCCATCCTCACCGCCGACGACCTTGCTGCCGTCCTCCTCGCGTCCGACGGTACAATGTATGTTCACCTTGCAGATTGATTCGGTTTTGCCATCCTCACTGGGATATGGAAATGAATAACACACGAGGGTTAACTAATCCTAAACTAGGTTACAGGAAATCTCACATAGAAATTGTATTAGCCTATGAATCAAGTACTAGTTTCCTAGAACGTGCTATTCCATTTCTACGTTTAACGTGCCTAGCTATACTGCCTTAACATTTACCATTCATCCATTGAGATTCTTATTGTTTAGTGGATATATAAATGCTGTAAAGTGTTAAGAAATGCCAAATTCTAGATCCATATCTGAAAGGCATGGAGGTTAGAAGATTGGAGGTGTTTAAGATAATTCATAACAATACATTGTATGTAAAGATTCTCAGCTCTCTCTGATGTGTTGGTAATGTGTTATAGATGCAATGATATCAGGTATGGGTTAGGAACTTAGGATGCTGGTATGACATTTTGGATGACTAGTGGCGGGGAGATGAGCTCGCCCTTGCATATATGTCCATCTACCTACTACGTGTCATCACTTGTGTTTTCTTACACACGGTTCCATTACAAATTATCTCTGCTCGATCCATATTGGCTCATCTTAACAAATTGAGTAGCTGAAAGAGCCTTTTTGTGCTTTTATCACCATGTAGCAAGTGCTTTATTCTTTGCAATTGTTCATTATTCGTGATTTGGGCCTTGAACCGATAGAACTACATGCTAGAAAGGGTTGTTTTATTTCTTTGCTTGATAACCGATCGGTAGTTGTTTTTGTTGGCTAGTTGGCTTATACATCGCCGGTGTTGTTGCCTTTGTTGTGTTCTGCAGAATAGATAAACTTTATTACTCAAAGATTAGTAGTTCAATCAATAATCTTGTTTATCTGTTGGCACGACTTAATCGATGGATTCGATGATTGTTTATCTCTGTCTCGTATGTGTACTTAGTTTACGTATTATTCGAATCTATACATCTTGGGTGTTGATTCAATTGCTAGTCTTTTGTTCAGCGATATTATCTAGTCTGTGGTAGAGGCAATCACTAAGTTGTCTTTTTTCTCACATTGCTTGTCGAATTGTTGTGTTTGCATGATTATGGTGACTACTTTGCTTCTCTTACCATGTAGAATTTTAGCTTTTGCACTTGTATGTTGTTCTCTTGTGATATACCTACTCACAATGACCATTAGTGAAGAAATGAGTTCAACGATCGATAATAACAAGTATATGTACGAACTGCAATGTAGTTAGCGAGGCGGCAAAGCCAAAGGAGAACAGCGACTAATAACTTGAGAAAAATTATTATTGCTTATTTGCTCAATAAAAAATAATGAATCATTTTATTCCACACTAATATGATTTTCAAAAATAAAATAAGGTTATAAATCCACAACTAGAATGTTAGTAGTCTATTACACCAAAAGAAAGCAAAGCGATCATTCCATATCAACCAAACACGTCACCTCATGGCTCGCCTCTCGATTATCTTGGGCGCTCTCGACAGTAGTGCTTTTGAACTTGCAGGGCTGGTCAAGTGCCGAGGACCTTCTCAGCAGCGACATCGAGTCTTGCGGCCGTTGGAGAAAGGTCTGAGATCAGCTGACCCAGGACCTTCAAGCTAGCGATTGCAGGCGTCAGTGCAGATTGAGCATGGCATATCAATAATATTCTAAAGAATATATGTATCATGTGAATTATTCTAATTTACGGTGAATTTTGAAATTTCTATGTATATGTGAAGTTTCTATGTATATGTGAGATTTGTATGTATATGTGAAGTTTGAAATGTATATGTATCATGTGAATTTTTCTAATTTACGGTGAATTTTGAAATTTCTATGTATATGTGAAGTTTCTACGTATATGTGAGATTTGTATGTATATGTACAAGTATACTTGTCGATAGTATTTGGTAGACTTACATTAGGAACATCTTGGCGTGCATGCCATCCTCTCTACCCTCTCTTCCCCCTTTGTTTAGAGTAGTACCATCGACTTTACATGAAGCGTGATCTATTTTCGTTAATTTTGATTGCTTCTTCTAGCCTAAGAAAGCAGCGATGGACGATGAAGGAATTGATCAAGAAGAATTTATGAGAAATTTTATTTGGGATGTGGTGGTCATGAGGCGTGAACTGAACCCGATCCTCATAGCCACCGAGGCCACCGAGGTCGATGAGGCTGCAGAGCACGATGAGGCTGGCGAGGTAACAATCAGTCACGCTCATGATTGTCGGTTCCACTATCATGCTAAATGAACATTCTGACCCGTTCATGATTGTACCATGCTTTCAGATCGGTCAACCAAGCAGGCAATCACGTCAGCGAGGTCCAAGCAAGAAGTCGAAGGTAAGACATGTTATCACCGAAGTCAGCGAGAACGGCCAACCTCTTGCACCCGCAGGGGTGGTTGGGCCATTTAATTTGGCATGCGACGTCCACGTTAGGGACCACGTGTCAATTAGCATAGCGAAATGGGATCAGGTCCCTGAAGATACGAAGAACATGCTTTGAAATGATTTGAAGGAGACATTCACCTTCCCCCAAGGGACCGAAGAGAAGGTGAAGAGTTACGCTCTCAAGAAGATGGCTATCGCATTCTAGACTTATAAAAAGAAGTTGAACACGGAGTATATCAAGAAGAATCGAATGCCCGACTTCAACAAGCACCCAAAGTTGCAAGATCACTAGGATGCGTTCGTGCACTACAAGACTTCGGACGAAGGTCAAAGTTTGAGTGAGAAGAATAAGTGAATCTTGAAGAAGAATTATCACCACCGACTCGGCCTTGGTGGTTACCGCCATGCAATACCCAAATGGGAGAAGAGAACGGGACACGCTAGCAAAGGTGTCGCTTTTCGTAACAATGGATTGGCCCGACAGAGCAAAGCATTGGTTCTATGCTCACTGGCCGGTGCCCTCGATGATAACGGCAATCTTTGTGTTTGGGGAGATGCTAGAGATGTGGCGAAGGCATGCAGTCCATCGAGAGTCTTCCGGGGTAGCTTCATGCCAAGCAGGGAGAACGACGAGCTAACAAGGGCCTTGCAAAGTCGAGCACCCCGGGCGTACACGAGGCGTTAGCGTCGTCTGTGGAAGGTTGGTTTTGCTCAGGACACCGAGACCTATAGGAGTCGGGCGAGGAGCAAGGCTCGGCAGAACCTGGCAGCTTAGTGTGCTTGAAGAACGCTGAATCAAACACGAGGAGAGAATGCAAGAAGATATCCGAAGAGAGGTGCGATTAGCCTTGAGCCAACAAATACGAGGCAGGCCAAGAACCTCCAAGTAATCCTAACATCATCAGCCCCTCGGGCGGTGATGCAGCTGCTTGCTCCGGTGGGCGCGAAGCGGACTTGGACAAGTATCTTGTAGGCGACATCGGTGGCGGACACCTTGTGAGCTGCATGTCCAAGCGGAACCTTTCCTTCAAAATTTGACGGCATGGCTCACCCATTGGAGTCGGGGCAGCTTATCCATGGCCAACAGATACCGTTAGGATACTCCAAGGTCTCGGTGGAGGTCTGCCCAGGGTACGAGGACCTTGACCTCAAAATTCTTGGAGGTGACCGGACTACGAAGTTAGGAGAGGCAGTACACAATTTCATCCTGTGGCGCAAACGGAACATAATTTTTCGAGATAACATGGACGTGTCCTCTCTGCGAAGAAGCCCGAGAAGAAACCCGTCTCCTACACCACCTCCTGCGCATATAAGCCCGACAAGAAGCCCGTCTCCTACACCATCTCATCGCATATAAGCCCGGGAAGAAGCCGTCTCCTCCCAAGAAGGCGCCGACTCCTACACCACCTCCGCGCACCTAAGCGCCACAAGCCGTCTCCTCCCAAGAAGGCACCGACCAGGGAAACAAGCCCGACTTGGCGTGAGCTCCCAAGAAGGCGGAGTCCTCCACCCAATCCAAGAAGCCGGGTCCACTTCCAAAGCTGCCATATGATATGACCGATGAGGAGACTAAGAAGATAGTAAAAGGTGAGGTAACTAAATTTCTTTGACCCAAGTCACTAGAGAAGAAGGTTCAACCTGGCATAGAAGAATTTTACAAAGGCTTGATGACTATTAAAAATTTGAAGGATCAAAAGAAATGCCTCGCCAATCAAACTACGGCGCACATTGAGTAAGAATGCCCCAAGAAGAAGATGTCGGTGAGGGAAGGGTAAGGGATGCAACAATTCTTGATGAAAGCGGCCTTGACGCATAAATCAAATATTAGGCACGCGGCAAAGATTGAGTTTGCCCAAGTAAGATGGCCATTTAAAGTGGGTGAATCATTGGTCAGGCGTGAGGACCTACCCGACTAACGACAAAGATGCGGCAATTTCATGAATGGTACTTGGGCGCGACCAAGCATGGTCTCTGATTGTTATTTGTCAAGTACAAGCAACAAGATTTTTTCACGGTGAAGGTGAATTTTATGTCGAATGGGACTACATATATGATCTATACCGCACAGACACCCTCGGTAGCGTCCTTGATGGGTTCTTTGGACTCTGTAAGTGTCTTAATTATTTACAAAAACTATCGTGCACTCCCTTGTACTATACTAACTTGCAAGCCTAACTAATTTCTTATGTAGCATGGAGATACAAAGATGCTGAGAAGGAAGCGTATTTTCGACATAGGCTTCATGGACCCAGTAGTTATCAACGAGACAACCGTTAGAGACCACCCAAACGATACAGAGACTAATGTATTCAATGCGCTAATAGGTCAAGAATATAAGTCAAAGATATATCTAGCCTACGCATTTGAGTACGTGTTTTCGTACCACCTCATTCTACTCCTTTTTCATAACACGATGTTAGAACTAATTATTTGGCATATCTATGTATAGTTTTCACTGGATTCTTCTTATGATCGAGCTAGATCGTAGCTCGATCACAATTATGGACTCGCAAAGGAGACCAGTTAAAAAGTATCAAAACTTTATCGACACGCTCAACCGTTATTAATTCTTGTTCCTTTCATTATCGTACTAGTTTTATTTCCTATAATTTGAAACAAATTCTAATCATGTACAATTCGTAATAACATGTGTAGTGCATTCGCACGGTTCCATGCTAAAAACGTGAGCATATTCAAGGAGAAATTTGGCATTACAATTGCCTCTCATGTACGTATATCATAATGCTAGCTTTTTAGTTAGTTAACTTAATTTCCTTGTATCCATTTCACGCTTTCAACTTTTTCCACTACAGATCTTGAGTCAGCCGCCTGGTAACAATTTATGCGGTTACTATTTATGTGAGTTTATGAACACCCAAACCGGAGCCGCCGACCGCATGCTAAAAGGCAACAAGGGGGTGAGTAAATATAATTACTAGCTTTAATGATGTATAGGCACTCCTTATATCTTGTACAAATTCAAGTATTGATTAGTTAATGACTTAACGACGGTGCCTCAATATTTGGCGGAACAAGGTTGGAACTCTCGCAACACAGTGAGAGCAATCCAAGAACAACTCGTCGGCTTTATTTACGATGAGGTCGTGAAATCAAAAGGCGAGTTTCACGAACGAAATTTTAACGAGGTGGGGCCCTTCGATAAGGACCGATGAGCTATCGGGTCGACATCTACTGGCTAGCAAGAGCGTCTGGCGTAAAAGATCTGATGAACAGAAGGAAAAAGAAATACTAAAGTTGTAATTAAAGTTGTGTACATATATATTGTAATACATTAGGCGATGAGCGAGAAGAACAAATATGTGTACATATTTTAATACATTAGATGTAATTAAATTTGTTAATGAATGTTCGGTGATTTAATTATCGGGCAAAGTGCATGATTGATTATCGTGCTTTAATTAGTTGTGATTTAACACACACACATATATAATAGCTCTTGGACACACACACAAAACATCGGTGCGGTTGGAGAAACCAGCAGATGCGATGAGGGCATCATCGATCTTGGTTGGAGATACCAGCAATGCGATGAAATACATGAGGGTTCACGACAGCGGCTCGTGTGACTTCTAACTGCATCGATACTCTATTAGTACGGGTGAGAACAGGACTAATGTCCTTGAGCATCAGTCCCTGATAGCTTGTACCGGTTCAAAAACTAGTACTAAAGGCCGTTTTCAACCGGTAGCGAATGCCAGTTCTGCAGTAGTGTAACAAGATCTGTCTACGCCTTGCAATTTTGTGTGGATGGTTGATGGCTGAGATTTGAGAATATTTGTCTCGCCAAGATTCAAAGTGTATATATAGAACTTTCTTACATACACACATGGCACATTTGTCAAAGATAAGTTGTTTGCGAATATTTTAACAAAATCATCTTGGAATGTCATGAAGAAGTGTATGTTGAGTTAGATTAGGTACTTGCAGGTTAGATTTGACAATTATAGATTCAAATAAGTGCTATGTTGATAGGCAACGTATCTTGTGCACACAGGGCTTTTCGTGCACACACCGTGCACACCAACTAATGAAAGTCATGAAAAATTCTAAAAAAAATTGTAGATTTACTTCATAGATCACTCTACCTATGTATAAAATTGTAGGTTTAAATTCATTATATATCAAGAGTTACAAAAAAGAGAAAATTCTGACAAGTTTAAATATAGTTTAAACTTGTCAGAATTTTCTCTTTTTTCTAACTCTCAATATATAATGAATTTGATCTTGAAACTTCATACATAGGTAGAGTGATCTATGAAGTACATCTATAATTTTTTTTAGAATTTTTCATGACTTTTGTTATTTGGTGTGCACGGTGTGTGCACAGGAAACTCTGTGTGCACAAGATACGTTGCCATGTTGATAACCCGGCGTACATTAATATTATATACACTGTACGTACCAACTAAAAACAGAGGAACCAAACAACTGAAGTACTTTACACACCTAGTCCTAGACTCCTAATGCCCTATCCTTCTTCATGCCAACTTGTGTTAAGTAGTCTTTGCTAGCTGGATTTTTAAAGATTTAGGTTGGATTCTTCGCCTTTTCAGCGTTCATATTTTGCATGGTTGATGGGTAGCATACTGCAGTGTTTGGTTGCTTATTTTGGAGGATATATGAATGAATAATTGGATACGCATGATTATGAGAATGTGTAGGCTTTTCATTAATTTGGATTAATTGTTCATGATATGGGAGAACATGGATAATATAGACAATATCAAATAAATTGGAGTTATTTTTTTGAAAAAAAAAATCCATACCTGGATTGATGAAGGCAATTAGCATGCTAACACCAGATCGATGGTTTCCATAAGATGTCTCCCCTTTATTTGGAGAACTGCAATCGCGCTCCGATAGTGCATAGTTTTTCTAAAAGGCTTTTCTACTCCTTACAATTAGTTGAGACATGAGATTTGTGAATATTTGTCCGATCTAAATTCCGAGCTTGCATCTGAAACTTTCCTCTGTCGATAACCTCGCGCATCCAATCATACCTCTATCGAAACAAGCTATATACGGTCGATCTGAACTCTCAATCAAATTTTGAATTCGTACAGAGCAAATGTAAGAGTGTTTGGTGATGTCGCTCCACAAACAGGTATCTGCTGTGGAGCTTGGACAACAGCAAGTAAGGGACATCTGCATCGACAAACAAGGGCAGCAGCGGCGGCAACCCTACAGGCATCGAAAAACACATGAGACATTTTTTGCCAGTCCAAAATAAAAGATATAGGTTAGTTTCGCCGACGAACAGGAGTGGCCAGGCTCCGTTTGGTATCGCGGTAGACTCAGAAAACACTCCATTTCACGCATTGTTGGTTTTGGAGGGGCCGTTCGCGATAGTGCAAATTATATCTTTTTATAATTTTCAATCACACGTGATATAGCACCTCATCTGCTTGTTTTTTTTTTCAATTTGTTTCCTTCACCTATATGAAATTAATGTGAGCAAACCAAACATACTCTCTAAGAATGCCGTTTTGGGCATTGATATGTCTCCAAAACGTAACTTTAAGCACTAATTTTTATTGTAATTGTTTTATAAAACATAATAAAATTATATTTATATGAAAGAGCTTTTCGAGAAAAATCTACCCAAACCATTCGCATGTGTTTAATATAAATATTGAAAATGATATTGCTAGGCAAAGTTTAGAAAGTCTGACTGCACATATATAAAATAACATTCTTCTTGTGACCGGAGGGAGCAGTCCATAGACGTCAAGGTAAGTTCTTTTCTAGTGAGAAATAACCACGTATAGTAGTAGTATCAGACAAAGAAAACAGAACAAATACAAATAAAGTAGAAATTATTTGATTAGGATTGGATCCTTTCTACTTGTCTCCTCAAGTCCAAGACAAAAATCCTGCTAGCATCTAACTCGAAGACAAGGAGGACCCAGTAAAACCTGGACATATATGTCAACATAGCCCATTAATTAGTCCTACATCGTGTTACGCAAAAATAGAAAAACGATATTAAAAGGTAGGAAATCCGTACTAAAAGCAATATTGTCAGTATGCACATATATATGTATCACATTCGCAGTACAGAACACATAATGTATCACATTCACATAACACAAATACTTTAATTACAACACATATCACATTTGGTGACAATATACAAACATAAGCATGCTTAAGAATCAGTACAACATAAGCATGCTTAACAATCAATACTAATTAATATTATTTACATATGGACTAGTATGTTGATTCAGGATCTCTAAACCTACCGTCGTCCGATATAACTTCTAACCACTACCACTGGCATAAGTGATCTCGTATGGCGTTCAGTGCTTTTTTGTCTAAGCTCTTATGGGTGATAGTGAGCTCCTGCAAAATAGGATGTAGTGCGGTAATTTAAGTTTTAAAATTTGTATGTAAAAGGTTAAGTGTATTATTATGCATGTACATATACCTGAAAGAAAAGATGTGAGCCACTACTACAGAAATGTTTTTCCTAGACAACAAGGATTTCTTTCCACAGGCGGATTAAAAGGAGAGCCGCCTCTAAAGACTACGGGCGGCCCTTGAGGCTAAGAACCGCCTGTGTAAAGGTATCTTCACAGGTGGCTCTCTTAAGAAATCGTCTGTGAAAATATTGATCTTTTCACAGGCGGTGCCCTTTAGATCTTTCGCTGTGAAGCTGTGATCTTCACATGCAGCTCTCTTAAGGAACCGCCTGGGAAAATTGCGATATTTACAGGCGGCTTTCTTACGAAGCCACATGATGAAATCACAGTTTCCACAGGCGGTATGTTAAGCAAGCCACCTTAGTTAATTATATTGACGGCCTAATTAATTAACGAACCCCCTGTGGTGATGTTCAAGTCTTTAAAGGCGTAGTTCTTAAACAAACCTCCTGTCCAAATTTTGTAAATGTTTTTCTGCAAATTTTGTGATGAAGGAGATGCCGGTATGCGTTTTCGTGTACACACCGGATCATCCTTTGTTCTACAATACCTGCAAAACACAGAAATCCAACGTCCAAACAATACTCCGGTATGCGTTTTCATTGACGTACCAGATCATCCTTTGTATTGCAACAACGGCACTACACAGAGAAATCCAACATCCAGAAAATACTCTGGTATGGTTCTTTTGTCCGTTGACGGATCATTCGGTGGTGTTGTTTTGCTTGATTGTTATTATTTTCTGCAGGCCGTTGTCTTAGGGAGCCGCCTGTGGAAACTTCGCTTTAAAGCTCCGAACAAATCGTTTCTACGGCAGTTCTAGGCGGCCCCAAAATTGTGAAAACAAGGGGGGAGGTTTTGAACTTGAAATCCTTGGAATAGTTAACTCTCTAAGGTAAGAGCATCTCATTCCTAACATTTGTAGAGGTTTCATACATGTTTAAATGGTGTAATTTCGGTTTATATCTAGTGGAGAGGAAGATATAGTGTAGAGAGAATGTGTTTGAGAGAGGGGGATGAGGCCCTCACCTTCTAAATCTATAGACAAATCTTGTATCTCTCCCTCTCTCTAGATCTAGAGGGAGAGAACTGTCTCCCTCTCTAGATCTAAAGGGAGAGAACCCGACCTCCCCTCTCTATAGGGAGAGGACCTTACATTCCTTCCTGATTTTAATAAAATCATTTTATAGTATTTAACTTAGGGTTCTCTTGTTAAAGTTCTATCTAAATAATTGATATTTTGACCTGATTTTCTGTTTCAGGTTCAAGATGGAAAGTGCATGGATGTACAATGCCCCAAGAAATAAGGGTGTATTCCTCAAAGAGCTCGAAACTTTTATTAAAGCCACTCGGAAGGACGCCTGGACTACGAAGGAAAAGGAAATATTTTGTCCATGCAATGACTGTAAGAACAATGTAGGGTGGGGAGATTTAAGTGTAATCAGAATACACCTGATCATAAGAGGTTTTATAGAGGATTACACATGTCGGTCCAAACATGGCGAGCAACGTACATCGCAAACAACTGATGACGTTGATCCCGATCTCATGGATGATCGAAGTGCCGGAGGCGACACTAACGGTTTGGGAGATGATGCTCACGTGCATGCTCGTTTGCTAGATGATGGTCGCATCCGATGTAGAGGAAATGTTGCGCCATGCCGAACCGCGAGTTTTAAAGGAGATGACGGTATAGATAATGTCGATGTGTTACACAAAGCGCGAATGATCATTATATGAGAATCAAGGGTTGTCCTCTAGAGTTTACGGTGTTGCATCTTGTCTTGATGCTTCTAAGGTTGAAGGCTAGCAATGGATGGTGGGACAAGAGTTTCACCGATCTCTTGAGGCTCATGTAATGACCCAAAAGTTGATAATGATAAAAATATAATATTTAAATTTTGATTGTGAATATTTTTGGGATTTCTGAATATTGTTTGCTGTATTTGTATTTTCTTGGATTTTTGTGTTGCAAGGAAAATCAAACAAAAGGGAAATAAAGAATGAAAAAGAGGAAAAGGCAAAAATGTAAAAAGTAAAAAAATTTAGAAAATTGCCATGCGAACCATGATCATTCAATTTAATCATTTTATCCAACAATTGAAATTTTATGCATAAATAAATGAAGAGATAAAATGAAAAGACAACTTTTAAATCAAAACAATGCATTGTCAGAATTTATAAAATATTTTGGAATCACAAATAAAGCTATGAAAATTATCATAAAACTTCAATGCAATATCTATCCATGGTAAAAATATTATAAATTAATAATGTGGTTTAGTACTTTTGAAATTTAAAAATAGAAACCACGAAAATCTAGAAATTGCAATGTCGAATTTTCATAAAATAATGGAACCATATTTTGTCTTGAAATTTTATAGAAGAATTCTGAGATCAAATCAATTTGAAAAACAAAATTTCAAAAATAATAGACTTCAATTTACCTCAAAGAAAAATCAAAACCCGAAATAAAATTTAGGAGCAATCACTGTTGTAAGAATATTAATAATTTTTTGGTAACTCATTTTAACCTCAAAATTTTACCAAACATCAAAATATATTCAAGGACCTTGGTCAAAAAGATTTGATATTTTCTACTCCCATTTGGCAGCCCAATAAAATCAGAGACTGGAACCATCCAAACCGGGACTATCTCTTTTGTCGCCTCACCTCGCTGACCGGTGGACCCAGGCCCCACTCGTCAGTTTCTTCTTCCTCCTGTTCTTGCGACCGAGCGAAACACTCACGAGTCCAGCGCAGCTAACCGAGCTCCGTTCGATGCATCGCCCCTTCGAATGGTCGTGTCCTCAGCGTCAGCCTCACCTCATCTCAGCCACGATCATCACCACGTTCGTCCTCGCTCTGTCTCGCGCCATACCGCTCGCCCTTTTCTTTGTTGCGTCTGGTGAAGCTCCCGTCCGAGACAAGTGCAACCAAGGCCGGCTTATCCATTGCGTTCCTTGGCTATAAATTGCACCCCAGTGTTCGCAGTGAGCCTCTTTCTCATCTCCTCACTTCTTCCCTTTCTCTCCCAGCCTACACGCATGAAGCTCCCTCCCATTTCCGCCATGGCTGAACACTCCAGAGCTTGGCCTAAAACATGAAATTCAACCGAATCGATCATCCAAATTCAAATTAACCTGAGAGGTACCATCTAGAGCTTCTAGTGATCAAACTCTAGCAAAACGATTTGGTCTCCTTCATCTGAAATCTTGTCACCACCGTTGCGCCCTCTTCCCCACGGCCGGCCACCATTGGCAGAGTTCTCCGGTAAGTTTCCACCCTGTCCGACCGCAATAATGGGACCCTTGGCATCTGTTCATGCTTAAAATACTACCAATTCAATCCCTAATGCTTCTGTTTGTCTTCTCCGTCTGGTCACCGCCATGACCGCCGCCCCTCCTTGGTGGTAGCTCGCCTCGGGCGGTCTTTGGCCGAATCGGTAACACCGGCATGTGCGCCTCGTCGAGGTCTTGCTTCCTGTGTTGTCGCCTTCACCGGAGCCTCACCGGAGCACCGCCACCGTCGACCCCTAGCTTCGCCTCTGCTCTCTGTCTCTACCGCACGGGCCCCTTCAATTAGTGACACAAGAAAGCCTCCAGTGCAATAGGTAAAAGACGCTTCCTTTGTTATAAAAGCGTATTCCTTAATCTTCCAGTTATTTTCCAACCGAATAAGTTTTAATCTTGAATATCTTACGAAATATTAATCCAATTTCAATAAAATAAATTCCTATATTCATCTAAAATGAAGAAGAATCTAAATGTACAAAAATATTTAATTTACGAGCTGCAGAATATTTATTTGAATTAAACTTTGATTAAAACCATAATGTGGTCTTTAATGCAAATCTATGCATAGTAAAGTATATCATGATAAAATAAATTTTTAGGTGATAAATAGACCAAGATGAATTCAAATATACAAAATATTCAATTCTTGAATCATAGAACAATTATTAAAGTCAAGAATAGATCAAACACTATTATGAACATTATGGCACACATGAAGAATGTAACTCCTAAAAACATAAAATAAATCTGAATGTACTTCTGGAATTATGAGAAGCTCAGATATGCCAGAACATATAACTTTTTATCTATGTTTAATTTACTTACTTTGCAATCACCAGTAAACCTTATTATGGCCATTAATAAAAATAACAATATAATAGCTCATAAAAGGAGGAAATAATTTGTATTAATTTCCTGAAAACAGCAAGAACCCATGTATGTAAGAATATTTAAATTAAGATTTAATTTAACATTCTCTTGATGAAAAGGAAATGCTAATTATAACAATAAGTAAGATAATCTATTGCAATTAAAGCTAAAATAATGCCAAACTAGCTTTAAAACACTTCTAGGATTGCATTCTGTTAATGCACGAAAAATGAGTAAAGAATCATGTATAGTATAGTTGCAAACTCAAAATAAATCTTGATCCGATTTAGCGTTTGCATTGTGATCATTTAGACTAATTCAACGGCGAGATAAAATAACTCGTCTAAATACTAAAATCAGTAAAACAAGTTTAGAAACATTGTACAAAGTTCATACTACCATATTCTAGAAAAACACCTTAGTTACAACCTGCTTATCAATAAGATCTAGCTAACTCAATACCCCTAAGTAATAATCGTAAACTTCATGTTCTTGCCGATTCCGTATAGCGTAAACTTTATAATGCCATATAAGCTGTTTTAACGATGAATATAATGTCTTGTACAAATCATAAAACTTACAAAATTAGCCCAGTAGTGCTCTCCAAAGTATAGACTATCCTATTCTGAAGAAATAATCTTATTTTGGCATGTCTTAAATATAAATCCTATTAACAGAATAACCTAAAGTATTATGATTTCTGAACTTTATAATTTGAGTAAGCGCTCTCGGTAATAATGAGGAAACCTGTAGTTAAGTTATTTGTATCACCAGAACCTTCTCAAATATCATGTAATAAGGCCAGTAGCCTAAATCAATTGATCTTAGCTTGCGCGAAGCTAATTCTATTCAAAGTCAATCAAAGGCGAAGAAGTGTTCATTCATAATATAATATGATCATCTAAGCTTTTTCATCAGCTCGCATAGCAGCTCTTCTAAATCTAAATTTGGTAAAGAACAGCCTAAAAATGATCTTTAGGATATAATCTGCAGTAATCTAAGAAAATATTCTTATTTTATCTTGCTTTGACTCTGAATCCTAATGGAGCAAAACCCGTAAGTGATAAGGACGCCAGAAACTCATTATGAATAGTATAATCAATGAAAGCTTGCAACCAATGGTTAATTCTATTAATCCAACCAATTTTTGCATCTTGAATTCGTAAAATAAGATTAATAAATTCATAAAAGCAACAACCATTTCTTGTGAAGAGCCTTATTTGTTCTTACTATCTACTTTCTTTTTGCCCTTAATGAAGTCTTTTATTTGCTGTATTTTCCGTTGATCGACGTATAGAACTTGACGTTACTAACTCCGTCGTCAACACCGACAGCTGCAACTACGACTTTGTTTTAGACGACAAATAAGCAAGGCAAGCACCCCTTTGATCATATTGATCCTAGTATTTAATTTTCTTTGTTTTACTAAACCAATTTATGCATACGTTTACTTTCTGTAAATTTGCTATTTTGTGGTACTGGTAGTTATACATGTTGTCTCATGAACCTCCTTTGATAATAATGGAAGTGAACCTTGATAACCCTAAATTAAGGATGGACACTACTTAATGTCATCATGGGTATACGCGTACATATTATTCATGCTTACGTACGGCAGCACGGACGTGGCACGGTTCGGCGAACTCGAATCCGCAATCTTTTTGGCGGAAGAAGTCCACGGCGACGACGTAACTCGGCGCAACTTCTTCGGGAACTCCGGCGACGATGCGGCAGGGGAACTATGCGGCGGCTCGAGGTGAGTCTCACGATGGGGTCCGGGGCTTTAAATACTCGGCGGTGGTGCGGAAAATAAGGAAAGTACAATGGCGGCGGCGGTGTTGGACTCGGACACGGCGGCGAGGAATCCTTCCCGAAGACAATGAGCCACGGCCACATGATCTTCATCCGATGGCTGGAATAAAATATCAAATCCGAATCAGTATCGGTTAAGGTTGACCGTGCGATCATGATCTAACGGTCGTCATCACTTAGGGTTACTTAATCGACGTGGCGTGACGAGGGCCCTCGGATTCCAATCAGCGGCGCATGTTACTCCTCCGATTCCAACGCGGTCCACACGGTGTTGGGCGCGACGACATCTTGTTCACGCGATTTTTCGATTTTCAATTAAAACAATTCGAGAAAATAAATTAATTCATTTAGAGTAGTAAAAATACTCTATAAATTCCAAGAAAAATCTCAAAAATACTTTGAGACATTCTGGACTTAAATAAAATATTTTTGGCAAAACTTTATTTTAAATATTTCTTTTTATAATTATTTCTTGACAATAGGCCATATATATAAATTCAAAATAATTCAAATAAATCTCAGAAAATCCAATTAATTCCAGAAAATTCACAAATATCATAAATTGCAATAAATTGGGATGTTACAAACCTCCCCCCTTAATGGAATCTCGACCCCGAGATTTAGGGCTAACTAGAGAATAGGTTTGGGAATTCTGCTTTCAGATCTTCTTCGCTCTCCCAAGTTGCTTCATTTTCTGAATGGTTACTCCACTGAACTCTACAAAAGCGAGTGCACTTATTTACGGTTCTCGTTCCATTCGTCCAAAATCTTAATCGTTTGCTCTTTGTAAGTCAAGTCTTTTGCAATTCGATCTCTTCTACGGCGTTTGTTACGCTTTCGCACTCAGAGACACTTCTTAAGTTGCGACACATGAAACACATCATGAACTCACCGCTAATGGTAGGGCAACTCCAAGCGTCATAACCTCTCCTCTGTGGCTTAAGATCTTAAACGGTCCAACATACCTAGGTGCAAGTTTCCCTTTGACATTGAACCTTTTTACACCTTTCAAGGGAGTGACTTTGAGATACACAAAATCGTTGGGTTCAAAACTCAACTCACGACGACGATTATCAGCGTAGCTTTTCTGCCTCGACTGTGCTGTTCTCAATCTTTCCCTGATCAAGGCAACTTACTCCTCAGCCTCTCTAAGCAACTCAGGTCCAAACACCGAACGTTCTCCCGTTTCATTCCAATTCAATGGGGTACGACAAGCACGACCATATAAGGCTTCAAATGGTGACATTTGCAAGCTAGCCTGATAGCTATTGTTATAACTGAACTCGGCATATGGCAAACATTTATCCCAAGATGTACTATAAGATATCGCACATGCTCTCAGCATATCTTCTAGAATCTGATTAACCCTTTCTGTCTGACCATCGGTCTGTGGATGATAAGTAGTACTGAAATTCAGACGAGTTCCCATTGCTTCATGCAATTTATCCCAAAATTTTGAGGTAAACTGGGTACCTCGATCCAATACGATTTTCTTAGGCACACCATGTAACCACACAATTCTCGACATGTATAATTCCGCCAATTGATCCCCTGAATAAGTTGTCTTCACTGGAATGAAGTGAGCAACTTTGGTCAACCGATCAATGATGACCCATATGGAATCATAACCTCTTTATGTCTTGGGCAATCTAGTGATAAAATCCATACCAATCTCCTCCCATTTCCATTCAGGAATCTTCAATGGCTGCAACAGTCCTGCGGGCTTTTGATGCATCGCTTTTATTCTCTGACATACATCGCATAATGCAACATGCTCTGCTACTTCACGCTTCATACTTGGCCACCAAAATTTCTTCTTAAGATCTTGGTACATCTTGGCACTTCTAGGATGAATAGAATACTTAGAATCATGTGCTTCCTCAAGAATCAATTGTTTAAGTTCCTTCTCATTTGGCACATAGATTCGACCTTTAAACCATAGGATTCCTTGCTCATCTATCGAGAAATCTTCGGCTAAACCCTCTTCCTTCTTAGCCTTGATCCTGCTGATCTTCTCGTCATTACCTTGCCTTTCCTTGATTTGATCCTCTAGGGTTGGCTTTACTTCTAAGGCAGCTACAAATCCTTGTGGCACAACTTCTAATCTCAACTTCTAAAGTTCCTCACACAACTCCGGTTGATCGCTTGCTACCAACGTAGTCACGCTGTGGTTCTTACGGCTCAAGGCATCAGCTACCATATTAGCTTTCCCAGGATGATAATGGATTCCGACATTATAATCCTTAATTAGTTCTAGCCATCTCCTCTGTCTCATGTTAAGGTCTGCCTGGGTAAATATATACTTCAAACTCTTATGGTCTGTATATATCTCACATCTATTCCCAATGAGATAATGACGCCACATCTTTAAAGCATGCACTACAGCAGCTAACTCCAAATCACGCGTTGGGTAGTTTCCTTCATGCGGTCTCAGCTGCCTTGATGCGTAGGCTACAACCTTGCCATTCTGCATTAATACGCATCCAATACCTTGTCTTGATGCATCGCAATAGATGTCAAAGCTACACTGCACATCCGGCAATACTAACACAGGTGCAGATGTTAATCGCTTCTTTAGCTCCTGAAAACTCTTTTCGCACTCTGGCGTCCATGCGAATTTCTTTTCTTTCTTCAACAGTTGTGTAAGAGGTCTCGCAATCGTTGAGAATCCTTCTATGAATCGACAGTAGTATCCTGCCATTCCCAGGAAACTACGAATCTAGGTAACTGTCTTCGGTGACTCCCAATTCATCACAACTTCCACTTTGCTTGGGTCCACGGCAACTCCTTGAGCGGTCATTACGTGGCCAAGGAATTCCACTTTCTCCTTCCAAAAGTCACATTTACTAAATTTGGCGTACAACTGTTGTTCTTGCAACTTCTCCAAAACCAATCTCAGATGTTCTGCGTGCTCTCCTTCTGACTTAGAGTACACAAGGATATCGTCTATAAAGACAACCACGAACTTGTCTAAATACTCCATGAATACTTTATTCATCGTGTTCCTGACTCAAGCTAGGTCAATAGCTGGTACGCACAGATCATAGCAATCTAGATCGTAACTAAGCAATAACTTAAGAATTCAACGTCAGAGCACTGCTCGACATATCCTCTTATTACAAAAGTCGGACCCGTAGGTCATATGTCGGGACCCGAATATGCAAATCCGGACCCTCTGTGTATACTGCACTAGTCCAGGATCACGCTAGTGCACACAGGCTCAACATTAGTGAATATCACAATCATACACAACGTAAATAGATAAAAGACATAATATATTAAATATTACCAATTGTATGACCTTATGGTCAACTTACTTAACAATGCCTCATAAGGCTGAACAACAAATTGAGCTGCGGCGGAATGAAGGCGTAGATAACCCTCGGTATACCACAGACAACCGACAAGGCTCGCACCTAAACATTAGTCCCTTCATGGTACTCCTTCAAAGACTTGATGATGTTTTGTAGGCAAGGGTGAGTACACCAACACGTACTCAACAAGTTGTGCAGAGAATGCAATTCTATTATATCTATATGCAGGCTTATTCAAAAGGAAAGGCTAAGTGGCTCATAAGCAGTAAAGCAGCATTTTCAAACATAAGCGATATGTAGATTGAAAGACGATAAATCAAATAATAACAAGTAAATAGATTCCATTGTTTCTCAAATCAAACCCAAGTTCTTCATCCTAAATCAAGTTCCTTTATCCACATGGCATCCGCCATCCCATCCGATTGACAAGTTTTAATTAACTACCCTTATTTGTAATTCCGAGCATTGCTCAATACCGTGAACACGGCTATCCGAATAGATTGTACACTCTGCAGAGGTTATGCACTTTACCCACATGATACAATCATGCACCACCTGTAACGATAAATACGAAGCCTTTACAATGCATCCTCTTAACCCGGTGCTACCGCTAAGGATTCAACACGAAGGCTACGCCGCCACGACAGGGCCCCCTCTTGCGCCATGTGAGTTTTCTCTGTGAACCGGGACCCACACCACCAAGATAGCACTTAAGTTAAGCATTTGCAAATTAGTCACTAAATTTGTCCCATTCCGACATGTGGTTGCAAGTTAGACTCGGGTCAAAGGCTCGCAAGGTTAAGTCCTTAGGATTAATTAAAGCAAGACTTACACATACCCTTTCTCGCCCATCGGCCCACAACACCCTTGCCCTTCCACTTGCTTCAATCTAAAGTGATTATCTCCGGTTGGTTACCAAGCACCACGTGCTCTTCACAAATCAACATCGTTGCGTGACTCACCGCCACAACAACTCAATCTCTTTGTGCGACCACACATGGCCCACAAATTATCATCATTGTTCCATATTCCATTAGTCAAGATTATTAAGCAATATTCCATGAGCATGTGATGATGTGGCATGGCTAAGCAATTCTATGTCGTTCTAACCATCCATGTTGATTTTCTATTAACCAACTATAATTACCCAACCTAGGGTGACAAGTGGATCATGGCATACAATTAGCAAGGTAGGGTATAATTCAAAGGGTACGATAGCTAATCCCAAATTTATATTGAAATCATTTATACACATAAAATAACAAGTGATAAAGTAAATCAAAATAGCATGCAATCTAGTTTATGGGTGCAACATGATCAAAGCACAACTTGCCTTCGTTAAGCTCCTGATCCTGGTCTGAAAATAATTCCTGAGAAATCCCCTTCCGAAGCTTCGCACAATTCAACGTCTACGCGAATCAAGAGAGAAAAGCAAATAAAAACCAAAACCAAAGAGCAAACAAATTCAAAAATTCAAATAAAAGCCACCATTAGAAAGATCTCAATTTTATAAATTTTTAGGAATTTGAATGACCTCAATCCGAGTTCGTATGCGAAAGTTATAAGGTTTTGAAGTTTGGAAATTCCTGAAAATACCCTGAAAATAGAAATTCCGAATTTAGCGAATTATTTCTATATGGAAAAATCCGATTTTCCGACGTCAGCTAGCCACGCAATGCCAACGCGATGCCAATGCGGCGCCACCTCAGCAATGCGATCTACGTGGCGACACGTGTCAATGAAGCATCAATTCAACCTTAACCGGCGACGTGGCGAGATCTTGGCGCTCCGTTGGCGATCGGACGATTGATAACTTTCCCGAGCGGTGATGGCTGGCGACGGCGCTAGTCAACTGGAGACGAAGACGACGACGCTCCCGATGGCGCTCCGGCGTGCTCCGGCGAAGAAGAAGTGGCGCAACAGGTTTGGCGAACGCATAGCGGCCTCGATCCGCTTCCCACTCGGCGAAAGAGATACTCGGCGGCAGCGAGGCGTGGCGCAATCGCCGAGAACTCCGACGAGCTGGCGCGGCTGCTACGGCGACTCTCCGACGAAGGCGCGTGAGGGGAAAGACGCGGTGGCTTAAGGTGAGTTTTGGGGAGGGGTCGAGGCCTCTATTTATACCCGGTGGGGCGCGCTATTCAAGGAAGGACAGCGACGGTGAGTTTGTATCCAAGACGGCTACGGCGTATACTTTCCAAATATTTTGGCAGTAACCCGCGCGCTTTCCTCGAATCGAGCCCCTTCCGTCCGGCGCCACGCGCAGCGATTCCAAATCAGTCGCGCGTTGCTCTCCCGCCTGGAAACGCGTTCATCCCTTTGCCGAATTCAGTGCCAGCGAGGAGATCCAATCGGCCACGGCATTGCTTTTCCCCTAGACGGTCTCTGATCTATGGAAGTGTTTGGCGCCAGCTACCAAGTTTAATCCGGCTTCGCCCTGGAAACTCGGAGAAATCCCGCGCGACATGGTCTCCGCGACGGCTACGGCTCAAACGTTCCGAACTTTTGGCGGTAACACACGCTTCCGTATACTTCCTACGCGGCTACGCCAACACGTCCCAGCCAAAACGCGTCGCAAAGCTTCACGGTTCGGACTCAGAGATTTGCTCGCTCAACCTCAGTCCGCCCGGACACGTCGACTCCAAATCCCCAAGGAAACCAACGGCGTCCGGAGATTGGTTCGATCCTGGCTCAAAGAATTGTCTCCGTGGCGCTTACGGCTGTGTATGCCAAGTTCGGCTCGGTGCCGTTTTGGAGAAGCCGCTGGTGAGCTAACATGTGGCATGGCAATGTCCTAGCCTGGCGACGTTCTAGAGCCTGACGAGTGAAGTAATTTCCTTCCCGCAACAACATGCAATAATCCCCGTTCCTGTTTATCTCTACCGGTCATCAGCCTAATTCCTAATCCGATTCAATCCCGGAGAGAAAGAGAAATTTCCCAAAAATACTTCGAGACCTTCTAAACTTAAATAAAATATTTTTGGGCAAACCTTATTTTAAATTTCCTTTTATAATTATTTCTTAACAAAAGCCATGTATTAATTCAAAATGATTCAAATAAATCTCAGAAAATCCAATAAATTCCAAAAATTCACAAAAATCATAATTTGCGATAAAATAATATCCAATATTTAGAAAATCAAAAATTAGGATGTTACATCATATAGCAAAGGGGACATTAAACTTAGTAACTAAACTTTAGACTAAGCAAAAACTGAGAAAATACGTGATCCTAGGCGTCTGGCTATTCCTCCTCTTCACCACCTTCACCGCAGATGTCAAACGGAGGATCGCAGGCTCTTGGATAGCTATCTTCGTTCTCCTGTCTTGGCTAGCGAAAAGAGAGTCGTCCTCTTGCTGATCAGCGGTGGTGTTGACATCGGGTATTTCCAGCATAACTTCCACGGTGTCCTGGACTTCATCCGTTGTGATGTGATTGATCCTTCCACGCGTTGTCGTTTGTGGCGACGCTCCATCGCGACCGGTACTCGATTACTTCTATTCTTTGGGGCTTTAGCTGGGGTAGTTCCTAAGTTGAAATGAACTGGAGTAACATTCTTCTTCGGGCACTTATTGGCGAAATGCCCTCGTTCGTTACAAGAGAAACATTTCTTGACAAAGCGGTTCTTGACTTCTGATTGATGCGTTATTTCTGGTCTTTGGGGTTTGAAAATTTTGATTAATGGGGCGAGATGACGGAGCTGATGTCTTGTTGGTCCATTGGGGTTAAATTCTGGCATACTGTTGCGGTGTCATCCTTAACCTAAGTTGATTAGGTCACCTGCCGACTAACCATTCTGCGCTACGGTCTTCACCCAATTCTTTCGCTTATCCTCAAGGATCAAAGCTTTATTAACTAACTCCTGAAAATCGGAAGCGTAGGTGTCGGTCCACCGTAGTCCAGTTAAACCTTTCAAGAAACGAGACTATCTAGCCTTATCCGTAGCTACATCTTCGGTGTATATCGTGCTAGCTAGCGTAAACTTGTTCAAGTATTACGCCTTGTTGGCCTCCTTGTTTGAGCCCTAAACTCTTCCTTCTTAAGATCCATCATTCCTTAGGGACATGAATCTTGTGAAAGCACTGAAAACTCCTCCCAAGTAATCTCTTGTGGTGCTTCATGTGTTGTAATAGTTCTCCCACCATTCCGCCATTGTTCCTTCTAGTAGTGCGAAGCATACAACACCTTCTCGTTGCCCTCACTGCTGCGTGATATGCAACTTTCGTCAATGGTCCTTAACCAATAAATCGGCCTCTAAAGGATTAGCATTGCACGAGAATGTTGGCGGACGGGTTCTCATGAAATCGACAATTTAGAATGAAACGCGGCCCATTGTTGCCTTGTTGCATGTTGGTGTTGCCTACGGCTTGATTAGTCATATTCGCATTTGTTGCATCGTGGTTTGCATAAGTTGAGTTTTGCGCGACTATAAAAGCTCCCAAATTCTGCACATCTCTTGGTGGTGATGGCTGCGATGGCGTTCCATCATTGAACTCATCATTAAGACGAAGGCCGCTTCGAAGCTCCATTGTTACATGAGTGTTCACCATCGATTGATTTGTTTTCAGGTTAGGAAAGATAGAATTAGCATAGATAAGATGTAAGAATTCCTAATGCGGGGGAATAGGTTAAACCCAAAACTTTATATCTTTATTAATTAACTTGGTATGGTTGCTCACAAAAGCCTAAAAGCTTTGCAACGCATACTGCACACTCAGCAAGCATTAAAATCCAAACTAACACTCAACCTTAACGTCTATTACATTTGGGTAAGACTATTCTATTTGACGCGACTCAATATTTGAGTCTCAACTTAAACTAAGACTCTCACTCCTCGAGCCATCCTCCACGAGAACTTCCTAGTGGGTATACTGGCGGATGAGCTGGCGCTGGCATGAATTGATCTCGGTGTCCCGCAACTGGTGACGCTTCCGGCTCCTTGAACTCAGATTTCATCTCCTCTGATGATGATGGTGTGGCACGGCATCTCTCTTGTAATGCTTCCTCTAGCTCCATGATTCTTTCCTCGTAAGCTACTCGGGTCTCATGTAGTTCCTTCTCCGCAGCTCTGAGTGCTTCGTAGACCGTCCTTAGTTCCGTGTCGGTGTCGTGGACATGAGTTTCTTGAATAGCTGTGAATCGTGCTAAGTGTACCGTGGTTGCATCCTCCTTTCGCGTGACGTATGAACGCCATGAATCTCGAACCATGGGGTGGAGTCTGAACACCGTGTCTTCCAGCTCTTGGTAGTAGTCATAGCAGATCCTCCGTAGAGCGAGTCGTGATGCCTCCTGGATACCGATCTCCCACGTGGCTCTTCTCACCATGATGCTGATAGGTTGGCTTGCTCTCTCACCATTTCTGGCGTAAATTAACAACTTGCACACCATTCCTCTTGTGGCTTCGTTGACGATCCAATCTCAGCCTTGATACGTTGGTTTGGCAAAACCTCCCAAAACTTGGAGCACTCCCCAGAGCTCTGTCGCGTAGCCTCCTTCGCACTCTACGTATGTTTGTGTCCTCCTCATCTATTTAGAAGAAAAGTAGATAAGTCTCCCATCTTCAAATGATCACTCCGAAAAATTTAACTAGATTTCAGCAAAGGTAAGGAGTAGAGAATAAGATGAGTCAAGAGTGTTATCTTAATCCAGTTTAGATTTTTTTTTGAAAATAACTTTTGGACACTCTACCAACTAGGGCCAAGTCCTACAGTCAGTATGCTCTGATACCACCTCTGTAAGGACCCGAATTCACCAATTCGAATCCATTGTGTTTTGCCGCACTAGTCCGAGGATCAATCGCTAGTGCACACACTTAACATCGGTAAGCATCATATCATACACTAGCGATAAGAATAATAAGACTTTATTCATTGAATATAACTAGTGTGCGATCTTATGATCACTTACGATATTCAGCCTTACAAGGCAATAGTAAAACCAATGAGACAAATGCAGCGGAAAGACAAGAGAAGGCGTAGATGTCCCATCAAGACACCACAGCGCGTCGACAAGGATTGGCCTAGTGACACGCGTCCACTGAATGCCCTCTAATAACGACGATGATTCCTCCACTGTTGTTGGTTGTTAAGCAAGGGTGAGTACACCAACACGTACTCAACAAGTTGTGCACAAAATGCAATGCTATCATAGCTATATGCAGGCTTATTCCAAAGGAAAGGCTAAGGGTTCATTTGCAATAAAGCAGCATTTAAGAACACATACGATACATAGATTGAAAAGATAGTAAAACAAATAATAACAAGTAAATAGATTCAGTGATTCTCAAATAAACCAAGTTTTCCATCCTAACTTAAGTTCCATTATCCACATGGCATCCTGCCATCCCATAACAGTTTTCCATTTTAATTAACTACCCCTTGACTGTAATTCCCGAGCATTGCTCAATACCGTGAGCACGGCTATCCGAATAGTTTGTACACTCGCAAAGGTTATGCACTTTACCCACATGATACAACCATGCACCACACGGTGAATGATTATAACAAAGCCTTTACAATGCATCCTCTTAACCCGATGCTACCACGAGGTTTCAACGAAGGGTTACACCACCACAACAGGGCCCCAAGCATGGGTGGTTACCACCACCCGGGTCTCACGCCACCACGATAGCACTCAAGTTAAGCATTTGCAAATTAGTCACTAAGTCGCCCCATAATGAACATGTGGTTGCATGATTGACTCAGTCAAAGGCTCGCAAGGTTAAGTCCTTAGGATTGATTAAAGCAAGACATACACATACCCTCAGCTCCTCTGAGCCCACCCTGACACACTTGCCCTTTCCACTTGCTTCAATCTTAAAATGATTAAACCCTCGGTTGGTTACCAAGCACCACGTGCTACTCACAAATCAACATCATTGTGTGACCTCCCCGCCACGACAACTCAATCTCTTTGTGTGACCACACATGACACACAAGTTATCATCATTGTTCCATATTCCATTAGTCAAAATTAATAATCATTATTCCATGTACATGTGATGATGTGGCATGGCTAAGCATTCTAGTCTGTTCTAACCATCCATGTTGATTTCAGTATTAACCAACTATAATGAACCAACCTAAGGTGACAAGTGGATTATGGCATACAAATAACAAGGTAAGGTGTAATTCAAAAGGGTACATTAACTAATCGCAAAGTTAAGTTGAAATCATTTGTACTCATAAAATATCATGCAATAGAGTAAAACAAAATAGCAATTTTGCAAACATGGGTGCAACATGATCAAAGCACAACTTGCCTTGCTTAAGCTCCTGGTCTTGGTCTGAATATAATCCCTGAGTTGCAAATTCCTCCTTCGAAGCCTCGCACGATGTAACGTCTACGCGAATCGAGAAGAAATAGCAAATAAACACCAAAACCAAAGAACAAATGAACTCAAAAATTCAATTAAAAACCACCATTGGATATATCTCAATTTTACAAATTTTTAGGAATTTGAATCACCTCAATCGGAGTTCGTATGCAAAAGTTCTAGCCTTTAGAAGTTTGAAATTCCTGAAAAATCCCTAAATTCATAAATTCCGAATTAATTGAATTATTTTTATTAAGAAAATTCTGATTTTTCCCGCCTCAGCTGTACGATTGCCACGTGGCAAAACCTAGGCCCTTGATTATCAATCCAACGCTTACGAGTATATCTACTACGTGGCCGATTGCTAACCATCGGATCCCAATCCGACGGCCAATGCTTACCCATGGAGTTCACTGTGCACATTAATGGCGTGGCGCAACCGTGACCCTACAATTCGAATCCAACGGTGGAAATCTTACCGTGCGGTCAACTATTCCTGGGCGACGTGGCTTGATACCGGCGCTTCGATGCGGATCCGACGGTCAAGGCTTCTCTCGATCAGCAATGAAGCGACAGCAGCTCGAATCCACCGGAGACGAAGACGACGACTTTGACGACGGCATTCTGGTACTTCCCGGTGACCAACGGACGGCAGCACGGACGCGGCACGGTTCGGCGAACTCGAATCCGCAATCTTTTTGGCGGAAGAAGTCCTCGGCGACGACGTAACTCGGCACAACTTCTTCAGGAACTTCGGCGAGCTCGCGCAGTCTTCACGGTGCTCCTCCGGCGACGATGCGGCAGGGGAACTATGCGGCGGCTCGAGGTGAGTCTCACGATGGGGTCCGGGGCTTTAAATACTCGGCGGTGGTGCGGAAAATAAGGAAAGTACAATGGCGGCGGCGGTGTTGGACTCGGACACGGCGGCGAGGAATCCTTCCCGAAGACGATGAGCCACAGCCACATGATCTTCATCCGACGGCTGGAATAAAAGATCAAATCTGAATCGGTACCAGTTAAGGTTAACCGTGCGATCATGATCTAACGGTCGTCATCACTTAAGGTTACTTAATCGACGCGGCGTGACGAGGGCCCTCGGATTCCAATCCAACGGTGCATGTTACTCCTCCCGATTCCAACGCGGTCCACACAGTGTTGGGCCGCAACCCGGTACTGTTCACGCGATTTTTCCAGTTTTTCAATTAAAACAATTCTAGAAAATAAATTAATTCATTTAGGGTAGTAAAAATACTCTATAAATTCCAAGAAATCTCAAAAATACTTTGAGACATTCTGGACTTAAATAAAATATTTTTGGCAAAACTTTATTTTAAATATTTCTTTTTATAATTCTTTCTTGACAATAGGCCATATATATAAATTCAAAATAATTCAAATAAATCTCAGAAAATCCAATTAATTCCAGAAAATTCACAAAAATCATAAATTACAATAAAATAATATTTATTAATTGAAAAGTCAAAAATTAGGATGTTACACACCACAGAGGAACACAAAACCAGTCCGAGATTTGGCATTGTGGGGATCAGACAGATAGCCAGCATCTGTATATCCCACCGTGGTCAAGTCTTGGTTCTTCTGGAAAAACAACCCAAGATCTAGAGTACCTTGGAGATATCTGAGTACAGTCTTTACACCAGCCCAATGTCTTCTGGTTGGAGCTGAACTATGTCTTGCTAGCAAATTTACTACGAATGCAATATCAGGCCTTGTGCAATTCGCAAGGTACATGAGTGCTTCAATACCACTTAAATATGGGACTTCAGGTCCTAAGACTTCCTCATTTTCCATTCTCAGTCTGAATGGGTCTTTATCTACTTCGAGGGATCTTACGGCCATGGGGGTTTTCAAGGGATGTGATTTATCCATATTAAACCTCTCCCATACCTTCCGGGTATAGGAAGACTGGTGAACAAGAATTCCTTCTAGGAAATGCTCTAGCTGCAGGCCTAAGCAAAATTTGGTTTTACCCAAATCTTTCATCTCAAACTCCGTCGTGAGGTCGGCACTTGCTTCCTTCGTCTCCTCTGTGGTTCCGATGATATTCAGATCATCGACATACACTGAGATGATACAGAATCCATTCTGGGATTTTTTTATGAACACACAGGGACAATCATCATTATTGGAGTATCCCTTCTTCAGGAAGAACTCACTAAGCTGGTTATACCACATTCTTCCCGACTGTTTTAGCCCGTATAGCGATCTCTGTAGTTTGACGCTATACATGTTGTGATTATTAGGATTCGGGACTTTTATTCCTTCAGGGACTTTCATATAAATGTCCGAATCGAGTGACCCATATAAATATGCGGTCACCACATCCATCAACTGCATTTCTAATTTTAAGCCAGCTGCCATTGGTATTAGATATCAGAACGTTATTCCACTCATCACAGGAGAATAGGTTTCATCGTAATCGATGCCGGGTCTCTGCGTGAACCCTTGTGCTACAACTCTCGCTTTTTATATCTCATGACCTGGGTATTTTCATTTCTCTTCTAGATGAAAACCCATTTGATCCTGCAGGAAATCACTTTAGGAAATATTCAGTCGACAGGACCAGAAACTTTCCTCTTATTAAGCGAGTGCTGCCTCAATTGCTTCTTTTGTTTGACCCTATTTGAGCACTTCTGACACTCTGCCATGGACTTTGGATCTGGATCTAGTTTTTTTAGCAATTTTAGAGGCAAATATATGTTGACAATTGTAGTCTTTCTTTTATTTATTTCTCCTATATCACTTCGGGGATATATCTATATTAATTTCTTCCAGCTCCTCGTGATTTTCCACAACGAAGGAGTCTAGGTGTTCCGCGTGGAATTGTGCGTGCAAATATACGCTGGAGTTATCATCTTCAGGATGAATCACTTCAGGGATGTTACCATCTCTGGGATGGCTCACTTCAGGGATTTTCTCAACATCAGGTTGAGTTTCTTCTACTGTCACAGGTAGTGTTCTCATTTGTTCGGTTCTCTACTTCTGCGGACGTCTCCGCGGAATTGAGTCTCGTGCACCTGGAGGCCTCCCCGTCTTCTTATCATGAGGGTCAAGAGTAGGTTCAATATCCTTCTAGGGTATTTCTACTCTTTCAGGTGCATATACTGCAGGTATATGAGATCTTTCACTCCCTTTATGACTAGTGAAGGCATTTGGCAGATTATTAGCTTATTTATTCCAGATTCATTATCCTTCCAACTTCAAGTTCGATCTTTCTAGTGCGTGGATCTAAAGACTCGGCATTCTCTAATGTGATACTTATCTCCCCCTAATGCCGAAAAATGTCCATAGTATGAGCAGCATACCGACCCATGTACAGTTCCCCTATCGTAAGCTCTAGGTATTTTAATACATGACGGAGATTTATAACCTACATAGATCCTGAACTTCTGGTGAGGTCCTATGGTTGTACGCTGTAACATCCCAAAATTTCAGCTTTTCAATTATTAAATATTATTTTATTGCTAATTATGGATTCTATGATTTTTTTTGAATTTTCTGGATTTAATTCGGACCTTCGGAGATTTGCTGAATTATGTTAATCTAAAGTATATTGTCTTTTGTTAAAAGGTTATTTATAAATAAATAATTTCAGATTAAAGTTGTATCAAAAATATTTTATAAAGCTCATAAGGTATCAAAGTATTCTCTGGGAATTTTTCCTAGTGTTTAAGGGTGTTTAAATAAATCAAATGTAGTTGGGTATTTTAAGGAGGTATGAATAAGAGGAAAGAAAAAAAAAAGAATCGTGCGCCGGTTTGGAAAGTACCGATCGTTGCCATCACGTTGCCATCTCCGAGTTCAGTTCGACGCTGCTGAAGACCTTCCTTTGGCGCGCATGTGGCTGGGCATAAAAGGGGATCGAGGGTTCCTCTGAAAACCAAGTCGCTCGGCGAGTCAAGGCGCGTCGCCAGGAACCGGAAAATTTCGTCGCGTTGTCGCTGCTGTCGCGCTGTCTCGGGAACGTCTCGAGAAGCTACGCGCCATTGCCAGGAGATCGAGCGGAGAACGCGGCGTGTCGCCGATCGGGAGGCGCGAGACGTACTCATCGAGACGCGTTGTCGCCTGGAAACGGATCGAAGGAGCACGGGAATTTATCGAAGGCGCAGATGTCTTCGGCTGAGTGTTGGATTTGAACCTTGACGAGTTGCGTTGTCGCCGGATTCTCGAGAGAAAAATTCGTCGATTTCAGCTGTCAACCTATCATTGCCGCTCGGGATTTTTCTAGCCGCCGGATCATCCACAAACAAACACGATTTCGTCACGCCACACGGGTGAACAGGTAACCGCACGATGAGATTTCCGCCATTAGATTTAGATCGAAGGGTTCCGATGTTGCCACATTATTTAATGAATAGGAAGTAAACTCGGTTGCATTAGCCGTCAATTACAAGATCAACGATCCATATTTAGTCATGTAAGCGTCCGTACATTAGACCGAGGAAATTCGGATTTTACTATATAAGAATTCGGGATTTATGAATTAGGGTTATTTTCAAGAATTTCTAAACTTCAAAACCTTATAACTTTCACATATGAACTTTGATTTGGGTAATTCGAATTCCGAAAGATTTATAAAATTGAGATATTTCCAATGATGGTTTTTATCTGGATTTTTGAGTTTGTTTGCTATTTGGTTTTGGTGTTTATTTGTTTTCTCTCTCGATTCGCGTAGACGTTGAATTGTGCGAGGCTTCGGAAGGGGATTTTGCAACTCAGGAATTATTTTCGGAACAAGACCAGAATCTTAACGAAGGCAAGTTGTGCTTTGATCATGTTGCACCCATAAACTAGATTGCATGCTATTTTGATTTACTTTATCACTTGTTATTTTATGTGTATAAATGATTTCAATTTAAGTTTGGGATTAGCTAACTTACCCATTGAATTATACCCTACCTTGTTATTTGTATGCCATGCCTCATTGTCACCTTAGGTTGGTTACTATAGTTGGTTAATAGAAAATCAACATGGAAGGTTAGACCGGATTAGAGATGCTTAGCCATGCCACGTCATCACATGCTCATGAAATATTGTTTATTAATCTTGACTAATGGAATATGGAACTATGATAATAATTTGTGGGCCATGTGTGGTCGCACAAAGAGATTGAGTTGTTGTGACAGCGGAGTCACGCAACGATGTTGATTTGTGAAGAGCACGTGGTGTTTGGTAATCAACTGGGGTGGGAAAAATGATTTAAACTGAGGCAAGTGGCAAGATTGTTTCTGGTGGGCCAAGAGTGGCAATTGGTGATCGCATTTGGTTTTGGTGGGCCAAGAGTGGCAATTAGGCGGTTGCATTTGTTTTGGTGGGCCAAGAGTGGCACTTGGGCGATCGCATTTGGTGGGCCAAGAGTGGCAATTAGTGATCGCATTTGGTTTTTGGTGGGCCAAGAGTGGCAATTGGGCGGTCGCATTTGGTTTTTGGTTAGTCTTGCCTTGGTCAACTAAAGGTTTAAACTTTTGAAAAATAAAACTTGGGAAAGATGACCGGTTGCCATGGAAACATGAATCTTGACTTAGGATGAGAATCTTGGTTTACTTGAGAATCACTGAATCTATTACTTGTTACTATTTGTTTTACTGTCTTTTTTTTATCTATAATGTATGTGTTTCAAATGCTGCTTTATTGCTTATGAACCATAAGCCTTCCTTTGGAATAAGCCTGCATATAGTTATAATAGAAATGCATTCTGTGCACAACTTGTTGAGTACGTGTTGGTGTACTCACCCTTGCTTAACAACCAACAACAGTGGAGGAATCATCTTCAATATTGGAGAAGGACTTACAGGTGGATGCGTGTCACTAGGCCAATCCACATCGGTTGCACGTGGTGTCTTGATGGGACATCTCGTTTTCTACTACTTTCCGCTGCATTTGTCTTATTATTGCCTTGCAAGGCTGAATAATGTAAGTAATCATAAGATCATACACTAGTTACATTCAATCAATAAAGTCCTATTATTCTTATCGTTGTGTATGATATGATGCTTACCGATGTTAAGCTGTGTGCACTAGCGATTGATCCTGGGACTAGTGCGGTAAACACAGTGGGTTCGAATTGGTGAATTCGGGTCCTTACAAAGGTGGTATCAGAGCATACTGACTGTAGGACTTGGCCCTAGTTGGTAGAGTGTCCAAAACTATTTTCTAAAAGAAAACCTTAATTGGATTAAAATAACACTCTTGCCTTATCTTACTCTCTACTCCTTACCTTTGCTGAAATTTACCCAAATTTTTCGGAGAGACCTTTTGAAGTTGAGGACTTTTCTATTTCCCCTTTAAAATAGATGAGGACACAATCATATGTAGAGTGCGAGGAGCAATCAACTGAAGAACGTTGGGATCGACTTGTACGGCCTTGACTCATCCGCCAATATATCCACGTGAAGTTCCGTGGGGGATGGCTCGAGGAACGAGAGTCTTAGACTTAGAGTTGAGGCTCAAGTATGGAGTCGCGTCGATAGAACAATCTTACCAAATATAGTAGACGTTAAGGTTGAGTGTTTAGTTTGGATTTTTTATGTTTGCTGAGTGTGCAGTATGTGTTGCAAGCTTTTAGGCTTCTATAAGCAACCATACCAAGTTAATTAATAAAAGTATTAAAAGTTTTTGGGTTTAACCTATTCCCCCGCATTAGGAATTCTTGCATCTTATCTGTGCTATTCCTATCTTTCCTAACCCCAAGAAACAACCAAACAGATGGTGAACACTCGTGGAAACAATGGGACTTCAGGAAGTGGTCTTCGCCGGAATGACAATCCTAACGATGGAACACCTCTGCAACCGGCACCGCCAGCAGATCTGCAGAACTTGGGAGCTTTCATAGCAGCACAGACACAGCTTATGCAAGCCATGATGCAGCAAATGCAGAACATGAACAATCAAGCTGCAGGCCACAACAACGTACCTCAAGGCAACAATGGGCATCGTTCTCATTCCAAGTTGTCAGATTTTATGAGGACACGTCCTCCAACATTCTCAGGCAATGCCAACCCATTGGAAGCCGATGATTGGCTAAGGACCATTGAGAGGAAGTTACACATCACGCAATGTAAAGGCAATGAGAAGGTGCTGTATGCTTCGCATCAACTAGAAGGAACTGCCGCAGAATGGTGGGAGAACTACTGCGCAGCACAGGAAGCACCCCAGGAAATTACTTGGGAAGAGTTTACAACTGCCTTCCGTCAATATCATGTACCGGAAGGGATGATGGATCTCAAGAAAGAAGAATTCAGAGCGCTGAAACAAGAAGGCCAGTCAGTGGCGGAGTATTTGAATAAGTTTACTCAACTAGCACGCTATGCACCAGAAGATGTGGCCACAGATAAGGCTAGACAGTCACGTTTCCTGAAAGGGTTAACTTCTGGACTGCAGGTGGGATTGATTACCCACACCTTCCCTGATTTTCAGGTGTTAGTCAATAAAGCTTTGATCCTTGAAGATAAGCGTAAAGAATTAGGTGAAGGCCGTAAGCATAGAGTGGCTAGTCAAGCAGGGCAACCTAATCAACTTAGATTAAGGATGACACCGCAACAGTTTGCCAGAATTCAACCCCAGTGGACCAATAAGACATCAGCCCCGTCATCTGTAACACCCCAATTTTTTGCTTTTCTTGCATTTTATTGGTATTTTGAATTTTTGGGAATTTCTGGAATTTATTTGGATTTATTTGGATTTATTGGAATTATTTGAATTTATTTTGAATTAAATCATTTATCAAATTAATTAAATAATGGAAAAGTTAAAATAAAGTTTTGCTGAAAATATTTTATTTGAGTCACAAATGTCCTAAAATATTTATGAGAATTTTTCGAATTTTCTCGATATTTTTAAAGCCCCAAATAAATTATTTGAATTTCGAGAATTATTTTAAATCGAAAAAAATTAAAAATTCGATGAATAGTGTTGGGCGAGTATCTTGTGCGGCCCGTCAGGAAAACCCTAAGCGGTGGCGTTCGATCCCCATCAAGCGGCTCTCATCGCGCCACGCCACCTGCCGAATCTTGGCCGGATTCCGCCATGCCTGTGTGGGCCTCGGTCTCCGCTTTTCACGGACGCCGAGGGGGCTATTTAAGCGCCGCCACCGTGCGTGCTCCTCACCTCGCGCCGACACCATCCGACGCTCCACGCCGCCGAGACGCCGCCGTTCGCCGCTGGCCGACTTCGAAGTTCCCGGCCAACCGCCGAATTCTTTGTCGTCGCCCGCCGCCGCCGGTGACTCTCTCCGCCGTTGGTACCTTTGGACTCAACGTCGCGCGCTCGAAGCATCACCGCGCCGTCGCGGAGGAGCCACTGAACGCCGCATGGCAGACGTCTTCGTCTCGTCTCCGGTCAAGCCGCCGCTCCATCACCGTCGCCGAAGCTTCCACAAACCGTCCGTCGCGCACCAACGATCCAGATCTCGCCACGTCGCCTTGAAAGCGATAAACCCCATCTTCAAAACTCCACCGTTAGATGCAAATCCAAGGCCACCGCCGTGCCACGTCGCCATTCATCGTGCACGGATGGCGACAAGGCGGACCCACATGTCGACCTCACCACACGAAGCGATCGCGGCGCGTGTCAGCGGCATCGCGCGGACCCACACGTCGGTCGCCGCGTGCATTTGTTCACCCGAAGTCGCCGACAAAGACGGGCCCACCGTCACCGCCGCACCGTGCATGTGGCGTCACGGTGACGTCATCTTGGCGTCGCGGTGGGACCCACTTGTCGATGAGTCGTCTTGACGTCACGATGACGTCATCTTCGGCGTCATCACGGAGCCGGTCGGTGGCGTCGGCAAAGGCCACGTGTCACTCTCTGGTGTCGACACGTGTCACGAGGACATAATAATTAATTTTCCGAAAAAGAAAATATTTATTTAATTCGGTATATTGATTTTAAACATATTTTGAAACTTCAAATGCTTATAACTTTTGCGTTTTAACTCCGATTTGAGTGATTCCAATTTCTATAAATTTGTAAAATTGTGATCTTTCTGTTTATGAATTTTAATTGAATTTTTGAGCACTGTTGGTCTACTGTTTATTTATTTATTGGTGTTTAATTGCGTTACGCGTAGACGTTGAAGTACCCGAAGGTTTCGAGGGAGAAGTTCTGACCCAGGAGCAAGTTCAGGAACCAGAACCAGCACTTTTTGAAGGCAAGTTGTGTTTGATCATGTTGAACCTATTAGAGCAAATTATTTCGTTTTAAACTATTGCATGCTAATTTGATAGAAATGACTTTGAATAAGTTTGGGATTAGCTAAATGCCTAGTCGTTGTATGCCACCTTGTCATATATAATTGTAGGCCATGAACCCTTTTGTCACCCTAGGTTATGGATTACTAGTTGGACAATAATAATTTGCCAACATGGGTTAAGTAGATCGAAGTAGTGTGCTTAGCCCTGCCACGTGGACATGTCATGATTTTGGAATACCAAAGTAAATTTTGACTTAATGAGATATGGAACATGTTTTATGAAAGAGACATGTGTTATTGAGTTGATGATGGCACGTGGTGCAATGGTAAAGAACAGGGGTGGGAAAATGATTTAGGCGGGGCAAATGGCAAGAATGTTTACGGTGGGCCAAGAGTGGCAATAGGCGGTCGATTTGGTTTTATTGGACATGGATATTTGAGTTACACTTGGTTAGTCTTGCCTCGGTCAATTAAGGATCTAACCTTGCAAGCATTTGAACTGAGTCTATCATACAACCACAAGCTCCGTAATGGGACGGACTTAGCTGAGTAAAGCGGGAAATCTATTCTTTGGTGCTTGTCGTGGTGGTGTGAGGCCGGAGAAGCGGAATGAGAACTCACATGGCGCAAGAGGGGGCCCCAGGTGTGGTAACCAGTCCCTCCGGTGTTGAAACCTTAGCGAAGCGATCGGGTTTAGATGGAACTTTGGAAAGGCTTCGTTACGGTTATTTGCCTTGGTGGTATTTGACTGTATCTTGTGGGTAAAGTGTATAACCTCTGCAGAGTGTACAACCTATTCGAATAGCCGTGCTCACGGTATTGAGCATCGCTCGGTGATTACAGTCAAGGGTTAGATTTTCATGAAAATGACTTGTTTATGGAAAATGCTTGGGTTGGTAATGATGAACTTGACTTAGGATGGAAAAATGATTTACGATTGAAATGTTTGTGAAAGTTATTATTCCTACTACTGTTTTGCTGCTTTGCAATCTATTACTGTTTATCTTAAATCTTTGATCAGCTCATGAACCATAGCCTATCCTTTGTACTAAGCCATGCATGTAGAATATTAGACTTGCATTACATGCATGACTTCTTTGAGTGCTCAAAGTACTCACCCCACAACAACACAACTTCAGGTTGAAGAAGAAACAACCCCCTTTCGGGAGGAGGAGTATCGAGGAGCCGACAAACTAGGGAGCGAGCCCATCGATGTTCGTGGCAAATTAGTTGGCGCCACGAGTTTATTTCATTTGCATTTGAATATTTTAATAAGTCTTAAGCCTGAGGCGTATCTTTGTAACTTGACCATAAGGTCAATCAACTAGTTTGAGTATTTAATTAAAGTACTTATTATTTCGTTGGTTATGACCGTGATATGTACCAATGTTGAGGCGTATGTGCACTAGCGTGATCTGGACTAGTGCTGAATACACGAGGGTCCGGATTTGCGATCCGGGTCCCGACAGAGGTGGTATCAGAGCCATACTGACTGTAGGACTGGCCCTTAGTTAGAATGGTCGTAGTGAGGATAAAACTATTTTCTAAAAACTAAAATGTGCCAAGAAGATAATGCAATCTCGACTTATCCCTTCTTTCTTTTCATACCTCCTGCTGAATTTGCCGCATATACGCTTTGTTTAAAATATCTGAGTTTCACGTGAGTGACCTTTGACAGATGAGGATGATCCACTCTTTTGGTGGCGCCTTTGGAGGGTACGCCATGAGCTATGGCGATGATGCATTCTTTGGGAGGTTATGACAGCCGATCTACCGGGGACTCAGAGATCGGGCGGGATCGATATTGCCAGGATGTCACTATCACGGTTTATGCTCGGAATAGGGCGAGGGCGAGTCGTCCCATCCGCATTACCGCCAGGAGGTTGTCATTTGATGCTGGGATTCAGGAGACATCGCGTCTGGCGATGAGGCAGATTGCTCGTACCTACCCCAGGGAGCTGGATGGCACAGTGTTTCGTCACCATCATGCGAGAGATACTCGCTACTGGCAAGAGCCCATCGAGGAGGAGGATGCCACGATCACCCATCGGCTAGATATGTCATCGCTCAAGAGGATGCTATCGGCGAGACGGTTCAGAGCTGCAGAGGTCTCGTGGCGAGTTCCGCAGCGAGGGCTCATTTGTTGCGACTTGTGAGTACTTGGCCCACTCTATCCAGAGGATTGGGAGCTGGAGACAGTACAGACGGACGAGCC
Organism: Guadua angustifolia; assembly: GCA_036346375.1. Lineage (NCBI taxonomy): Eukaryota > Viridiplantae > Streptophyta > Magnoliopsida > Poales > Poaceae > Guadua > Guadua angustifolia. The sequence goes on along the minus strand of CM070512.1, from coordinate 35,285,597 downwards.
GAGCCGAGTCTTTGGAGTTACACCGACCTGGATCCGGAGGAGCCACAGCGAGCCGCGGCGAGCGAGCAAGTGGAAGTGAAGCCGAGACAAGTGGAAGTGAAGCGAGAGCAGTGGAGGTTGAGCCGGTGCAGGAGGCGCATCCAGCGGAGGATCATTGGGATAGGTTTGTACCAAAGACCAGCACACCCGCGGTGTATCCACCGGAAGTTCGGTGGGGTTGGCTCGAGTGGCGTTAGGATTAGCAGTTGAGACTCCTGCGATGAGTCGCGTCTTGGAATAAGAGTCACCCTTAGAGGCGTTTGACTCCAGAGTATTAGTTTGATTTGCTTGTTTCATGCTTGTGAGTGATTGGTATGTGTTGCAAGGCCCTTAGGCATTGTGAGCAACCATACCTAGTTATTAATAAAGTAATAAAGTTAGAATTTGTGTTACACTTTGACCCCGCATAAGTATTCCATTACTTGTCTATTCTTATTTCCCTCTCGTCTCTAAACCATGGAACAATCGGCGGATGGTGAACACTGTGGAAACCAGGAGGAAATGGGAGTGGTTCACGCTCACCGAAACATCAATGATGAAGGACAAGGACCCCAACCAAAGACCGCCTTGATCGATATTCGAACCTTGGAGCTTTTATTGCTGCACAAACTCGCTTGATGCATACCATGATGCAGCAGATGCAAGAAGTCCTTGCGCCTTGCCACGCCGCCGCCGCCCAAGTTAACGAGTCAACCCGGTCAGAGGCCACACTCGAGGTGTCGAATTCATGAGGACACGACCGCCTACATTTTCGGGAATGCCAACCGCTTGGAGGCGGATGATTGGCCGAGGGCGATAGAGAGGAAGTTGCACATTACAAGTGTGAAGGAAATGAGAGGGTACTCTATGCCTCTCATCGACTTGAAGGAACCGGCAATGAATGGTGGAAAAACTCTCGCGGCGCTCATGAGCACCCGCAGGACATCACCGGGAGGAGTTCACGATTGCTTTCTAAGTACCATGTGCGAAGGCATAATGGAGCTGAAAAAGGAGGAGTTTAGGGCGAAGCGGGGCAATCAATCGGTGTCCAAATATCTGAATAAGTTCACGCACCGCACGCTTCGCTTTTGAGGATGTAGCAACGGATAAGGCCAGCGGTCTCGATTCATGAAAGGATCAATTCGAGGCTGCGGTGGGACTCATAACCCACACTTTTCACGATTTTCAGGAGCTAGTGAACAAGGCGCCGATATTGGAGGACAAGCGCAAGGAGCTGGAGGACAATCGAAGCGCAGGATAGCACTGAGGAGCACGCCGAGGAGCGCAGCGTTTGAGGTTACACCAAATCGGTTCTTGATTTCAGCCAGAATGTGATGACGACGCCACCACAGATTCAAGACGCTGCAGACAAAATTTTGAGACACCAACACCGGTTGGGAATGCAGTGCGAGGAGCGGAGATGACAGTTAAACGTTGTTTTATCATCACGAGCGAGCATTTGCCAATTCTTGTCCTAAGAAGGGAGGAGGAGGAGGACACCGGTTCGCTTCAATCTTGGAACCACTCCAACGAAGGCACCAGCGTCCAGAGCAAGTCGTGGAGTTACACAATCTGGAGCGCCACACGATCGTGGTTAGAGGCGAGTTAATCATGTCACGCGCTGACGGTCAGGAGAATACATCGGACGTCGTCTTGGGTAAGTTACTTGTCAACTCAATTACACGCAATAGATTTTATTTGATTACGAGCTTCGCATTCGTTTATATCTCGGATTTTGCTGTGAACAATGGGTTGAAAATGGTGAACCTTAGGCATGTATTGCTAGTACAATCCTGGGATCGTAACTCCGATCGATGTAGGATGTTCGGGGTAAAATTGATTATAGATGGGCGGAGTTCTTAGCAAACTTAGTGGTGTTAGATACCCGCACCTAGATGTTATTTTGGGAATGGATGGTTGTCTAAACACAAGGTGGTGTTAGGCGTGGACGAAGAGTCATATCGATCGAGAGCCCTTGTGGGAGAAAAATAGAGTTTCGTGCAATCGCTGTTGGGGACAGACGGTTGATGGTCAACGATGTGAAGGCCGTCGGCATAGAAGATGTACCGGTTGTCGAGAATACCCGGATGTATTTCGGAGGATTTACAGGATGCCACCAGACAGGGACATAGAGTTTGTAATCGAGTTGGTACCGGGAACAGCCCCGATAGCTAAAAGACCTTATCGGATGTCAACCGATGAGTTGGTGGAAATGAAGAAGCAAATTGAGGAGTTAATGGATAAGGGATTTATCAGACCAAGTTCGTCACCATGGGGAGCACCGGTTCTGTTTGTCAAGAAGAAGGACGGAAGTTACCGGATGTGTGTGGATTACCGCGCACTAAATGAAGTCACTATAAAGAATAAGTATCCGCTACCCAGGATTGATGATCTATTTGATCAGTTGAGAGGAGCCGGAGTTTTCTCCAAAATTAATCTACGATCAGGATATCACTAGCTGAAGATTAGATCGGAGGATGTGCCGAAGACCGCATTTTCGTCAAGATATGGGCACTACGAGTTTACAGTTATGTCTTTTGGTTTGACAAACGCACCCGCGTACTTCATGAATATGATGAATAAGGTTTTCATGGAATATCTGGACAAGTTCGTTGTTGTGTTCATAGATGACATTCTAGTCTACTCCAAGACGAAAGAAGAACATGCTGAACATCTAAAGCTAGTTACGAGAAGTTGAGGAGCGACAACTTTTCGCTAAGTTTAGCAAGTGTGAGTTACGGAAGAACAAGGTGGAATTCCTTGGACATGTGGTGACCGCCGAAGGAGTCGCAGATTGATCCAAGTAAGGTGGAAGCAAGATGTTGCATTGGGAGCCACCCAAGGCGGTGACTCAAATTGTAGTTTCCTTGGAATGGCGGTTATTACCGCCGATTTATTGAAGGATTCTCAACGATTGCGAGACCTCTTACGCAATTGTTGAAAAAGGAGAAGAAGTTTACATGGACGCCGGAATGTGAGCGGAGTTTTCGGGAGTTGAAGAAACGATTGACATCGGCACCAGTGTTAGTTTTACCGGATTTAAGTCAGAGCTTCGATATATACTGTGATGCATCGCGCCAAGGACTGGGATGTGTGTTAATGCAGAACAGAAAGGTCGTTGCATACGCATCAAGGCAGTTGAGGCCGCATGAAGAGAACTATCCGACGCATGACCTGGAATTAGCAGCCGTGGTACATGCCTTGAAGTTATGGCGGCACTATCTAATTGGAAACAGATGTGAAGTGTACACTGACCATAAGAGCCTTAAATATATATTTACTCAATCGGACCTAAACATGAGGCAGAGGAGATGGTTGGAACTAATTAAGGATTACAATCTGGGGATTCATTATCACCCTGGGAAAGCCAATGTGGTGGCTGATGCTTTAAGCCGAAAGAGCCATTCGGCGAATACGTTGATGGGAGAGAATCAGGATGAGTTATGTAAGGAATTTCAGAAGCTAAAGTTGGAAGTTGTGCCTACAGGATTTATAGCCGCTTTAGAAGTGAAGCCTACCCTAGAAGATCAGATTCGTGAGGGACAGAAGGATGATGTGAAGATTCAGAGGATTAAGTCTAAAATGGAGGATGGCAAGGCAAAGGACTTCAAGCTGGATGAGCAAGGTACATTATGGATCAAGAATCGTATTTGCGTACCACACAAGCAGGAACTGAAACAGCTGATTCTGGAAGAAGCCCATGACTCCAAGTACTCTATCCATCCGGGAAGCGCTAAGATGTATCAAGACCTGAAGGAAAGATTTTGGTGGCCAAGCATGAAGCGTGAAGTTGCAGAGCATGTTGCGTTGTGCGACATATGCCAAAGAGTCAAAGCAATGCATCAAAGACCAAGTAGGGGTTACTCTGACCGAAGATACGAGTGGAAATGGGAGGAAATCGGAATGGACTTCATTACCGGTTTACCGAGGACCCAGACAGGGTATGACTCCATATGGGTTATAGTGGACCGGTTGACAAAGGTCGCCCATTTCATACCAGTAAAGACTACGTACTCCGGGGACCGCTTAGCGGATTTGTATATGTCAAGAATTGTATGTCTACATGGAGTTCCGAAGAAAATTGTATCGGACAGAGGTACTCAGTTTACCTCAAGGTTTTGGGATAAGCTGCATGAGGCCCTAGGGACCCGTCTGAACTTTAGTACTGCATATCACCCACAGACAGATGGGCAGACGGAAAGAGTTAACCAGATACTGGAGGACATGTTGAGGGCATGCGCATTGGCTTATACAGCTTCGTGGGACAAGTGTTTGCCATATGCCGAGTTTAGCTATAACAACAGTTACCAGGCAAGTTTGCGGATGTCACCGTTCGAAGCGCTATATGGAAGACCCTGTCGAACGCCGCTGAATTGGAATGAGGCGGGAGCGTCATATGTTTGGGCGGATATTCTTCGAGAAGTCAAGAGCGAGATAGCCATGATCAGGAAAGGTTGAAAATTGTACAATCAAGACAGTAAGAGTTCTGCCGATAATCGCATGAGGATTTGAGCTTTGAGCCCGAAGATTTTGTGTATCTCAGAGTTACCCCACTCAAAGGAGTTAAGAGGTTTCACACTAAAGGGAAGTTAGCGCCAAGATATGTTGGCCCATTCAAGATTCTAAGTCGTAGGGGTGAAGTAGCGTATCAGTTGGAGTTACCGCAGTCTTTAGCAGGAGTGCATGATGTGTTCCATGTGTCACAATTAAAGAAATGTCTCCGAGTGCCAGAAGAGCAGATGCAGTTAGAATCAGTCGAGCTGCAGAAGGATTTGACCTATAAAGAGTACCCGGTAAAGATCTTGGACACGATGGATCGAGAAACGAGAAATAAATCGACCCGCTTCTGCAGAGTCCAGTGGAGTAACCATTCCGAGAGCGAAGCAACCTGGGAGCGTGAAGGAGACCTGAAGAAGGAATTCCCTAACCTATTCCTTTGAATACCGAATCTCGGGTCGAGATTCCGTTAAGGGGGGGAGGTTTGTAACACCCCAATTTTTGCTTTTCTTGCATTTTATTGGTATTTTGAATTTTTGGGAATTTCTGGAATTTATTTGGATTTATTTGGATTTATTGGAATTATTTGAATTTATTTTGAATTAAATCATTTATCAAATTAATTAAATAATGGAAAAGTTAAAATAAAGTTTTGCTGAAAATATTTTATTTGAGTCACAAATGTCCTAAAATATTTATGAGAATTTTTCCGAATTTTCTCGATATTTTTAAAGCCCCAAATAAATTATTTGAATTTCGGGAATTATTTTAAATCGAAAAAAATTAAAAATTCTGATGAATAGTGTTGGGCGAGTACTGTGCGGCCCGTCAGAAAAACCCTAACGCGGTGGCCGTTCGATCCCCATCCGCGGCTCTCATCGCGCCACGTCCTGGCCGAATCTTCACGGATTCGCATGCCACTTGCAGTGTGGGCCTCGGTCTCGCGCTTTCACGGACGCCGAGGGGGCTATTTAAGCGCCGCCACCGTGCCGTGCTCCTCACTCTCGCCGCACCCATCCAGACGCTCCACGCCGCCGAGACGCCGCCATGCCGCTCGCCGCCAGGCTCGCCAAAGTTCCAAAGCCAACCGCAAAATTCTTTGCGTCGCCCGCCGCCGGTGACTCTCGCCGCCGTTGGTACCTTTGGACTCAACGCGTCGCCGCCGAAGCATCACCAAGACGTCGCCGGAGGAGCCTCGAACGCCCCGCCGTGCGTCTTCGTCTCCGTCTCCGGTCAAGCCCGCCGCCGCTCCATCACCGCCGCCCGAAGCTTCCATACCGTCCGATTGCGCACCAACGATCAGATCTCGCCACGTCGCCTTGAAAACATAAACCCCATCTTCAAAACTCCACCGTTAGATGCAAATCCAAGGGCCACCGCCGTACACGTCGCCATTCATCGCGTGCGTGTTAATGAAAAGGCGACCCACATGTCGACCTCACCACACGAGCGATCATGCGGCGTGTCACCGCAGTAGCGGACCCACACGTCGGTCGCCTTTGTTCACCCGAAGTCGGCGACAACCACGGGCCCACGTCGGCCGCCGACGCACCGTGCGTGTGGCGCCGCTCGGCGACGTCATCTTGGCGACGCAGTGGGACCCACTTGTCGATGAGTCGTCCGGCGCCACGATGGCGTCATGCCGGCGTCATCACGAGCCGATCAGGTGGCGTCGGCAAGGCCGCGTGTCACTCTCGGGTGTCGACACGTGTCACGATGACGAATAATTAATTTTCCAAAAAGAAAATATTTATTTAATTCGGTATATTGATTTTAAACATATTTTGAAACTTCAAATGCTTATAACTTTTGCGTTTTAACTCCGATTTGAGTGATTCCAATTTCTATAAATTTGTAAAATTGTGATATTTCTGTTTATGAATTTTAATTGAATTTTTGAGCACTGTTGGTCTACTGTTTATTTATTTATTGGTGTTTAATTGCGTTCTGGCGTGAGCGTTGAAGTACCCGAAGGTTTCGAGGAGAAGTTCGACCGAGAGCAAGTTCAGAACCGAACCAGCACTTTTGAAGGCAAGTTGTGTTTGATCATGTTGAACCTATTAGAGCAAATTATTTCGTTTTAAACTATTGCATGCTAATTTGATAGAAATGACTTTGAATAAGTTTGGGATTAGCTAAATGCCTAGTCGTTGTATGCCACCTTGTCATATATAATTGTAGGCCATGAACCCTTTTGTCACCCTAGGTTATGGATTACTAGTTGGACAATAATAATTTGCCAACATGGGTTAAGTAGATCGAAGTAGTGTGCTTAGCCCTACCACGTGGACATGTCATGATTTTGGAATACCAAAGTAAATTCTGACTTAATGAGATATGGAACATGTTTTATGAAAGAGACATGTGTTATTGAGTTGATGATGGCACGTGGTGCAATGGTAAAGAACCGGGGTGGGAAAATGATTTAGACTGGGGCAAATGGCAAGAATGTTTCTGGTGGGCCAAGAGTGGCAACTGGGTGGTCGTATTTGGTTTTTATTGGACATGGATATTTGAGTTACACTTGGTTAGTCTTGCCTCGGTCAATTAAGGACCTAACCTTGCAAGCATTTGAACTGAGTCTATCATACAACCACAAGCTCCGTAATGGGACGGACTTAGCTGAGTAAACTGGGAAATCTATTCTTTGGTACTGTCGTGGTGGTGTGAGGCCCGGAGAAGCGGAATGAGAACTCACATGGCGCAAGAGGGGGGCCCTGGGTGTGGTAACCAGTCCCTCCAGTGTTGAAACCTTAGCGGGCAGTACTGGGTTTAGATGGAACTTTGGAAAGGCTTCGTTACGGTTATTTGCCTTGGTGGTATTTGTTGTATCTTGTGGGTAAAGTGTATAACCTCTGCGAGTGTACAACCTATTCAATAGCCGTGCTCACGGTATTGAGCATCGCTCGGTGATTCTGATCAAGGGTTAGATTTTCATGAAGATGACTTGTTTATGGAAAATGCTTGGGTTGGTAATGATGAACTTGACTTAGGATGGAAAAATGATTTCTGATTGAAATGTTTGTGAAAGTTATTATTCCTACTCTTGTTTTTTTGCTTTGCAATCTATTCTTGTTTATCTTAAATCTTTGTCACGCTCATGAACCATAGCCTATCCTTTGTACTAAGCCATGCATGTAGAATATTAGACTTGCATTACATGCATGACTTCGAGTGCTCAAAGTACTCACCCCACAACAACACAACCAGCTTGAAGAAGAAACAACCCCTTTCGGGAGGAGGAGTATCGAGGAGCCGACAAACTAGGGAGCGAGCCCGATCGGTTACTGTGGCAAATTGGTTGGCGCCACAAGTTTATTTCCGCTGCATTTGAATATTTTAATAAGTCTTCGCCCTGCGAGGCGTATCTTTGTAACTTGACCATAAGGTCAATCAACTAGTTTGAGTATTTAATTAAAGTACTTATTATTTCGTTGGTTATTGTAATAGCCCTCTAAATTCAAAAATAAATAAAAGTGAAAGTTTTATATTTAAAAATGGAAATGAATTAAAAGTTTAATTGAAATCAAAATTTTGATTTAAAACAATAACCTTTCTCATTCCTTTCATTATAACCTTAATGAAAAAGGAAGATTTCAAAACTCAAAATCATTATTATTACCAAAACAAATGAAATATCAAAATAAGTTTAAAATGTGATCTTGATTTGAATTTGCATTTCTGAATTCTCTTGCATTTATTTGAGCTTTTGCTTTTAAAAGAAAAGCTAAATGCATTGAAATGGTAAAATGGTAAAAGTAAGAAAGTAAAAAGTAAAACATTAACAAAAATAATATTAAAATTTCAGAGCATCACAGATCTCTCCAAAATCAAATCATGATGATTAAGATCATTTGAACAATTGAAATTAAAAGAAAACATATGATAATTATGAAATAAGAAAAGCTGATTTAAATCTTATCAGATTTGAATAGCAGATTATACATCTATCCTCAAGCTAATATTTTTACCATACTAACCTAAGAACCATATCTACCTCTGGTAAAAATATCAAGAATAAAAACTTATATCTATATCATTTATAAATTCAAAAAAGCAGAAGCTAGTAAAAGTTGTAAATAACAATGTCGAATGTTTATAATTTAGATAATGAATATAAAATTCTGAAAATTTTATATAAGCATTATTATCTCAAATACTTTTGAAAAACAAAATTTGAAAAATAAATAAATTAATTTAGATACTTAAATAAATCAAAAACAGAATTGGAGATTACATGCAAGTACATATTGTCAGAATTTTAATAAAATACCTACAAAGAATAATTATTTGAAAATTTGTCTGAACTCTTATATTTACCTGATAAATCTCTGTAAAAATTCTCATAAAATGTTAAGACGGTTTGGCAACTCTAATCAGTAGATCAAGGAGACCTCAAGTATACAGGGCCGTCCATTTCACCGTGACCGTCGGATCTCCACTGTCATTCATCGAGTGCAGCCCACGGTTTAGCCCTTTCTTCTTCCTCTCATCGCCGAGTGGCCCCATGGCCCACATGTCATCTTCTTCTTCTTCCTTACCCCTTCTCTGTGTTCTCCCTTGCAGATAAGAGCAAGCCGCACCGCCTCCGGCTCCACTTGGCGCCAAGATCTCGCACTCGAGGCCACCATCATCACCGCCTCTAGCACGGCGTTAAGCCCACTCGAATCGCTGTCTCTGCGAAGATTAACGAAGCTTCCGCCGCTTGTTCAGCCACCGCAAGACCTCAATGCTTTCACACCAAAACCGAACTCATTCGCCATGGCTCGCTGCTATAAAGGGCGCCAGATGATCACCGAGTAGCGCGCAACTTTTCCCTCACTTCCCTTCTTCCTCCCTCCAAACGCCCGAACTCCATTCCTTTCCGCCATGGCCAAAGCTTGAGCTCAGAATCCGATTACAATCCTTGCGTTACAATCAACCATTTCCAAATTATTAGAACCATAGCATCCCCAAACTCTAGTGATCAAAAGCCCTCAACAAAACCATTTCTCCCCATGCGAAATCATGCCGCCACTGTGAGCCCTTCTTCCCCATGGCGGTCACGACGAGGCGGAGCTCCTGAGTCTCTTCCACAGAACCAACCACCAAACGGAACCCCGTGACCTCCGATGCTCATCTGCGCCATCCATTCGAGCTCCCATGCCTTGAATCTTCTTCTCCACCGAGCCATCCATGGCGCGCCCCCTCATGGTCTTGACTACCTTCCGCCATCTCCGTAGCAATTGAGACCACCCTAGGTGCGGATTGACTGATGATCATCACCGTACCACCGATTCCTCTTCTCGCCGTGCTCGTCGGCGGCGAGTCCCGGAAGCGAAGCTCTGCTCTCTCGCCGACGCTGTGGGACCCAGCGATCGATCTAACAACCGCTATCTCACTCGACACGCGGGCCCCAACCGTCAGCTCCTCAATCCGGACTTACCTGAAATGGAAAGCGATTCGCGGTCTTGAGGCGTATTTTCCTTATTCGGTAAAAATCCCATTTTCCAAACATTTTCAATACCTTAGCCTATTCCTTTATTTATAACTTTTGAATCATCGATCGAAATGAAATGAAATAAATTCCTAAATTCACCTAAATTCATAAAGATTCAGAATATGTAAAAATATTTAATGTTCATGATTGATTTGATTTATTTATAATTGAAATTTGAATAAATCTTAATATGATCATCTAATAAAGTATGTGCATAATAAATCCTAAAATTATGAAATAATTTATGCATGCTCCTTAACCCATAAGAAACTTATTTATGCAAAAATATTTAATTTTCAAACTCATTTGATAATAATTGAATTATAAAGTTAAATTAAAAGAAGTCGATTAAGTAATGCTATATACAAAATTTATGCAAACAAGCTCAAATTTGAATAAGACCAATTTTAGCAGAAATATTAAGTCCTCAGGAACCCAAATATATAAAAATATTTAGATTCTAACTTAGATTGAATCATTTTCTAAAATAGTTTGCCTTCAATATGTTAAATATTCAAATATGAATATCTTTTGCAAATATAATGTAAATTATGTCAAACCAGTTGTATAAGTTCCAAAAATCAGTAATGAACTTAAATATGCAAAAACATTTAGAGTTGAATCTAAATTGAATTAGATTTAAAAATATATTTTCCTTCAAACACATATAAGTTAAAGTAGTTGTTAACTTGAATCCATGAGATCAAATAATGGTAGAATTAACTCATAAATATTATCATAAATACCTGGTTATGCAAAAATAACATATGTTTATGTAAATTTGAACTAAGTTTAATATATTTGCTTACAACCATTAGTAAAGCTTAATATGGCCATTTATAGAAATGAATGTATAATAGTTCATAAAATCGTAAAATATTTTGTAAAAAGATTCCTGAAATCAGTATAGGCCTAACCATGTAAAAATACTTAGAATCAAATTTAGTTTGCATTCTTTAATAAAAGAATATGTTAATTACAACAATAAATAAATGAACTTTAGGCATAAATAAGAAATCAGTAATTAGGAACTTTGTATCACCAGAACCTTCTCGAATATCATGTAAATAATGCTAGTAACCTAAATCAATAAATTAGCTTTTTATAACCAGAATATTAATTAAATCTTGCTTTGACTCTGAATCCTAATAAAGCAAAACCCCTAAGCGATAAGATTGCCAAAAACCCATATTATGAATATTAGAATCAATGAACCTAGCCACTAATGATTAATTCTATTTAATCTTAAACTATTTTTGCATCTTGAATTCGTAAAATAAAATTAATAAATTCATAAAAGAGCATCCCTGTTTCTTATGAAGAATCTTTATTTGTTCTTACTATCAATTTTCTTTTTGCCCTTATTGAAATTTATTATTTGCTATATATTTCCGTTGATCGACGTATAGAACCCGACGTTGTTACTACCATCGTCGCCTCCGTCCTCTTCGATTCCGACTACGTCAGAAGCAGCGATTAAGCAAGGCAAGCATCCTTTGACCATATTGATCCGATATTTTATATTCCTTTGTGCATCAAATTGTTTTATGCATGCGATTACTTTATGTAAATTGCTACCTTGTGGATTTGATAGTTATACTGTTGTCTCGTGAATCTCCGTTGATGATTATGAACATGTGAACATTGATAACCATAGATTAAGGGATAGACATTACTTAATGTCATCACAGGTATATCGTTTACCTAATCACGCTTAGCCATGCTTTAGAATCGACAATGTACATGATCGAGATCAAAACCGTTTCGAAAACATTGGAAGTAGCTTCGTTAGTTGCTAGTATTTTATTAAAACCCAAAATAAAACTATGGTTTTGATACGGGCAATTATTGGCAATAGCAGGAGGTGCATGGACTTGCACGTAGTGTAGGGTGAAGTATCGCCGTGTCGGATTAAGGACCGAACATCGTGTTGTATGATCGAGAAAATCCGTGCAACCACAAGTCTTTGGTATGGGATGATCTTAAACCAATTAAGTTATCTATTTTAACTTTGCACATTGGTAGGCCGGAGTATTACGAGCTTCTTGATGTTGGTTGTTCGAGGTGTACGCCATGCTATGGGTTCACGATTTCACGTGACAGATTGTACAAGGTACCGCACAATTTCTCGTCTTAGTAACGCATCGACTATTTGCACTACCATAGCATATCGTCACCATCTTTGGTGCAAAGTTAACCTAGGTAATGTAAAGGTTTTCGTCATGAACATTACGGCTCACGCTTACAATTGGATGTGAAGCGCGTAGCAAAAAGAAAAGGGCATGACTTGTGGGTAAAGTTGTACACCTCTGCAGAGTTAAATCTAATCGATTAGCCGTACCCGCGGTCATGGGAGTCTTGGCGAACTGATACGAGTTAAACTTTGGTATTTTCTAAAATGGGTTTTGGGTTGGAACTTGTTTTGAAACTGGTTATGATTTCATATCAATGGATTGATATTGATGGATGAACGATTATGTCAATGGGCGATATTATTGGAATTCATATGTGGATTATTGGATGAATGATTATGTTCCCATGTCAGCGGACGACAATGATAAATTTTATGATGGGATTATGGATTTGGATATTGGATTATTGGATGCACAATGGACTGTGAATATTTCTTATGCTTTACTTATTTCATATCAAACTTGCTCTTATAAATTCCGTTTGCAAATAACTTGATTTACAAATTCAATTTTGCTTATGCAAATTAACTGTAGTAGCCTCCTTTGAAATGGCTCGCATATATTATAGGTTTTGCTCAAGTCTTGCGAGTCGAAAGTACTCACCCTTGCTTAATCTATTATTTATAGGTGGATTACAATGCGAAGCTTCGAAGTTTTAATTCGTCGCAGGTTGCGGGATCTTCAACGTGATCTTTTCTAGGGATTTATATCTCGTCAGTTGCCTGCGGGTTCGGATGGGCACACTACGAGACTTTGTTTATTTGCTGCTTTATACTCTGAGTTGTAAGATTTTGTATTTATTAATTTCCGCTTAATTAATATAATGTATGAATGTGATTCCAATTGTTGTAAATGTGCGTACTAGCTACTGATCCAGGGACTAGTACTGCAAGCACATTAGATTTCCATTTTTGCATTTATGTGAAAATGGGGTCATCTGATTATGACCGTGATATGTACCAATGTTGAGATCTGTGTGCACTAAGCGTGATCTGGACTAGTCTTTGAATACACGAGGGTCCGGATTTATGATCAGGTCCCGACATCATCTCACCCAACCACTCAGAACTTTCAAACACCGTCACCAGTAGGTAATGCAGCAACAGGAAGTCAACAGTCCGCTACCAAGAAGTGTTTCTCTTGCAATGAACCAGGACATTTCGCTAACAAGTGTCCAAAGAAGGGAAATGTTACTCCCATCCCTTTTAACTTGGGTACTACCCCAGCTAAAGCTCCAGCAATAGGAAGTAACCGAGTGCTAATACAGTCAGGAGCATCGCCTCAAACAGCAACTCGTGGAAGAGTTAATCACATCACGACGGATGAGGTTCAGGACACCGTGGAAGTTGTACTGGAGATACCCGAAGTTGACAACGCCGCTGGTTTGCAAGAAGATGACTCGCTCTTTCAGGAAGGCGAAGATGGCAATCCAAAAGCCTGTGAACCTCCATTTGATATCTGTAGTGGAGGCGGCGAAGAGGAGGATTAGTCGGACGTTTAGGGTTGTGTTTTCCAGTCTTTTGTCATTTAGTTGTCAAATAATGTCCACATGGCCGTATGACCCATGAGTCCAGTTTCTGTAATAAAAGGGCATGTCAGGCAGTGTTTCAAGGTTAATCTTTAGGTTGCTGTTAGTTATGGTTCAAACTATCAAGAGTTGTACGACCTAGCTTAAGTCATAGACATGATGAATAAAGTTTTCAAGAGTTGAAGAAACGATTAACATCTGCACCTGTGTTAGTACTGCCAAATGTACAGTGTGGTTTCGATATTCACTGTGACGCATCAAGACAAGGTCTTGGTTGTGCGCTAATGAAAAAGGGCAAGGTTGTAGCTTATGCGTCAAGGCAGTTGAGGTCACATGAAGGAAATTATCCGACGCATGATTTGGAGTTAGCAGCCATAGTGCATGCTTTAAGATATGGCGTATTATCTCATGGGGAATAGATGTGAGATATATACGGATCATAAGAGCTTAAAGTACATACTCACACAGTCAGATCTTAACATGAGGCAGAGAAGATGGCTAGAACTGATTAAGGGTTATAATGTTGGAATCCATTATCATCCTGGGAAAGCTAATAGAAGCCAGTGATCAACCGGAGTTGTGTGAAGAATTTCGGAAGTTAAAATTAGTGATCAACCACAGACAGATATCACCTTGAATTCTCTCTAGGAAATTCAGTGATTCTTCCCTAATTTTAAGATGAGAGGGATGAACTATCGACTTTCCTTTAGCACATGCAGGCACATAAAAGCTTGGGTTTAGGAAAGGCTGTAGTTTTTATATTATGGCTAGCAAAATTATTTATTATTCTTCTCATCATATTCAACCCAGGATAACCTAGACGATCATGCCAGATCTTAAATATTTCTGGGGTTTTAACTATGGTTTTCGTCGCAGCATAAACTTTTGGTTTTCATCATAAATAATATAGAACAAGCATAACATGATTAAATAAATTTTATGGGAAAAACACACTTTATTTGATTGATAATCGCTCAACAAGAGCGTAGACCATTGTTCATTCAGGAACACAAGACTAGGCTGATAAATAAGGCTCTTAAGGAGACTCTAAAGGATAATGCGACATCGACTCTAAAGGAATACTGGGAGATTATTCCATGTCTCCATATAAATCATTTATATCGTCCTCACAGGACTTGTCTTTATTCTTCCGGAATTCTTTGGCTCATCCCCAACTAGATCATTCTCCTCCATGGGAGTGTCACCATAACCAAGGAGGCCCTTCTTAAATTCTTCTGTGGAGTCGGAGATTTGATCATCATCTAATTCCATTTTATTGTCAACAACAGGTTGAGAAGTGAAGTGCACCTCCGCCTTATTCCCTTGATCCTTCTGGAATCTCCTAGTGGATTTCATGTACAATTCCACCAAATGCTTTGGGGTGCGACATGTACGACACCAATGGCCAGTACATCCACACCTATAGCATGTTTGTTTAGGATCAGTAGTATTATTTGTTGGTCCTTTCTTCTGGAAGCGACCTGATCCATTTAGGATTTACCTCTTCCTTTATGAATTTTGTCATTCTTCCATTTATCTCCTTTCTGTTTTTGGCCTTTTCTGCAGCCTCAGCTACTGCTAGCTTGCTGAGCGCTTGCATGTGCTTCAGGCAATGCATGACTCCCACTAGGTAGGACTTGATGATTCTTCATTAGAAGTTCATCATGCTTTTCTGCTTCTAGCAAAACGTATATCATTTCGAGTATACGGTACTTTGCATGACTGATCATCAATTCTTGCAGTATCCTCATGTTGGGATGGAATGTGCATAGAGTCTTATCAATCTTTTCAGCATCTGTGATCTTCTGGTCACAAAATGCTAGTTTGGCAACAATCTTGTGCATAGCAGAGTTGTATGTTGCCACCGACTTAAAATCTTGGAAGCGAGGAGGGTCCATTCACATTGTGCTTCCGCAACGTAACGCATCTATCTTGGTTATATCGTTCCTTGTGGAATTCCATAGGGCAGTGGTCCTCCTCCATCATATATTCGCCTTCAGTCCGCATGGTGATGATGCTCGGGAAGTGCAAAGGCTGCGTGTAGCGATTTCAAGGAGAGCGAGCACCGACTTCAATTTGCGAAAATTGTGGCTCCAAGAGATCGGGCTGTCAAGTTAATCTTGGCATCCATTACCCAAGTGAGGTAGTTGCTGCCATTCGGGGCAAGCTCAGTAAACTCTTTCTTTGCGATGTTAGTCATATCCTATATGCAAGCAAACAGGGATTTTACTTCAGGTAAAATATTGTTTTGCATGATTGCTATTGAATCAGTAAAGTATGGTGTATATCTATTCAGTAGATAATTATCACAGATTTTCCAGGATTTTTCTAGCATTTTTATAATTTTCTGCTAATTATTAAGCAATTTCCAGAATTACTAATTAACAAAAGGATAAATTTCAACGTGAAATAAAACTGGCATAATACTGATTACATCTTATGTAACACCCGTTGGTTGGATATGAAATCATGTAATGAATGCCTCCGTCAACATGACTCTTGGTCAGGTCAACCCGCCCCTAGGGCTCACATGAGGGAGGGAGCACTTCTTGATTTCGGGTGCCAATTAAGAAACCTAGCCTTATATGTGTTTTCCTTAGACACCAATTGTCATGTATCCATTCCTTCATAACTGGATTCAAAGACCCAACCACTTATGCCCTCAAGCTCAAAACGTTTTGATAGCTCGATTATTTCCATAATTTTCTAGAATTTCTGTTAATTACTAAGCAATTTTTGGAATTACTTAAATAACAGAAGATGAATATTCTGCGCATTTTCAACATGGCATAAAGCTAGAAAATAAATCCAGAGAAAGGGACTCCTAGAGAGTTAAATATTATTTTAACAAAATTTTGCGGAGGTCCATAAATCTAGAAGAACTGATTTCTAACATTTATTGTCAATTTTCAGATTTTAGTGCTTATTTTCTGAGGATTTTTTTCGACGTGGACTACCGACCCACAACACAGCCCAAACGATCGGCCTGCTCTTCATAGACGTGAAGCCCAAATCGGTGGCCGGCCCATCATGCACGTGAATCAAACGGCAGCTTAGAATCAGGAAAAAAACCCTAGCCACCACTCAATCTCAAAACTCTCAATGCCTCAGGTGTTTGGGCTAGCTCAGTACCGCCTCACAACGCCGCCGCCGCACAGTGCTTCCGCCGCTCGGTGGCATCCTGCCAGCGCTTCCGTGGCCGCTGGTGCACTGCTGCTCGGTGAGCCATCACCAACAGGCTCGCGACATGATGCGGTGCTGGCGCAGTACGAGACAGCCGACGCGGGAGACAAAAGGGGCGCAGGCGAGCTTCGTGCGACGGACGACGCAGCCGACGGCGGCTCGGCTGAGGTGGCGTGGACCGAGGTGGCACTTCAGGCGCAGGGCTAGGCGGTACTTCAGGCAAGGACACGACGAGCAAGGCCAGCGGCGGGCATGGAAGCCGAAGAGACTTGCTGTGCTGCGGGCGCAGAGGCCGAAACGGCGGTCGCGCGGCGGAGGAAAATCTGAGGAATTAGTGCTCCGGCCGCCGCTCGTGCATCGGGCATGGGAGCCGAGAAACATGTCACCGCCGCTCACGTATCTGGCGCTGGATCTGCGGCAAAGCCCAGGCGGTGGTGAGCTCGCGGTCGGTGCTACAGGCGACTGGTGAAGCGAGGCAATCGCGACAAAACCGAGGTGTCTCGCGGCGACGCTACCAGACTCGGCTTCAGGCGCGGCTGGCGGCACATTCTCGCGCTTCGGGCGCGTCGGTGACCAGTTGGCTGGTGTGAGCGCGGCCCGGCGGCGCTTCGGGCACGGCGGTGGCACTGTCCAGCTCGTTGGTGATACGGCGAAGTGGCGTAGGCACCGGATCAGTGACGGCGATGCGTGGCTTCAGGCCGACGGGCAACGGGACGACAATACCGATTTTTTTTTCTTAATCGCTGATGAACAGTAACCACAAGCATGATTGGGTATTGATCTTATCTGATTGATTGCGGGCGAGGATGGGGAGAAAATGATCTACTAGATCAATAGTATAAACCCTCAAATTTCCGATCTACTAAATTCAATTGCGATTCAATCGACCATACCAATCTGTTACCTTGATTTGCCTGCAGGAGAAATTCCGTAGACTATCGCGTAGGACAGAGTTGTGTAGAACTTTTTTCAGCAATCTGAGTGGGTGCCGGCGTGATGGCGAGTTGATTGCAGATCGGATCGGGCGATCAATCGCTGGTAGTAGATCGTTCGTTGTAGTCGACGATCCTCCTTCTTATGGTAGAGACTCGTGCTGATAACGTGTTGTAAAACGTCGTCGAGCGCTAATGATCAATCAACGAATGTAGATGCAATCACGGGAGCAAGAACAATAGACACACAATGTATGAGTGGAGTTCTCTCTCGCTTTATTGATTCCATGGTTTACAAAAGGGGGCACCCGATATATATAGTAGCGTGAGAGGAGAGTTCGGATTCGACCACACCATAAAGAGATAGAGTCCTAACCATATTTGGTTTAGGTTTCCTTATCTCACAACAATATGCCAATATTGGGACTGATTCTTGCACAAAGCGCTCACTTTTCTAATCCTCGTTACCTTTTTGTCACATTTAGCCACCTCTCGAACGAAATTGAAAATCTAGCCTCCTCACCACCATGAAATGTGCATCCCGTGCTCCCCTACAGCGGGACGCCCTCCCGCGCTCGCCGAGCATGGCATGCTATCTCTTGTGCATGCCGACCGCGGCAAGCAACCGCTCCAGCGCTACCTCGGTGATGCCTCAGACTCCCCGTGCGTGGTCACCTGCCGCGTATTTCGTGGTCGAGGAGGAGTCTAGATTTACAATTCTACACAAGAGGGGGGGCTAGATTTGGGAAAAAAATATGAGGTAACGGAGGTATTTCTTCTTGCTCAAGGACATGCAGCATTTCACAGGAGGAACAGATGACATTACCATGGCTCTTAGATTGACTTACCATCATCTACCAGCACATCTGTAACTTTGTTTTACATATTGCAACATATTTCATCTTCCACACTTCACAAAACTCCCGCACATCGTCCCTCAAGATCCTCGACATCTCCTGCACATGGTGACACAGACATACCTTAGATCAGACTCACAATTTTACCATGAACGCAAAACGAATGAAGAAAGTGATGCTGAGGCATGCCCATAGTCTGGGCAGCACAGTGCGGCCCAACCGGCATGGCATGGCAGCGACAACGGCGATGAGGCGAGGCACCTTGGCGATGGTGGTTGACGGATGGTAGGTGGCGCCAGCGTCGACTCAGCGACGCCGCACATGGGGGCAGTGAGTGGCTGATGCAGTCGGGTAGCGACGACGCGTCCAGGAATTAGGGCGGCGTAACATGGGGCTAGGTCGCTGGCTAGCATCAAGCGGCGGTGGGGCAACGACGACTTGGGTGGGCAGTGGCGGCTAGGGCACCACGACGGGAGGGTGGTGGCTAAGGTTTATGCCCCTCCCTTGTGCCTAGGGTTGCAATCGGATCGGATAATTTCTGGCCATCCGATCGACCGGATGTGTTCAGATCGGATTCGGATAATTTTTGAGTTTTTGGATTCAGTATCGAACTCGAATACTATTTTTGGATTTAGATTTGGATTCGGGGTATCACTATCCATCGGATTGATATATTTCAAAAAAAATTTCGGATATATCCGATAAAAAGAACTCGGGTATCTGATCCTCGCAAACACTCGCGTACGCACGTTCTCGTCATGCTCGGCCGGTGTCACGGACTCGCGGTCACGCCCGTGAGGTCATGGGCGTGCGCACGCAACTTGATGAGTGCAGGTCGCAAGGCACCAGTCGCGACGCTTCCGCTCGTGGCTCGTCACAATGGCTTATGGTGCTTGGCGTGGCGGGATGCCCCTATCCTCTCAAGTGTCACGTCATGTCAAAAGTTTAATCCCTGGACAGTGGACACTCTCAGGTCCTAGCCCATCCACAAGGATCCCGGGCGAGATTGGGCCTCCCAAACAAGGCCTCATAGGCTCACATTGCTTTGTCCTGGAGTGGCAAGTATTTCCATCACTATAGGTTGCCCATGGGCCCCACGCTACACATGCCAAGCATGTTGGCTTTCCTAACGCAATCAACATCCCAACTCTTTTCTTATGTATTAAGGCTGTTATTTTGTACGATGAGATTATTGTTACGGTTGATAAGGACTAAGTGTTTGTTGAGAACAAGTGTCTATTTGAAATGTTGCAAGTTTACCTTAACCATTTCAGTTTTATATAAGATTATGTCATTGTTGAGTCTTCTGATTGTGTAATGTAATTTAAATATTATCGACTTGTTTTATTGTCTCTTTCATGAAGACGTCAAGTTCTGGTCATGTTATCAAGGTATTACTTATGTATTGTTCTATATTTCATAACTTTTCGTATGTGTACTGTTTAAATTGGATGTACTTTCACAACTTTGTTGGACTACATGATAAAATGACTTGTTAGACTGCGATAATCTTGTTGCATGTTAAACTCATATGGTTGGTTAATCAGTGCTATATGTGCGCTTTATGTGGTATCTGTTTTCGCCCATTATCTGACAAAAAATATCTGGTACCGTATCAATTCCGATCCGTATTCGATTCGAATCTGCAACCGATGTTATTCGTACCGTATTCGTATCCAACACTATCCGAATCCGATTCTGAGTCGGATAAAAATATGGTTTAGGATACGGAAAAAATAATATCCGACCGAATCCAATTCGATTGCACTCCTACCTGTGCCCCCTTATATAGCTAGCATGGACACCGAGTCCGCCCAGCCATGGCACACGATTCTCTTTTTTCTAATGGAATATCACAAATTTTTTACAACTATTTCTATTTTATTTAATTTTTGAAGAGCATGGGAGCACTTCTTTAAGGTAAAAATGTTTCTTTATGTAATCCTCTACCTTGTAAAGATACAAATTATTTCACTTCTGCTGCTCTATAACAGATTTGCTAATGAATGCCTCTGGCAGGTGCTCTATCCTTTGGAATGCAAGAATCTTTCCCAGATTGTATTGTTGCTGATACTGTCAAATTCAGATTATGTGCCCGTTTTTTCCCCCCTTTTTGAATCAACTGTATAGCCCCAATTAAGCTGTGCAAGGATTGCAAAGATGAGGTACTAGCATCCTTCTTCAGAGGATGCGCGCGAAGTAATGTGAATATTGCACACAACAGCAACTGTGGCACTTATGTGTCAAACGCAAGCACATGTTTGATGTCGCACATGTTCGCTATATTATATTTGCATGTTTTAATGTCTACTGCGTGCTACTGGTCGCATGTGTCAACATTTGTGGCACCTTGTTCTTGTTTCCTGCATGTGTGGCTATGAATTCTGCTACAACCGTGGGAAAAATTGATGGGCAAAATGCAACCATGATGACAGCCATGATTGATGTGCATTATTATGAAGAGGTTGATGCTATGATTAAAGTGAAAATGACTATTAATGTGGTGGAGAAGAATAAAATCTTAACTATAACACGTATTATTGTCGGTATATTGAAGAAGAGAGCTCTTCCTGAATTACAGTCCCAGGTTCTTCTGCAAATACCTAGTCAGTTACACATATGTAGTGGATAAGCAAAGCTTAGCTGGGTCTCCTAGTATTTCACTGGCAGATGTTATTGTCAACCTGTTTGCACCAGTTTTTGGAAACCATGAGAGGAATTGGCAAAAAGGAAAGAGTTCGGATACAACACGGTGCGTCTCAAAGAATTTGAACAATGTACGAACAATATTTGGAAACAGAGTCCAAATAGGAAACTACACAAGCCGATTCGGATTACTTTGACGTGTTGGATCAGAACTCGGATCGGCTGATGGGTATAAAAGGCGCAGTAGGGCTGCTTGAAGAATCATCCAGAATCAAAAATACATCTACTATTTTTCTTTCATAGTTTTTAGTCTTTAGTCTTTTTCAGCTCTGTAATCCTTCCTCTCTAAGTCGACATTGATCAAATAAAGTTGCGAATCGCCGATTGTTTGATCATCATCGATTTCTTCAGGTTTGATTTGTTCTATCTTGTTGCGCATTACCTTTTCAGAATCGATCTACCTTTTACCCTCATATTAGTCTTAACCGACTAGTCTAGTTACCTTTCCAATCGGCTTTCTAGCTGATTCTTGATTTTGGCCGATTCGCCCCAAGGATCGGCTTGATTGAATTTTACAACTCTTTCCCTTATCGATTGCAGGGTCAAATCGATTGGCACGCTCGTGCATACTTGAACCCGTCGTTCGTCTGGTGTGTTGCATCCAGAAACCCTCTTCACGTTTTTGGCGTCAACACATTTTTGGCACGCTCGGTGGGACGGATCGGAAAAGATGACTGCAAACAAGTCAATTGCTCCAGCCGACGTCAACATGGAGGCGATCATCGCCGCCACAATGGAGGATTTGACTCCGGACCAGCGCAAGGAAATCGAAGATCGAAAAGCTGCATTGGAGGAACTGATGCTGAGTTGCTATCAAAAAACCCGACGAGGGGTTACGCAAAAGACGGCGCTTCCAACGTTGAACCCATTTGGCGAAGCTGGCGTCGCATCGACTCCGGTAAGCCGATACATGCCCGCTCAAGCTGAATTATCTATCATGATTGAGCAATCTGTGCATCACGCATTGATCAATCAATCATCGGCTTTGGTTATGACGTTAAAGCCGATGATAGAGAATAGCGTGAAGACGATTGCACAAGAGTTGGCAATGTCTGGGGGATTGCTGGATCCATTACAGCCACTCCCAACGTACGCGGTCTATTCGTGGCACCAAATGCCAACACCGTCAAAACGTCGGCACCTACACCCTCATTAATGCCGACCCAGCCCACAGTGTTGGCACCACTAAACCCTTGTCCAAACCCTATCACTCATTACCATGCATACTTGGCGACGCTAAAATTAGATCCATCAAGATCGTGAACTTCCATGACGCCTAATCGGCTTTCACCGATTGAATTAGATAAAAATTATAAACCTCAAGGACCAACTCAACTTAGAAATCCGGCTCCATACAAAGTAGTTACATACACGTAGCCGTTCGTTCCGCTGCCCGAGGTGCCGGCTACCAGAGCCGATGGGTATGAACCATGGCAACAACAGTACCCATCGGCTAGATCAAGTCGGCCAGCCGAGTTTGCACTCGGGGGGCAGGATACTATTCATCCCAATTGGCCAAACCCTGGTGCTGCATCGGCCAATAATATCAATTGGGCTATTCATCCCAATTGGCCAAACCCTGGTGCTGCATCGGCCAATAATATCAATTGGGCTGATCAGATTTCTATGGTCTTGAGAGATCAATTTGGCTTACAGCCCAAAGGAAAAACGAACGGCTATAGAAAGCCGTACCCAGATTACATTGACCGAATGCCATATCCCCACAACTTCAGGATTCCCGATTTTGCGAAATTCTCGGGGGATGATTCGGTCACCACTTTAGAGCACGTTGGACGATTTATCGCCCAATGTGGAGAGGCAGCTCAATCTGATGGATTAAAGATTAGACTTTTTCCTTTATCTCTATCAGGAACTGCTTTCACTTGGTTTACGAATTTGCCTCCAAATTCGGTCTACTTTTGGAACGATTTAGAGAGCCGATTCCATGAATACTTTTTCTCTGGCAGTCTGGAGCTTAGGATTTCGGATCTAAGTGCTGTCCGGCAAAAAATTTGGTGAATCGGCTTCTGATTACATTAGAAGATTTAGAGAAGTGCGGAATCGGTGCTTCAGTGTAGTATTGCCCGATAATCAACTAGCCGATTTAGCGTTTCAGGGACTAATTCCTCCGTTAAAAGAGAGGCTTGCTGGACAGGAGTTCACAGATCTAAGCCATCTGCTTCATCGCATATCGGCGCAAGAAAGCCGATATTTAAGTAAAGAATTCAAAAATAAAATTAGATTAAATAGTAATGGAAAAGATAAGGCTAAAATAAACATGGTTGAGTATACTTCTAGCGAAACCTCTGAAGACGAAGCAGACGTGAATATAGCCGAATGGATAAAGGGTTCTAAAAAATCGCTCGTCTGTTCATGGCTTAAGCCGACAAAGAGTAAGTCAGAAGTCAAGTATGCTTTCAACGTATCCAAGTGTGATCGCATATTTGACATGTTACTACAAGAAAAGTTGATACGGTTGCCAGAAGGGCATACCATACCGTCGGCTGACGAGATCAAAAAGCGGTGATACTGTAAGTGGCACCATTCTTTTTCCCATAATACTAACGACTGCAATATTTTTCGACGACAAATACAGATGACTATTGAAGATGGTCGGCTCAAGTTTGCGTAAGAGCCGCTATGGAGGTTGACGCCAACCCTTTCCCGATAAACATGGTCCAATGCTCCTTAAAGGAAAGCCGATTGTCGATTTAAAGACCCAGAGCGACACGGCAAGTCGACATAAAGTCTAGCTCGAAAGGGGAAACATTGAAGATAACGATCGGCTCACTTCAAATCGAAGCCGATCAAGATGGGAAGAATTCAAGGACTGTGAAGCCAAAAGGAGAATTACAAGTCGGACGATGGTACAAAGCTGAAAGAACTCCACCGCGAAAACCAGCGTTCAAGCCTAAACCAACGTTCTCGCAGTTGCTTGAGAAATATGAACGGAAAAATCAGCGACAAAAGCAGCAACCTCGTCGACCAGATGGATCGTATCGGCCAAACAATATGTTTCGGCCAAACAATTGGTATCGGCAAGACAACGCAGAGAGAGCACATCAGAGGTGTCCGTTTTGGCAATTCTGTTGGGAGAAAGGTATGGTATTACCATCTTCAAGATCATGCCCCATGGAACATTACCCGCAGAAGGATTGGCCAAGACAGTCGGTAAAAGAGCGGTTGGTCAAGCCAGCGCTGGACCAGGACGAGGCATTGCTTAAGAAGCCGATAAAAGAAAGGCTAGGTACGCTGAATCAGAACAAAGAAGAAGAGCCTACAGAGAGTTTGATCGGTAAAATTCGTAAACCGGTTGAACCTAAGCCAAGATGGTGTCCAACGGGGCTTAGCCGATCGCAACGCAGAAGGCTTCAACGCCTAAGAACGCAGGAAATAAGGGAAGCTGATGAAGAAAGACAAAGGGATAAAACATTCAATGAGTTGCGGCCGATAAAACTTGTCAAAAAGGAATGGAGGAGAAAAGAACAAGCCGATAATGAGTCAGATTCCTCAGACGATTTGTTATCACCGATAGTTCGAAATGACACTCCTCCCATGGATATCAATATGGTATTCATTCTCCCAGCTGAATTTAGGATCAAGCCTGAATCGGCTAAGGATACGTTCGCTCAATTGTGTTTGGGCGCACAGGATGCAGTGTTCGGAAAACCACAAGATCCTCATCGGCACTTGAAGCCGTTGTACTTGAAAGGCTTTATCAACGGAAAGCCGATATCCAGGATGCTTGTAGATGGAGGGGCCACTGTGAACTTAATGCCACTCTCTACTTGTAAGAAGTTGGGCAAAACCAATGAAGACCTGATCAAGACAAACATGGTGCTAAATGACTTCACGGGTGATCCCACCGAAGTAAAAGGGGTGATGGTCACAGAGTTAACCATCGGCAGCAAAACTTTGCCGACCGCGTTCTTCGTAATTGAAGCAAAAGGAAACTATAGTGTGCTTCTCGGACGGGATTGGATACATGCCAATTGTTGTATTCCCTCAACCATGCACCAACTTCTCGTACAATGGAACGGAGACGAGGTTGAGGTTGTCTCGGCCGATACATCGGCTCATATTGCCATGGCCAGTTCTGATGCAAATTGGCCACATGAGGAGGCAGAGTGCATATCAGGTAAAGTGTTAGACGATTGCGATTTCATATGCATTGGCAAGTTAGGATTGATGCCGATCAGTGTGAAGCCAGGCACATTTGATCGGGCAAATGAGGTTCTAAGGAGATGGGGTCAAAAATGATCCAAGCATTGCAGGACAAGGTGAAAAGCTATCGGCATGGGGTAAACTCCTGCGAAGCCATTGAAGATTTCCAAAGCGAAAAATTAGGCCAAGGCTTTACTTCTGCCGATATGCTTGAAGAAGTCGACATAGGAGAAGGTGATCGAAAAAGGCCAACTTTTGTAAGTGCAAATTTAGATTTAAAATACAAAAATAAGTTGGTCAAAATGCTTAGAGAATACAGGGATTGTTTCGCCTGGGAGTATTATGAGATGCCTGGATTAAGCCGACAGTTAGTAGAACATCGGCTACCTATCAAGCCGGGATATCAGCCATATAAGCAACCTCCTCGTCGTTTTAATCCAGAGTTGTATGACATAATAAAAGAAGAAATCGAAAGGTTGCTAGAAGCCAAATTCATAAGGCCTTGCCGATATGCCGAGTGGGTATCTAACATTGTGCCTGTCATGAAGAAAAACGGTAAGCTGCGAGTGTGCGTGGATTTTAGGGATTTGAATAAAGCCACACCAAAAGACGAGTATCCGATGCCTATAGCCGATATGCTTATCGATGCTGCATCGGGTAATAAGATTATCAGTTTTCTTGACGGCAACGCTGGATATAACCAGATATTTATGGCGGAAGCCGATGTCCCCAAGACTGTCTTCAGATGCCCTGGCGCGTTAGGGTTGTATGAATGGCTAGTGATGACATTCGGCTTAAAAAACGCAGGTGCTACTTATCAACGTGCCATGAATTTGATCTTTCACGATCTAATCAGCCACATCGTTGAAATTTACATCGATGATGTAGTGGTTAAATCTAAGGAAGATCGGCAGCATTTGGCCGATTTAGAAAAAGTATTTCAGAACACAAGGGCTCATGGGCTGAAGATGAATCCTTTAAAATGTGCGTTTGGTGTATCGGCCGGTCAATTTCTTGGTTTCATGGTACATCGAAGAGGGATTGAAGTTAGCCAGACGAGGGTCAAAGCTATAGTGAACACAAAACCACCAACATGCAAGAATGACCTGCAAAAGCTGATCGGCAAAATTAACTACTTAAGACGATTTATTTCAAATCTGTCTGGTAAGATTCAGGCTTTCACACCGCTGCTAAAGCTGAGAGATCATCAGGAGTTTGTATGGGGAGCCGATCAGCAAAAAGCTTTTGACGATATAAAGCAATATTTGGCATCACCACCGGTTTTGGTTGCACCTCAGAAGGGTATCCCATTTAAGCTATACGTAAATTTCCGAAAACGAAACCATTGGGGCCGTATTATGCAAGAAGTTGATGGTAAAGAACGAGTAGTATTTTACTTAAGCCGGCGACTCTTGGATGCCGAGACCAGGTACCCTCCAGTAGAAAAATTATGTTTATCATTATATTTTGCTTGCACAAAATTGAGACACTACGTATTAGCATCGACCTGCATAGTGGTGTGTAGAACTGACATCGTCAAATACATGCTGTCTGCTCCGATTCTAAGAGGACGACTTGGGAAGTGGGCCTACGCCCTAACCGAGTTCGATCTACAGTATGAATCGGCTAAAGCCATTAAGGGCCAAGTGATAGCCGATTTTATAACAGGGCATGATACCATGGCAGGAATAGTCGATGTAGCCCCATGGCAACTGTATTTTGACGGGTCAGTTTGCCAAGAAGGAAGTGGAATAGGTATTGTGCTAATTTCGCCGAAAGGACACGACATCGAGTTCGCATATCGGCTTAAAAACCGATGCTCTAATAACCAGGCCGAGTATGAAGCATTGCTCAAAGGGTTGCAGTTGGTGGATAGTATCGGAGCAAGTAGTGTAGAAGCATATGGTGATTCAATGCTGGTGGTGCAACAAATTAAAGGAGAATACAAATGCAACGATGAGGTACTATCAAAGTATCTAGAGTGTTGTCTTGAGGTGATCAACACCTTCACATCATTATGTATCAACCATGTGCCCAGAGAGATAAATGACAAAGCCAACACATTAGCTCAGGCAGCTTCTGGTTATAAGGAATATAGCCGATACGAGGCATTTGACTTGATCGACAAAGCCGTGCTGTGCGTAGATAATACCGATTGGAGAACAGAAATAAAAGCTTACCTAATGGACCCATCCAAGCCTACTGCACGAAAGGTTCGACAGCAAGCATTAAAGTATGTCGTAATGGAAGGGGAATTGTATTATCGGACATTAGAGGGGCTACTCTTGAGATGTTTGGGTGACGAGGAAGCAAAGGTAGCCATGGGCGAAGTCCATGAAGGAATTTGCGAAGCACATCAATCGGCTCACAAAATGAAGTGGATCCTAAGGCGGACAGGATACTTTTGGCCGACGATGTTAGAAGATTGTTTCAAGTATTACAAAGGATGCCAAAGTTGTCAAAAGTTTGGAAATGTACAGCTTGCACCTGCGGCGGCTTTACATCCGATTGTTAAACCATGGCCGTTCAGAGGATGGGGGATAGACATAATCGGCCAAATATTCCCAGCATCAAGCAAGGGCCATAAGTTTATCCTTGCAGCCACAGACTATTTTTCAAAATGGGTAGAAGCCGTTCCACTTAAAAAGGTTACCAGCGTAGAAGCTATCGGCTTTGTCAATGAACATATTATTCATCGGTTTGGTATCCCACAGACAATTACGACCGATCAAGGAACTGTGTTTATGTCTAACGATTTTAAAAGCTTTGCAGAAAGTCTGGGTATCAAACTACTTAACTCATCACCGTATTACGCTCAAGCTAATGGACAAGCCGAGTCATCCAACAAGTCTTTAATCAAACTGATCAAAAGAAAAATCGACGAAAAACCTCGAAATTGGCATGCTACGTTGTCAGAATCTCTATGGGCTTATCGGCTAGCATTTCATGGATCGACTAAGCTGTCACCCTATCAGTTGGTCTATGGCCAAGAAGCCGTTTTGCCCGTAGAAATAAATGTTGAATCTATGCGGGTAGCAAGACAAAATGATCTATCGGCTGATGAATACAAAGAACTAATGATGTATAATTTGGATGATTTGGCGGAATTAAGGCTGGTTACTTTAAATCGGCTCAAGAAGAATAAAGAAAGAGTTGCAAGAGCTTATAATAAAAAAGTCGTGTCAAAGTCCTTCAACGAAGCCGATTTAGTATGGAAAACAATATTGCCGATCGGGTCCAAGGATAATCGATTCGGTAAATGGTCACCTACATGGGAAGGACCATATAAAATAAAACGGTTTGTTGGCGGAAATGCGTATATACTCGAAACACTTGAAGGATTGGTGTTGCCAAAAGCTATTAACGGAAAATATTTAAAGAGGTACCACCCTAGCATTTGGATCGGTGCTTAAATATTACAACACAAGGATCGGGAATAAATCGGTTGAAAAGCCGATAAATAAGATAAAGTAATCGGTTAAACAGCCGATTAAAGTATTACAAAAAGTGCAGCAAAAACAACATTGTTCTAAACATTACACCGACGATCACGAATTACATGTGCCCGAGCCAGAAGCCTAGCACCTAATGCCGATAACGCTCCGGCAGCCTTAGCAAGCGCAGTCTGAATCTCGTCAACGATCTTCTCATCGACTTGAGCATTGCCGGGTACAGGAATTATCTTGGCACTTTGCTCCCTGACGCTGGCTACGGCTTGGCCGATTTTCTGCTTCTTGTCAGCCAGGGAAGAGGTCTTCACCGACAGCCGAGCTTGCTCATCAGCCGATTGTTTCTGAAGATCGACCAGTTTAGCTTCAAGTTCCTTCTTAGCTGATTCCATCTGAAGGAGTTGAGCCTTAATGGACTTCACAGAAGCAGCTTCCTTATCAAAATCTTGCTTCATCGACTTTGCCTGAGCCACTAGACTGTCTAGAAGTTGGCGATCGGCTTGTTGCACCTCCCGCTGAGCGATGCGTGCACGGGCAGCTTCCACTTCCTCCCTCTTCTCATCCAAGTGACAAACACCCAAAAGGGCCCCCATAGTTTCTGGAGGGAGGTCGGCCTGTACAGCTGCCATTGCATCTCGCAGTGGCTGAGCATTGGCAAGAATCTGCGCTTCGGGCTGGGAAACTTCGTTGAAGAGCCGATTCAGTTTTTCTTGCATACTTGGTTTAGAGTGGACAACAGAAGCTGATGCCTTTGCCGAGACATCAATGATGTTACAGAGAGTAGTAACATAATCGTCCGATGCCATCACCTCTGGGTCATCAAGCTCATCCAGCGTGAAGCCCAGCAGATCCATGGGGTCGGTCGGCTCTTCTTGCACAGGCGTGGCGGAAGTTGGTTGGAATGGCAAGACAGCCTGAGATGCAGAAGGAGTCGGCCGAGGCGGCAGGATGGCTTGAAGGGCCGCAGGGGTCGGTTGAGGCAGAGAAGCAGCGGGAAGTCGGACAGGAGAAGGCAGTGGAGGGTCGGCAGTAGATGTCCCCTGAAGATTGGCTAAGATGCCAGCCACCTGAATCGACGATGTCGGCTGAGAGAAAAAGTAGAGAATCAGCAGTACAAAGTTTTAAAGAAGCAGATAAAAGTGTAATGACAACTTACTCCAACAGTATCAGCCGGTGTGTGAGAAGAACTCTCAGCACTTTTCTCTTTCCGCTTGGGGTTTTTCTTGGCTGCCACTTTTATGGATTTTGGTTTTTCTGGGATCGGCAATAAAGGGTCAAAGAGAGACTTAGAGGAGCAATTACTACCAAATAAAGAGTAGATACTTACTCGACAGCCGATCCTTTGTGAGCTCCTCTAGTGATGGACTTTTTACTCCGAGGTTGCCCGAAGTATAACCAGTTAAGCCGACCGACTGGTGCGGCCGTTTACCTTTTGTCCCGCCCTCCGACTGGCCGTCAGCAGCCTTCTCACGCGTGGTAGCAGCCTACACAGGTCATGAAGAGGTTAGTTGGTGAGTAATGGAGATTGAACGGTAAAAGCTATTTAGGAAAAGCGATACCTCTACAGCTACCGACGAATCGGTGTAACCCGAGGAACTACTTTCACTCGAACTGCTGCTGCTGCTGGAGACTACCGTTAGCTCGTGATAATCCGGTAAGAACTTCTCTATAATAGCCGATGGATCACGGTCCAAGTAAAGGGCCTTGGCTATACGCGACCACCAAGCAGTAAAGTGACTAGCCCGACGGGAATTCAGAGTAAAACGCGGCAAGGCAGAAATTTGAAGCTCATCAGCGATTCCCAAAGCAACGTTGGCCGATAGTGCATCCCTCACCTTGGCTCTGGGTTGAAGCCGATCAAGTAGAGGCAATGAAGGAATCACTTGACCAAAGCCGAGCTGACGGGAGTAAACAGAAGGATGATAGAACTCGTATGAGGGCTGTAATGTTCTATTTCTGGAATTAAGGCCGACATGAAGGATGCAAGGGGAGATGAAAATCCGATGGAACATCAATGTCAACTCTCGCATCAAGGAACTGTCGGCATCCAGATGCAGAAAGGAAGGCCATTGAAAATCGGTCACATTACTGTAAGAAAAGAAGTCTTGCTGGGTAAATGTTGTACTATCCAAGCTCAAGAAAAATACAAGATATTTGTGAAGGTCGGCCGGTGTAATCCTTGTATCGCCACTTGAACACATTATGAGTCTCTCGCCGTGAGATCGGCTTGCTCTGAATCGAGGGGAGGCGTTCTCAGGATAGTCTTCGCAAGGGAAGGCAGAGTCTTTGATGGGTTCAGAAATGAGCTGTCGGCTGAAAATGCTATACAGCCAAAGTTGGATAAACCATAAAGGCCCGCCAACATTACCAACTACAAAATCAGCGAAACCAGAAAACAATCGGCTCCTGATAATGTACATCATCTGATAGACGGCCCCTAGAAACATCTTTCCCAGTGCAAGTCGGCCCTCTCTGTTGCTCTGCCGCTAAGCTGGTACACAGGTTGGTCGAGGGGCCTTACCGCGAAAAGGAACCTCTCAAGCCAGAGGTTAAGGAAGGCTGCGTGTTCCTCATCCGATACAAGCCCATTCACCTTATTATTGTGTTGAATGTACTTTGACCATCCTTCGCCCTTTGTCTGGATCAGCTTGTACTGAGGTTTTCCGCTGAAAGCTGATATCTGATCACCGTCAGGCCTTAGACAAAGATAATTCGGCCACGTCCAGGAGGGTTGGGCCGACGGAACCGGAGCGGAAAAGGAAAGCATTGAAAGTATCGGACCAAAAATAGCACGCCGTGGCCACTAAGGGCTCATTGGCTTCCGGGCAAGCAAGACTTAAAGGAAGGCATTCAGCTATACCCATCCGCTCCCATTCTGCTTTTTTTTGAGCCGATACTCTAATATACCAGCTTCTCCATCCCTTGAGTGCCGTC
The DNA here is from genome assembly GCA_036346375.1 of Guadua angustifolia. Lineage (NCBI taxonomy): Eukaryota > Viridiplantae > Streptophyta > Magnoliopsida > Poales > Poaceae > Guadua > Guadua angustifolia. Next base: position 35,253,658 of record CM070512.1, on the reverse strand, counting down.
GGCCAAGCCCTAAAACTTTTTCCCCATTCCTTCATGTTGTAACCTTGGGCCGATAAGGGAAGTCTCGGGATTTCTACGTTTATCACAGTATCGGCATCGAGGTTTCCTATCGGTCCTAAGTAGTATTGGTCGTTAATTTCGGGGATTGGGATAAGTACCTTTGAAGAGTCCATTCAGCCGACTGAGGGAGTTGAGAGGTTGATCGAGTGCAGAGAAGTCGAGAGAAGCCGATTGCAGAGGATGCCAGAGCTGGAAAGCTTGAAAATGACCGTGGGGGTCCCGCATATATATAGCACGGTGAAAAATGAAAAAGGCAGGAACAGTTACCGAAGCGACACGGGGAAGTTACAATGCGCTGAGGTCTGTACGGGGCAATTAATGCAGCGGTTGCTGGGGCAATTATTTAACCAACAAGGAAGGAGCTGGTGGATATTTAAGCCGATGGATGAAAAAGCCGATTAATTTTTGAAATATAACAAGTTATATTCCAAAAATGGGGGGCAAATGTTTGCACCAGTTTTTGGAAACCACGAGAGGAATTGCAAAAAGGAAAGAGTTTGGATACAACACGGTGCGTCTCAAAGAATTTGAACAATGTACGAACAATATTTGGAAACAGAGTCCAAATAGGAAACTACACAAGCCGATTCGGATTACTTTGGCGTGTTGGATCGAGAACTCGGATCGGTGATGGGTATAAAAGGCGCAGAGGGTGCTTGAAGAATCATCCGAATCAAAATACATCTACTATTTTTCTTTCATAGTTTTTAGTCTTTAGTCTTTTTCAGCTCTGTAATCCTTCCTCTGTAAGTCGACATTGATCAAATAAAGTTGCGAATCGCCGATTGTTTGATCATCATCGATTTCTTCAGGTTTGATTTGTTCTGTCTTGTTGCGCATCGCCTTTTCAGAATCGATCTACCTTTTACCCTCAGATTAGTCTTAACCGACTAGTCTAGTTACCTTTCAATCGGCTTTCGGTCGATTCTTGATTTTGGCCGATTCGCCCCAAGGATCGGCTTGATTGAATTTTACAACTCTTTCCCTTATCGATTGCAGGGTCAAATCGATTGCACGCTTCAGCGATACTTGAACTCCGGCGTTAAATGCGGTGTGTTGCATCCAGAAACCCTCTTCACGTTTTTGGCGTCAACACAACCTTTTTTCTTTTGATAACAGATAGAACATCAGTCACTGACGGATGTTACTGAATTGACGTTCTTGTGAGCTTGTGAAATCTCCAAAATAGCTTAATGAGATGTGCACACGTAGCAAAGCTGGTTTCAATATATTTTCTGCCCTTACCGCTTTACCTGAATATCTGCTAATTTGGAGGATCGCCCTCAATCACTATATTGTTATTTAGCACATGTTTGTGAACAGTATACAATTAGCACGAGCAGCACCCCAGTTTTCTCAAAGAGACTTCATCGAGGTTAGAAGGTTACAAAATACTGGTTGAGAGCCAGAGCTCAACAAACAGACATTGGTTTGTTATGAACACAAAATTTATGAAATTTTTGTCATATTCATTGGTAAGAGGGTGTTAGATTTAGTTTGAACATGAACATGATGAGCTAGTCTAAAACATGATCACAAAAGATAATGCAAAGAGTGATTAGATGCTGACCCGGTGAAGATGCAGTAACCATTAGTGCTTAGTCGGTTGTGTTCGGTGTCGGTAGATGATAATGCGCGATGAAGAATCTGGGAGGGTGTCGCGCCCCGAATTTGCAAATTCCGGACACTCTGTGTATCCTGCACTAGTCCAGGATCGCGCTAGTGCACACAGGCCAACAGGGTATAATATCACATCATACACAATGGAATATTAAATAAAGTACTTCAAACATTTATATAAACGAGTGTACGACGTTATGGTCATCTTTACAATAGTTATGCCACGCAGGGCTTACAATAATCAAATAACAAAAGTTCTGCAGCGGAATATAAAAAGTCGTGATGTCCATCTTCTCCACAGTCGCTCCGACGAAGGCTTGCCCCTAGTTCCCCGGCTCCTCGACAAACTCTTCCTCGTAGGCTGGTGTAGTTTCTTCTTCTGGTAGGTTTGTCCGCAAGGGTGAGTACACACCGTACTCAACAAGTCATGCACAATGCAGATCTATTTACTACATGCATGTCTTATCCAAAGGATAGGCTTTATTGGTTATTTTGCTTTTGCATCAACATTTTGAACTATCAATTATTTAGATAGAAAGCATGAAACTTATAATTAATATATGTCTCAAATTGTTTTTCCACAATATTTTGGACACACAATCCCTAGACAACTTCATTTCACAATTTTGACACACAGCCAACCACCCCATTTTATTTTTAGAACACTACCCCTTATTTGTAATCCCGAGCATTGTCCATCTGAAGTGGACTCGGCTATTGAACAGCTTTTAACACTCTGCGAGAGGTTTGTACACTTTACCCACAAGATACGATTGCACATCACAAAGGCGATTAACCGTAACAAAGCTTTTCAGAAACTTCTACCTTAGCCTAAGAACCTCTCCGTGTTGTCTTCACTATCACTTCCCTCACTCAGAGTCAAGTATAGAACAGCAAACACCGTTGAATGGTACCAAGCGAAGCACAGCACGCTCCCGTCTGATTACCCCGTAATCGCCACCCCGAGGTATCAAAGGTAAGACATCGAATCCTACTAAACTAGGTCTTCCCATTCAGACATGTGGTTGTACGAGACTCAGGTCAAAGGCTTGCAAGGTAAGGTCCTTAATCGACCAAGGCAAGACTTCCTTCTCTCAAATTGGCACACACCCTCACATCACTCAACCCACCCCACGGTTGCCACACAGCCCACAGCACGAAGCCTCGGTCCACTTGCCCCAGCCTAAATCAGTTCCACCCAGTTATTAACAAAGGCAACACATGCTCATATTCATCTTTCATGTAGAACCACACAGGTTTCTACATTCCAAGGTTAATACCAACATCATTCCACATTTCATTAAAAAGCATTCACTATTCTTTAGTCAGTGTTGATTTTGTAATCCAAATAGAATGGTTCACGTACAAGCATGGTTAAGCAACTATTCACGGTCTAGCCTCCCGTGTTGGCACAATATTATCAACCAACTAATATTACAAGACTAGGGTTATCAAAGGAATCATGGCATTCAAATATTATTAACAAGGTGGCAATAACAATTAGGTTAACTAGCTAATTCATCCAAAATATTTAAATTCATTTTAGTTGAATTAGCATGCATAATTTGAAACAAAATATATTTTCAAAATGTTGGAGCGACATGGTCAAAGCATAACTTGCCTTCGAAAAGCAGCGAGTCTTGATCGGGAGCTTGATCCTTGAACTCCGCGTCCTCACGCAACTCAACGTCTACGCGTAACAGGCAAAGAATCAAATAAACAAGTAAAACAACGCACAAACATACATTCGGAAAAATACGACAAAACAAACTAATTCGTAACTTCATGAAAACTTCCAGATAATTAGTTCAGCATTTTCGAAGATTTATAAAATTTATTTCCGCATTTTTGAACGTATAGTTTAAGAGCTACAAAATTCATAATTTTGGACTTTCCGCGAATATTTTAACAGTATAAATTTTTTTGTAAAATTTCATAAAAATTACTGTGGCTAGGTATTAATATTTACTAATTAACAAAATTTGTCGCATACTAATCGGACTTAAAACGAATTTGTAGTGAAAAAGACAAAATCTACAATTTGTTAACGAATTCATGTACACGAATTTTAACTAGTTGCATGGCACTGTATATAGCATATATGCGTATTCTTCTTCTTCCTACGATTTTTCTTGATTTGCTTCAGTTTCTTCTTCTTCGGCTAACAGAAAGACTTGGTCCTTCTTCTTCCAATGGGCGATGTGGTCGATTGAAGAAGCGGCGGCGGCATCCGCAGCAAATGGCAAGGAAAAGAGCGGCAAAAACAGAGGTAAACAAAATTCAATGAGAGCCGGTAGAAACAGCCGTTTGCTCCGTTCTTCAGGCGAAAAGGGAGAGCTGGACTGTTGGCCAAAATACCAAGCTTCAGATAATATGATGGATCTACTTTAGAGCTTCTGCAGAGAACGAACAGTGGGAAGCAAGTTCTTGCGGACAGATAAAGGAATGACAGACACAACACAAGAATTGTGATGCTCAACCTGCCGCATCTTTTCTAATTTTGTTGTCAGCTATATAGCACATGGTTACAGGTACACTTACTAACTATCTTACCAAATTCAAAATGGATTCAAGAACCCAGCCATATTGAATACTGACCTTAACCTGACAATAGTTAGCTCTGGACTCTTATTAGCATCTAATCTAACTTAACTAATCAAGCCGTGAGACACATATACTCGACTCAAAACCTCAAGTCAAGATTATCCAATACGGCTTAGTTATAAAAGAGAAAACGGCGGCAACGCAGCGCAAAAGAAAAGGGAAAATACCGATCGACGGTAGCAGCGATGGCGGCGACACGGAAGAAGACGTCCAGGTGACGACGTCGGCAACGGCGGCGATGAAAGGATCGAACACTCGGTCGGCCGGACGAGCAGCAGCGGCGGCGACGGTCGGTCGGCTGAGTCGTCGTTTTGAAATTGAAACAGCAGGCGATATGAGGAGAGGAAGAAATAAAAGTGAGGAAAAGATCTAGCCAAAGAAAAGATAAGCCGTACCTTAGATCAGGACGTATGGGAAAGAAAAGGAAAATCAACAACGCTGCAGATTCATGGTTTAAGCAATGGCGTTGCTGGTTCAAGTCGTGCAGGAGAAATTGGAGACGGCTGGATCGGAGGAAATGCGCATGGAGAAAGAAATTGATTAGCGTGCATGTGCGTTCATCGAAGGAGGAAACGGCAAATAATGGTTCGGCTGGAAAACAAAGGAAACGGCCGATTCATGCGTCGCTAATTCATGCGCATAATGATTCGGCTGGAAAACAAAGTAAACGGCTAGGAAAGGTAATGGCTTCATGCGTACGTTGCTAGCAATAGAAACGCGCATGCATGCATGGTAGAAAGAAAATGGCTGGATGCTTTTCTCATAACATGGGTTAGTGGGTGTTTAATTTTTCTAACAGCTGTGGAAGATTAAGGATGCGTTGTGGATCTTGATTATGATTTTTAGTAAATTTTTGGTGATTTATTGGAGGTGATTTCAAAGGTTGCCGTGTCTTCTAATGGAGGAGAGAGAAAAAGCCCGCTCGGGATGTTCGTGACGAATCATTTGTGGAAGATGTACAGTGCCGGCGGTTTAATGGATTTTGACTAGTATTTAGAAGAAATGGCGTTTGAGATAAAATAGTAGAATAGCTCCAAAAATCATAGAAAAATTCTCTAAAATATTAGGGAATATTCGGAACCTAACGAAATTGGTTTCGCAATTTTTTGATATATAGATTTTCTGTAAAAATTCTTTTAGTGGATCAGACACTTGTACGGTTATTTATAAAATCGACAAACTTAATTTTTAATCTAGTTTTTGGCGGTATTTGAAAGAAACATCCTTATTTTTCAAATGTTATTATTTTAACTAAATTTCAAATTTAAGCGCACGCGAAATGCATGATCGTTATTTTATATGATTAATTTGATAAAGCTTAAATTCTTATAAACTCCAAAAAAATTCCAAATAAATTTCAGATATTCCTAAAATAATTTGAAATAACATAAATACAGTTAAAGCAAATTTCGGGATGTTACAAACCTCGCCCCTTAACAGAATCTCGACCCCGAGATTCAGGGCTGGCTAGAGAAGAGGTTGGGAAACTCCTTCTTCAAATCTTCCTCACGCTCCCAAGTTGCTTCGCTTTCTGAATGATTGCTCCACTGAACTCTGCAGAAGCGGGTTGACTTGTTTCTGGTTTCTCGATCCATAGTATCCAATATCCTTATTGGATATTCCTTATAAGTTAAATCCTCTTGCAGTTCAATAGCTTCAATAGGTGCTTGCTCCTCCGGTACTCGTAGACATTTTTTTAACTGAGATACATGGAATACATCATGTACTCCGGCCAGAGACTGCGGCAGCTCTAACTGGTAAGCAACTTCACCTCTACGACTCAAGATTTTAAACGGCCCGACATACCTTGGTGCGAGCTTCCCTTTTGCGTGAAACCTTTTAACTCCTTTGAGCGGCGTGACCTTGAGATAAACATAGTCTTCTGGTTCAAAGCTCAATTCACGGCGTCGATTATCTGCATAACTCTTCTGCCTAGATTGTGCAGTTTTCAACCTTTCTCGAATTAGAGCAATCTTCTCTTCGACATCTAAAAGTACATCTGGTCCAAAGACATGACGATCTCCCGTCTCATTCCAGTTCAGTGGTGTTCGACACGGTCGACCATATAAAGCTTCAAAAGATGACATTTTCAAACTAGCTTGGTAACTGTTGTTGTAGCTAAATTCTGCGTACGGCAAGCATTTATCCCACGATGTGGTATATGATAAAGCACAAGCTCTTAGCATATCTTCAAGAATCTGGTTTACCCTTTCATCGACCATCATGTCTCTGCGGATGATATCTTTATCTTGAAATTGATGAGTACCCATAGGCAGTATGCGCTTATCCCAAAATCTCGAGGTAAATTGAGTACCTCGATCCGACATTATCTTCTTGGGTACACCATGTAAACATACAATTCTTGCTATGTACAATTTAGCTAACTTATCTCCGGAATAGGTTATTTTTACGGGTATAAAATGAGCAACTTTTGTTAACCGATCTACTATGACCCATATGGAATCATATCCACCTTGAGTCCTTGGCAACCCGGTGATGAAATCCATCCCGATTTCCTCCCATTTCCACTCTGGTATCTTAAGTGGTTGTAGCAGTCCGGCTGGTCTCTGGTGCATGGCTTTGACTCTTTGACATACATCACATAATGCTACATGCTCAGCTACTTCTTTCTTCATATTCGGCCACCAAAATCTTTCCTTAAGATCCTGGTACATCTTAGCACTACCGGGGTGAATTGAATACTTGGAATCATGTGCTTCTTCCAAAATCAACTGCTTCAATTCAGGTTTATGAGGTACACAAATTCGATTCTTCATCCAAAAAGTACCCTGTTCATCTACCCTGAAGTCCTTGGCTAGGTCCTCGTTCATTTTGGATTTAATCCTATTAATCTTCTCATCATCCTTTTGACCTTCCCTAATCTGTTCTTCTAGGGTTGGCTTAACCTCCAAAGTGGCTAGAAATCCTTTCGGTACAACCTCCAACCTTAACTTCTGAAATTCTTTACTTAAATCAGTTTGATCTTCTATTGTCAATGAATTCAGACTATAGCCTTTCCGACTCAAGGCATCAGCCACCACATTTGCTTTTCCCGGATGATAGTGAATTCCAAGGTTGTAATCCTTAATTAGTTCTAACCATCTCCTTTGTCTCATATTAAGGTCCGATTGAGTAAATATATATTTGAGACTTTTGTGGTCGAGATATATCTCGATCGGTTTCCCATAAGATAGTGACGCCATATTTTAGAGCGTGCACTCTGACTAGCTCTAAATCATGAGTCGGGTAATTATGCTCATGTGGCCTCAAGCGCCTTGATGCATAAGCTACTACTTTACCATTCTGCATCAGAACACATCCTAATCCCTGACGTGAAGCATCACAGTATATATCAAAATTGTCTTTAGTGTTTGGCAACACTAAAACAGTGCAAGTCAAACGCTTCTTCACTCTTGGAAGCTCTTTTCACATTGGTGTCCACAAAAACTTTTCTCTTTCTTTATGATTCGTAAGTGGTCTCGCAATTGAAGAAAATCCTTCAATGAAACGGCGGTAGTATCCTGCCATTCCGAGAAAACTCCTGATCTGGGTAACTGACTTCGGTTGCTCCCAATGCAACATTGCTTCTACTTTCTTCGGATCAACAGCTACTCCTTCGGCAGTCATCACATGACCCAAGAACTCAACCTTCTTCTTCCAAAAGTCACACTTACTGAATTTTGCATACAACTGGTTTTCTCTCAGCTTTTCCAATACCATCCTTAAATGTCCAGCATGTTCTTCCTCTGACTTGGAATAAACAAGAATATCATCGATAAACACGGCGACGAACTTATCCAAATATTCCATGAACACTTTGTTCATCATGTTCATGAAATAGGCTGGGGCGTTGGTTAATCCAAAAGACATGACCGTAAATTCATAATGACCATACCTAGACGAGAAGGCTGTCTTTGGTATGTCCTCAGTCCGAATCTTAAGCTGGTGATATCCGAATCGAAGATCTATCTTCGAAAAGACTCCTGCTCCTCTTAACTGATCAAAGAGATCATCTATCCTGGGCAATGGATATTTATTCTTTATCGTCACATCATTTAGTGCACGATAGTCTATACACATTCTGAAACTTCCGTCCTTTTTCTTAACGAACAGCACTGGTGCTCCCCACGGGGACAAACTTGGTCTTATAAACCCTTTCTCTAATAATTCTTCGATCTATTTCTTCATTTCCACCAATTCCTCAGTAGACATCCTATAAGGTCTCTTGGCTATTGGAGCTGTTCCAGGCACAAGCTCGATTACAAACTCTATGTCTCTGTCTGGCAAGATTAAGGCAGATCTTCAGAAAAACATCGGTACTCATTAACTACCAAGACATCTTTCATTTCAATGATTTTCACATTGTTAATCATTAATTGACTATCCTGAGCAAAGAATCGCTTGATTTCCACCTTCTTGCCACTTGGGCTCTCATTATTATTACCCTTCGTCCACAATCCAACACTGCCTTATGCTTGGATAACCAGTCCATTCCCAAAATAACATCTAAGGTTTGGGTTTCCAATATGATCAGGTTCGCTAGGAACTCTATTCCATTTATTAATAATTTTACCCCAGAACACCCTACTTTAGTTCGGAGTTTTGATCCAGGGGTTTGGACTATAAGGGTATTCTTAAGATTGACCATATCCAAATCATTTTCCATAACAAAAACCCATGAAACAAATGAATGTGAAGCTCCAGAATCAAACAAAATGGTAGCTGGTACTGAGTTAACTAGAAACTTACCCAATACAACATCTGTTGCATTCTGAACTTCGTCCGCGGTGACATGATTGACTCTTCCCCGTACAACTGATTGAGGTGTAGTTCCTGCTTGAGTAGGTCCTCGACTCCCTCCTTGAACAGTGTTCTTGCCGGAGTATTTCCCAGATTAAAGTTTAACAGAGTGACTCCTCCTTTCTTGGGACAGACATTTGCGAAATGCCCCATTTCATTGCAGTTGTAGCAACGTCTCCTGCCATTGACAGATTTCTGCGGTGGTTGCGATCCTTGCGGTGTCTGTGGATTGACCAAGAGGTCTCGTGCGAGCATTGGTGCCCTTGTGCTGCTTCCTGGTTGAAATCGGGTGAACTATTGAGGTACCACCCTCGGTCTCTGCTGACCCTGGCATCCTCCTTGCTGTGCCAGGCGACGCTTGCGATTATCATCCAATTCCTTACGTTTGTCTTCTAGAATTAGGGCCTTGTTCACCAACTCCTGGAAATCAGGGAACGTGTGAGTGATCAGTCCCACCTGAAGTCCAGAGTTGAGTCCCTTCATAAACCGGGACTGCCTAGCCTTGTCCGTGGCTACGTCCTCCGGTGCATAACGAGCAAGCTGTGTGAACTTGTTTAAGTAATCCGCCACTGACTGGCCCCCTTGCTTCAATGATCGAAACTCTTCTTTCTTGAGCTCCATCATACCCTCCGGCACATGATACTGGCGGAAGGCAACTGTAAACTCATCCCAAGTGATTTCCTGAGGATGCTCATGGGAAGCACAATAATTCTCCCACCATTCGGCCAGTCCCTTCTAGTGGTGGGAAGCATATAAGACTCTCTCATTGCCGACACATTGGGTTATGTGCAGCTTCCTCTCAATTGTACGCAACCAATCATCAGCTTCTATGGGGTTAACATTCCCGGAGAAGGTTGGGGGTCTAGTTCTCATGAAATCTGACAGTCTTGAGTGATGCCCATGATGCACAACTTGGTTGTTGTTGAGATTATTAGCGGCAGCTTGATTTTGCAGTTGTTGCATCTGTTGCATCATTATGCGCATCATTGGTCTCGAGCATCAAGAATGCACCCAAATTATTCATGTCCACGGTGGTGCTTGAGGATTAGGTGCTTCATTGTTGTTGTCCCTCTCACGAGAGTTCTTGCAGCCCGACTCCATTGTTGTTCTCGGTGTTCACCATCGAAGAACAAAAGATTTAGGAAAAGAGAGAACAGAATAGGCAAGTAACAAGAATCTTATGCGGGGAGAAGATTTGACTCAAACAAAAGCACACAACTATTAACTTGGTATGGTTGCTTATCCAAGTCTAAAAGCTCTGCAACACATACTGCACACTCAGCAAACAAGAAAAACCAAATTAACCTAAACACACAATAATCTTTCGTCTAAGAGGGTAACATTTCTATCTTAGACAGACGCGACTTTCACACATGAGTCTCAACTGGCTACGAAAGCACTGGTTCTTCTAGCTTCTGGAATACTTCATCGATCCACTTTTCTTGCATTCGATGATTCCTGTCTTCACGATCTTCAGGACTGGCAGCGACACCCAGCGCTTTCTCCTTAACAACGATAACTATTTGGAACAACTTAGATAAGATCTTCATTTAAAACAACGGGAAAAGATAGAAATTTCCAGCAAGGAGAAAAGAATAGAAGAATGAGACAAGTCAAGAACTTATCATTCTTTCAAGTTAGAATTTTCTTTTAGAAAATAATTTTCAAGTTGCTAAAGAACGGCCAAACCATCTAGGGTCAAGACCTACAGTCAGTATGCTTTGATACCACCTCTGTCGCGCCCCGAATTTGCAAATTTCGGACACTCGTGTATCCCTGCACTAGTCCAGGATCGCTTAGTGCACACAGACCAACAGGTATAATATCACATCATACACAATGAATATTAAATAAAGTACTTCAAACATTTATATAAGCGAGTGTACGACCTTATGGTCATCCTTACAATAGTTATGCCACGTGAGGGCTTACAATAATCAAATAACAAAAGTTCATTGAATGAATATAAAAAGTCGTGATGTCCATCTTCTCGCATCTATCCGAGCGAAGGCTTGCCCCTAGTTCCGGCTCCTCGACAAACTCTTCCTCGTAGAGGTGGTGTAGTTTCTTCTTCGTAGGTTTGTCCGCAAGGGTGAGTACACACTGTACTCAACAAGTCATGCACAATGCGATCTATTTACTACATGCATGTCTTATCCAAAGGATAGGCTTTATTGGTTATTTTGCTTTTGCATCAACATTTTGAACTATCAATTATTTAGATTGAAAGCATCAAACTTATAATTAATATATGTCTCAAATTGTTTTTCCACAATATTTTGGACACACAGTCCTTAGACAACTTCATTTCACAATTTTGGCACATAGCCAACCACCCCATTTTATTTTTAGAACACTACCCCTTGACTGTAATCCCCGAGCATTGTCGAAGACTGTGGACTCGGCTATTCAACAGCTTTTAACACTCTGTAGAGGTTTGTACACTTTACCCACAAGATACAGTTGCACACCACAAAGGCGATTAACCGTAACAAAGCTTTTCAGAAACTTCTACCTTAGCCTAAGAACCTCTCCGTGTTGTCTTCACTATCACTTCCCTCACTCAGAGCCAAAGTATAGAACAGGCAAACACCGTTGGGCAGGAGTACTAAGTCAAGCACAGAGCACGCTCCCGTCTGATTACCCCGTGTAACTGCCACCCCGAGGTATCAAAGGTAAGACATCAGAATCCTACTAAACTAGGTCTTCCCATTCAGACATGTGGTTGTACGAGAGACTCAGGTCAAAGGCTTACAAGGCAAGGTCCTTAACTGACCAAGGCAAGACTTCCTTCTCTCAAATTGGCACACAGCCCTCACATCACTCAACCCACCCCACAGTTGCCACACAGGCCCACCTGGCACGAAGCCTCGGTCCACTTGCCCTAGTCTAAATCAGTTCCACCCCAGTTATTAACAGTGCAACACATGCTCATATTCATCTTTCATGTAGAACCACACAGGTTTCTACATTCCAAGGTTAATACCAACATCATTCCACATTTCATTAAAAAGCATTCACTATTCTTTTGTCAGTGTTGATTTTGTAATCCAAATAGAATGGTTCACGTACAAGCATGGTTAAGCAACTATTCACGGTCTAGCCTCCCGTGTTGGCACAATATTATCAACCAACTAATATTACCAGACTAGGGTTATCAAAGGAATCATAGCATTCAAATATTATTAACAAGGTGGCAATAACAATTAGGTTAACTAGCTAATTCACCCAAAATATTTAAATTCATTTTAGTTGAATTAGCATGCATAATTTGAAACAAAATATATTTTCAAAATGTAGGAGCGACATGGTCAAAGCATAACTTACCTTCGAAAAGCAGCGAGTCTTGATCGGGAGCTTGATCCTTGAACTCCGCGTCCTCACGCAACTCAACATCTACGCGTAACAGGCAAAGAATCAAATAAACAAGTAAAACAACGCACAAACATACATTCGGAAAAATACGATAAATCAAACTAATTTGTAACTTCATGAAAACTTCCAGATAATTAGTTCAGCATTTTCGAAGATTTATAAAATTTATTTCCGCATTTTTGAACGTATAGTTTAAGAGCTACAAAATTCATAAATTTGGACTTTCCGCGAATATTTTAACAGTATAAATTTATTTATAAAATTTCATAAAAATTACTGTGGCTAGGTATTAATATTTACTAATTAACAAAATTTGTCGCATACTAATCGGACTTAAAACGAATTTGTAGTGAAAAAGACAAAATCTATAATTTGTTAACGAATTCATGTACACGAATTTTTACTAGTTGCATGGCACTGTATATAGCATATATGCGTATTCTTCTTCTTCCTACGATTTTTCTTGATTTGCTTCGGTTTCTCTTCTTCCGGCTAAGCACAACAGAAAGACTTCGGTCCTTCTTCTTCCAGTGGACGACGTGGTCGACGGAAGAGGCGGCGGCGGCGGCATCCGCAGCAAACGGCAAGGAAAAGAGCGGCAAAAACAGAGGTAAACAAAATTCAATGAGAGCCGGTAGAAACAGCCGTTTGCTCCGTTCTTCAGGCGAAAAGGGAGAGCCGGACTGTTGGCCAAAATACCAAGCTTCAGATAATATGATGGATCTACTTTAGAGCTTCTGCAGAGAACGAACAGTGGGAAGCAAGTTCTTGCGGACAGATAAAGGAATGACAGACACAACACAAGAATTGTGATGCTCAACCTGCCGCATCTTTTCTGATTTTGTTGTCAGCTATATAGCACATGGTTACAGGTACACTTACTAACTATCTTACCAAATTGAAAATGGATTCAGGAACCCAGCCATATTGAATACTGACCTTAACCTGACAATAGTTAGCTCTGGACTCTTATTAGCATCTAATCTAACTTAACTAATCAAGCCGTGAGACACATATACTCGACACAAAACCTCCAGTCAAGATTATCCAATACGGCTTAGTTATAAAAGAGAAAACGGCGGCGACGTAGCGCAAAAGAAAAGGGAAAATACCGATCGACGGTAGCAGCGATGGCGGCGACACGGAAGAAGACGTCCAGGTGACGACGTCGGCAACGGCGGCGATGAAAGGATCGAACACTCGGTCGGCTGGACGAGCAGCGGCGGCGACGGTCGGTCGGCTGAGTCGTCGTTTTGAAATTGAAACAGCAGGCGATATGAGGAGAGGAAGAAATAAAAGTGAGGAAAAGATCTAGCCAAAGAAAAGATAAGCCGTACCTTAGATCAGGACGTATGGGAAAGAAAAGGAAAATCAACAACGCTGCAGATTCATGGTTTAAGCAATGGCGTTGCTGGTTCAAGTCGTGCAGGAGAAATTGGAGACGGCTGGATCGGAGGAAATGCGCATGGAGAAAGAAATTGATTAGCGTGCATGTGCGTTCATGGATGGAGGAAACGGCAAATAATGGTTCGGCTGGAAAACAAAGGAAACGGCCGATTCATGCGTCGCTAATTCATGCGCATAATGATTCGGCTGGAAAACAAAGTAAACGGCTAGGAAAGGTAATGGCTTTATGCGTACGTTGCTAGCAATAGAAATGTGCATGCATGCATGGTAGAAAGAAAATGGCTGGAAGCTTTTACTCATAACATGGGTTAGTGGGTGTTTAATTTTTCTAACAGCTGTGGAAGATTAAGGATGCGTTGTGGATCTCGATTATGATTTTTAGCAAATTTTTGGTGATTTATTAGAGGTGATTTCAAAGGTTGCCGTGTCTTCTAATGGAGGAGAGAAAAAGCCCGCTCGGGATGTTCGTGACGAATCATTTGTGGAAGATGTACAGTGCCGGCGGTTTAATGGATTTTGATTAGTATTTAGAAGAAATGGCGTTTGAGATAAAATAGTAGAATAGCTCCAAAAATCATAGAAAAATTCTCTAAAATATTAGGAATATTCGAACCTAACGAAATTGGTTTATAATTTTTTCGATATATAGATTTTCTGTAAAAATTCTTTTAGTGGATCGAGACACTTATGCGGTTATTTATAAAATCGACAAACTTAATTTTTAATCTAGTTTTTGGCGGTATTTGAAAGAAACATCCTTATTTTTCAAATGTTATTATTTTAACTAAATTTGAAATTTAAGCATACCTTGAAATGCATGATTGTTATTTTATATGATTAATTCGATAAAGCTTAAATTCTTATAAACTCCAAAAAAATTCCAAATAAATTTCAGATATTCCTAAAATAATTTGAAATAACATAAATACAGTTAAAGCAAATTTCGGGATGTTACAGAGGGGCACCGTGATCTTCACGGTGAAAGGCTAGGGTCTTCGGTAACCTCAGCGCCAAAAACCCTAGATTGGAAGGGGTCAGGAAGATGGCGAAACTCAAGTCCTTTTCTTGATTGCTTGAGTGCGGGGTCTTCTTTGTTATTATATGACGCAGGTTATCGGGACCGAAACCAAAAACGCACTTTTGTTGCTCCCGATCAGAGCACGATTTTAGGTCAATTTATTCAGATCTTCCTCCATAATTTTCGGTACTTTCCATTTTTTTTACTGAACCGAAGATCACGATAACATTAATTCTCCCACTTGATCGAAGGCTAATATCATAAGTCCATACTTAACAGAACAATACACCAAGATAAAGTATTACAGCGATTAATCTAAGCACCGCTGCAACCCTAGTATCTATAGTGCATTATTCTATCTCGATAGGATAATTAATTATTTCTTAATGGGAGTTGGTTTCATTCTTATGGTCCTTTTGTGCAATTTGTTTTCATTTGTCATCATGTGCACATTAAAGGTGAAAACAAACTTTGTAATTTCCAGAATCGAAGTTTTAAGATCTCAATTTATCCCAAAAGTATAGGCTGTCAATAAGTCTTATGCCGACACTAATTTTGAGACAAGCCTTTAATAGGGAATCATTAAACTAAACATGATACATAAACTTATATATCAAATAAGATACTCAATTCTTATAGGCTGAACATCAATAATTCGATTCTGGATTACATCTTTCACAACGTCACGTGTTTGGCAGCACAACTTGATATGTTGTTACTCAAAGCAAAATTGCACTTTTACATAATGAATTCCAGGATAGAATCTTAAGCCAAAATAAATTTTCTTATTCTTAAACCACAACAGCCTATTGTGGTTTTCTTATTATCTAATAGTTTTATGACATGCCACAAGTCTACTTGCATCATTAATGACGCCTTAAGATATTGACTAGAGCCATTCCACAATATGGCTCTTTTTGCAAGGTTGAAGATTTGACTTAATGTGGATTTCTTAATATCAACACACCTTGCATAATTTGTGTCTGAATAACCCACAACTTTATGATTATCAGACTTCTTATATGTGAGCATGTAATCATTAGCACTTTGCCTATGATGCAATGTTGTCTTTAGTAGTTTTCGATTGGTCCAATTCGGATTAATACACGCCAAGTATCCTGGTTATAAACATTAAATAAGGGCACATACAAACTTAAGTATACATAATGTTTATGACAGCAGAACGTAAGAAAAACTTATATCGCTCTTAATAATCGGAGTAAACTCCCTTAATGTTGGACCTATCTTGGTGAATTTTAATAGTCAAAACATGAGAGACATCACCAAGACAAACAATAATGTCCCTATTGCTGATAGCCAACAAGGCATCATCTATATAAACAATTAAGTCCATATAAACAGCTAAGACGTTAAATTTACTCCCACTGGTCTTAAGGTTAAAACTTAAGGTATCTTTATGTGAGGCTCGCATTATCATAAACTCCAGAATCAACTGGAGGAGGAATTTTTTAGAGACAAGGATTGTTTTTCTTTCAGACTATCGACATGAGAACATAAGCACGATTGTGTCAAGTATAGTTTTTCCTTGCTTCAGAGCTCCCACTGGAATCAACATTTTAAACTTATTGACAAAGAGAGTAACTTTAATAGAGTAAATAATTTCTTTATAGGGTTTATGTCTCACATAATGAAGCTTTTCTTTTCTTAACGAGACGTTCCATTCTCCCCCTCGAAATGTGGTATAAGCGTCAAAGCCACAATTTCGATGAACTCTCATAAATATTTTACTTTTGGTGAAGCCAATAGAGTTAGCAACATACTTAATGCTCCCCAAATAATTTATAAAAGTGTAAGCAAATTACCCTTTTATAATGGGAACATAAATTACAATATTAGGATGGAGGGTGAAAACCATAACTTAGTACTGATGGAAAACTTCCAACAACTTCAACATTGGCCTCCTATTCGTTCTCTAAGGCTTCACTTTAAAACTTTCATAGTCTTGAGATAATATTGGCAGCATAAACGTTGTCTTCTAACTTAGTATTTAGCCAACTTTCTTTATGAATGCACACATTTATAGGCACAATCATAGTTCACTTCTCATTCTTCATTATTGTTGTTATATTATTTATGAATAACGTAATGAAGTGAATTAGAAAGACTCTAAAATTTATTATTATTATTGTTATGTCCTAGTTCATTGACTTTGAGCACTCTTATGATCAGTATACTAGCAATAACTTTTGAGGAGCTTCATAATGCTTTTTTGTTATTGCCAGATAGCCATAATTTAACTGGAGAATTGCTCCCCCAGATCCTAAATTCTATGATCAAAAAGGGACATTTGCTTAAATTGCTCCCACTAGACATCAGAATATTGCATTTTTTTGTCAAATGCTTCTTCTAATAAGAGCTAATCATCAACATTATCTTTGTGTGCGTAATCAATAGTCTCAAGAATAATATGCTAATAAATTACTCTATTTCTTATTAG
The DNA here is from genome assembly GCA_036346375.1 of Guadua angustifolia. Taxonomy (NCBI): domain Eukaryota; kingdom Viridiplantae; phylum Streptophyta; class Magnoliopsida; order Poales; family Poaceae; genus Guadua; species Guadua angustifolia. The sequence goes on along the minus strand of CM070512.1, from coordinate 35,236,316 downwards.
GGTACTAGAAGCAGCCGAAGAACTTATGGCTAAATTGATAATAGGGATATAACACTGATCATTACTTAATATCCACAAAATGTGAATGATTATCTATCATAAAATTAACCCTACGCTGATAAGGTTAACAATATGCTAATGACAAAGTTTAACAATTCTAATTTACTTCACCATTAGGTAAAACGAAGAACTTAATATGAGGAAAGAATCAACAGTCCATCTTCGCATCATATTTTTGTAGAAAACGAAGAATAAATGGATTCACTAATGGGGATGGCAAATGATCACAAACAATGCTGGTCAGTTTGTAACCATGAGCCATAAAACATAATCTTCAAATCAACATGAAATCTCTAACAAAAACTTCTCGTTGGTTCCATTTTGATTAGAGAAGCTATGGGAATGACACATGACTATAATCAACTTTGGTCAGAATATAACCGTGTGTCACAACAAAATCCCAAAACGTAACTACAATTCCAAATCGTATCACCTTTGGGTAGATAACAGAAAAGAACTTAATCTATGGGAATGATACACAATTGCAAACAACTTTGGTCAAAATGCAATTATGGCCACAACATAATCCCAAAACTTCATTAAATCTCTAACTAAGACTTCTCGTTGGTTCCATCTTAATTAGAGATATCTTAATTATAATATAGTCTTTATCATATAAATGCTTGAAAAGACTCAATAACTTAATTAATATGAGAATTAATTAAATGTCACATGACCCATAAAAGACGTCGGTCAGTATATAGTCATGAAGCATTTAATTAATTATAATCACATTGTCTCAAAGTAGAATACATTAATAAGAGACAAAATTAGTCACATGATCAAAAATTACTGAGCATTAGACATCAAGTACTTAATTGCGGAAGCGTAAACAATTAATAATTAATGAGCAATTAATTAAATGTTAAATTGAAAATAAAGGAAAAACTTAAGCTCAAAATTTAGGGCATAAGAAATTGTAACATATACGGAAATATAAACAACTCAAATAGAAATATAGTACTTAACTAATCACATCTTAGCTTATTCCCGGAATGCACTAAAGCATTATTTATGGCCTTATTTGAGAAAACATAAAAACCAGCCTAAAACTTATGTCTAAAGATGGGCTCGATAATAATGCATGGCTTAGAATCTAAAACATTTCATCGGTGGGTAATAAAGTTTTGACAATTCATGATTATACACAACTTTGGTCAGAAATATAATCATGAAACTCAATACTCGAGCATATTAATGTCCAAAACTTGGTTATAGTCCTAAATCAAAATTTCCCATTGTTTCTATTTTGATTTGAGACAAACTTAATCATAATAGACAAAAAAATATTAACTAAATTTATGCATTCCTTAATTATCATAATTGCATCACTTAGGGCAACTAAACATTAACCAAAAGGATGTATAAAGTGATACATTATTACTGGGCAATTGACATTAATTATTGCATTGTATAAAAGAAGACCGACATTAATCATAAGAAAATGCACTGAAATTAATTAAAATCCAAAATTTAACTTATGTCTTGCTCAGCTTAGCTCAAAATCGAACCTTACGTTGGTCTGATTAATAATCATGCTAATGATAGGAGAAATTTAAAGTTCTATTTCGCATCACTGTTGGCAGAAACGAAAAGAATTAAATTATCTTATGGGTGACACATGTTCATAAACAACGTTGGTCAGTATATGATCATGGTCATAACATAATCCCAATTTTAAACATTAAACAATAATCTCTAATTAAAATTTCCCGTTGGTTCCATTTTAATTAGAGATAATGCTAAGAAATAATCATCACATAAAAAATTAATTGCCACATTAACTAATTAGTTTAGAAAATTAATCATAACATGAAATGCCAGAAATTAATTAAACATAATATTAATGCCTAGGAAATAAACATTAAATAGTACTAATTGCTGAAATTATATGAGACATAAACAACACATAAATTAAAAACAATTAAAACGGCTGGAAATACAGAGACCCAGTCACATTGCCGCGCGGCCCAGCCAATAGCAAATTACCCGGCTAGCAAATGCGTGATCTTGACTCGATAAGCGGAAATGACCCGATATGCAATTTCGGCCCGATCTCGCGTGTGGCCCAACAAACGCAAGCAAAATTTCAAGCGAGAAGACATAGCCGTCAGATCCGAATGGACGGCTGAGATGAATCTAGATCTGAGCAAAACGGCGCGCAGGCAAGGAACCCTAAACCTAGCTCATTCGGCTTCTCTCCACTTGAGAATCATTTGTCGGCGATGAAACAAGGGAGAGGCGATGGCAAAACAAGTTTGGCCTTGACGCGCTGTGTGAGGTGATGCCGCACATGGGTCCAAGGAGGCGCTGCGTGGGACGATCATGGCGAGAAGGTGAGCGGACAAAGCGGCGGTGCCAAGGGTGAGTGGGAGCACGAGCACGAGGTCGCCGGTGCAAAACCCGCGGCGGAGATGCACACAGCGGTGACAGGAACATCAATGTGAGCATCAAAACGCCGCATTACATTCTAGGGTTAGGAATTTGGGGAAAAACAAGGCTGAGGTTCTTCGGATTCGGGGATTTCCATTTAGGGTTTCATGATTTCAATCGAATCCCCTCCTTCTATGTGCTAGCCAAAGCCAATTAACTACTAACCGAAGCAAATTAGGGTTAATCATGGCCAATTAGGGGCTAAACATCATCAGCTGACAACAATAAAAAATACACATCATCAATTAGAACTAACAGAGGCATAAGGATCCTTAATTGACAGTTTGACACTGACCGAGGCTTAAGAGGATCATGAAAAGACTAGATTGCTCTGATACCAAATGTTAGATTTAGTTTGAACATGAACATGATGAGCTAGTCTAAAACATGATCACAAAAGATAATGCGAAGAGTGATTAGATGCTGACCCGGTGAAGATGCAGTAACCATTAGTGCTTAGTCAGTTGTGTTCGGTGTCGGTAGATGATACTGCGCAACGAAGAATCTGGGAGGGGCACCGTGATCTTCACGGTGATGGTTAGGGTCTTCGATAACCTCAGCGCCAAAAACCCTAGATCGGAAGGGGTCAGGAAGATGGCGAAACTCAAGTCCTTTTCTTGATTGCTTGAGTGCGGGGTCTTCCTTGTTATTATATGACGCAGGTTATCGGGACCGAAACCAAAAACACACTTTTGTTGCTCCCGATCAAAGCGCGATTTTAGGTCAATTTATTCGGATCTTCCTCCTTAATTTTCGGTACTTTCCATTTTTTTTGACTGAACCGAAGATCACGACTAACAGAGGGTGCCACATTATACAAGTTCTTGGTTTGTGTTTAGACCAATCTGATATAGTCCATGAAATATGGTAAGAACAATTGTTCATCTTTCCTCAAGACATACAGCAGTGCTCTCTGTCAAAAGAAGCTCCACTTGCTAAAAGTGTGCATGCTTTTTAAAGTTCTAGGAAGACAAGCAGTGTTGGAAACTATACCGTTTTGTTCAGTCTTATCTTCAGTCAGGAATATGATGCTCTTCGTCCTGTTGATCACACATCACACATGGGTCAAGTAGGTCTGCAGACAACGCTTATTGTGAGAAACTTTGCAAGGATCAAGGATTTGATCCTCGCAAAATAAAGAATGGCTGGTCCTTGAGATCCAGCATCTCAGACTTTCCGATATTCATTTTATTCCTTGTAGGCGTATGATTCAAATGATGCCCTACACATGCTACATGGAAGCCCATTACATGATTTAGCAAAGCACAAATAAGATAAGGGGTGCATCTCCAGAAAGATGAAATTGTCACCAGATTCTTGTTTCTAACTCAACACAGATTGTAGTTGTATGCGACTACCTCTTGGTCAGTAGAAATTCAACAAACAACTACCCTAACCAAATCTCACGCAAACACGCAGTAAGCAATTGCAGAATGGCGATTAGACGAAATGTAAATACACATTATTGTACAACAGAGGTAATCATCATGGTTCAACACAGCATCATCTTGCTAGCATAATATACATGCAACCAGAACTGAAAAATTTCGATGAATGCACACTTCATATGTACAACTCTGTAGTCTTGTACAATGATTTCGTAGCATTGTAAATCCAATATATACATTTGAAATTTGGTAAAAGTATAATACAAATAGTTCTAAGGTCTTAAAAATCACAAACCACCAAAATTGTAACCAATATAATCAAAAAGTTTGGCCCATTGAAGAGAATCTTATAGTGTTTCTTAGATTTTTTTAGGGTGTCAGAGCGTACCCAGCACTGCCCCAGATCCGCCCCTGCATGCAACTCTCGATCAAACAACACTACTGACAGCAGCAACTTGTCATAATATGACTGTCATAGAACTTAGATGAAACTTGGGGTCAGACTGCTTCTAACTCATCGGTCAGAACCCTGTGTTTTCTCCGTGAATCTCAGCCAGAGTTCACAACAAGAGATGCGATGAACACGTAATCGACACACAGGAATATGGAAACACCAAACCTGTCCTTTCCGAGCAGTACATTTCAAACAGTAATATCTGGTTCATCTGCAGCACCACATGGTACACACATTACCAAACAAATTCTAAAACTACAGAACATGATTAGAAACAGAACCAGTTCTGGTACACACTTGAGCTATCGTGGTGTTCGACAGAGGCGGAACTAGGGCCCCAGAGTTCTGAGACTTGGCGTTGTTGCCCTCTGGCCGATGGCTAGCTGATGGTTGAAAAGTTGTTGTGAAGCAACTGAGCGTTGGCAAGTCTGGGCCAGGCGAATCTAAGTTCTTAGTCAAAGTGAACATGATAACAAGCATCCAACATAAGAATCTTGTTCGCCTTGTAGGGTGCTGCTCAGAGAGACCGCAACAGCTGCTAATCTATGAGCAATCCAAGATACTCGAGGTCGTCGATCTGAAGGTGCAGGCCGACAGGTTCAACGAGAAGGAGGTCATGCAGGTGTGCCAGATCGCGTTGCTCCATGCAGCCGTACCCAAACATGAGGCTGGCGATGTTGGAAGTCGTGCTGATGCTCATGATGAAGACCGAGCAGTCCATCCCTCCGCCGGTGAGGCTGGCATTTCTGGATAGAAAGAACGCCGTGTCAGAGACGATGTCCGAGAGGAGGTTGATGTCGTATTGGCTCAACACATCGTCGCCAAGCTAGCGGCGGCGCGAAAGGCAACGCGGCAAGTTGCTCGGGCCATCGGGCGGGCGTGTGGCGTAGCAGGAGGTGCGCTGTGTGGTAAGTGGCTCGGGTCATCAGGCGCATGGCGTGGGAGGCGGCCCGGCAAGCAGCTTGGGCGGGCGGCAACTTGGCGCTGCGCGGGCACACCCATTAGAAATTTTCTAGTTCCGCCACTAGTGTTCGATTTGACAAGATAGAAGACGCAGGACTTGTCAAAGTAGCTACCCTTGACCTTGGAATCAAAGACCTGCTTTGCGGTGTTCCCTGCCAAGAAGACATCCATCTCTGTCCTCAGTTGGATAACTGAAGATTTCTTCACAGTGAAGAGCAATCCGCTTGCGTTTGTGCTATCCCCTCTGAACACTTCCCATTGGTGATGAGTACCGAATACCTGACAAAGTGATGCTGAATTGTGATATCCTCATTTGTGTGTAAAGCTAAAGTTAAAATTGAAATTGGATGTGTTGATGAAAGAGTTGTCCTTATTTAAATCCCTTGAAAAAGCTTACCATGTGCTCGTTTGAGTTTCAGTCATGGAATATTGAAACAGGGTGCCCAAAAAAAACCGAAATGCACGAGACAGTGTAAAAGGCATTAGCTGCAAAAAAAAATGCCGTTTACTACCCCGTTTGTAGCACAGCGAAAGGATTACCTACGCAGGGTCAAATCATGAATTCAAATCTATCTTTTGGATTGGAAGCAATGGAAGCTAAGTCTACCTCATATACGGGTGTTAGTAGCATCTTTGGATACGTAAAATCAACAACACATAACTTTCATAATAAAAACTATATTTTCTGGAAATGGTTTTTGAGGAAAGGTTGCACTAGATGATTGTGGACAACATTTGAGATGGATGTGGAGGAAAAACTTCATATAATTCATTTACTATTAATGTTTGCTGAGTACTTTTGTACTCACTCTTGTTAAATCCTTCTTTGCTTAGAGAATGGTTCCGGTGGTCAAGCATCTGGTTGGAACATGGATCCCAATAGATTCGGCTACAAGGCATGGGGAAGGGAGCACCTACAAGATCAGGACGACTAGGATATAGGCTATCAGGAGAAATAGATTGTTGGGTAGATCGTACATCAGCTTTATCAGTTGCCAGGATAATTAGTACTTTTGGTAATATATTTTTGTTGTACTTTTTTTTGAAAATGGATGTTTTTTATTAATTTCAAGAAAATTACATCGAGAAGATACAATCCCCTGAAATTACTTCTGGCATCTGCTTAACATAAAGCACATAGCCAAACTAGAAAAAAATGAAAGACGGACACATTAATAGCTAGCAATCCGAAGACTAGACCGCCACCCATGTGCCCGGGAATAGAAGTCCTTGGCCACCCGTACCAAGTGTTGAGTAGCCTCCACCAAAGTACCTCGCATCTCCTCCTTCTGCAACACAGCCCACGTACGTAGCCAGTGGGTAATAGCAAAAATAACCTGCAAAGGAGAAGGGTTGGTTTTCTTTTGAAAAACACAACCATTCCTGCATAACCATATAGACCAGCACGTAGCTACAGCACCAAGAAGAACGAGATTTCTAACGTTTGTACCAAAACCCCCTAACCAATTTCCAAACATACTATCGACGCATGATGGACTAGATATTCGAGAAGCCAAATAAATTATAGTCCAAACTGTGTGCGCAAAACGGCAATCAAAAACAGATGCGTAATTGTCTCAGGTTCCTGACAAAAGCAACATGTCCTGCATTCTTGCCAATTTCGCTTTGCTAAATTGTCTTTAGTCAGAATCACACGTCTCCTAAGGTACCACATAAACACTTTGATTTTGAGTGGAACTTTTAGTTTCCATAAACGTTTATATAAATTTGGGGCTGCACTTTTAATCAATGCTTGATAAAAAGATTTCACAGAGTATTGACCATTGTGACACAAATTCCAATAGAACTCATCATCATGCTATGTTATATTAATGTTAACGATACGTGAACGTAAATCACTCCACGACACCAACTTTGGTCCAATCAGTGCCCTTCTCCATAAAATGTTTGGTTGTGGTGTTGATAAAACCGCAGCAATGGTCGTAAACTTTCTTCTAACAATGCTATATAATCCAGGATATTGATCTTTAAGTGGGGAACTACCAAGCCATATATCCTTCCAGAACCTCACCTGTGATCCATTGTTAACCTTGAAGGTGCCAAAACAAAGAAAATCTTGCTTTACCTTCATTAAGCCGGACCAAAAATGTGAATCTCCTGGTTTCCACTCAACTTGTCCTAGTGACTTGGAACCTATGTATTTCTTCCTAAGTAGCTGTTGCCAGGTTCCCTCTGATGTTAAAAGTTTAAACAACCATTTGCTTAAGAGAGCTATATTCTTAAATTTTAGATCAGGAACCCCCAAACCTCCTTGATCTTTTGGTTGACATACTATGTTCCACTTAGCAAGACGATATTTCCTCTTATGCTCGTCCCCTTGCCAAAAAAATCGAGAGCGAAAATAATCCAGTTTCTTAAGAACACCTTTGGGAATCTCAAAAAAGGACATCATATACATAGGCAGGCTATTTAACACTGAATTAATCAAAGTCAGTCTACCTCCCACCGACAGATGTTTTCCCTTCCAGCCACTAAGCCTCCTTTCGAAACATTCTTCTATCATTTTCCAATCTGAATTTCGTAATTTTTTTATAGTGAATAGGAATACCTAAATATTTCAAAGGTAAATTCCCATGCTTACAACCAAACAATTCCATGTATTGTTGCAACGAAATTTGGGCATCACCAAAACAGAATAACTCACTTTTATGGAAGTTAATTCTGAGCCCTAAGATTTGCTCAAATGCACAAAGTAATAACTTCATGTTGTACGCTTTCTCCAGGTCATCTTCCATAAAAAGTATTGTGTCATCGGCATATTGAAGAATAGACAAACCGTCATTAACCAAGTGGGGTATTACCCCATCTACGTACCCCTGATCCTTAGCCCTTTTAATCAAAATTGACAACATGTCCGCAACAATATTAAACAGGAGAGGAGACAAAGGATCCCCCTGGCGGAGCCCCTTCTTTGTTTGGAAGTATTTTCCAATCTCCCCATTAACATTCACCGCCACACTACCTCCCGAGATGAAAGACTGAACCCAAGAAATCCACTTAGGGGAGAAACCCTTCATTCGTAAAGCTTGTAACAGGAATGGTCATTTAACTTTATCATAAGCTTTTTCGAAGTCGATCTTAAAAATAACTCCACTGAGTCGTTTCCGATGCAATTCATGTAAGGTTTTATGCAGTATGACGACTCCCTCTAGGATATTTCGTTCACGCATGAAAGCTGTTTGAGTAGGACTGACAACTTTATCAGCAACCAAATTTAGTCTATTTGTAATCACTTTCGTGAAGATTTTGAAACTTACGTTCAGAAGACAAATAGGCCTGTATTGCTGTATTATATTAGCCTCTTGAACCTTTGGTAAAAGTGTTAAGACACCAAAGTTCAGACTAAACAAAGGTAAATCCCCAGCATAGAACTCCTGAAACATTGAGAAAAAATCCACTTTAATAACCTCCCAGAATCTTTGATAAAATTCTACTGGAAATCCATCTGGACCAGGTGCCTTATTATGTTCCATCTGGAAGATAGCATCTTTAACTTCGCTCTCAGTAAACTGAGCCATTAAAAGATCATTTTCAGTTTCAGATACTCTCACAATATCATGATAATCTTCCTCATCTAGATAAATCATACTCCCCTCAGGCTCACCAAAAAGTTCTTTGTAGAACTTGGTGATATAATGTTTGAGATTAGCCTGTCCTTTGATTTTCCCGTCCTCAGAATCTATGGAGTAGATCCTTTTCTTTCTATGTTTGCCATTGGCAATCATCTAAAAGCATCTAGTATTATTATCCCCTAAGAGGACATCCATCACTTTAGCCTGCTGATAACATTTAACTTCTTCTTCCCTAAGAAGACTATTTAGTTTTTCCCGAGTCTGAGCAAGATAATCCTGCTCAAGCTCAGACAAAACCCTACCCTCAGCGGCTATGTCCAACTCATAGATAATTGACTGGAATTCGGATTTCTTTTGTTTATAAGCTCCATTAGTATGCGAAGCCCATCCACGCAGAAACCTTCTTAGAGCCCCCAATTTGTGGTTCCACCGTTGGACTGAATTATTTCCTCTAACCGGCCTATTCCAGATTTCAACCACTTTATCACCGAAATCCTCTCGGTCAAGCCAACACAACTCAAATCTGAATGGTCTATGTTTTCCCGAGAAAGTCGATGAACCAGTATCAAGAAAGAGGGGTGTATGATTCGAAATGCCCATGTCCAACACCTGAATAGAGACCAGCGGGAATTTAGACTCCCATTCAGTAGACATGAGAACTCTATCTAACTTCTCATAGGTAGGATTAGCTAGAGAATTTGCCCATGTGAATTGACGACCAGTGAGCATTTAGCCTACATAGCAATGGAATGTAATAAAGCTTTCATTTCAGTCTATAATTATTGTCTCTATTGCAACACTCTGAATATGGTATATTAACTAATAAAATGTTAGGTCCGCTCGATGTTTTATTAGTGAATTAATTATGCGGTCGCCACACTTTACTAGTTTTTAAATTACCTGTTCTTTTGTGAAAAGTATCATAGTTGAGGACTCCATGGAATTGTAAGCCTGCCAGCTTCTGTGAATCTGTTTTACAAGATGGTGACTTCATATATGTTGCCAACTCACTGAACGTGTGATTTCGGATGGATTTTATCTATATATTTTTCTTGGCATTGCCTTATTTTGGTTGTAGCCTTGTGATTAAGGATTTGGAGGGTCCATCAGGGGCGAATATAACCGTTGATGGGAGGGTTGGCAATGGTGATCTGGTGATCATCGTGTAGTCCTTGCGGAGCTGGTGTGCGAACAGTGCTCCATCTGCAAGTACCTATTTTATGATGTTGTGGAACTTGTATTGCTTCCTTGGATTGGTAGTTTGGTGCTTCAGTTAGTTTTCAATTTGATCATCTAATAGATAGCTTGGTGAGCATAAATCGAAGATGATAGGTAAAAAAATATCCCACATTTATCTGATATATGCTTTTACCATCAAACAGGGTATGTAATGGGTATGACACTTGTTGAGAAATTAGACATTTTCCAGATTAAATTCGAATATAAATCATGAGCAGCATGACAGAAACTAGCATGTATATCTCTAACATACTAGATAGCACGAACATCATGATCATCTTAATAAACTTGATTAACCACGAGGTTAGGACAGATTGAACGTACTGAGCAGAAGAAGATGACGGCGTGTTGATGACGGTTGCGGTTCCGTGTCGATGTAGTAGATGCGGTTGCGGTGTTGACGAGGATGAGCGTTGGTGACGGTAGCGTCGCAGAGTCGGCTACTGGCGGCGTCCGCCAGCGAGAGAAGGAAGACGAGCCGTGGTGACGATCTTGGCGATCGCGCGGCGCTTCCCAAAACCTTATTCGCCCTCTCCGGTGCAGATCTCAAGACGAAGGGTTAGGAGACCTGCTCTCCCGATTGCGTATGCACGGCGCTCGGGATGGAGAAGATTACGACGGCGGCGGCAAAGAAAGCGAGAGGTGGCAAAACCCTAGCGATGTGTTCTCAGGCGTATCTCTACACGGGTGCACGACGCAAGATTTATAGGGTTACTCGTAACGTGACCGAACGTGACTCGAGGACGTGCCACGATCGGAGTCTGTTACTGAGTCCGTATCTCGTCGCAAAGCGTGTCTATCCCGAGTAGCAAAAAGAAAACAAGAAAAGGAGGTGCGTCGCACAAGGCCTGGACCGGATTTGGCGGACCATTCATGCAGTGCAAGACGCTTCGCGCCCGCCCGCCCCCGCCGGCGAGGCGCAGGCGAGCGCTGTGGGCTTTCTCCTTTCTCCCACATGGTTCTACCATGGTGAATCACACTCCACTATATAAACTAGTGTTCACCACTATAGACTAGCAATGTGGGACTATTGCTTGCACACATGCCTCCTCATGAATGGGCCTTTGAGATTTTCTAGGATTTATTTGTCTCAATTAAGTGGGCTTGGCCCAAATAATCCAACAATCCCCACCAGATCTCAAGGTCCATTTAGAGATTTGCCAATACTCACTCTTGTTTAATATACCAAATAAGCCAAAGCAGAGATTAAGTTGAACTTCGCCTAGAGCTCCAAGCTACACCCATCCACAACTTGAACAATGGACTATGCCTTGAATTGCAAGTTTTGTGTGAGCAGTTTCACTCAAAGTCATAATCGATACACTGCTGCCAAGTAGCCTTCTCCTTGGTGGAGCATATGAGTCGTACTCCATGGTCTCTTCATGAGCTTACTAGAGATCACCCGAATCTCATAGCTGCGACTTTAGACATCGGGCTCATATAGGTGTGTTCTTTCAAGAATGCTCAGAGAACAAACATCTTAAGCTAGTTATAGCCAATAGAAACACATTAAGGCATATTGCCATCGCCTTCTGACATTTTGAGAGTATTGCATCTTCACTTAGAGAGGGTAACAGATTACTCTCCTCGGTTAAGCCAAACTTGTTTTACCCAGACCTAATTCACGGGATCTCCGATCACAAAGGTGGGTTACCACAATTGCAACTTATATGGGTCTCATACCCATCTCCTCGATGCACCTTCTATCACATTCCGTGATAGTCCCTTAAATAAAGGGATCTCGCCAGTTTTTGTCTGTTTGAATATAAGTCACACTTATTACTCGGAGTTTCTCAATTTCTGTGATTTGATGCGTCTTTTAACGTGTCTTGATGACTTCGCATTATCCTTAGCACTGTTCACTTTAGCAATCACAGATTGATTATCACAGTTCATAAGGATAGCCGGTATTGGTTTTTCAACCACCGGCAAGTCCATCAATAGCTCACGCAGCCAATCTGCCTCTACAGTGGCTGTATCTAAAGCAGTGAGCTCCGCCTCCATGGTTGACCTTGTCAAAATGGTCTGTTTGCAAGACCTCCATGACTTTGCACCACCACCAATGGTAAACACATATCCTTTGGTGGCATAGAGCTCATCTACATCGAAATCCGATTCGAGTCATCAGATCCCTCAAGCCTTTGCAGGTGCCCCGAATAGTGAATCGCATAACTCATAGTACCTTTCAAATAGCGCATTACCCTTTCAAGTGCATGCCAATGATCTGAACCGGGTTTGACATGAACCTACTCAATTTGCTCACGACAAATGATATATCAGTCTCGTTCGCGAACAAGATACATGAGCGAACCGACAACTGAGAATATCTCAATTGGTTTAAGCCAATTCTCTTATTCTTTCTCGGTGTCACTTGGGATCATAAGGAGTGGGGAGGGCTTGCTGTCCATAAAGCCAAACCGGCTCAAGACCTTCTCCACATAGTGGGATTGCGAAGAGTAATCCCTCTCATCATAATAAGCTTGATGTTCAGAATTACATCGACTTCTCCCGGATCTTTCATATCAAATTTCTTTGTGAAAAGACTTGACCTCATTGATCTCATCAATATTTGTGCCAAAGATCAAGATATCGTCCACATAAAGGCACAATATAACTCCTTCACCCCCACCATAGCGATAGTATACACATCTATCAGCCTCATTAATGACAAAGTTCGCAGAGGTCAAAGTGGTGTCGAACTTCTCATGCCATTGCTTAGGTGCTTGTTTCAGGCCATACAAAGATTTCAATAATTTACACACCTTGCTCTCTTGACCCTTTACTACATACCCATCAGGCTGCTCCATATAGATTTCCTCATCTAGCTCTCCATTAAGGAAAGCTGTCTTCACGTCCATCTGATGAACAAGAAGACCATACGAGGCGCCAGTGGAAAGTAGTACTCGAATGGTGGTCATTCTAGCAACAGTGAATAAGTATCAAAGAAATCTTCGCCTTCTTTTAGGTGTAACCCTTAGCCAAGCCGAGCCTTGTACTTCTCAATAGTACCATCGGTCTAAGCTTCTTCTTGAACACCCACTTACATGCCACATGAGTTTACTGTACCATTAGGTCGTTCGGTCACCTCCCAAGTCCCATTGGCAAGAATCGAGTCCATCTCATTCTCGGACTGCTTCTTTCCAATTATCTCATCCGGAGATGCATATGCCTCTACAATGGGCGTGGGAGTATCATCCACGAGGTACACAATGAAATCATTGGCAAAGGATTTTTCAATCCTCTGTCTCTTGCTCTTTCTAGGAGCTTCATTGTCATCCTCCTCTAGGATTTTCTCAAGTGGTTGCTCAGAAGACTCAACAGGTGTAATAGTCTCAGGAATTATCTCAGAAGAAAATCTAGAAGTGCTATGCATGTCTTTCATTGGAAATATATTCTCAAAAAACGTAGCATCACGAGACTCCATAATAGTATCAACATACATATCGGGCACATCAGTTTAACTACTAAAATCTATAGCGATGCTCACGAGCATATCCCGAAAGACACAATCCTTTGTCTTAGGCCGAGCTTACGCTTTTTGTTAATCGGTACATTGACTTTCGCCAAGCATCCCCATGTGCGCAAGTAAGAAAGTGATGGTTTTCTCCCAACCCACTTCTCGTAAGGGTCTTCTCCATGTTTCGCATTTGGAACTCTATTCAGGACATGACATGAAGTCAACACGCCTCCCCCACCATGCCTTAGATAAACCAAAGCGGTGTCTAACATGGCGTTCACCAAGTCGACCAACGTGCGGTTTTCCTCTCGGCAATCCCGTTTGATTCAGGCGAGTAGGGAGGTATCCTCTCATGAATAATACCATGTTCCGAGAAATCATCAAAGATTTTGGGAAAATATTCGCCACCACGATCCGACCTAAGGCGTTTTATCTTTCTCTCTAGTTGATTTTCAACTTCACTTTATAGATTTTAAAGTAGTCTAGCGTCTCGTCCTTAGTTTTCAACAAGTAAACATAGCAAAATCTAGTCGCATCATCAATCAATGTCGTGAAATATCTCTTTCCACCTTTTGTCAACACACCATTCATTTCACACAGATCGAGAATGTATGAGTTCTAGAGGTGCCAAGTTCCTCTCCTCGGCCGCCTTGTGAGGCTTTCGAGGTTGCCGATTGCACACAACTATGGCACTTAGAACCTTTGGCAATAGTGAAATTGAATTAAACTCATCTTTGGAAAGCCGATTCATAAGACCAAAATTAATGTGGCATAAACGAGAGTGCCAAATACTCGTATCATCATTAACACTACCACATATATGGTTCACAGACTTATTATTGAAATCTGAAAGGAAAAAGCGGAACAAGCCTCCGCACTCATAGCCTTTACCAATAAATAGTCCATGCTTGGACACAACTACTTTATTGGACTCTAACACTACCTTAAACTCATCTCTGCATAGAAGGGAGCCACTAACGAGATTCTTGTTGATAGAAGGGACATCTTTGCACGTTCCTCGCACGATCTTTCCGAAGTGAACTTGAGATCCATTGTGCGGTGCCATGAGCGAAGCATGTGACCCATTCCCCATCGGGACGGAGGAATCCCGAATGACCGATAAGAAAGAACATATTGATGTCGAACACACATGAGCGTTAGCACCGTATCAATCCACCAACTGGAAGACTGAAATCTCGAGAATCTGAAGGTAAATTACCATACCTGCGTCTCGGCATTGCTAGCGGTCAGCGTGTTGTGACCTTGGGCGTCTGTCCTTTGTTGGCCTTTTTCCCTCGGACAGTGCGCACGATCGGGGCATTCCTTGGAAAAGTGTCCGACCTCACCACATGTGAAGCGAGGGCACTCGCCTTATTCATCTTCTTCTTCTTGAAGTTGGTAGTCTTGTTAGGCTTATTTTTCCTTTGTTCTTGCCGTAGTTCTTTGAACCATGTTGGCGCTGGTGGCCCTCGGCTCCTTTACCATTGGAATCCTTTGCGAGCCTTCTCTTCAACATCAAGGGGCGCTTCTCGGGTTTTCGATGATATCTTTGTCCTCTTATGTTTTAGAGTAGTGCGAAACTCCTCCACGAAGGAGGGAGTTTTGCAATGATGCAACCGCCACAAAAGGATCGAGGTAAGACACATTCCAGAGTTCGAGTTCCTTGACAATGCTTTGTATCTCATGGGCTTGCTCTACAGAGCGATTATCAGCCATCTTATAGTCATGAAAGTTCTCCATGACATACGATTCCTTCGCTTGCATCCGATGCATCGAACTTGGCGTTGATGTATCCCACGGCACCTTTACGTCTGTTATGTGCATGTACACATCACGAATGACGGTCGGCAAAACGCTAAGAATGCATCCCACGAAGAGAGTATTGGCATCCGTGAAACTCTTCGCTGCTTCGGCGAGAAGATCACCTTCAGTTTGCCTTTACTAACCCGAATACATTCATAGTCGTAAGCGAGGCGTGACCTTGACTTGCCACCTCTTAAAATGCACACGGAGAATTTCTCGGCCTCGGTGCATCGGCAAAACCAGCCATTGATAATCCAGAAATTGTCTACAATAAGGTTTTTGGATTGTTGAGAAATTAGACATTTTCAGATTAAATTCGAATATAAATCATGAGCGGCATAGCGAAACTAGCATGTATATCTCTAACATACTAGATAGCACGAACATCATGATCATCTTGATAAACTTGATTAACCACGAGGTTAGGGACAGATTGAGCGTCTTGGCGTGAAGAAGATGACGCGTGTTGTGGTGCGGTTGCGGTTCGGTGTCGATGTAGTAGATGCGGTTGCGGTGTTGGCGAGATAGCGTTGGTGGCGGCGTCGCGAGAGTCGCTGGCTACGGCGGCGTCCGGCGGCAGGAACGGGAAGAGCGAGCCGTGGTGACGATCTTGAGCGATCGCGGGCGCTTCCCAAAAACCTTATTCGCCCTCTCCGGTGCGGGATCTCGAAGACGAAGGGTTCGGAGACCTGCTCTCCGATGCAGATGCGTTGGCGCTCGGGATGGAGAAGATTACGGCGGCGGCAAGGCAGAGAGTGGCAAAACCCTAGCGATGTGTTCTGTGCGTATCTCTCTACACGGGTGCACGACGCAGTATTTATAGGGTTACTCTGGTAACCGTGACGAACGTGACTCGAGGACGTGCCACGATCGGAGTCATTCTGAGTCCGTATCTCGTCTCGCAAAGCGTGTCTATCCCGAGTAGCAAAAAAAAAGCAGACAAAAGGAGGCTGCGTCGCACAAAGCCTGGACGATTCGGCGGACCATTCACGCAGTGCCGCCGCGCCGCGCCGCCCGCGCCCGCCCGCCCGGGCGAGGCGGCGTGTGGGCTTTCTCCTTTTCTCCCACATGGTTCTACCATGGTGAATCACACTCCACTATATAAACTAGTGTTCACCACTATAGACTAGCAATGTGGGACTATTGCTTGCACACATGCCTCCTCATGAATGGGCCTTTGAGATTTTCTAGGATTTATTTGTCTCAATTAAGTAGGCTTGGCCCAAATAATCCAACAACACTTCGTCGTAATTTACAGCGCTAAATACGTATGATGGCCACAATACATAGATTCTGTATCCAGGGCTCCAGGCTCTGAACTTCTTCTTTTTTTCTTTTTTCAAAAGGACATCCATGCTCTGAACTTGCTTCAAATTAATTGCTATGATTTGGCACCCCATTATAGAATTTTTTTAGAACATTTATGGAATTATTGATTTGCTAAAATAGTGCATATAAGTGCAACCTTCTTTTTCTTTGCCATCGAATACATGTTCATGCTAGGATTTAAAAAACACCATGGGATTTAGCAGAGCTGAAGTGTTTGCTCAAATATATACTTGGTACTTCATATGCAGATGCAGTCTGTTTTCATTGGAGGTAGTCAACAAGCTTTGATACAACAAAAAAAATTGCAAATGGAATCTCAGTTGAAGCATCGTTAGATGATACCATTATCTGGCTGTCACTGTGGGTGCAACTGAAGTCTGTATTTCTAAATCTCTACGGGTTCAACTCCTTTGTTCAATGTCTTGCTGATTTTGGCGGTGTTCTAGACCCTCGTCATGATCGGAATCCAGCGGGTTAGGGTACGGAAGCGGCTCAAGCGGTCAGGGCTTCTGCATTGGCCAGAAGTTGATCCATCGAGCGGACGGTGAAGCCTATATTGGCTTTTTCCACCAAACTGCTAATTGTCACCCAAACACAACTTACTTGGGGATCAGGCCGTGCTCCCGGTCGATCCCGGCCAGTAGAGATTGTTATAGCCATTTCAGATCGTTAAAGTACGGAGCAGTAGTATTTTTTTTGTTGCTGTAACAATCTAGCTAGAATCCAACGGCTGTAAATGAAGTTCCTACAAAGGCAAATGTAACGTGACAACGATTCTCCGCTCGTCTAGTGCCTTCTGGACCTGACCGATGGGTCCCGCGCTTCTGTATCACCATATACCACCCTGACACTGTTGGTGGGCTAGATGTAGCAAGCATGGGCCAGGCCACGGTGCGAGTGCGACTCGAAAGCGCTATACACTGCGACCCTGGCACGAAGCAGGATCGGGCCAGAACATAAGTTTGTTAATACTCCCTCCATCCCAATTTATAAGACGTATTAGCTTGGACATAATTACCAACGTAGTAATTTTCTACCGATACTACCCCTGATTAATAGCCAGCCCGACTTTTCATCAGTAGCCCGTTTTTTACTCCGTTACCATGCATGTAGGGAGATTTTTTATTCGCCAGCTACATGCGCGGTCCGCAACGTGTTTTTTTTATTCCGTCGCCACCCACGTTGGAGTTGGTTTCGTACTGTACGTGCCTCGTGTCGCTCCCCCGCACGCAGGTCGTCCTCCCACGTCCGCGAATTTGTGCGCCGCGTGTTGATTTTTCACCGGTCGTGCCGTGCTCGATTGCATGCGCCGTACGTCGTTGGCAGTGGAATCTTCATCAACGGAATCTGGTGGCAATTGCAGGCTATGAATGACATTCAAGTTCTTGTAATGCCAAATTCGAAGAGAATCTTCATCAGAAAAGAGGACACGACAATCGAACGCATCGAAGCCATGAATCCATGCCGAAGAGTCGTACTCGCGATGAACAAGTTGGCAGCGAGAGCATCGCTTCTTGCGCGCGCAACGAACACAATACGTCCATCCCCGAGCCTACATCCAAAGACAATGGTCGCAAGGAACATGCTCGTTGTCCGACGCCACGCCATTCACGTCCGCTGCTACTACACCGTCTATGTACGCCTCAGTCGCGGTGCCATGCACATCCCCCGCCGTCACCGCGCCATGCACGTCCGCAGCCGCTGCGCCATGCATCGTCCTCGCGCCGCCTGCAGACGCGGGGCGTTCGCCGCATAAGCGTGGTCGACCACCGCCACCCGCGAGCCGGCCGACGCCGCGCCATCTAGGTAGCTCACCGCCGTGCCGAGCGATCGCGGCGGCGTCATGCGCCCGATGGCCGCCACGACGAGCCATCGACCACCGCACCATGAAGGCCTTGCTGGTCATCTGCTGCGCATCCATGCGTGGGATGCGAGGGCGTGGTGTTTTTTGGAAGGACCGCACGACGAAGTTGGCGTTTTCGGAAGGACCACACATAAAGATGGAAAGTGAGCGAATCATATGGAATCAGGAACAAACTCGCCCGCTTGATCAGGACCATGCATACGCAGGGACAATTGTGGAAGAAACAGACGGCAAATCATAAGACGCCCTATAAAATAGGATTCCAATCAGATTTTTATGTGCCTTATTTTATGGGATGGAGGGAGTACTTGTTAACACCATGTTTGTTTGGATTTTTTCACCGGTTTAAAAGTTAAAAAGCTATAATTTAAATAAACAAGTAGCTTTTTATCTGGACTTTTCAAAATTTATAGACCTTCATATAACTAAAAGCCAAAAGCTACTGGAAAAATGCTTTTTTGGCTTATTGATGGTTGATTTTAGATTAATAACACTAAAGTTAGGTAAAATTACCTATCTCTATCACGTATAAAGATGTTAGCTTTTAAACTGTTTAAGCCAAAAAAACTGGTTTTAAGCTATAAGTCAAAAAATTTAAGTCTAAACAAACGGGGCCTAAGATTCCTCTTTATTTCCTCTCATAATTTAGAGTAAATTTCATAAAACTACATGCTTATTTTTATAAATTATCAGAAAATTACAGATTTTAGTTTTTATTTTACAAAACTTCATATTTTAGAAGAAATTATTTCATAAAATTATAGGTTTTTTTACAAACTATAGCTTTCAAAAGAAGTTACAGCTAACAGGCTACGATACTTGGATCAGGCCATGCTCCCGGTCGATCGTTAAAGTACGGTACCAAATCATATTAGAAAAGCAGTAGTATTTTTTCTGGAACTATCTAGAATCCAACGGCTGTAAATGAAGTACCTACTACAAAGGCAAATGAAACACGACAACGATTCTCCGCTCGTCTAGTCTCTTCCGGACCTGACCGATGGGTCCCGCGCTTCTGTCTCACCACCTGATTCATAATCTCTCAGTTATGAATCTCTCCACTAAATTCACAAGTATTTACCCACCACTGCCATCGCTATATATACCTGTGACCCCTCCTCTCCATCAGGCTTGCCAAACGATTTCTCAGACAGGAATCATTTTCACCAGAGAATCGATTCTATAGAGAATCAGGAGCTGGAGCTAGAGAATCAAGATCTAGATCTCTGGCAAACAGGCCAAAATTGTTAGTTTCGTCGGCCAATTTTTGTTTTTGTCGGCCAATTATTGTTTTCGTCGGCCCGGCCGACGAAAATAATAATTTAATTTCAAAAAAAATTAAAAATACATATAAAATCCCAGAAAATTCACAAAAAATCCTAGAAAATAACAGAAGATTCATCTATATTTTCAGCAATGATACCATCCAGGCCTTTGTTTTTCCTTGAACGAGGAGTCTATAAAAAATATATGCAGACGATTTGGCAAACAGACAATGTTTCACAAGAGAAAATAACAACTACTGTTGCAAGGATACAATTTGAGCAATACAGGTCGTGACAATTGCCAGCAAAGACAGTACAGATCCCATAGTATTGAGTTGCAAAGCAGTCACAGTTGCAACGCCAACACCAAAGAGGAGCACACTAAGGGAGAGCTGGATATTTCGACTGCACAGTAAAGTTAGAAAAATAGTCAGATAATAGTTATCAAGCTGTATAAAGGACATAATGTATCAAAATACCAACCTAAACTTCTTCCTGAAGAAAAGAGTCTCCAATATAACAGTACAAGGAATATTGGCCAGCTTGGTCATCTGGACATAAATAGCATTTTAGCATAAGCTTGGTGGAGCGATCAGTGTAGAGCATCTCCAATAGTCAAGCCTTAAAATAGAGTCCTATACCTCAAAATAGGGTCTAAACTAAAAAAATTAGGATCCAAGATAGCTATTGACTCCGGCAATTAGACCCTAAATCTCCAATCCTTCATTCATCCCTTCTTTAGGGCGGAGAGGGCGTTGCTAAATATAGCAGCAGGCTCCGAGTCCTAAACCTATTTTGATAATTTTTCTCAAAATACAACCTCTGTTGAGTGCTTTTTTCATCAAAGCCCTATAATTACAATTAGCAACCTATTTAGGGCTCCTCTTGGAGATGCTAAGGTAGCATTTTAGCATAAGCTTGGTGGTCAAATGACATTAACTGCATCGCACAACATGTAATAACTTAACTGAAACCCTTT
Organism: Guadua angustifolia; assembly: GCA_036346375.1. NCBI lineage: Eukaryota > Viridiplantae > Streptophyta > Magnoliopsida > Poales > Poaceae > Guadua > Guadua angustifolia. The sequence continues at coordinate 35,215,489 of CM070512.1, read as the reverse complement.
TCCTAAAAGTTGCTTTCCCATGATAATATAGCAGAGGCAGTACATCAGTTCAAAAGAAACATTATATTTTGTACACCCAACCGATAAGGAATGTATGCCAGACCACTGAATTAACTTTCTTTTTTTTTATCAGTACAGACATAATGAAAGCACAAAACAATGTGTACCTGGTAGAAACCAACAGAATTGAAACCTAGACTCAAGTTGAGAAGCCCAATTGAGATGCCATTGAGTACTCCAAATCCCATAACGGTCTTTGCATCAAAAGGTTTGTGCTCAAAGAGCTTCATACATAATGGCACATGGAGAGAACAAAATGTAACCAGGAGATGCTAGCTTGTCAAAGTAGTGGCTGCATAACAAAGAACAGAGTTGAGTAAAATTGGAGGGAAATCTCCCTACTTCTGCTTTATTAAAATGTTCAGACAAACTAGTGCTTTGCCAGACCGCAGTCTTACAAAAGAATGAGCAATAAAACCAGGGAGATGTACACTAACAGGATTAAATTCCACCACTAAATTAAACGAAAAAACGTAGCAGCGTGTAATCAACCACAAAAGTAAGATTTGTTCTACCTGACCCCTTGGTCAGAATTATATGATGGTACGGAATGATATAGAAGTGGTACTGCTTACCTCCAGAATGACTCTTGTATATGATGGTACGGAATGACAAATTCATATGGAAAATTATATGATGGGCAGTGGCGCTCGCCTCCGGCGTCCTCCTGATCAGGGGCCCCCTCTGGGACTTCCTACAGAATATAAATAAACAGTTTAGGATTGAGTTTTTTTAGCAAATTGTGACAAAAAAGAATGAAGTTACCTTCTCCCCTTTGTGAGGAGGATCCTTCCTTTCACCAAAATTCATCTATATTTTCAGCAATGATATCATCACATACAAAGTGTAACAATCATCAATCATATCACAAAATATCCATATGTTACCCATTTCACTATCAACACAATCAAAATAAACGGCGCATACACATAGTATCACAAATACCGGTCCATACAAATTATTAATAAGTGGTTCGCTCAGACATCCACCATCAACACATGTTCACAATCTCTGATCCGGTCAAACGCTTTGGTGGACCTTTACTAATGGTCGTATCTTTACGAAATGCATTTCGTTGGGTCCTAAATAGGTGATTGGATGGTGTGAAGCGTCGATGACAATCGAAGAAGCAGAATTTACCTCTGTATTTCAGGCGAAATGCATCAGTGTCACCCATGCATATTGGACAACATAACCGACCATGCGTGCTCCATCCCAAGAACATGCCATATGCAGGAAAATCATGGATAGACCAAAGGAATGCTGCACGCATGTTGAAATACTCCTTTCTACTATTGTCATATGTCCTGACACCGATCCATAGTTCTTTTAGCTCATCGATCAACGGCTGCATAAACATGTCTAAGTGCTTTCCAGGATGATCAGGCCCTGGTATGATAATAGTCAGGAACACATACCGATCTTTCATGCACAAAGAGGGTGGAAGATTGTATGGAATTGCAAAACAGGCCAACATGAATATGTCGCGCATTTGTGTTGAAAGGGGTGAAACCATCGTCGCCAATCAATCGTACATTACGAGGATCGCTAGCAAAATCTTGGTCATACCGATCCAGTGCCTTCCAAGCCTCACCGTCAGATGGATGGCCCATGTACCCCTCATTTGTACGGATGCCTTCCTTGTGCCACCTCATATGCTTCGCAATCGTCTTAGAGAGGTACAACCGTTGGAGCCGTGCTTTGTGAGAGGCGATATCGAGGCGCTTGAGGGAACACTTGTTTTCTGCATAATCCCATCTTTGTTGACTACTTCTGCATATCTAGATTTCTTGCAGCATGGACAACGATCCAACTTCTCGTGCTCCTTCCAGAGCAAAATACAATTGTTCACACACACATCGATCTTCTGATATGGCATCCCTAGGCCGATTAGCAGTTTCTTTGAGTAATAAAAATCTTTCGGCAACTTGTGAGGTTTTGGTAAAATGTCAGATATCAAATCAACTAGATCATTGAAACCAGTCCACCGAGAAGTTGTACTTGACCTTATAGCCATCAATCGTGTCACGATGCGCAAGTCGTGTCACGCCGTGAACTCATGCAAAGGATCTTGAAGCTTTGAAGACTAAAGAATCTATCTACCCCTGGGCACATCCTCAAACTGCTGAACAAAATCATGCATCATATCATCCAATGCATCAATAGGATCATCAGCTAGCTCACACTCGTTCGGATTGGATGTTTCCCTAGAACGTGGCTCACCATGCTCATACCAGGTTAGATAATCTGGCATGAAACCCCATTTGCAAAGGTGACGCTCCATATCTGTTTTGTACTGCCAATTAAAATTCTGACACCTACGACAGGGGCACTTCCCCAACCCACCGAAGGAGAGGAAGAAAACAAAATCCACAAAAGCTCTGTGTGTTCACCATCCACTCGTGTGTGCATCCGGTGTTTTCCATCCATCATACATCCATCTTCGGTTGTCTACCATTTTTGATGCTGCTAACACTACATGGATGATGGTGCAATTTTTATAAATATCATTAAAATATCACAGCATACTAAGGTAAAATCTCCCTGAATAACATAACTGAACTCAATATTAACTGTACTGCTTATTTTGCTAGCTGTTCCTCCATATTACACACTCCAGTCACAAAAGAGTGTCATTTTTTGTTATATGCAGTTAAATTTTCTAAACTTCGACTATTGAAATCTTTTTTCAATGTTTAGATGGAACACATGAAAATTGTATATATAGATTTGTCTGAAAAAACATGAAAATATATTATAATGAAATAAGTGGTTAAAGTTACATTTTGGGACAAAGTCGATCTTCAGAACAAGATATTTTCTTTTGTGATTGCAGGGATTAACATTTTTCTGAACAGATCCATCTTTTGGAGGCCTTGTCTGAAAGTTAAAGTAAAACAGAACATATGATCAAACTGTACTATTTTGAATCTCTTTATCTTGCTGTTGCTTTTTTCTTGCAATATCTGTGTCTATGATCCAGATCATTCACTTTTTGTTGTTTCTTAAAATGGACATTAATATCTTCTTGTATACTCGTTTTTGCCATGTGCTTTGCTAGTTTTCCTTCTACAGTTTCTGTGTGTAACATGGACAGGACAAGGGTTTCAAAAACACATCATGAACTCGTGATTTGCATTCAGAAATACCTATATATGGTCCAAAACTGAAACATCTAGATGATGTTTGGTTGTTTACATATAACCATGCATGAGTGCATCACATGGAACACACTTTTCATGGACATGCTGTATCTATCCTACAGTAAATTAGGTAAAGTTCATGTAGATTATTCTTCCAAACAAACAAGGGGCGCCGCCTCTCATTAAAGTGAGGGCTAACAGTTGTACTCGTGAAAACAGAGATCACAAGAACAGCTGTAACATCTTTGTGAAACAAACATATAAATGAAAGCTTATCACAAAAGTCTAAGTAACGGCAATGTTTGGCTTCCAATTAACCAATCCCTACGTCCCCTACTGATATGTTGCATTGTTCTTTTCCTCTGCATTATGCCAATGCTATTACCATATTCACGTAGAACTACTCCTGTGTTACTTGCTTACTTCCACAACCGAAAGGTCCTAAGCTCAAGCACAAAACTCACTACAAGTACTTAAGCTCAAGCACAAAACTCACTAAATCAGGCCATAAACATCACTAATCTGGCAAATAAATGCATAAATTTGGCACAAATGACCGAAATATTGCTGCTATAAGATAAAATTTTGTTCTGACAACTGAGATTTCTTGCTTACATAAAAGCGAGACGGTGATTCTATCTCACCTTGGAGAAAACGTGGCGGTCTTGACATCGAGGGCGTCGGTAGCGAAGCTGGCGGCGGTATGCTCTGAGCGTCTTGGTCGGCTTAATGGCGTCATGGCGCAAGGCGGCGGTCGCGGAAAATGGCGTGGCAGCAGGCACACGAGATTTTTTTGGCTGCGCACGAGTGAGCCAATTTTTGGCTGGCCAGGGGTAATTTAGGTCTGAACGATTTTCGACGGCCATTGAAGACCGACGAAATTAGCTGTATAATTTTGACGGCCAAAGCAAACCGATGAAATTATCTGCCTATTTTTGACGGCTTGATTGGGCCGACGAATTTATGCCGTCATTTTCGACGGCTTTATTGGACCGACGAATTTATAAACATATTTTCGACGGTCTAATAAAGGCCAACGAAATTGGGAGGTGGCCAACAAATCAACCATGTTTTCCTGTAGTGTCCGAGACCTAATTCAACATTTGGCTCGTCTATAGCCACATGATGCCATTGCCTCCACCCAAGTCACCGCTAGCTCATCACCGCACTGCTGCCCACTGCTTGTTACCATACTTGAGGTTTGTTAAACTAGGTTTCACTAACAGTGAATGTTGGACTATGGCTCCTACTGTACTTTATTAAACTTTAACAAAATTAAGTGACCTCTCTCAGATTCACTTATAATTTGCATAAAGCTTCGCTACTATAAGGTCCCCTATTAAACATCAATGGTCCATTACTGCTACAGGACTGCACGGATTAAGATCCTCATGTTCCTCGTGGTGTCGATCAGAGGGCATGTGGATGTAAGATTTTGAATATTGGCATTCAATTATTCTTCCTTGTTCTATCAAACATACTTACTGATGGTTTAGAGCAAAGGAATTTTACAACAAAAAAGGGTACAATACTTACAAAAATAAATACTTCTTTAAAAGAACATAGGCTCCCTTCGTTTCAGCTTCTGCACAGCTTCTACTTAAAAGAAACTGATTGTTTGCCGAACGGGATGATTCTGGACAGCTTCTTCTACAATTAGAAGCCGCACTCTATATAGAATCAGAATCCGACTGAAACCTAATTCTCGCTGATTCTTACCAGCCTGGTCCGGAATCTAGAAGTCGCAGTCAGCTCGACCCGATTTTGCCACAATCAGAAGCATCTTCTCCCAGAATTTAGAATTTATTATCCAGAAGCTGAAACGAATTGAGCCTATATATAGTAGTGGTGAAAGATGCACTCTCCATCTTCTTGATCTTTGTCCACCTCTCTTTAAATCCCTCCATAACAAACAAATTAACTACTAAAAAAAATGCAATATTCAACCCAACAACCTTCCATTCATTCCTTTTATGATGTGCTACCGAGGTACATGCAAACAACGATAAAGTGTAACATCCCAAAAATTTTAATAAAGTAAAAATGTATATTTTAAATTTGGATATAATTATTTCTAAGTTTTCTTGGCATTATTGATTTTATTTGGATTTTCTTTGGATTTATGCATTGAGTGAAAAATCCATAAAAAGAATTAAGGAATGGATAATGGTAAAAAGACAAAAAGGTAAAAGTAAAATTTTGAAAAAATGTATATTAAAATTTTTACATCTCAGGTAAACTTTTTACCTAGTAAAATTAATTTTACTGCACAGTAAGAATAATTAATAATTGAAAAGACAATCTTTGACTAAGAACAACAAACAGTTGGAATTAATGAAAAGTCTGAACACCTTATCTCGTTCTAAGAAAATTACCATAACACCCTCAAAGCAGTAGTTACCTGGTAAAAAATTAAAAATTAATAAAATCATTTGAAGCTTTTAAAAATTCAAAAACAGAATCATTGAAAATTTGAAAATTGGAATGTCAGAATTTTATGAAAATAATTATTCAAATTTTTGACTGGAAATTTTATGTAAGAATTTATAGCTCATTTACAACTCATACGAAAATTTTGAAAAATAAATAATATTATTTACATACTTAAATAAATAAAAATCTGAAAAGGAATTTCTGAGCAGTCATCAATGTCAGAATTTTTAATAATTCCCTGTAGAACTTTTTAGCCCAAAACTTTTACTGGAGATAGTACATTAACTGGAGACCTTAGTTAAAAATCCTTGAAAGATTGGGCGGTGATTTGGTATCCGTTTTAATGCCATGACCGAGCTGTCCAGAAATTCCTCCCTTCCCTTATCTCTTTTCTCTATCTATGGCAAGTGGGCCTACCCACTGTTGGACTCGATTTTGCCAGGCGAAATCGGGGTTTCTCTTCTCTAGCCACTGCCCAGTGGGACCTGACCCCACATGGAAGTCTCCCCTGCCCGTCTGTTCACCTCTTTCTTTAGCCGAAGCAACCAACTCATCTCCCGTTCCATTCTCTGTCCGATTCTTCAGCCACAGCGATTGAGACCTGTCGTATTCAATGCTTGAGCACAGCTGTGGCATCACCCTCCCGTCTTAGAGCTTGCCACAGTAGATTTCAGCTCCTTCCGCGAAATTTCCTCCTCTGTCGGATTGCTGCCGCGACGGAGAAAACACTGCCCCAGCAGCTATTCCCTTCTGTTTTCCTTGCCACGGCAAACTCCTGGCAATGTAGGGCAGCGCCAAGTTCACCTCCCCTCTGCCAAATTGCTGCTGTGGCACTGATTTCTCGCCTGTTTCGCTGCAACGGCACATCCTGGGCACAAGGTTTCTGTAATATCGCGAAAACTCGCCCCAACCTTTGTGCCTTCAGATGGGCGTGCTGGGGCCGTTTGGCAGGTATCCGCAGATGAGGTTTGTCTATCTGGGAGGTTGTGGGGTAAGGTTTTGGGTTGGGAGGGGTATTTTTGGAATTTCCCCTCTCTACCCACTTTCCACCTAACCCCACCTCCCTATTCATTTGTGGCTGCCATTGCTTTCCCCATTGCCAGCCTTGCCGATTTTTCTTGGGTTTCCTAGTGCCAGCCGAGCCTTGCCCAGCCTGCCGGCGCTTGTCCCAGGCGCTGCCATTCGTGTGAAGCCCCTTCTTTCTGCTAAGACACCTGGTCTGCCGAATCCAGCCGCGTTTCCCTTCCCTGCTCTGCCGAATCCAGCCGAGTTCCCCTTCCCTGCCCTGCCGACTCTAGTTGAGCTCCTCTCCCTGCGCCTCCTCTCTGCTCTGGCCGGGCTGCCCACCTGGATCGACGCCTTCCCCTACTTTTCTTGGTTGCTTTGCCCATGAGGGGCGGCGCCCGGCTACCGGCAACAGCTCCCTGCGCCCCCAAGCCCGGCATTGCCTTGCTCCTCTCTGGCCGGCGGTGCCCTCCCGAAAGCGGCATCGGCGATGATGATAGTGAGCAGCTCCCTCACCTCCCTCCTTCCTCCATGGATTGGTTTTTAAGGTATTTTAGATTGGGTATTTTCGGTGCTTGCTAGGTGTTTGATGAAATGCCTAGCTAGGGTTTTTATGAGAATGATTTGATTTTGCATGCTTTTGCTGTGTCCCAGTGATTCATGTGTGCATGATTAAGTGCTGAGGTTGATCCTTATGCGCGATTATTAGAAATGGATTCTTTAGTGGGTTGGGTGTACTGGTGTTTTGAAGCATAGGGTCAGAGAGTTGTGTATGCACATGATGCTTGTATAGATGTGTAGACATGGTTATAGATTTCATTATGTGATTCATGTCCAAATTTAGCTACAGGCAGATGGTTACTCATCATTAGATTGCATATGCTTTTATTCATATCTCTTGTGTGTTGTGGTTTAGCAAAAATCTTTTATTACTGCTAGCGATCCTACTCTTTGCGCACTGATTCAATGTTTCGTGCTCATAGAAATGCTAGTAATGAGGTACAGTGAAAATGGTCCTATGTTGGGCTTGTATGTGTGGTTTAAAATGTATGGGTAAAGCACATAAAAGGTTTAAGGTTTATTTATACCATAGTATTATGTTAATTGTAATCACTCCCGAATTAAGCATGGCACTATCTGCTTTTGTTGTATGTTACTCTTGTAATTATTAAAACGGAAATTGTTTACCTGTGTAGCGATTACATGACTAAAGATGAGCTGAGAACAGGTCATGCTGTTATTTCAAATTTTTAGGATTCCATAAGCACCATAATATGCTTGTCATTGCATTACTCAAGTAAATCTGCTTTTAGACCTCTAATTCCTAACCAAGGTTTAGGTATGGTCTGCAATGTGAATGTCATGAATAACTAGCAGTGTATGTTATTAAATTAGTCTTCAGTCTTTACTCATACTAGATTTTCAAGTTGTTTGAAATGTTGATTAAAGATATATATATATGAGTGATTAGTATTTATCTCTAGTGATGGGTAATAAAAGGGGTAGTAGGAGAAGATTAAAAGCAGAAGACGGTGGTCTTCTTGCTCCCTTATCTAATCTGCCCTTCTCTTTGATTTCATTAGATGGCAGCCCGTCGATTGCAAGCTCAAGAAGAGTGTCTTCGGGGGTGGTCTCGACCCCGCGTTGCCTCACGCGTCGGTAAAGGCAAGTACAACGAGTAGTGTGCCTAATTGAGATTGTTCATTGTTATTTATCTGTTTATGGCTAATTTCTAATGATTTTGGCAAGTATGAGTTATATTGGTGATCGTCCCTTCGAGGGCGTGATTAACTATTGAGTTCAGTGGTCACTAGTAAGCCTTAATCACAGTAAGTTCTTGTACCTTTGGTAATATTTGCAGTGAGTAGCGAGTATGGGGAGCGTGGTTAATTTACAAGAATTGTATAGCGTGCCCGTCTGGGAATGGGATTGAGTATGAGTACGAATCAATGTATTGCTGAATTTGGTGTATATATGTATGCTTGTTTGTCTTTGGTGGAAATGTGGGTTCAACGATAGCCTATTTATGTAAGTGCATACATTGGTGAGTCTTGTGTGTCTATGTGTATATGTATGTATTTACATATATGCTTATATATGTATGTGGTTATAGTAATGTTAGTGTTGGCAATGAATGAAAGGTTGCATTTTATTCGTGTTAATTGCATTTGTGCATTCATAATGGAAGAAGGCGACCCATTACGATCACGGACCTCTGTGTTCACACGTAGTGAACACGAAAGTCCTACCTCGTAGTCCCATTCATCGAGGTGAATGGGGCGAGACGAAGAAGTAGGCACCTTCCATCAGCGGGATGGAAGGGGCGTGAGGGTGCACACCGAGCGGGTGGGCACTCGGCGATGCGATGCGTGCATGGCAATGAGCATTCACGTGCATGGCAATGAGCATTCATGTGCATTGCATCTTTAATAATGAGTGTTGTGGTAAATGGCGTGTCATATGGATGGTGATTTTGGTAATTGAAGGTTGAGTCGTGGATTCAACCCAAAAAGGGGAGATTGAATTAAATTTGATGAATTAGTGCATTTCTTTGCCCTGCGAATTGTGTTGTATGAATATCGTGGAGTGAAGTCGAGTTATAAACTTATATGCAATAGATGAAAATGGTTTGAGTTGCAACGAGGGGTAGTTGAGTCGGGAGACATTGGGACGTAGAGTTAAGTAATGCTTCTTTGGTGTTGAATGGATTTATTATCAAGTTGATGGTTTGATCGCGATAATGTTCTTGTATGGTCAAGTTATTACTTTATACGCATATTGTCCGGATGTTGTTTCATTAATATTACTTGCTCTTCGGCTAAACACTTGTTACGCTTATAGTAAATTGGAATTGTTACCCTCATGTACTTTCTTTGAGTCATCGACTCACGCTTGTTTGTTGTGTTGTTGCAGTACTTTGAAACCGCATGCATGGGGAGTAATGCATCGCGTGCGATTTCATCACTACCACCTCATTTAAATTAACTTGTAAAGTCTGGCTGTAATTAATAAGGTTGTAGTCTTTGTTAAGTCGTGGAGAATTTATTACCGTCGATTGGATGTGTGATTGGTTAACTAAGGACCTGCTAGAATGATATCATATTATCGCAATATTTTACGTATCTTTGAGTGGATGTCCTCTGTTCTAGTGAGGTCATGCGAAATTTTGTAAATTTGGTAACTTAACTTTAAACTAGTTTAGAGATGTTCAAGGTCGATTTCAATCTTTTAGTAATGGTAAAGGTTTAGTGTTTCGATTCGTTGAGTTATTAGTTCAATTGGATTTCTTTGTCAAGTTTCATTTCTTGGGTCTTGATGGAGACACTCAGGCGATATGGTTCGAAGTGTTGTAGCGTCATTTAGGGTCTTTTGGTAGCATTCGGCGGTGCATTTGGCGTTTGGGTTATTCTGATTTGATGCCATTTCAACGCCACGCTCGTCCTTGGCCTATCCGCGCCTTGCTCTGTCTCATCTGGTACGAAAACACCGTCACCTCACACTAGCGAATAAGCGCCGGTGCAATTATCTACTCACATTCACATCTGTGACTTCATCCTCTAAGCGCCTATATATCTTGGATCGAGCTGCAATGAGCCACCCCCTCCCTTAGCTAGTCACAGACCCAAGCCTTAAAGCCAAAGCTCTTTTGTTCTTCGCTATTGCGGCAAAAACACGAAAAGGGAAAAATTCTCGATCAAGCTAATTCGGTCAACCATTCTTGAATTGCTTGAATCAGTAACACCCTAGTGCATTGTTAAGCTCTAACCAACTCTCATTTTCAGTTCTTCACTTTCGTAGCAGCGTCACCGTGCCTATCCTTCTTCCACAACACCGGCGATCGGTGGCGAACAACTCGATCAATTTTTATCGTGTTTTCGGGTAAAGCAGTGCTTACACCCCACTTATGCTCTAGGAGCTCTTGCGGTAGAAATCTGCCGAGATTTTGAGCCTCCACGGCGCATCCATGGCACCGCCACCCATCTGGTGGCGGCGCACTCCGGCCATTGCTCGAGGCAATTAACCCCATCGACATGAGCGCAATGGCCCACTAGTACTCTTGGAAGCCCCGGTGGCGGCTTTGCGCCCTGCGCCGTGTGACCTACCACAGCCCCTACTGCCCGCCCTCACCGCGCTAGGCCCCACCTTTCGATGGCTGTGGCTATGTCCAAAAGCTCACGCGCCAAATCGAAATACATCTTGATTCGGAAAGCGGGTTTCAATTTCTACTCGATTTTCTTAATGACCCAAAATTCAAACCGCATAACTTTTAAAGTATAACTCCTAATGAGATGAGGTAAATTTATATATTCATCTAAAATCTTGTAGATTATATATATTCAAAAATATTTTACAAATTATCACTGGGTAAAATTTAAATTCAAATCTAAAAAGGTCCAAATATATGCTATATATAAAATTTTTATAAAAAACTTAGAATGACCTGAAACTAATTTTAATTAAATCCTTATGCTTCCAGAAACCTAAATATATAAAAATATTTGAATTTCACTTATGTTTGAATCATTTTACGCAAAAGAATAACTTCAATGCTTTAAATATTCAAAAAAGAATAAATGGTACAAAAGAAATTTAAAGTAAATAAAAATTGGTTTCTAAATACTAGTATGATATTGGGCTGCTGAGAATATATATATATATATATATATGTGTGTGTGTGTGTGTGTGTGTGTGTTTGTGTGTGTATACATATATATATATATATGTATATATACATGTATATATACATATATATATGTATATATACATGTTATACATATATATATATATATATATATATATATATAAAATAACTGAACAAAGACATAAATATGTACCAAAATAAGTAAGTTATCACTATTGGAATATTTAAATGAAGTATTACATATATGCAGATATGATTTGTAAAAAGAGCACAAGTCTTATCTAAGTAAACAGATGTATATATATAGGTTATGAAAAGTAAGTCTTGGTTCATGAGAAACTGAATTCTAAATATCCTATATAATCAATTGTTTAAAAGAATCATTTCAATAAAGTCTTAATCAACATTTAACTAAATAGATGAAATTTTAGTACTTATATAAGTTATAACTTGTGCAAACAAACTTCAAATCTAATGAAACCAAATCCTAAGACTCGAAAAATAATGCCCTTGTTAGTTATGTAAAAATATCCTATATTTGAGCAAATTTGAATTAAGTTCATATTAGGCCTTACTGATCACTTACATAGAAAACATCTCGGATAATAGCCAAATATCACATAATCAACTTTAAAGCATTCTTAGAGTCCTTCCCTGCTAATGCCAGAAAAATGAGATAATAATCATGTAAGGTGCAGTCACAAAGTTAAAATGAAAACTGAACATTTATCACTAAACTTTAGAAACACTTAGACCTTTTTGGTAGCCCATAAAATATCTCGGCTAAATGGAAATGTTTATAGGAATGAACCAGAAACTCTCTTCATAATATGTACTAACATAATCTGGAAAATATTTTATTTAGAACTTGTTCTGTATATAAATCTTGTTTCTGCAAATACTATTCGTGAAATAGTCGCGTAGAAAACTAAGCCAACTAAGCAATTTTAGCGTCCTGTAGAATAACTCGTCTAAATGTAAATTTTTGGAAAGATCAGCGTAGAAATACTATTTGGAATATGAACTATCATATTTTAGCAAAATATATTATTACAACTTGTTTTTCATATAAATCTTGCTATCGCAGTACCCCTAAATGTTAATCAGTAACTTCTCCATTTTAGTCCGATTCCATATGACGTAATTTTTATAATGCTATATAAGCTTTTTCAGCAATGAGTATAATGTTTCATCTAAACACTAAAATTTATGAAATTAGCTTAGGAATGCTCTCCAAAGTATAGACTACCCTATTCGGAAGAAATAATCTTGTTTTGTCATGATTTGCATATAAATCCTGTTAGCAGGATAACCTAAAGTATTATGATTTCTGAAGTCGATAATTTGAATAAACGCATTGGGTAACAATGAAGAAATCTGTAGTTAAGTTATTTGTATCATTAGAACCTTCTTAAAAATCACCAATATATGCCCAGTTGCCTATCTTAGCATATCTATCATATTCAAAACCAATTTGTATGCAAGATCAATTAAGGAATTAGCTCTATTCGTGCATATCATTCAACAAGTAACTAATGTTCTAAATCTATTAATCTAAATATTTTTTGCATCTTAAATTCGAAATTATAAATATAAAATTTCATAAGTTTAGCTTCTTGAATTCGTAAAGCAAGAACGGATAATCTCTAAAGTAAATCGTGAATCACTCAGCTTGGAAGCTAATAACAATATGAATGCTGAATCAACCTAAAATATGAGAATATTTGTTGACGATTCGGGAACCAGTCCCTCGCCGAGCTTACTTGTTCAATGAGGGATCAACCTAAGGCCCTTTTTAGTGAAGGGTATAGCGTCAGGAGGGACCTGCGAGCTTAAGGCGATGTGAAGGGCGAGGTAGGGCAGCAGACAAAGAGCTTTTTACCTGGTTCAAGCCTCTCACGGGGAGATAATGACCCTCGTCCGGCCAAATCTTACTAGCTTCGAAGATGAGCTACAAAGGCTGTATGCTCGAGCACCGAGACTCCACACTCTCGCTCTTCAGATGTCTCGAATTACACTTAGCTGCTTGTTTGTGTTTTCGCTCTATGTTTGTGAGGGAGGAGTTATCTCAGAAAAAACACGGCCTATGTTACATGCGACGGGGGTTCTTATAGGCGATTAAAGGTGTACAACATTTATTGTGGAATGATGGGTGGCCACTGTGCTGGTCGTGGGCTCGACTGCTCCTTCGCTTTTTGCCATACCGCAACATCGGCGCAGTGGGCTTGAGACTTGGCCGGACGGTCCTGTGAGCCATCGAGCAATTAATGCCACGTCGTCCTTGTGAATCGCGCCCGGGCTTCTGGTTGACCCTGAGGCTCTTCTTTGGTCTTGGTCGCTAGCCGCACTTTCCCGAGCAAGCATGCTCGGGACGAAGCTTACATCGGATGAGGCGGACTCATGGGCGGTCTATCTGGAGACCTTCCCTGGGGGCAACGCCCAAGGGCGGACATGGTCGGCCGTTGACCAGCTGCCAAGGTACGGAGGTCGTCTATGGGAATTTCCCAATCCCCGACAACTAGCCCCCGAGGCTAAAGGGGAAAGATGCCCGGCCGGGCCTTCACCTTAAGCCTCTAAACCCATAGGGGGATTAGGGCCTTATAGTGAAAAAAACTACTGCGGCACCCGAGCAACACCTTGCTCGAGAAAAAGAATCTTGCGGCGAAGAACTACCGCAGCGTCCGAGCAATACTTGCTCGGGAAAAAGAATCTTGCGGTGAAGAACTACCGCAGCATCTGAGCAATGCTTGCTCGAGAAAAAGAGAATCTTGCGGCGAAGAACTACCGCAGCATCTGAGCAATGCTTGCTCGGGAAATGAGAATCTTATGGCGAAGAACTACCGCAGCATCTGAGCAACGCTTGCTCTGGGATGAGCATGTCCTGGTAGGGCCGAGCATCTCACTCGAGGCCTGACCAAAACAACGCTCAGGAACAAAGGCGAAAGGTCGCGATGGTTCATTCTCCACGAAGCCTTGCGGGTAGGGTTCTGACAGTTTTTTGGATATCGTGCCTTTTTTGGATATTTTTTGAAAACTAAGCCACCGCGCGTCGGTTCGCGAACGGGCGGGGCGGTTTTCGAACCCGTTCGACTTCTTCACCTATAAATACCAAGCGGGAACAACTCTGTAGACCTTCTTCCTCTTCAGCACCTTGCATTTGCACGAAAAGCTCTCCAGCCCTCCCGTCTACTCCCTGTCTCTGCGCTCCTTCCCCGGACCTTTTCAATGGCGAAATTCGGCCCGACCAAAATCACCGAGGAGAGACTTCAAGCACTTGAGGGCTTTGGATACCTCGACACAGGCACTGGCGGATCCCGTGGCGAAGCTCGGCCGGATGCGAGAGTGAGTTCACGGAATCGTGCTTCGCCCAATGCGAGTGCGAGATTACACATTTGAATCCAAATTCCATTCTCGTCTTGGCCATCTTCTCGCACCTTTGCGAGGCCTTTTCTTTCATTTTTTCTCCTTGTTCCGCACCGGCGCGGCTTCTCCTGCCGGTTCTTCATACTTTCGCCTACGGGCCCGTTGACCTTACGAGTACCCCTTCTTCTCCCTCAAAGACTCGGTGTTGGGTTGGGCCAACTGTTGGTTCTATCTGCGGATGGAGGAGGGAAACACGCTTCACTACTCCGGCAGGGCGGCACCCAGCGTCGAGACTCCGCGCTCGCCAGTGGAGGCCGAGGAGGAGCGGGCCTTGATGATGATCAATGAGGTCACGAACATAGGACTCACTGGTCGGGACATCGTCCGCAACTTTCTCCAGAACAGGGTGTCCCCTATGAGGAGGAGGGAGCATCCTTTCTTCGAGATCACTGGGTGGGTCAATCTCACCCGGGAGGCTAACTCTGGTAAGGGTCACGGTCTTGAGTGTTTCTTGACTCGTATGCACCGTTTATGTTCGTGCTGACCTTTTTTGTTGATCGGTGGCAGCCCCGAGCGCCGAATGGGTGGACAGGAGGGTCGCCGAGATGTTCGGCACGCCAAAGGGCAAAGAACTTGAGCCCAAGCGGCAGGTCCCGAGCAACGTGCTCGAGCGGACCGAAATGGTAAGTTCACCTTACGACTTTAGCTCGAGGAAAGGCGTCCCGAGCCCCTTCTGACGTTTTTTTCTTCCTTTGACAGGAGAAGCTCGCCCTCGAGCTGGCGGTGTCGGCCCTTCAACCTTTGGGGGCGACAAGGGGGTGGTGCTTCTGCCCGCCGCCAAGAGCAAGAAGGCGAAGGGCAAGAGGCAAGCTCGGCCGCCGCCACCTACATGCTCGACGAAAAGGCGGACAACCCCAACCAACAGCCCCCCGTGGTGCCACTTAGAGTACGCCGACAGGAAGGAGGTAGGTAGCCCGGACACTTGGATGAAAAATTTCACCGTGAGGAAGCCGGAGCTGATGGCCCGCTTGCAACAGATCGCGGAGAGAGCGAGATTGTCCAAGGAGGAGAGGAAGGAGGAAAGTCGCCTGTACGCCTGGATGGAGAACTACGGCCGGGAGAGCTTGTGGCGGCTCTCAGAAGAGGCGAGACTGACCGAAGACTTGGTGCAGGCCGAGCATAAGGCGCTGAAGGAGGAGCTCGCCGAGCTTAAGGCCAAGCTTAAGCAGGCCACCTCGGGCCAGTGGGCTGCGGAGCCCCGTGAAGAGGTTGAGGAGGACGATGAAGACGTGGTGCCTCTCAGAGCAAGGCGGGGGTGCACTTAGAAGACGCTGGTGGCCGTCGACATGGAGGCGGTCGACCCCCTCTTGACGAGGATCAGCGATGCCGCGAAGGCGAAGGCTGAGCTCGTGGTCGCCACGGCGGCCAACCCCACCGGCGGCGAAGACGAGGAGCTTGCCAAAGGTAGGCCTCGAACTCCGTCTTTTCTCTGCATTTTCTTTTCTTGCCTTGCTTTGCTTGCCCCTACCCGAGCTAACCCCACTCTACTGACGTGGCCGTGATAGCTCGTAGGGCCCCTCTGGATTGCAGGAGGATTGCTGACGAGATCCTTGACCGTGTCATAGAGAGGGAGCTCGTCCTTGCCGCCGACCTCGTGATGAGCGAGGCCGTCATCCTGGTGACGGCCGAGGAGCTTGACGAGGATGCTGAGCAAGGGGCTAAGGAACCCCTTGCCCTGGAGGGGCCAACCACCCACGGCGCGCTCCTGGCCCTCCCGAGCACGAAGGAGGCTCCAGCGGCCGAGGAGGACGACCTTGTTCTCCTGGGCGAGAAGGCTTCCTCGAAGAACATGAGATCCCCGGGCGAATCGCCCGCCCAGGATAACAGCGCGGAGCCCCCGAGCATGCAACACGCTCGGGAGGAGGCTTCACACGCCCCGAGTGGATCGCATGCTCGGGAGGGAGGCATGACGCCCCCGGGCGAACAACATGCCCAGGAGGAGGGATCGTCGTCCTCGAGCGACCTGCAGCCTTGGAAGGACCCTAGGGAGTACTCGGCCGCGCTTCTGGCCTGGGCGGAAGGTCGGGGCCCTCCGCTGGAGTCGCCCGACGCACGTATCGCGATGCTCCGAGGGGAGGACATTGCCAAGGTCTTCCGGGATAATATCTGTGCACGCCTTGGACGGGTAAGCATATTTTCTTTCTTATTGCGGACGTTTCTTTTTTCTGCCTCCTGGGAGGAAGGTGTCTGAAGTCCTACTCTTTTTCTTTGCTTGTCCGCGGTTTGTCAAAAAGACCATGCAGGACTTTGACTCGGCGACAGTCCCCCCTGAGGTCGTAGCCAGACGTAATGCTGAGTACGACGCTCGGATAACCGAGCTAGAGCGGTGCATAGAAGATCTCAAGGCCCGGGACGTGATAATTTTGGAAAGGTGCCGCCAGGCCGAGCAAAAAATTCATCAGTCGGAGGAAGACACCACCAAGGACAAGGGGAGAGTCCACGAGCTTGAGCAAGAGCTTGAGAAAGGGAGATAGCTGCTCGACCAAGAGAAGCAGCACTCCCAAATCCTTGAGTCGAAGGTGGCAGAGCTAGGCCGAGCTGCGCGGGAGGCCGTCGATCACGCTGATCAAAGCCAGGAGGAGATAGACCAACTCCGCCAAGAGGCCCGCGAAGCACGGGAGGCTCGGCGGAAGGTGATCGACCTTGAGGCCAAGATCGACAACTTGAGGCAGAAGCTCGCCGCTCAGCTTAGAGGGGCAAAGGCCAGCTTGTAGTCTTTTTTTCTTCTTTTTTTACTTCTTGACGATGCAAATAAAGCGCGTTTTCCCCTTAAGGGTTTTGTCTTCTTTCTTGTGTTTATCTGATCATTACCTGCAAGTAACAAACACGAGGCAAAGCAGCGAAGACTAGCAAAAGCTCTTACACTGGCGATATATGCCCACGAAAAAGATGAGACAGGACCACGAGCTAGAAACGAAGCGCTTAGCGATTATTTTGGAAAATTCGTTAGTGCGGTAGCTTGGCTCATTCCTATACCTAGCCCCTACTGCGAATGAAGGTCATGCACCTATGTTGCGAGCATGAGCTCGTTCGCAGGAGAGTTAGGAAGATGTGTGTCACTCGCCCGACCAGGTTACCGACTTCTCCGAGTTGCGAGCATGCGCCAGGTCGGGAGGAGAAAACGTGCAAGGCCTTAACTTCCCTGGCGCTTGGGACACATACCCCTAATTTGCGAGCATGGCCCTTGGCGAGGAAGAACGCGCGGTGGAGTGACAGAGTGTGCGACGACCAAACATGCGCAAATCAGACTAAAACTCTGGACCAGTTGAGAGGGTGTCTGTGTGCGACCGTATTCATGCAGCGAAAATCTACTGCGGATCATAGTCGGCTTATGGAGACTGAAACCTCTGGCGGCAAGTTTTAGGGACTGGGTGTTGGTCGTGGTACTCTGCACGCTCGTGCGCGCGCTGGCTCGAACTTAGGATAAAGACGCTTTGGACTGGATGTTCCCGCCTGACGCGTTTGTCCCATCACTAAGACTGAGAGGAAAAAGTATGCCCTTGTGCGAGACTGAGTCGGCTTACCAACGGGTATTGACCTTGAAATCATTCACAAAATCTTGGAGGCAACAGACTTTGCGTCGGCGGGAACCGAGTTTTCCCAGAGAAAAGATTGCTTAGGCAAGCGCGATGTACAGAAGTAAATACAGGTTTAGACAAAAAATTTACGCAGCTGGTCGATGTTCCAGGAGCTCGCGAGCACCCGACCATCATCCATTGCTAGGCGGACAGCCCCCGGGCGTGCCATCGAAACGACCGTGAACGGACCTTCCCACCTGGTGGAGAGCTTGTTGGCCTTCGACGTGTCCTGAATTCGACATAGGACAAGGTCGCCAACTTGCAAAGTCCTGGGCCGAATCGACTTAGCGGCATGCCGACGAGAGCTTGGAGATAGGCGGCGGGTCGCGGCGCCCTCGCGCCTCCTCGTGGTCGAGGTCAGAGGCGCTCGAGCTCTTGGTCGGCCTTCTCGGCGAGGTGCACCCTTTGGGATCGGCACAACCGTGGCGGGGCGGCCTCTGCACCATAGGCAGTGGAAGGGTGTTTCACCCGTTGCCAGGCTCGTCGTAGTGCGGACAGACCACAGGACAGAGGGAAGCTCGTCCACCCAAGACATGCCGCGCCGGGTGAGGTCTTTGAAAACCCTCCTTTTGATCCCTTGAAGGATTTGGCCGTTTGCTCGCTCGGCCGCTCCATTGCTCTGCGGATGAGCTCTGAGCGAAAGCAGATCTTTGTCCGATGTCTTGATGAGGCTTGGAACGACTCACTAGTGAAGCGGAGTGCCATTGTCCGTGATGAGGCGGTTGGGAACTCCAAAGCGCCTGCGTTCTTGTGGAAAAATCTCTTGGTTGCTTGAGCCGAAATGGTTGAGACTAACTCAGCCTCGATCCACTTAGAGAAAGTGTCGACAGCTACGAGCAAGAACCTACAACACTTTCGACCACGGGGAAAAGGTCCGAGGATATCGGCCCCGGTCGAAACGGCCATGAGAGAGGATAGTTTGGGCGCCGTCTGCCTGGTGCGCCTTGCGAGCATGGAACGGCATGCGACAAGTCGCCACGAGCGCCCGAGCGTCGGCTAAGGCCGTTGGCCAATAGTATCCCAGCCGGAAGGCTTTGCTCACAAGCGTTCGAAAGGACGAGTGAGCTCCGCACACTTCCTCATGGATATCTCTGAGAAGGAAATTGCCCTCTTCCCGAGATACACACTTGGAGAGGACTCCAAGTACCCCTTTGCGGTATAAGGAGCCCTCTATCAACTTATATGGAGAGGACCGCCTTATAAGCCGGGAACGCTCGGTTTCTTCCTCAGGCAGTGTCCCATGGGCAAGATACTGGACGAATGGCGTCATCCGACTGCACCTGCTCGAGTAAGGAGATGTTACTGCACATCTTGATTGCCTCCTCTCAGAGAGGAATGGAGGGCTTCTTGAGATGCTCGACTAAGCGCCCTACTAGGCGGGCATCGAAAGGGTGCCTCCTCTACAGAGGGAATGGAGGGCTTATGCAGATGCTCAACGAGCGCCCCCGGAGGGGTGGGCATCTACATGGAACCGACCTTGCAAAGGTGGTCGCCCAGAGAATTATCCTTCCTGGGGATGTAGAGTACTTGAAATTTCTAAAGTGCCGCTCCATCTTCCTCACTTCAACTAGGTAAGCGCCATTCAGATTATCGAAACACCGATACTCCTTGTTAACACGGTTGATGACCAAGCTGAGTCGCCTCTTCTGATCGATCTTTGGACTTGGCGCCTTGCGCTTCGCTGACCCGCCAAGAGGCATTCATACTCCGCGCGTTGTTGGTCGCGATGAAGTGCAAGCGGATGGCGTATTGGGCGGGTCCCTTGAGGGACACCAACACGACTCCAGCCCGGCGTTCGAAAGCTCGGGATCCGTCAAAGAACAAGGTCCAGTGACCCTCCCCATACCTGTCGAGCTTGGCAGCGGGTGGCACTGGATTTGTCCATTCTGCTACGAAGTTCGCCAGGATCTGGGATTTGATCACCGTGCGAGCCGAGAATTGGATATCGAACTCAGCGAGCTCCATAGCCCACTTTGCTATCCGGCCATAGGCGTCTTGATTTCTTAGGATCTCCCGAAGCGGAAAACTAGTTGGAATGATGATTTTATGAGCTTGAAAGTAGTGGCGTACCTTTCTTGAAGCCACGAGCAGCGTGTATAAGAGCTTTTGGACCTCAGGGTACCACTCCTTCGGTCCGTGCAAGACCTCGCTGATGTAGTATATTGGCCGCTGCGCCCCTTCTCGCTCGACCGCCAGCACCGCGCTTACGGCCTGGGGGGTTGCCGCGAGATACAGCATAAGCTCTTCCCTCGACCTCGGCGTGGCCAAGACAGGAGAGCTAGACAGGTACCGCTTTAGCTCCTCAAAGGAGCGGTTAGCTTCTTCTGTCCATACAAAGCCTTCGTGCCTGCGGAGCGCCTTGAAGAAAGGCAGCCCACGCTCGCCCAACCGGGAAATAATGTAACTCAGAGCCGCCATGCGTCCGGTCAGGGTCTGGACCTCCTTTACGCAGCTCGGAGGCCGCATCCTTTCTATAGCTTCGATCTTTTCCGGATTTGCCCCTATGCCTTGAGGCCTAATCAGGTAGCCAAGCACCTTGCCCGCCTTTACACCGAAGACACATTTCTCTGGATTTAAATTTATCGATGTCTATTGAGATTACAAAATGTTTCCTCAAGGTCAGCTACATGACCCGAGGCAAACTTACTTTTCACCACAATATCATGTACATACACCTCCAAGTTCCGACCTATCTGATCAGGGAAGGTCTTCTGCATTAGGCGCTGGAAGGTTGCCCCGGCATTCCTCAGACTGAAAGACATGGTCCTATAGCAGAATGTGCCAAACGGCGTAATAAAGGAGGTGTTCTCTTTGTCCCCAGGGGATAAGCTAATCTGGTGATAGCCCGAGTAGGCATCCAGAAAACTCATCGCATGGGATTCTGCCGTCGCGTCGACCAACTGGTCTATGCGCAGTAGTGGAAAGTTGTCTTTTGGGCAGGCGGCGTTTAAGCCACTGTGGTCGATACACATGCGCCATTTGCCACCCTTTTTCTTGACAATGACCAGGTTTGCCAACCATTCTGAATGCTCGACTTCACGGACGAAATCGGCTTTGAGAAGCTTGTCGAGTTCATCCCGGATGATTGCTTGCTTTTCCGGGGAAAAATGCCTGAGCTTCTGCCACATAGGTCTTTTGTCAGGTCGAATAGCTAGCCTGTGCTCGATTACTCCCCATGGGACCCCGTGCATGTCGGACGATTCCCAAGCGAACACGTCCGCGCTCCTCTGGAGGAAAGTAATAAGCTCGAGTTCCTGTTTGGGGTCTAAGAAAGACCCCAAATGCAAAACCTTGGACGGGTCCCCACTGCTCAGGAGACCGCCTTGGTTCCTCCCCCGGGTTGGAGGGCAATTTTCGGCCGGGAATACATCGGCCCTTGGTCGGGACCACGCTGAGGTAGCTGCCCGACCATGTCGAGCGACTTCTTGTCGCAATTTAAGGCCGCCCTGTGGTCTTCCTTGATGACGATGACACCCTTCGGCCTAGGGACCTTTAGACATTGGTAAGCGTGATGCGTGGCAGGACATTGGTAAGCGTGATACGTGGCAGCCATGAACTTGGACAGAGCTGGCCTGCCGAGGATGGCATTATAGGCTGACTAGAAGTCGACGACCTCAAAAGTGATCCTCTCAGTTCGGAAGTTGCTGATGCTTCCGAACGTTACGGGCAAGACGATCTAGCCAAGGGGCTTGATCGAGGTGCCCGGGACGATCCCGAAGAACGGTACTGCTATGCTCTTGATCTTGGACCGAGGAACCTGCATCTCGTCCAGGACCCTAGTGGATATGAGATCCAGGGAGCTCCTGCCATCGATGAAGACTCGCCCCACCTTGGCTTGCTGATGGTCGGGCTCACGACCAACGGGAGCTTCTAGGGCTTGGCCATTTTGAGGGGACAATCGTCCTTGGAGAAAATGACGGACAGCTCGGACAACTTGAGCTGTTGCACGGGGGGCCTACCCTGGGCGATGTGGTGCACCTCCCGTGCTGCCTCCTTCAGGTCCCTGCGGGACTTGTACATCGAGGAACCCCCAAATATGACGGCTATGTGGTTACGGGGTTCCTGGTAATCCATGCCATCGTCCTCGCCTACGGGACCTTTGCCCTTGCCGCTCTCCCCCTTTGCCCGGGAGCGTGGGCATGGGACCCTTGCCGTTGTAGAACTGCTCCAGTTGGAATGCCCAGGTTCTACAATGGTGAAGGTCGTGCCCGGCCACCTGATGGAGCGGACAATATCGGTCGTCCGAAGGAGCACTCCCTCCCTCACGACCTTGATCGCTGCGACCTTGGTCATTACGTCGCGGTGGTGGTCGGCCCCTCCCGCCCTAGGTGGCTAGGCCAGGGGAGCCCGCGGCGGGCGATGCTCGACAGCGGCCACCATGCCCGGCACAGATGACCTTTTCTTCTTCTTGATCTTCTTCCCCACGGAGCCCGAGTGCTTCTTGCTCGAGGAGTCCTCCAAGCTCGGCTGAGGCGGATCGGGAACAATTCGTTGGCCGAAAGGTCTGGATGAAGCTCCAGATCTTGCGTGAAGTGGACGTCCCGAACCCCGAACTTGAAGGCCCAGACGACCGCCTCATCCGAAATGCTCGGAATAGAATTCCTCACCTTTATGAACCTTTGGATGAAGTGTCGCAAGGACTCTTTTTTGGTCTGGATTAGACGCTCAATGTCGCACTCCTTGCCCGGGCTAGTGTAGCAGCTCTGGAAGTTTGCCTAGAGCGCCTCACTGAGCTTCCCCCATGAACGGATCGAGCCCTCCCTCTGGTTGAAGAGCCACGTCCTGGCGGACCCGTCGAGGACCGTGGGGAGGTAGTTGGCCATGACCGCCTCATCCCCCCAGCTGCCGGGATAGCGGTGGAGTAGATCAAGAGAAACTCGTCCAGGTTCTGGGTCCCGTTGAACCTTTCGATGTGGCCGGGCTTGAACTTGCTCAGCCACAAAACGTCACGGAGGGACACCGAAAAGGCCTGGCACCCGAATAACGGGCTGTCATGGCGACCCCTCCGGTCGCAGCGACCATGACGGTTGCCATTGAGATGGTCCCTTGCGTGCGGATCAAGGCGAGAGAACACCCCTCCTTGCCGGTGCGACGAAGGCTACCCCGAGGTAGATTACTCGGTAAGCCCGCGAGGCAGATCGGGAACCGCTCCGAGCGTCCCCGTGGCACCAATCTCGCTTCCCACGGCCCTCCCGAGTAGGACTTCGGGAGGTGCCGCGACGGGGGCGAACAGGGGGATGGCGCTTATGTTCCTGGGAAGAACTCCAGGTATCTTCATCGCCAGGGGCCCCTGGAGCTCCCATATCGGTAGCGAGCTTCTCTAAATTTTCAACCACGACCACGCCCATGGCCTCCTTGCCCGCATCACCGGCGAAGTTTCAGAGATTGCACACGACAGCCGCCATGGCCCGCAGCCGCCCAACGCTCTGGGGGCGGCGGGGGGCAACCTTGGCCGGCGATCGCGCACATGCTCCGGGGAGCGATGCTCACCAAGGGCCTCGCGAGCTGGGCCTTCAGCCTCGGCGACCACCTTCCCGCGAGCCCGACGTTGGATGCTCACCAGGGTCCTGTCCAGGGACAACTCCGGACGATTTTCAACTGCCTCGCGCTGACGGTGAAGAGCGGCTCTCGAAGATTCGACTTCCAGGGTCTCTTCCCTTCCTGCCATGTTGACATGACGGGAGCATCGGAACCGCGAGGGCGACATCATAGTGTCTTCACGCGACGCGGTCTCAAAACTACTCTCCGGATGGTTAGGGATGTCCAGACCGTCACAGAGGTCATCAGGTTCCTCCTCACTAGCGAGGGAATCATGTTGCGAGTGAAGGAAACGCCCTCGCGCCGCAGCCACCGGGGAAAGACTCCCAGACTCGGTGTGGCCTTCTGGGTCAGCCACACCAGCCTCGCCCGCACTGGCATAGCACGCGTCGTCGTCCTCCACGTCATCGAAGACGCAGAGGTCTTGATTATCTTGAGAGTTTGGCATCCTCAGGGATTCTCCGTGAAAGGACTCAGTCGATCCCCACAGACGGCGCCAGCTGTCGATGATTCGGGAACCGGTCTCTCGCCGAGCTTACTTGTTGAATGAGGGATCAACCTAAGGCCCCTTTTCCGCAAAGGGTATAGCGTCCGAGGACCTGCCAAGCTTAGGAACGTGTGAAGGACGAGGTAGGGCAACAAACAGAGAGCTTTTTTACCCTGGTTCAGGCCTCTCACGGGGGAGATAACAGCCCTACGTCCAGCAAATCTTACTAGCTTCCGAAGATGAGCTACAAGCTGTATGCTTAGGAGCACCAGGACTCCCCACACTCTCGCTCTTACAGATGTCTCGAATTACACTTAGCTGATTGTTTGTGTTTTTGCGCTCTGTGTTTGTGAGGGGGAGGAGTTATCTCAGGAAAAAAAACCTAGCCTATGTTACATGCGACGGGAGTTCTTATAGGCGATTAAAGGTGTACAACATTTATTATGGAATGACGGGTGGCCACTATGCTGGTCGTGGGCTCGACTGCTTCTTCGCTTTTTGCCATACCGCAACGTCGGCATAGTGGGCTTGAGACGTGACCGGACGGTCCTATGAGCCGTTGAGAAATGAATGCTACGTCGTCCTCGTGAATCGCGCCCAGGCTTCTGGTTGACCCTGAGGCTCTTCTTTGGTCTTGGTCGCTAGCCGCACTTTCCCGAGCAAGCACGCTCGGGGACGAGCTTTACATCGGATGAGGCAGACTCGTAGGCCGGTCTATCCGGAGACCTTCCCAGGGGGCAACGCCCAAGGGCGAACATGGTCAGCCACTGACCAGCTGCTGGGGTACGGAGGTCGTCTATGGGAATTTCCCAATCCCCGACAATATTGAATCATCTAATTCAAACCCTATAATATTTCTATTTTCTTCAGTGAGCCTTTATTCGGTGTTCAGTCTGTTCTTTTTGCCATATATTGATATTTGCTTCTTATTGCTTTTATTCGATAGCGACGTGTAGAACCCAACGCCTCTGTCTCTGTCGTTGCCATTGTTAGCCGCAATCCTCGACTTTGTCGAAAAACAAAGATTAAGCAAGGCAAGCACCCTTTGATCATATTTATCCTAGTATTTAATTGTTCTTTTGTTTATCAAATGGTTTCATGCATGTGTTTATTTTCTGTAAATTCGCTATTTTGTGGTGCTGATAGATATTCCTGTTGTCTCATGAAACCTCCTTGATAAGTATGGACATGTGAACCTTGATAACTATAGATTAAGGGTAAAATCCTCATATGCCACTAAAAGTTTACCTCATCCCTTATTTGCCACTCATTGTGTCAATGACATGTGGGCCCTGATCCCACATGTCATTGACACATTTTGGGACTTCCCCAATTTACAATGGCAAATAAGGAATTAATACATAGATTAAAGATAGGCAATACTTAATGTCATCGTGGGTATATATGTTTACATATTATCCATGCTTAGCCATCCTTTAGAATCAACGATGTAGATGATCATATCAAAATGGTTTCCTGAGAATATAAAATGGTTGGAAATGACATTGTTGGTGGCTGGTATTTTATTAAAGACCCAAAATAAAACTATGGTTGTGACGTAGGTGATTATTGGCAATAGCCGGATATGCAAAGGGAATTGCATGTAGTGTAGGGTGAAGTACCGTCCGTGTCGGATTAAGGACCGAACATCATGTTGTATGATCCAAGATATATTCATACAAACCACAAGTGCTAGGATGGGGCAGCCTTAAACTAATTAAGTTAGCTAGTTTAACTTTGCATTTATGGAAGGCGGGAGCTAGCATAGGCATTCTTTTCTAGGTCTGCATGTAGGAGTTTCTACTTACCAATGCAACGGTGTACGCTATGCTATGGGGAGTTCCATCATTTCTATGCTCTGAGTTCTCTTGCCATAGTATGAGTTAATGTCCCGGGCTGGTGCGAAGTTAACCTAGGTAATGTAAAGGTTTTCATCA
Source organism: Guadua angustifolia (assembly GCA_036346375.1). NCBI lineage: Eukaryota > Viridiplantae > Streptophyta > Magnoliopsida > Poales > Poaceae > Guadua > Guadua angustifolia. Next base: position 35,189,243 of record CM070512.1, on the reverse strand, counting down.
TGAACATTCTAGCCACACGCTAATAGTGCGTGAAATATGCGGCAAAAAGAAAAGATCATGACTTGTGGGTAAAGTTGTACACCTCTGTAGAGTATAAATCTAATCGATTAGCCGTACACACGGTCATGGGAGTTTTGGTGAACTGATGCATGTTAGATATTTTATTATTTTCAAAAGGGCTTGTTTTCATTTGTTTTGCAACTGTTGCTTTATGTCAAAGGGCCGACATTAATATATTTCATGATTGGATTGTTCGTCGCTCGCGAAGGGCTGTGAGTATTACTTATGCTTTATTTATTTCTTATCAGTCAAGCTTGCTCTTATAAATTCCGTTTGCAAATGATAATTAATTTACAAATTCAATTTTGCTTTATGCAAATAACTGTAGTAGCCTCCTTTGACTTGGCCTGTATTTATGCATTTGTAAATACCACCTTTAAGTCTTGCTGAGTACGAAAGTACTCACCCTTGCTTAATTTATTGTTTTAGGTGAATAAAGTTAGCGAAGCTTTGAAGGTTTGTTTTTATCGCAAGATGTGGGATCTTTATTGACGTGATCATTCTAGGGATTTATGCCTTGTCAGTTGCCTGCGGGTTGGATGGGCACACTATAAGACTTTGCCTCTATGCTGCTATATACTCTGAGTTGTAAGATTTCTTTGTATATTAGTTTTTGCTTTAATAATGTGATGTGTGGTTGTGATTCCAATTGTTGTAAATGTACGTACTAGCTACGGATTCAGGGACTAGTACTGTATGCACATGAGATTTTCATTTTTGTATTCTATGCGAAAATAGGGGTCGTTTCAGGAAGCCAAAGGTTTGATGAGCAAAGCTCGATAGCAGAGCAATGGTGTTGGTTGAGATGGTGCATGGGAAGACTTTGTCAAAGTTAAGAGTATAGCACGAGCTAAGTCCAATAATAATAACTTGACATACTAATCAATATTATTTTTATCTGTCGTGAGGTACCGACTTTTGACTAGCATTGGAAAAATTCTGACGCTCCAAATGAGAACCTAGAGCTTGTTTGGTTTGTTTCTAATGGTTAACAATATTTTCCTTACCAAAATTTGATATTATTGACAAAATTTAATAAATATTTGATTTGCTATCAAATTTTGATAAGATTCTCTTCTTTTTGATTTTTTAGTTTATTTTCTTTCCAACCTTTAGCAAAAAAAATACTAGTTAATTTAGTGCCTGTTTGGTAGAGCTCCAGATCCCAACTTCACTTGAGATCACATACTTGTAGACTAAAATAAAATGAATTAAGTTTAATTTTTGGTCTAAAATGTAAATAAAATGATTCATCTAAACACTCTTAATGTACTCACAGCTTCAGCTCCTTAAAACTGATGGGACTAGGAATACCTAGCTCTATTAGAGTTAGAGCCCTACCAAACACACCCTTGGTGATCAAATTTAACTGACGTTGGTGAGGCAAATTTACCATCTAAGGCTATTCACAGTGCATTGTATCTTATCACAATATCCAAAGCTGCCATATCATATGATATTATAGAACATACAACTATCCCAATGCATGGTATCATGGATTGTTTCTTAGTCCCCACAAGATAATTAAATGCTAGATGTGTATGAGAGTATGAATTGTGGGCCACTTAGATGATTCAAGTTTCAATGTCTATGATTTCGTGCCCAAGTGGTATCTTCCTCAGGGCATCCGCAATGGTTAAAGACAATTGCTCTCTATAGTAAGATCCATGTCATCTATATACCACGCTATAGTAAACCCTTGCAATGGTGAATCTATATAGATGTCTATAGCTGTTTTTAATTAATAGAGCGTTCTCTCTCTCTCTTTCTTCATTTAATTAATAGACAATCTACAGGTCCATAGATAGCAGCGCTCTCTCTCTTTATTTAATTGTTTGCCACATAGGATAAATGCTGATATTGACTTCTTATAGATAGCTGACTAGACACCATTGTGGTTGCCCTCAAGATACAGCTTTCTTCTCTCCCCTCTTAACTCTCTTGCCACATCATCAAAAATGCTTATGTGGCATGCATTAAATGGGTATGTTACCATGCACTGGGAATAGCCTAACCAAACAATCCCTAGCCTTCTTGTAGAGGATCCAGAATTCCAGATCCCACGTGACAAACCGATCACTCGACCAATCCAGAGAACACCGTGACCTCCCGACATCCCACCCCATCGCCCGTAATTCGTTTGCTTTACCGTAACCAAATACAACTCGAAATCCAAATTGGCTACGTGAAGCTCGCTAGCTCCGCCACCGCCGCCGTGGTTGTTGGTGGGGATGGCGGAGGCGACAGAGGGGGCGCCCAGCTGGCACGGGAGGATGGTGGGGGCGCGGGAGGCGACGGGTGCGACGCGGGAACGTGGTGGTGTCCATCGTGGGCACGAGGTGCTTGGCCTCCACTACAAGAATCGGGGAAAATTCGTGGGCCAAAACCCACGAATTTGAAATAAAACCCATGAATTTAACTTAAATTAGTAGGTAAACCGTCAATTTAGTTCACGAATTTAACTCGACGAAATTAATCAATTAAATTAGTGGATGCTTACAATTTAAATTAAATTAAATGGTTCTTGAAAAACCCACAATTTAATGTTAAATTGTAATGAAAAACCCACAATTTAATCATAAATCAAATGAAATGAAAAAAACCCACAATTTAATCTGTTAAATTCGTGGGGTTTTCATTTCACAATTTAATGACATTATACACAAAATATATATATATATATATATATATATATATATTTAAGATTATATATATATTTAATAGTTATATATATATATTTTAACGTTTTATATATATATATCACACTCAATATCGATCACGTATATATATATATATATCGATATGCATCTCATTGAACACAACCATCGAATCAGCATTTGAATTCCACTGGTTTACAAAACAGTTTTAGATATCAAACCGATTCACTAAGGTCACGAATTTATCAGACATTTATACAAAAAAAATATATATCCATATCGATATCACACTCAATACATATAACCACTTAAATCAGTATCTCTTCACAATTGAAATGAGACTTAGTCCTGCTAAGGAGCAAAGGAATTGCTCTAATCATCTAGCAAGTATGAACAGAGCAAGTTCAGGGCTTCGAGCAACAAAAATAAGCTTCTCACCATAAGTTAAGAAAACTCATGTTAACGGTTTATTTCAAACTGAACACGATACATGATCTGAGACTTAACGGTATGTACCGATACATGATACAAACTCCTATTTCGGTTTATTTCAACGGTTTATTTCATGATACATGAACACGATACATGATCTGAGACTTAACGGTATGTACGATACAATCTGAGACTTAACGGTTTATTTCAAACTGAACTTGATACATGATACAAACTCCTCTTCCAGATAACTGCTGGGGAGCTTATGTTGGTGCAATCCATCTTCTTGGTATCCCATACACGAACCTAATACATGATACAGACTTAACGGTTTATTTCAAACTGAATTCCTGCTCCTTTCCTTTCTACATAAGACAACATATAGATGTAACAGCAAAACAAATAGATCCAGTTTTTCTAGTATTCAACAAAGTGGCATTGGAACAAAATTTGCAAGATACTCACCATGGAATCATCAGATGATGTTGCCATCTTTCCAACCTCTGATACACACTTAAAAATTGTGAAATTCACATTGAAACATGAGCATCAGATTGTCGGTGAGAAAAAAATCGTTGTTCAGAGATAGTACCAGTCAACTGAAGTAGCTTCACCCTCATGGCCTTCTAAAATTATAGGGCCACTCTCAGGTTGATCCACCTATGTCAGTGAAAACAGTATTAGCATAAATAGAATAGAATGTAACAGAGCACGTAATGCGCATGCAACAAGTAACAAATGAGCACAAGCAAAAAAAAAGGTATATGCAACAATGTACTGGCACCACAAGCGCACACTCAATTGCTAATTTGGTATTTTTTTTCGATAAAGGAAGCTTTTATTAATCTTAGTAAATTACATCAAGGTGATACAATTATACTAAGAAGACTCCCGGCCTCTACACAGCTAGAGTGTACACAGCCAAACACACACACACAAGAAAAGACAAAGGAACCGTCGCGGCAAACTACATCACGCAATATTGTCTTCAAGACTATCCACCATCATAGCAACACTTGGACCGCAATAAAAACTCTCTAATGACAACGCCTCCAAGAAGGACTCGATACGCACACGCACCGCCATTGTCATGATCCAACCAGTGAAGGCTAGACCAAAGGTTTTCACCTCGGAGAGTAAATCTTCAGACTACAAAACAATGCCTTCAACAAGACCATTGCCAGGCACAACCAACTAAGGTCAGACCTAGGGATTTCTCCCTGAAGTCGAAGTACCGGAGATCCCAATGTTGCAACCACCCTCATTCCGAGCTAGTGCCGCCATACCACTTAATCTTAGCCAATAGCAACGGCCATCTTCTCAAGGCCAGACAAACAATTTTTAGATGTTCGACTCTACGATGACAGATTCGCGAGCTAGCCAATAGGCACACGATCATCAAGTCCATAGAGTGCATCTAAAAAATGAGTTGTATCGCCTAAGAAAAGCGAATCCGCGAATCGATGCTAAGATGACATAGGTCAAAAGAAATGTATGAACAACGCTAGTAAGAGATGAAGACGCTGAAGCGAAGAGTAGTTACCTAGATCGCCCGTCATCCACAAGTTGCCGAAGCCAGCCACCAGCACCAGTGTTAGCAACAACAAGTGAGGGGATCCAACCTAAACCACCATAAGGCACCGAGGGGCCAGCAGCTGCCACCGCCCACCACCACCGGCGGCGGAGGTGGTGTATCTGGCCGTGGGCGCCAGATCCGGCCCTCGGCAGCATCGGATCCCGAGCCTTGACTCCAATCGGCGGACGCAGAACACCCATGCATTATCGCCGCGTCTCGCAGATGCCATCGCCGTGCTCGTAGCACGCGCCGCACCACCGCGCCTCGGCTTCCGCATCGCCGCCATGCGTTCGAAGTCGCCCGGTCCACCTCGCTTACGCGCACGAAGCGCCAGCGACCGGCCTCTCCTCCCGTGGCACGAAGCCGCTGCCGGCGCGGCGTGACGCGGTCTCCACATCTGGGTCGCGAGCCGTGCGCAGTCTCGAACGCACGAAGTGTCTCCGCCTCGCACTGCGCCGGCCGCACCGCGCTCGAAGTCGCGTCGTCGCTCCGGTCGCCGGCCGCCTGGCCTCGCGCTCGAAGCCGCGCGCCGCTTGAAGGCCCGCGCTGCCGATCCGCGCTTGAAGGCCCGCGCGCGCTGCCGAGCCGTGCATGAAGGCCAGCGCCGCCGAGCTTGAAGACTTGGCCGTCGGGAGCACACGCGAAAGGATGCCATAGATTTACGAAAGTACTTTCCATAAGGAATCTGCTCATACAATTGCAGCGGTGCGGCGCAATGGCGGCGCAGCGGCTGCGCTATGGCGGGGCAGGCGGCCCACGGCGGCTGGATGCGGCGGCTTGGGGGAGACCCTATCAATTGCTAATTTGGTATACGTCCTTGGTCGCAGGTTATTGATACCTGTCATCGTTAAAGGAGAACAAATGGTCGCAGGTTGCGTTGTCGAGTATGATGTCACTAAGAGATTTAGTTGAACCCTCAGCGTAGTTCGCCAGATGATATTGCAGGCTTGAATGTCTCAGAAACAGCAGCTCTAGTCCTACGCTTGGCACCAACAGCTTGTTCACTGAAAACAAAAGCATAAGCAATGCATGCTCTTGTTAGTGGATCAACACACAATCTGCTTGGTATGCAATGCTGGAGAAAATGTAATACTAATTCGAGCAAACAAAAGCAATTAAGCTAGTAGTGAGTATTTCCGAATGCCAATGCAGAGCATCTAAGCACCAAGAATTTGCTCTCTGCTATTTATCATACCAATGCAGGGCATCTAAGCACCAAGACATACAATCTAATTTCCAAATTCTGATAGCTCAAAAACTCATCAGCATTCATCAAAAGCAGCTACAACAGATCATGTTAAGATGGCAATTCTCAGAACATTGATCAGCTTTCAAGTTATCAATCACAAGGCATTGGTAAATTATCTACTTCAGTAGGTGAGCAAATGGGAGGAGCTATCCCTACCGGAGATGACAAGAACAAGAAAATATTTGGAGGCGGCGGCAGAGATAGGGATGAAAAGGCAAGCGATAGCATCAGCGAGGACCGGGGAGGAGGCGAGCAGCAAAAGCAAGAGGGTGGAGGGGTCGCGAGTGGACCTTGCCGGCTAACACCTAAATTTTGCTATGGCCAACTGAGAGAGCAGCGAGTGTATCACTGTAAGGTTCAATACCCCTTTTCTCCATCGCTTCAATCTGGAAACCACAAGAATATGACATATGTGCTAAAATAATAATAGAACAGGTAAAGTTCAACTCTGCATAATAGATTTCATGGATAGTAAGACAATGATTAACATTACAGTATCTCTTCGCAAAAATCAAGGTTTCACAAAATAATTGGTGTGCATAATCATCAGCTTAGTTACCACAATATGCTTTCAGGTAACTGGATATATCATAATCCCCTTAAAAAAATTGGATATATCGTAAGTGGCAGCGAGCTATCGGTAGCATACCGCTTTGATGGCATGTGCGACACCTTTCCTAGTGATCACAGTCTTGATAAAACCATCGTATGTAAATTTTGACGGTCGCAATCCAATCTTCTGCATCTGGGAAGAAAAGTTAGCATTCGACGTAGACATCAGAGCTCTCTGATGTGACCTTCAAGTCACCAACAAAGTTTGTAAGCATGTGAAAAGTTTTTATGTAAATGCTTTCACCATTAAAATAAGGGAAACTTGCAAATTTCCCACTCGGCATTACCTTTTCCACTAATTATAGCAGAAAACGTGAAAAACATTGAACAAATTAAGACATAGTTGCTAGCATGCATACCCACATGTTAGCGATTAATTTAAAAGGAAACTTATTTGCAGGCCCACAAATGTTTATGGAATAATGCTTCACGTAGAAATGGACTCCATCCTCTGTGTTTGCGACTATCTTATGAAGGTGAAATCAAAAGCACAAAATTAGATGAACAAAGGTCCAGTAAACTTGACTGAGGTCTTCTGTTCATAAAATGATGAACTTCCTATGCTAAGATCAAACAGGTACAGCAGATGAAACAAAGAAAGCAAATGGAATGTTACTATACTGTGCCTCAACCATCCAAAAGAAAGAATAGTTCAAAATTTCAATGGAATAAAGGAAATACTTACGGTAAAGTTTAACACAAAGACTGCATAGCCGTAATATAGATTAGCCAACAAAACATTATATATTTATTACCTCTAGAAATAACTGCTCAGCTAACAGGCACTCAGGCAGTTGTTAAGTTGCACACACGCATGTATAATATCATTGAAAGACCACCGCAAAAAATTTCTTATTGCAACAGGTGCAAATCTTAATGTCTTTGTCATCCTCCCACTGTCTAGTTCAAACTTATCAGAAAGATTGTCGCCTGGAACAAGATTGTCGCCTGAAACAAGACTGAAAGTAAATAAGATTAAGAGGTAGTCACATGGATACAGTTATGCACAAAAAAGAACTAAAAATCAATACAATAAAATGTTATTTGAAAAAATAAGGACCAAAAACTCTAACAATATAATGGTTATAGCCACAACAGGGAATGAGGGAAGTCTGATGAACTAACACTTCTTGTTCATATGAAAAAGAACTTCTGAAGATAATAAATAGGCATATTGAGCGTTTGTTGATACAGACCTTCAGAAGCTCGCAGTATGTTATTTCAGACTTCCCAAAAAGATGACTTTCCATTTTCTCTAGACAGCATCTAACATCATTCAGATTTCCTGTACTTCCGCAGGCACTTAAAAAGATGTTAAAAACAGGCAAAGCACTGTGAGTGCTTTCTTTTTCCCATAGAAGAGCCAACCAATGAAGTGCCTACATTGGAAAGATGATTGTGAACAACTTGTAAACTGCTAGGGGCTAAAACAAATCTCCAGTAAAAACAGATAGTCTAAATGGCATTATTCAACGAGCTAGTAAACTAGTCTAAATGGCATTATTCAACGAGCTAGTAAACATATGACATAACACATGAGCATAAATGAAAGAAAAATTAAATTGTAAAGAATTGCAGACTGCATCTACAGGAAAAAGAAAGAAATGAGTAGCTGAATAACTGAAGTTCGGCATACCCAAAACATAAATATTCAAAATTTTAGTTTCTAAAAGCAATATGATCTCAAAATAAAGAAAATAAATAAAAGTACACTACAACAAGGTTGCTAAATTTCCTCAGTCCAGATCATGGCTATGTATGCTTAAGCTTTGATGAATTGGCCTCAGGATTCATCTGATAATTTATTCAAGAGTCCTCAAGTGATACTAGTTGGAACTCTTAATGAAGTATTTCAAATCCTACCAAGACAGAAGATCCTTTCTTCACTTGTACTTTGATGCTGAATCCAATTGACCTTGCTCCAATTAATATCAAAAACATGGAACCTGCTCATAAGAAAATAAGGGAAAAGCGATTCATGTATTCACTCAAATTGGTCTCGAACAAATAATCAAGGATACCCTGGAAATTGTAGAAGAGTACTAGGGAAAGTCTTCCCCTACTTCAAAAGAAGTAAACTAGGTTTTGGCATATGAAAAGAATACTTCTATGATAGAATGGGCAAAAACAAATAAGATCATGTCTGATTAACATAACACATTATACATTTTGTAACTACGAGTGTTAGCCACTAGTCAAGTTGAGACAATTTACAATCAAGTCCAAAAGTCATAGCCAAGACATTAACCTTTATTTCAGTTAACTCAGTACACTGATTCAAGGAATTATTCAGTTAATGATTACAATACATTATACAACAAAAGTACATCACAAATAATTCCATACCAGTCGCCTGGAAATCGTAGACAGTGAGCCGTATTAGCTTTTCCTTTGGTTATTTTATTATCTATAAAGTAGATGAGTGTGAAAGGTGTGTTAGGTAGTGTAAAGAAAAAACAACAGAAGAATAAACATCATTTCTGAACTTACAGAAGCTTCCACAAGACGATGGTACATGGTGAGGCCCACATGGACAGCAAATAGGCACTTGTGCAAGCCAATGTAGAGGAAAAGGTGAGCATCATAAGGAGATTATAAATGATATCCAGATGTAGAAGTTATAACACAAACAAAGGCATGTTGGTATATGTGCCTTTGTGTTCGTTAATACTAGCATATCCCCCGCACTTTACTGCCAGGTCACTTAAATGATGCCTACTGCCAATCAACAATTCTAGACTAAAAATTTCTGAAGGGTGCAATACAAACGTGTCTTTTTAGGAAAGAGTTACCTTTTCAAGAAAAGATGTTTACATTTTAACTAAATTCTACCATTTCAACAAAAATGTGGCAAACAAAAACATCTCTTAAATATTTAAGATCTAATGGTTAGCATGGGAACATGGCACAGTACAGCTTACTGAAAATTATAAATCACTTTCGTCACAACTTAATTAATATAGTAGATACCAACAAACATTATCCATATATGAGCAAAATGCATGTATGCATTTTGATTAAACTGATACATGCAAAACATGTTGTACTACCTAAGGATGAACTGATGAAGTATGAACTCAAGATACATTTAACTATGGATGAAGCATGTTAGACCTCCATGTGACAATAGCCTGTATATATCAGATTATCAGCATATGGATCGTGTGTTAGCACAGTAGCAGTGAGCTGCGAGCTGCACATTGCACACATAATTCGCTCCCAGTGAATCTGTAGGCAAAACTACCATGTTGAAATATGTATCCCTCATGAATTAATGGAGTAATTTCAAGAAGATTAAGAATTCTACTATTGGTCCAACTCTGCACGAGCAAAATGAAAATTGAAGGAAATTTTATTGGTTTGGTTTTCAAAGTCCTTGTTTCCAGTGCACCACCAACTGTTGTAAAGCCCCACAGTCACATTACGGATTTTGGAAGCATTTCCAAGGAAACCAATTTGTGCTCTAGAAGTAAACGAAGTAATGGCGCATGAGATAATTCCGGACATATAACCAAACATAAGCAATTAGAACTCTATCTAAACCTCGCCTAATTTGCTCCTGCCTTATGTGAATCTCTAACTGGAGGAAGAACAGCCGAGGATCGGCCGGCGCCACTCACCGTGAGGTTCTCGCTGCTAGTGAAGACCCGTGCGTCGCGGTGGGTCCGGGATGGGGCGGCGGCGTGAGGGCGTCATGGGGTTTGGGAGGCGAGGGCGTTATGGGGTTCGGGCGGCGGGTGGCGCTGGGGTTCGGGAGGGCGAGGGCGTCATGGGGTTTAAGGCGCGGCGGGCGGGAGGGCGCGGCCGATGGCGCGGGCAAGCGAGGCCGGGGTCGCGGTCGCCGGGCACGTGTGCGGCGGTGCTGGGTGATGCGGTGATCGAGCGAAGACAGATCGAGCTAGCTAGGTCGGAGACGCAGGCGGGTTACCATAGTAGATTAAATTGTGGGCTACGGCCCACGAATTTAAATTCATGGGTATTTACGTAAACTGACGAATTTAAATTATAAATTCGTGGGTATTTTTTTGGCCCACGAATTTAATTAAATATGTGGGTTTTTTGTAAACCGACGAATTTAAATCTGTAAATTCGTGGGTTCTTTTTTTGACCCACGAATTTTTCACTGTTTCTTGTAGTGTCCCTTAAGCCTTCCGCACCACCGGCTGGCTTGCGGGGTCCCTCGACGTCGCCGCCGCCGGCTGCACCACGCTCTACTGCATGTTCCTCCTCGTCAGTACCTTACACTCCTTCCTCTTTACTTTCATTTCGTGTGTGGCTGTTTCTTTCCTGTACATGGTGATACGCTTGCCTAACCAGGATGCTCGCATACTTGGCCACCATTGATCATTCTAGGGTATTTTTATGTGCTTTTCCCTAAATATTTTCGGAATTGCTACGGCCTGCAGCCTGCAATGCGTTCAGCTTATACAGATTCGAATGGAGGTGACTGTTCATGAAAATTTGGATTGCATTCGTGTTTAAACTTCCGCAAGATTCAATCAAAGGCTAAAGGCTATGGTAGTGACAGGGTTAGTTGCCGCCGTTATTTAGCATAAGAATTTTTATGCTCTGGTTTAGGGTAGTACGTAATTACAAGTGGGGACCTCCTATGCTAAACTCTAATAGGAGCAGGTTTTGACGCTTTCTGTTTTTTTCCCCTATCTAAAGTATGATTCCACAATGTGTCCAATATAAGAAGAACAATCTCTGAGATTAGGTCATGTTTTGCCAAAACAGGTCGCAAGTTTTGCAACTATCATCTGAGCGACTTGGTCATGTGTTTTTAGGACGCATTATGGATACAATATTGTTCTAGTTAGCTGTGATTGCTGATGAAATGAATGTTGTTGGAATGTATGATGAATTGATGATGGTAATTGCCTTGGTTTAGGGAGGCAGTTCTGTTGGGTGTCATGCTAGTGTGGGCTCCAGCTATTACATTTGGATTGCAATGAGTGGGGTAAATATTTTTCTTAGATAGGTTTTAAAATCGTAGGTTGTTTGGTAGGTCGTGTAAATATAACTAGCAAAGAATGGTTTAGGGAACGAAGTTTCTTTCATGTGTAACGGGCTAACATATTTATACACAGGAGTCTGAAGATGCTTGTTGTGATGTGATATGAGGGGTGTTTGTTTTTACTGTGCACCCTTCAGTATTTTAAATTTGAGTGCATGATTTCTGTTAAATAGGGCAAGGCTATCAAGCTTTTTCTTGGTGAAGAACATTGTTGAGCAGGCTGCTGTCAGGGATGTGCAGGAGGCTTGTGTGCATGATGATACAATAACTCTTGATTTTTTTTGGCCTCATTTGTCTCTACTGTACTGTTCAGCTGTGTGAAAACAGCATGCATACACGATTTGTTGTCAAATTGCAGGCTACATTCTCCCCAAGCTGTAAGCAAAGGTGCATCACTGTGTTTCATGTGCAATCCATGCTCACAGTGCCTGGGTGTGCTCTCGTGAGAACAGGAGAAACCGTGAGCCTCTGCAGTGTTTTAGGCATAGGGTATGATATTAATTGCCTAAAAAGTTTTAATTGTCAATCTTCTCTGTTATTGTCTGTGGTAGCTTATATCTATATGTGAGTAACATGCCCTTGTGTTGTCAGATTGTTCATCTGATCTCTGTTGAATTGTCTTATTAGTCATCATATATCAGTTTGCTACCCCATCTTGTTTGTTAAAATGCTATGCCAAGTTTTTGCCTGCCATGTATTCTTATGTTCATTTTGGAGTTCACGTAACAGGTGCTGCTTCATTTTACTCAATGGTTGATTACTCGATTTTGTATTTTATATGATTTTAAATAACTGTTTGAAGTGACAATGCTATTGAAAGTCATTGCAGCGTCAACTGCTTACTAACCTTCGCTTCATTTTTTCCCACACTTTCCACTCTTTATACATTTTTTACGTATTTGCAAGTTGCCCTTTTATAGATGTTGCATTCATTGTGGTTGTGTTGCAATGGATGCGTACAAGTTGCCCTTTTATAGGCGTTGCATTCATTGTGGTTGTGTTGCAATGGATGCGTCAACAAAAGTGTAAATGGACATGTGTTGGTGCATTGCAGGCTTATGTTTGATGGCTGACAACATGTTAGTAATCAGTTCCTAAGTGAACTCACTGTTTATGTTCACTGAAAATTACAGTTGGATGCCTTTTATAGTTAAACAAACAGAAATGACTTCTTGTATTTATATGGTTGTTTGCATTTATATATGGATTTTCTGTCTATAGCAAAGTAAGATATCAACATATTTTTAAACTTCTACATATATTCCAGACGTATTTTGATATATATCGAGTGAGCATGTTTTGATGTTTAGAATTGTCCACTAACATTAGTGTACTAGACGTCTACCTCTGTGATAAAATAATCCCTAATCTGCAATATGTATCTTCACCTTGTGAGCGATATATATGCCTTATAATATTTGGTATTTGAAGTGGTTATATATCATTATTGAGCTTCTCTAGCTGTGGGCTCCTAGGCATTAGAAAGAGCATTATGATATGACTGTCATATTGTGCTGTTCTGTTCTGTCCTTTTTAATAAATTGCAGCATATGTATGGATAAGCTTTTGTGTAAATGTTCATTTATGAAGTCAACATTCTGCATGCTGCTTTATTCGCTACGTCATTATCTACGTACTTCATGTCATTATCTAACTACTTCAAGACTGCACGTCTGCACTCTACACAGAGTGAAGGCAGAGGAGTTTCATGATGACATTCTTTTCTGGCTAGAGTCTCTTTAAATTGTTTTGCCTCTTTGTACATATTGTAAATACACAGTAACCCTTATTTATCTATAATATAGCATTAAACTATGAACGAAATACCACTATAGCAGTAGGAGACATGCACCGCACATCAACCTTGGCTGTTATATTTTGGCCATCGCTCCTTCAATATATGAGAGGGCCGCCCAGAGATTTGTTTTTTTTTTACAAAACAGATAATCTTTTTTAACAGGGCGTTTGATTTAGGCCGGGGAGAGAGATCAAAAGGGGAGAAATGAAAAATACTCTATTTTTCAAAATTTAAAAGAAGGGATGAAAAGACTGATGAATTAGATAATCGTTCGGTTGAGGAGCAACCTTCTAAGTACCTTTCATATTAGCTTATATCATTATGCCAGGTGATCATCCCAAAAATAGAAAGAAAATGTAATCAATTATAAACAAGCAAGAAAGCATATATGGACAGTTAAATGTTGATTCAGAGGAGGAATATAAGCTAAAGCCGGCCAGTACCTCTTCAGTCTTCATATGGAGGGCTAAATCAAATTAACAGTTAAATGGTTTGGATAATCATTAAATGCCTTCCGAACGGCGGACTCTGCCAGTTTCACGAAAATTAAGAGTTAAATGGTTTGGATAATCATTAAATGCCTTCCGAACAGCAACCTCTGCTTCTGTTTCATAATTGCTGGGTGGGTTCATCACCATAATGCCTCCATCTTAAGAAAAATGTAACAATGTACTCAATTCTTGCTTTACCTGCTGATTATTTAATTGCATTTGCTATTAAGTCTTGCTGAGTACCAATGTACTCAATTCTTGCTTTACCTGCTGTCTCAGAAGATGAAGAAGCAGCCTTGCCAGACGACGCATATTTTCAGTACTGTCGTGGGAGTTTAGATGACGACTTTTTCTTCTAGGTGTTTCCCCAGTCTAATGCCTGCGGGTTGTAGGGGCAATCCACTGGGTTTTGGTTTTTCCGCTGCAGTGTTGTTGCTACTTTATTATTCCTAAGTGTTGTAAAAATTTGTTCTGTATAATTAATCGTTTGCAGGTTATAAATACCCTGTTGGTTGTGATATTATTGTTGTAAACATGTGTGTGCTAGCTACTGATCCAGGGACTAGTACTGTATACACATGGAGGTTCTGTTCATTGAGCGGGTCTCACAAAGATTGGTATCGAGCCATAGAGATCTAGAGGAAACCTCGGGAGTCAGGGTTGTTAGTAAAAATCTAAAACTTAATTTGTGTTAAGTTAGAAATTCACCTCACTACTAATAATGGAACTTAGCATAATCGCTAATTTTCTTATTTGTGGTCTCTTTGCTTTCATAATTATGTATGTTAATCTTGCCTTCCTCTTTATTTTATTATTGTAGATGGCAAGATTTGTGCCCTGTCATGAATCGACAGGTGTGGAGTCGACAGGGATGATGGAAGCATTAAGTAGTCTGCTGATGACATTAGTATGGATTTCATCACTGGTTTGCCCCGAACTCAAAAGGGAAATGATTCCATTTGGGTAATTGTCGATCGATTGACAAAAGTAGCTCATTTTATTCTGTCGAACAATTTATTCGGGGATAAATTGGCTGAACTTTATATCGACCATATTGTGCGTTTGCGAGTCCCAAAACAATTGTGTCCGATCGTGGCTCACATTCACATCTCGCTTTTGGGAGAAATTGCATGGTATGCTAGGAACCAAACTGAATTTCAATCTGACCTATCATCCTCAAACCGATGGGCAAACCGAAAGAACAAATCGATATTGGAAGATATGTTAAGAGCACGTGTGTTATCTTATAGCACCAATCGGGAAAAGAGTTTGGCATTTGCGGAATTTTAGTATAACAATAGTTTTCAAGCAAGTCTGCAAATGTCACCGCTTGAAGCTCTTTATGGGAGAAAGTGTAGAACACCTTTGTTTTGGTCAGAGACTGGAGAGAGGCAATTCTTTGGTCCAGATCTCATACAAGAAGCCCAAGAGCATGTAGATTTGATAAGAAGCCGATTAAGAGAAGCTCAATCTCGTCAGAAAAGTTATGCCGACAATCGTCGACGTGACTTGAGTTTTGAAGTTGACGATCATGTCTATCTTAAAGTCTCGCCACTTCGTGGTGTTCGCCGTTTCCAAATTCGTGGTAAGTTGGCGCCACGATACATCGGGCCATATCGTATCCTTGAGAAGATGGGCGAAAAGGCGTATAAACTGGAATTGCCACCTCAACTATCCAGTGTTCATAATGTCTTTCATGTATCACAATTAAGAAAATGTCTTCGTCTTCCTTCTGAACTTACCCAACTAGAAGAAATTGATTTGCAACCAGATTTGACTTATCGGGAACGTCCGATTAGAATCCTAGAAGAAACTGAACGCCGCACTCGCAACAAGTCTCACAAGATGATTAAAGTGCAATGGAGTAATCATTCTGAAGATGAGGCAACCTGGGAGCAGGAAGATCGACTCAGGAAGGAATTTCCCGAGTTCTTTCAGGAGTAGTTTCCTTTAGACCTGCCAAATCTCGGGGTCGAGATTTTTGTAAGGGGGGTAGATCTGTAACAGCCCAGAAATTTAGGAACAGTAAAACATGGTATTTAAATTCGAATGTGAATATTTTCAGTTTGTTCATAATGTCTTTGATTTTATTTGGAGTTATTGAATTCTTATTATGCGTTTGAGTTGCAATAAAAGTCAAATAAAGAATGCAAAGAAGAAAATGCAAAAGAAACAAAAAGTGAAAAATTGGAAAATTTAATAGGAGAATCCAGAACTTGTAAATCAGCCATTCAATTTTTCAAATGAAATTCATGCCTAAGAAATTTGGAAAGAAAATGGTAGAACAAATTTTTGTTTCCAAATCATGCATTGTCAGAATTTGTGCAAAATATTGGAACAACAAATGGAGTTGAGAAAATTATTATGAAAATATAATTACCATATCTACACATAGTAAAAATATAATAAAATAATAAAAGGGTTTGAGAATTATTAAAATTCGAAAGCAGAAAACTTGGCAAAAAGGAAAATTCAATGTCAGAATTTTAATTAAATAATGGCTCGAGTAATTGAGCTGAAAATTTTACATCAGAATCCATAGCCCAAATCCAATTGAAAAACAAAATTTCAAAAATAATAGAATTCATTTGAATTCAAATAAAATTCGAAGACAGAGACTAGAGATTGAAATAGCCACTATTGAAAGAATTTTTATAAAATCTCAGTAGCTTGGATAAACCTCAAATTTTTACCAGGAGGTGAATACTGGTTGCAGAACACGGTCAAAAATTTTCACCATTATCTGTATCCATTTGGCCTTCACCAAAAATCGAGAGAGAGGAAGAAATTGACATCCAACCACTCTGTTCTTTTAAATTTGGTCACCGACTTGTGGGCCAATCCAATTTCTGTTCCGTTTTCTTTGGGCAAAGGAGAAGCTCTCAGCCATCGACAAGCGGTCCCTGACCCAGCCGTCAGACTCTTCTTCTCCTCACCTTCCGCTCGGTCCACAGGAGCAGGAGACGAACTCTCCAGCGAGTTGAACGCAATGAGTTGATTCATGAACCCGGTGTCACTTTCGGTCGTTCCCCTGCGTCACCCTTCCTCAGCGTCGCACGGCTCAAGCCACGAGTCCCGCAGCCCATGCCTTCGCCATTAGCGTCCTCGCCAACTCCCGTCCTTCAGAACCGAAGTATGGCGATGATTGCCGCGCGTCCCAGCCTCCACAGCACGCCCGAAACCACTACAAAGTCTTCTCCTAGCCGCATTAGCACTCTTTCCCCTTTCCCTTCGTCAGTCTCTTGGCTCTTTCTTCTTTCTTGCTGCTACCGTTCGCAGAGAGCCAGGGAAAGGGGGAAACCGCGAATCAAGCCGAGCAAAGGGTAAGCCATGAAATCGACCCCACCCAAAGCTTCAAGGTGCATCCTAGAGTACTAATCAAGCCTCAATTCCAAACCATTCTGTTGCAGTTCGTCGGATTCCGCCGGTCATCTTCTCCGTCTCAGGCGCTCCGTGGGCAGGCCATTCGGCTTCGTCACCGGCGCCGATTCCAGGTAAAACCGAACCCCCACACCTCAGTGATGCTTACCGTGTACTCGACCGAACCAGTGGACCGCCGGAGTAGAGCTTTCCGCCGGAATCCATGGCGGCGGCAGCGTGCGTGGGCGACCATTGCCGGCCGTCCGGAGCGAATGAGTACCACCCTAGACTCCCTTGCCGCTGAAGGTCTAGCTGCCACCCATTCGGCGTTCCGTAATTGCCGTTCGCCGGCGAGGCCGTGAACCACCCTGCTTTTGATCAATGACCTTGGTCCCGATGGCGATGGTTGAATCGGTTTTTGCGAATAGGAAAGCGCCATTTAGGAAGGAAAACGTATTTTTGTTTTTGGAAGGTTTTAGTTTTTAGGATTTTGTATCCGAATAAACTTGAGTATGGAATATCTTGTGATTTAGAAATCCAATTCGAATGAAATAAATTTGTAAATTCATGTAAAATCCGGAAGAATTAGAATATGCAAAAATATTGTTAGAAGAATTACTGTATGAATTATAGTAAATGAAATACTTGAGAAGAGCTTTATGTTGTAAGGAATAAATAATTTTTACTTTAGGCAAAATAAAGAATAATGAATTTTCAGGAAATCCTGATGCTGTCAATAGCTCAAAAATATAAAATAGTGATGTTCAAGTTAAGTTGCTCCATTAGTATAATGAATCTTTAAATGAACATGTTATATATATAATTGTATATATGCATATAAAGATTAAAGTAAATAGTGGCTTTAGTAAAATAGAAATGTTATATGATCAGAAATTAGAAAATGCAATTGGAGTTAAATCTGTGTAGGCATTAAAATTTAGATGAAAAACTTTAGTTATTCATGTATGCTCTTGCATACGTAACCACATATGCTAGTATGCATATATATGATGATTCATATATAGATTCTAGCAATGTGAGTGCTGTCAATAACTAGAATTCTATTAAAACGTTGCTTTGACTCTGAATCCAATCAAAAGGGACGAAGGATCTGTCTAGGCCTGAATTGATTAAATCATTAAATCTTAATCAATCTTTGCATCTTGAATTCGAAAATATAAATAAAAGAAATTACAAATCTTTGTATCTTGAATTCGTAAAATAAAAATAATGAATTCAATTAAGCAACTCTGTTTTATGTATTCAATTTTATTTGTTTTGGCTATCTACTTTCTTTTTGCCTCTTTTAGTTGCTAATTGCTGCTTTTCTGCCTTATTGCGCGACGTGTAGACGTTGACGAGCCTGTCGCGGAGGAAGATCCCGAAGCTGATCCTGAGATTGATCTTGACAGTGCTGAGCAAGGCAAGCAAATCCTTGATCATGTTGAGCCCGATAATTTACCTACAATATGTTGTTTTTGCAACTGTATATTGCATCCGAGTAATTCTCCGTAAAACAGCTATATTGGGTAGAACAGTTAGTTATCCCTGTGTAATTATGGTTTTCCTTTAATCATTATGACATGAGAACCTTGTAACCATATGTATGGGTTAGACATAAACTAATGTCACTGTGGTTATAACCGTTAGATATAATATCTGCTTAGCCATGCTTAACGCTAAAATGATTCAGTTTCAAACTGTTTATTCAACCAATTGCCATTTTAAAAGGGTGCTATTAGTTTACTAAAAACTCCAACTAAAACTATGATTTGGA
Organism: Guadua angustifolia; assembly: GCA_036346375.1. NCBI lineage: Eukaryota > Viridiplantae > Streptophyta > Magnoliopsida > Poales > Poaceae > Guadua > Guadua angustifolia. The sequence continues at coordinate 35,170,214 of CM070512.1, read as the reverse complement.
TGTGGGCGACTATTGGCAATAGCCGGGCGTGCAAAAAGGGTCTGCACGTAGTGTAGGGTGAAGTGTCGCCCACGTCGCTTTAAGGACTGAGCAATGGGACGCTATTGATCCAAGAATTCCGTACAACCACGAGGTCCGGTATGGGACGGCCATAGCTTATTAAGTTATTTAGACATGGCTTTGCTCATTGGTAGGCGGGAGCTATGCACGTGTTTTCGGTCAGTCTACCGACGGGTATTCGGTCAGTCTACTTGCTAATGCAACGGTGTACGCCTTGCCATGGACAGAGACGTGGTGTTGTGTGTGATACATGTGGATCCACGGCTTGGGTGAGTGTCTCTGTTTTCAGGGCGAGGGTTAACGTCCCGGGCTGGTGTAAAGTCATGTTTAGATAATGTAACGGCTATGTATGATCGCCTTGCTGGCACACCAAAGGAAGTGTGTCATATGGCCTAGCAAAAAGGGTGGATCATTCCTTGTGGGTAAAGTTGTACACCTCTGCAGAGTTTAAAATCTAATTAATTAGCCGCGCTCGAGGTCATGAGCACTTGGTGAAGTCATTCCAATGTTAGACTTTGTTAATTTTCAAAACTGAAGTTTCGTTTGAAATCGGTTTTAGCAACCTGTTTTATGTCGAAGGAATCGACATGTATGTGTCGCTACGGGTAGGCGGTTGAGCAATATGATTTACTTTTCGTAATTACTTATTCTTTCGCAATTGTTTTTAAATGCAATTGCAATCTAATACTAGTTTATGCTTTATTGTTTTTAGCAAACGCAAAATAACTAGAGCCTATCCTTGTTTAAGCCTCGCATGATTATTTAATTGCATTTGCTATTAAGTCTTCTTTGAGTACCAATGTACTCAATTCTTGCTTTACCTATTGTCTCGAGAAGATGAAGAAGCAGCCTTGCCGAACAGACGATATTTTGAAGATCGTGGGAGTTTAGATGACGACTTTTTCTTCTAGGTGTTTCCCAGTCTAATGCTGCGGGTTGTAGGGGCAATCCATTGGGTTTTGGTTTTTCCGCTGCGGTGTTGTTGCTACTTTATTATTCCTAAGTGTTGTAAAATTTGTTACAGATAATTAATCGCTTGCAGGTTATAAATACCTGTTGGTTGTGATATTATTGTTGTAAACATGTGTGTGCTAGCTACTGATCCAGGGACTAGTACTGTATACACATGGAGGTTCCTGTTCAGCTGAACGGGGTCTCACAACATTTATTTAAGATGTTTTCAGTGACTTCGGTCAAATGAGGTGGACACCTATCTTTATAGCCAAATAATCTCATGTTAAGCAATTCTTTAGAGTAATAGTCAGAAAGAGGTTGTAGCTCATAAACACCACCAGCATGTTTTGCAACACCCTTTTTGCGGGTGGTGGTGATTATCTTGCTTCCACAATTACCATCAGGCAAAGCAAGTTTGATAATATCCCACGCCTGCTCTTCCCATATATCATCAATCACACATAAGCACCTACATGAAAGAGAGAAACCAATTGATTCAGCAATGAACAAGTACGCAAACGACAAATCAATTACGCCCACCCCAACACATCATAGAAACAAGGAGCCAAGAGGATGAGCACCTGAGCCGATCCTAGGAACCCTGGGATTCAAACCGAGATGGCAGAGATGTTAAACAACCTCCCTACACCATTTTTGTTGACAAGGGTCAACTGCAGGAAGTATAGCGTAGCATTGCAGGAGAGTCGGAGTCCGTGGCAACAGAAGATATATATTATGGACGAACAGTAGTAGTCCGATTCGGTTAGGAGTAGGAAGTGCCAAGTGGAGTCCAATTTGACTTTTCACGGTGGATATACCACTACTACAAAAAAAACCACTTTCTTACCGGTCTATCACTGTCAGTTCGGCTAGAACCGACAGTGATAACACTTTTACTGCCGGTTCAAAAGCTAAACCGGCAATGATACTATTACTGCCGGCTTAAGAACCAGCAGTGATAATGGAGGAAGTATCACTGCCAGTTCGTTCGGAATCGAACCGGTAGTGATAATATTTTTTGAAAAAATCAGAACTTTTGCATACGGAGTTGGATGGAGACAAAATTTATATGCAAATTGTATCGATCTACAACTTTATAGTTGACAACTTTTTTATTTGAAGTCATTTAGACGTCCAAATAATCGTTGAAACTTTCGGATATGAAGGAATAAAAGTTGTCAACGATTATTTGGATATCTAAATGACTTCAAATAAAACAGTTGTCAAATACAAAGTTGTAGATCTCATCGAGAGCTACAATTTTCATATAAATTTTGTCTCCATCCAACTCCGTATGTAAAAGTTATGGTTTTTTAAAAATATTATCACTGCCTGTTTGGAATCCGAACCATCAGTGAGACTATTATCACTGCAGGAGAGTGATAATATTTTTTGAAAAAATCATAACTTTTGCGTACGAAGTCGGATGAAGACAAAATGTATATGAAAATTGTAGCTCTCGATGAGATCTACAACTTTGTAGTTGACAACTTTTTTATTGGAAGTCATTTAGACATCCAAATAATCATTGAAACTTTTGAATATGTAGAGATAAAAGTTGTCAACGATTATTTGGACATTTAAATGACTTCAAATAAAAGTTGTCAACTACTAAAGTTTATATTCATCGAGCTACAATTTTCATATAAGTTTTGTCTCTATTCGACCGTATGTAAAAGTTATGATTTTTAAAATATTAACCTATTCGAATCTGATAATCGGTGAGACTATTATCCCGCGGTTCTCAACAAGAACTGGCGGTGATAATAGTATCACTACCGTTCGAATCGAACCGACAATGATACTATTTTTTGAAAAAAAACTTAACTTTTTCATACGGAGTCGGATGAAGATAAAATTTATATGAAAATTGTAGCTCTCGATGAGATCTACAACTTTGTAGTTGACAACTTTTTTATTTGAAGTCATTTGAATGTCCAAATAAGCGTTGAAATTTTCGGATGCGAAGGGACAAAAGGAACATATATCTTATATTAGTTGAGAAGTGTGTGTTGGGTGAGATGGTAAGGAGTGTGTTGGGTCACAAGTTCGAATCCTAGCAACCGCACGCGCGCGTATTTCTCGTTAAAATCGCGTGACTTGTAACTTGCGACGCGCGATCGTGCGTAATAGTCTGACTATCACTGCCGATCACGCACTGCCGGTTCCAATACCCGGCAGTGATGCCAGTTTGGAACCTGCAGTGATGTGGTGTTCTGTAGTGGTATACCGATATGAACCAGAAGTTATATTACCAAGCTATTGGCACGATTTCTTGTCATTTCCCTAACTAGCAAGTGGCTAATACACTTACACGTAAACTATGTTTAATGGATCGATTTAGCTACACATATATGATTGTGTTGTTTTTTAGCAAATACGAACATCATTTTTAAGGCATGTTTAAATGATTTGGTTATACATATGCTATTGTGTTGTCTGAATAGTAAAAACATATGTATAAGAAAGAACTATATGTAGAAAACATAGAAACAAGGACTTTTTCAGCCCCATGACAAGCTTTTTTTTTAAAAAAAAAAAATCTGGTCTCTTTCAAACGCAATTGTAAAAAAACCCCATCCTCGACCATAGAAGTTTCAGTAGATGACACATATCACCTAGCGCACTCCCGCACCACAGAAGGAGTTACTAGTTACCCAACTTGAGCTCGCCAATCCACCGAAGCTACCAATATGTCCTATAGCTTGATCACTCCTTCCGTGGTGTGGGAGTTTGGTAGGCGACACGTTTCATCTACTGGTGCTTTTGCAGTCAGGGATGTGGCTATTTTTGCAATTGTGTTCGAAAGGAAGTCATATTTGCAAAAAAAATATTTATCAGGGCACTAGAAAAGTGATAACTTCGAAAACATATAGTTGCAGAATACATGGTATAATTCTGGGCATCCTCTTTATTTTTGGTCAAGCCGCTTTCCAATTCTATTTAATTTTAATGTTTGTTTATTAAAATTGTTTCATTTGTGCTATCTTAATATTATTTAGTATAACTCAGAATATAGAATATCATATATCTTTACTATTATAAAAAAAAGGACTTAGTGGTGGTGGTAAGACTGCTATCTACTTCCCCACCTCTAGAGTTAGTAGGATCTTTTGTGGATAAATATGTGTACAAGACTCTATGTTGTGTGTTCATTAGATGCAAATTATGTATGAAACTATCATATGTAGGGATAATTACCTTATGCATATTGGTTTAGTAAGTTTAGAACTTATATTAGGTTTACTTGTTATCCGTTGCAAAGCACGGCACATGACTAGTCATAGTATAGACTATAGATTATATATTAATGTTAGAAGGAAATAGTTGTCAACAATTTACAACTAAATGTTGTTAATAGTCAAGCCATCCTAGTCATATTTATAAGCCATCTTTATTAAATGTGTTCATTTCCCAAATATGTATGACTTATGCTTTATAATTTTTTAATCAACATCTCCAATATAGATACAATAATTGTATCCACCATCCACAACCACTTTAATAGTAGAGACAATATTTAACATATGTCAAACACACACTCTCCATGTAACGTTGTTTCTTGTACAAGGATTTGTTTGCGTGAGATATAATTTGGATTGTCCCTTAAGTTCTCCTTCATATCATCAAATATCTTTTTATGTCAAGGCTCGAAAGGTAACAAATTTCATACCATTGGACATGCCCTGAAAATCGTATCCATATTCATTTACTCTCTTTTGGTGTGACTCCTCTTTTTTTTTACTTTTCTTTTTGTATGATAACAATTAAAACACTGCACAATTTAAGTACATGTCTACAGGTGTTGAGCATCCTTTGGATCTCATGGTATTAATTACACATAGTTTGTATGCATGGAAGATTGTGTTCGGTTCTATCTGTAATGATCGATCAACGGATGGATACTGTCATGCATAATTTCATCACTACAAATCCTCCGCTACACAAGCTTGCATATATACCACGGTGCAAATATATTTCATGTGCACTTGCATAGATGTGCATGTATGTATATGTGTGTATACGCACACACATGCAATTTATAACATATATACATACACATACATATAGATATATACACGTGTGTCTATATATATGTATATGTGTATATATATATGTCGAATATCTAAATATGGGATATGGACACGCACAGGAAACTCAAAGACCATACCGTATACGGTCCTACAAGCATCTAGAAACTCCGGATATCACGTACCCAGTTCTATAGGATAAGGTATGCTTGGAGGGGATATCTTTATGCAAGGAAGGACTCGGTCTTGTTCTTGTTACGAGGAAACCAACTCGAGTACGTCTGATATTCAAGGATGTTTGGATATGCTGTGAAGATCATGCGATGATGAACTCCTCATCGGCTATGATCTGGTATCCTGACTGACTATGACTCGACCTGAGATAGGCCTACCCTAGCTATATAATGCCCGGGGGTAGACCTCTCTAGGGAGATTAGAAAATTGGAGAGCAACCTAGAGATAGACAAGAGAGAAAGACTTCCTGAGCAGAACCTTCAGAGCCAGTGACTATGCTACGTCAAACCTTTTGCCGTAGCTTAGCCACTATTCCGATACAATCTTCACTGTAATTAGAGTTAGGCATCCTGCTTTGTACTCTATTCATCAACTCCATATGACATCCACAAAAGAGTAGGGTATTACTCCACCCGTGGGCTCAAACCTGTCTAAATTGTGTGCCACTGATTGCATGTCTGACTCTGCTAATCTCGAAGGTACCTGAAGTATAAGTTTATTGTTGATTTCTAACCTTCGACAGTTGGCACGCTAGTTAAGGGCCTTCAACTGTATTTGCAGATCAAACATGTCTTCATTACGCGCTCACAACAGAATCTCTGACGTTAACCAAGCTCCAACCATTGGATCAGAAATCGCATTCGACACCATGCTCTATCGATGGGGGCCAAGTAGAGATTTTGAGCACGTCGGCTTCATCGAGTTTCACGCCTGGGACCCACGTCGAGAAGTGTGCTTCATTGATTTCGATCCTATGGAGCCCAACGTCCTCAAGTACGTCGAGACTGAGAGCGACAACCACAGTAGCCAGAGCAGCAGCAGCTGAACGGATCGGATCGGTGCGTGTTCATGGCTAGGGCCAACAACGGTGCTACTGTCAAAAACTCCCAAGAAGGGGAGCCAGGGGCAGAAGCGATAGGCAATTGGGGATACCAAATCCCCCCATGCATACCTCAAGATCCTGCAGTGGCAACGACTGCAGTGTGGACAGCCACAAACGCCATCGCTCCCAATACTACAGATCATCGGTGAGATCTGATCGTTCGTGGCCATAGCCGGGATCATGGATAATCTGTCAAAGCAACTCGAACTTGATTATCCAGCGACGCCCCACCCATGGGTGCTAGAATTCCAAGGACAGCAGATTCTTCAGTGGCGCGACCACAACAGCATGTTCTACCGCGTCCCAGAAGCAGCATCCCGTCAGAGCCACGCTAGCGACATCTTCAGCGCCGCTGAGACCAATGTCCAGTGCGCTCACATGCTGCTAAAATCTCTTCCACCACTGGATTCGAGCAACCCGATGACTCCAGTGTTCAACCAAATGAAGACGTTGCTCGATGCAGTGTAAGTACAGACTGCTCGAGAAGCCAACTCGAGGTTCGGGTGCCCCAGTAAATGGGGTACTAGGAGCCGGCTGCCAGGACCATCTCACGGCAATCATCAAGCAGCAAGATCGGCAATGGCTAGCTCTAGCCATCGTACCTCCAGGACTGTTCGATCCAACCCCCACCAGAGGCGAATGGGGGATTTTCAAGATCGTATTCCACATGATCGGCACAATTTGCGTGACATCCTTTGTGATTGAAGGGAAGAGCGTGACCGCAAAGAGCGCGAGCAGTGAGAAAACGAGTCTTCGCCTTCAAGGGGTCGATCTCCCATGCGCCGAGTCCTGCAAGGCGAGTCTCCGCCCTCAAGGGGACGCACACCGACGCACCGTAGATTCCCTCCTTGACACAAAGTGCCACCACGTCCGCAGCAGATGACACATGAGGACGTCAACGAGGGGTGCAAAGCATTCACTCCTGAGCTGTGTGCGGTCAGGTGGCTGGACAAGTTCAAGCCTAGCCCGGTCGAGAAGTATTCGGGCAAGATCAACCCCGTCGAGTGGCTATAGATCTACACTACAGTCATGAGAGCCGTTAGAGGGAATGAGAAGGTGATGGCCAACTACTTGCTCACCACCCTAGATGTGCAACGAGGTCTTGGTTACTCAACCTCCCACCTAGGTCGATAGCATCATGGGTAGAATTGCGGGCCCTGTTCATTGCTAACTTTCAGGGTACGTATGAATGCCCCAAAACGCATAGCCACCTGCAACGAGTGGTACAGAAGCCAGGAGAGTTATTGCGTAGCTTCATCTGGTGCTTCAACGACAAGCGCAACTTGATACCCAACATCTCGGATGAGGCAGTCATAGTGGCCTTTGAGAACGGGCTCAAGGATAGAGAGCTGAAAGGAAAACTCGCCACTCGAAAGATCAGAACCACCAAGGAGCTATTCGGGTTGGTGGACAAGTACACAATATATCATAAAGCTCGAGACCACCTTGACGATCCCAAGCTGATAATAACCAACCCGAGTCGTCCAAGCAAGGGGCGAAGAGGAACAAGAACCATAGGGAGAAACACAAAAGCAACTCCACCGTAGCTGCAGTCGAGAGGGACAAAGCATGCAACATTGGTGATAACATAGGCCGAAGTCAAGGGGGAAACAAGTACTGCCCAGTCCATCATACGAACGAACATAACTTCAATGAGTGCTAGGTGATCAGCAAGAAGGTCCACGAGAAACTCAATGCTGCCCTCGCCAAGCGCGGAATCGAGTAGGCTCAAGAAAAGCCCGAGGACGACGAGCCTGAATACCGCAGGGCTGATCACAAGCTGGCACATATTTTCGGGGGATCTACCATGTATGAGTCCAAGAGATAGTACAAGGTAGTCAAAAGAGAGATCAACCTGGTCACACTAGCTCTCCCTCGATTTCTCAAATGGTTAGAAGCATCGATCACTTTCGACCAAACCGATCACCTAGTCGTGGTTCCGCATCCGGGTCGATACCCCGTGGTGGTCGAGCCCACCATCGTCAACGTTAAGGTGGCTTGAGCCTTGGTGGATAGAGGTAGCTCACTAAACCTCATCTTCGTGAATACGCTGGATAACATGGGGATCCCCTGGATAACATGGTAGCTCACTAAACTCATCATCGATACCACTCGATCAGATCGAGCTACCAGCCACATTTGGCACACCGGATAATTTCCGCACTGAGAAGCTTCTTTTCGATGTGGTAGATTTTGAAACCGCTTATAATGTGATCCTAAGCCGCCCTATGGTAGCCAACTTCAGAGCAGTGGTGCACTACGTGTACCAAACCATCAAGATGCTAGCACTAAAGGGAGTCCTCACAGTCAAGGGGGACCAGTGTGCCATGGTCAGGTGTGATAAGAAGAGCTTGGAGATGGTTGAGCACCTCTGCATAGCGGTAGCCCGTGCCGGCGACGAGGGGGTAAGCGTCCAAGAATATCAATCTAGCTCCTGTGTCCAACAGTGTCGTCAAAGACTCAGTCGACGATGGCAGAAATGACAAAAAGACCAACGGAGGTTTCAAAATGGTGCCCTTAGACCATTCAGAGACTTCCAAGATAGTCAAGTTGGGCGCCGATCTTGACCTCAAATATGAACTCAAGCTCATCACCTTTATTCAGGCAAATCGCGATGTGTTTGCATGGCAACCGTCTGACATGCCTAGGGTCCCTAGGGAGGTGATCGAGCATCGACTGGCTATGGAACCAAGCGCCAAGCTTGTGGTGTAGATGCGGCGTAGATTTGCAGAAGATCAGAAGTAGGCTATACAAGAGGAGGTAGCAAACACCTGAAGGCAGGCTTCATCCGAGAAGTCCACCACCCAAAGTGGCTAGCAAATCGTGTCCTCATCAAGAAGCCAAACAGCAAGTGGAGGATGTGCATCGACTACATTGATCTCAACAAGGCCTACCATAAGGATCTTTTTCCTTTCCCCCACATCGATCAAATAGTGGACTTCACGGCAGTTTGTGAACTGCTAAGTTTTCTAAATGCCTACTTGAGGTATCATCAAATTAGCATGTCCGCAGAAGATGAGGAGAAAACTGCGTTTACTACTCCTGTCGGTGTATTCCATCATGTTAAAATGCCTTTTGATTTGAAATGTGCTGGTCCTACATATCAACGCTTTATTCAAAACTGCTTGATGTCCCAAATCGAGTGCAACGTAGAACCGTACGTCGATGATATCATGGTCAAATAAAAAACCTGGGGCACCTTAATCAGTGACCTCGAGGAAACATTCAACAAACTCAGCAAGTATCAATGATGCTTAACCCCGAGAAGTGCACGTTTGGCGTTCCATCCGATAAGCTTCTTGGTTTCCTAGTGTCTAGTCGAGGCATGGAGGCCAACCCACTCAAAATTGAGGCCATCGACCAGATGCACCCTCCGCTGACACTGAGAGAAGTGCAGAAGCTCATGGGCTGTGTAGCGTCCCTTAGTCGATTCATCTCTGGAATGGGCGGACGAGAACTACCATTCTTCAAGCTACTCAAGAAGTAGGACACTTTCAAGTGGACCAAGGAGGCAGAAAAGGCCTTTCAAGACTTGAAAAGGTATTTACCGTCTCCATCAATTTTGATTTCACCTAACAAAAAAGAGGTCTTTTTGTATATTGCAGCTACCCCTCAAGTGGTGAGTACGTACCTAGTGGTCAAGCGGGACTGCCTTGAGAAAAAAAGCCAAAATCCAGAAGCCCATGTACTACATGAGAGAAGTCTTGCATGACGCCAAGTTACGATACACTCAAGTGCAGAAGACGTTATACGTCGTCCTGATGACTTCCCGAAAGCTGCAGCACTATTTCCAAGCGCATAAGGTCACAGTCATGATGACATATCCGCTCAAGGAGGTATTACGCAACCGAGAGGCAACAGGGCGAATTGCACAATGGGCAGTCGAACTCAATGAGTTCAAGGTCGATTTCACGCCACAGACCAGCATCAAATCAGGGGCATTGACGGACTTCATTGCAGAATGGACACACATCGAGAAAAAGGAGCAAACATGGTCGATGATCACTGGACTATGTTCTTCAATGGTTCGCTCACACTTTAGGGCTCAGGATCCAGCATCCTGCTCAAATCTCCGATAGGTGAGGAGCTCAAATATATCATACAACTCGATTTTTCAGCTTTGAATAATGTTGCGAGAATATGAGTGATCGGTCAATGGGCTCTGGATAGCCGTGTCACTTGAGATCAGACGATTACTCGTGAAAGGGGACTCATAGCTAGTCATAAACCAAGTGCAGAAGGAGTACCAGTACTTGGACAACAACATGGCGGTGTACCTGAAAAAGGTCCACAAGCTAGAGCACAAGTTCGAAGGCCTTGAGGTAAGATATATCAGGCAAAGTGATAACTCTACCGCCAACGAACTTGTTAGGCTCGCTTCATCTCGTTCACCCACACTAGCAGAAGTCTTCATTGAGAAACTCCTTAAACCTTCGTCACCCTCAGAGTGGGGGGATCTTGCCCAACTCAACTAATAGTGCAGTCGAGTCGGTGAGGCAGAACCCGTGACACAGGTCGCACTACTTGAACGCGAGCCGACTTGGATGACTCCATTTCAAGCCTATCTCGAAGGTCGAGAGATCCCTAATGATGATGTCTCAACCGAGAAAATTGCACACAAATCCAACCTATACGCATTGGTAGATGGCAAGCTCTACCGAAAGTGGAGTAACGGAATCTTAATGAAGTACATCACTCAGGAGAAGGGCAATAAAATATTACTCGATGTCCATGGAGTCTTTTGCAACAACCATGCGTCCTATCGCACCCTGGTTGGAAAAGTTTTTCGACAGGGATTCTATTAGCCGATTGCCCTCTAGGATGCTTGCGAGCTGACGAAAAAGTGCGAAAGCTGCAAATTTTATGGTAGGCAAACCACCCGACTAGCCTAGGCTCCGCAAATTATTCCTCTATCTTGGCCTTTCTCTATCTGGGGCTTGGATATCTTAGGACCTTTCTACGAGCCCAAGGAGGTTATAATTTCTTGTTTATGGCAATCGACATATTTACTAAGTGGATCAAAGCCAAAGCCGTCAGGAACATGACCTCAGAATCGGCCAAGAAGTTCATGAGGAGCATCATTACTCGATTTGGCATTCCTAATCGAGTAATCACAAATAATGGTAACTAGTTCAAGAGTAATGCTTTCATAGTCTTTTGTGAAGAATTGGGTATCAAACTTTGCTTCACCCCTATAGCTCATCCTCAGAGTAACAGTCAGGTCAAACACGCCAACGACATAATCCTACAGAGGATCAAGACCCGTGTATTCGATAGGCTCAAGGCTTACTTGACCTGGTAAGTGAAAGAACTCCCCTCGGTGCTATGGGCCGTTTGTACATCGACTAGTCGAGCCACTGGTGAAACGTTGCTTTTCTTGGTCTACGGAGCAGATACAGTACCTTTGACCAAGTTAACATTCAGATCACCTCTTGTGGACAACTACTCAGAAAAGGAACAAGAGCAAGCGCGAACAGACAACATAAACCTACTCGAAGAGTACATGGATCGAGCGTCCATTCGAGCTGCCAAGTATCAAAAAGCCTTACGCAGATACAATGTTCAGAGGGTCCAAGAAAGAGCGCTCACCGCCAGGGACTTAGTACTACGTAGGGTTCAGAAGCATGGCGACCGTAATAAGCTATCCCCTAAGTGGGAAGGTCCCTACGTGGTGGTCGAAGTGACTCGACCCGGATCAATACGACTATTGACATCAGAAGGAATGATACTTGATAACTCGTGGAAAATCGACCAAATAAGAAAATTCCATATGTAAACAAAAACAGCACATTGCAGCAAAAGATCCAGGTAAGTAAAAGTTCATTACATTTTAACTAACAAAAGTTGTCCTATTACATTTGAGGTAGGCACCCTATGCTACTACTTGTCCTTGGGGTCATCGCACCGCCTCTTCCCCTGCACCCAAGGGGACTGGAAGCTGATGGTCCTCGGGATGGGCCTTCGTCCTCGGCGCACAAAGATCCGACCACTTGTCGATTAATAGGGCGACCTCTCCGTCGCCAAAAGATCCTGAGCACCGTGAGGGCTTGGAGGGTGAGTAGGCGCTGGGCTGATGAAGCTGTCTTGAGCTTCGCCTCCTTCGCCAGAGTCAAAAGGCCTCTCTTCTTCTCCTCGTGTGCCGGCAATGGAATCCGCTCTCGCAAGGGAAGTGGAGTTGGCTTTAGTCCTCTTGACGATGACGCGAAGCTTGCTGGTGACTTCATCTTCCTCCTCGGCCATACCTCCCTCTCGATTTGCTCCTAGTTGATCTCGTCTTCCTCGTTAGAGGAGATGATGATCCGACCAGGGGAGACAATAGCTAGTGGTGTAGGGGGAGAGTCTACGACAATCTCCACAGATGGGGACGGTGGCACAGTGGAGGCCATGGATGAAGCTAAGAGACTAAGAGCGTCGCGAGCAGAATACAAGAAAGAAGATGGTGGTGGCAGGTGACAATGAGTCTTGTCTATTTATAGCCCAAGGAATGGGTTGCGCCATAATTGCAAAGTCGCATCGGTCCTGGTCCATGAGGCGTCCTTCGCACTTCCACATAAATGTAGGAGCCAAAGAGTCGCTAAGTCATGATGAGCCACGTGGAAGCCGAAGGGGCACGAAGGTTTCAACTATATTCGGCCATGTAAAAAAAAGAGGGGCTAAGCCTTACCAGCACGCTCGGAGGCTTATACGTCTAAAGTGTATGGCTGAGGGCTACCGTCTATGATGCTCACGCTCTACTTTCTCCTCGATGCACCTATTGAACAGAGAGCCGGGGGCTACATCATGCATTCGATCAATGCATTTGCTCTACCGTCATCTCGATGCACTTATCGAGTGGACAGACGGGAGCCACATCACCCCAATTCTTTTAACATCTCTCAATGCTTACACTCCATTGTCTCCTCGATACAGTCATCGAGCAAAGAGTCAAGAGCTACACTATGCACGACAGCGCATACACCCCTCCATCTATTCGATGCAGTCATTGAGTAAGAGGTCGGGGGCTACATCGCTCGATCTTGCCTTTACCTAGCTCCACTCTCGGGTCGATACATTTATCGAGTAAGGAGTCGAAACAAGGGTATGATGCTAATGCTTCACTTTCAGCTCGATTTAGCTATCGGGCAAAAAGTCGGGGGCTACGTCATGGCATTGTGCTTACTACACTCTACTCCTCACTCAATGTCTTCATCGAGTAGAGAGTCGGGGGCTACAGGTAACCCGATACCTTTGTTCTATTTTTTGGTCGATATTGCTATCGAACGAAGCACACTGTAGTCACAATTTATCTACTCCATTTCATCTACATGTGATTTTTTGCACTCATTTACTTGATCACGTACTAAGCATATCAGCAAACCAAACCAATGTGTGGTCATGCCTGAACTCGACAATGAGCAATCTATCCTGTGCGCATAAGAGCACCAGATTGTCAGACATCTAAAGCTTAGCAGCCGGTGGGAGACGAGGCCTTTAGTCAGTTCTAAATGCGCTGCTCAGCAAGTTCATGTTTGCTACATAGCCTAAGTCATATGGTCGATAAAGACTTGCAAAAACCATGTAGTTTTCACTTCGGCGGAGATAGCGCTTATGTCATATGCGTCCTCTTCGAGTGTAAGCTCGGGGGCTTAGTCATTTGATGAAGGTTTGTTTACTTTTGTGTGCAGCAATGAAGTCGCAACCAAAAGTCTGTGAGTGCTAAATCGGATTTGCATTTACTTGTGCTACTCTGTTTCATCTGTAAGGGAATAGTAGTCAAGGCACAGTAGACAAGCAAAAAGTTTGGCATTATCATTTAAAATCACAGTATCAGCAAGCTAAGTGGACTAGCTGGTGTCATCACCCTCGTTGTTGAAAGGCAATTCCAACTAGGCCACAAACCTCTCTGCAAGGTCTCTGAAGGACTCGATGTAGTCGACAGCTTGACCCGCCTCGCATGCAAATCCTTCACCTAGTATCAAGAGGTTTAGGCTCGGGTGGTGGCTTTTCACCATGCCAAGCTCTAAGGAAGTTGCTAGACGAATAGACGAAGTCATGTGCTTGAGTGTCTCTGACTGCAGGGTAGCAAGCTCGGCCTCGATCGTTTTCCTTCTCGCCTTTGCCTCATCTCGCTTGGCATTAGCCTCGAGCCGTGCAGCGTTGGTCGCCGCATTCTTGGCCTCTAACTTCGCCGTGTTCGCCCTCAACCTCTTCGCCTCATCCTTCTACTCCTTGGCCTTAGCTTTGGCAGCCTCTAGCTCGGTCCTAAGAGATCTTAGCTCAGCATCTTTCATCCTGAGCACTTATCGGCTGGATGCCATAAGCTATTCCATTTCTTGATCAACGCGAGAGGTGGTGCTAGTGGGTCGATAGCCGACGGTGAAACCTACAAACCCATGACTACTAAGAACAAAAGCCATTGAAGATGAAGCCGACAAGCATTACTCGATAATGGCATTATCTGCTCAACCGCTCTGGTTGATGCGGACTCCGCTTGAGGAGACGTCTGCGGAGGAGTCGCTAACTTCTTCATGTCGGCTCCCCAGGTGACCTGCTGTTCATTCATTATTTGTCGGATCGTATCAAAAGAAACTTCATAGCATCCAAGCGAGTAATTGAAGGTCAGCTGATCGGATAGCCTCGACGATGAGGTTTGAGGCCGTTTGGCTGGTCGAAGGGGCACAGGAGACTCTGACCTCCTTGTTGTAGGAAATTTGACCACCGCTAGCTCTCCGGCTGCCTCGTCCTCATTCGGGGCGATGGTAAGCGTGGATCATCCAAAGGAGAGCCAACACTGATGGAGACACAACCCAACACCTGATTATCGCTTCGGGTCAACTCGTCGTCCTCTAGACCGATGACTCCCTCGATCGGTCCGCTTTCCTCATTGAACTTGGCCGAGGAGATGCTGGAATGAGGTGAATGACAGATGCATGAACAATGCATTGCAAGCCGCTATGTGGTACTCACCTCCGGTTGAGAATTGGCGAGTGAATATGCCTCGATGTTGCAAGTTCGAAGTGCTGAGCCCTAGAACATCCTTCTTAGCCTGAGATGTCTGAGTTCAACAAATCTGGCAGAATGCGGGTCAGTTCATCATTCACCAACTAAAATGAGGAGAACGACAACAATACGAGTACTTACTCCCAGAATTGTCTCTGGCGGTGTCATTGACTCTGGAGTAGTCCTAGGCCAAGTGATCCCGGCACATCAGTGGACTCGACCAACACGTGATGAAATCCCTGGCCATGTGCCATCCCATCAACCCGTTCTTCCTCAGCTCCTCGATTTTCTGAATGTAATATGCATTGCGGGCAGTCGAAGGAGGGACTTTTTTCTAGAGGTCGATGGGATTAAGGAAGAGTGGCTGGTAGGCCAGAGGAAAATTCATGGTATCTAGGGAGGTGATGTAAAACCACCATTTTTTCCAGTCCGACTGCCAGGAGGAGGTAATCGAAACAGGGATGTACGCGCTTGCTATACCATTACGAAGGTGAAAGCTAGCGCCCGGACCGCTTCATTTCTCATCGCCCTCTTCAAAATGTAGAAGTGGCGAAACAAATTGAGGCTGGGTTTGATACCCAAGAAGGCCTCACAAAGATGGACGAACACACTGAGCATAGTGATCGAGTTGGGGCTCAGATGGAAAAGCTGAATTTGGTAAAAATCCAAGACATCAAGCAAGAATTGGGAAGGATAAAACTAAGTTCGCAGCGGAAAAAGGCCTCATGCACAATGTTCTCATCCTCATCTTTGGAGGTGGGGAACAGCTCACCGAGTGCCGGCCTCCAACAAAAGAACTCTCAGGGAGGAACGAAGCTGTCTTCTTCCAAATTAGCAAGATGTTTCTCTGTCATTGTCAACTTCTGCCACACCTATTTGAAGTTTTCATCATCAAAGACCTCTTCGGTTGTCTCAGTTTTCTTCTTCGGTGGCGGAGCAACTCTAGCGCTAGTTGAAGGGCAGGACGCCATTGAGGGAAATGTCGGACAAGTTCTTCGAAGGTGGTGGAGCTAGGGCTCGAGGAGCACGACAGAGGCTTCGAGAGCAAGACTAGAGGAAAAAGGTGAGGGGAATCGCTACAGCTCTGGATATGAAAATTTATAAGCCAAGTCTTCTCTTCAAGCGAACGATTCAATTTCCCGCGGCACGACGCCTCGATTGGTGGAAAAAGCAGAATGATTACGCTGCACCTGTTTGGGCATTGTAGACAACGGGAATAAATGTTTCACTGCCAAATGTCTAGATTTTTTCTGATTTTTTCTAACTCTGCTTAGAGCCGAGTCAAAGAGTCGGCATCGAGTAACATGCGGTTAACCTAAGGACTCGAGATGGGTCGATGGCACTTGACCCAGCACGTTCCTACTCGAAACTTAGTGATCCCCATCTTTCTCAAGTCGTTCAACCATTAAGTAGGCGAGGCTTTACTTGACCAAGCCAAAACTCAGCAGTAATCGACCAAGCGCTTAACTGGACCCTCCACCAAGTAGAGTTTGGGGGTTATTGTCGAATATCTAAATATGGGATATGGACACGCATGGGAAACTCGAAGACCATACTATATATGCTCGCACAAGTATCTCGGAACTCCGGATATCACGGGCCCAATTCTATGGGATAAGGCATGTGTGGAGGGGATATCTTCATGCAAGGAAGGACTCGGTCGTGTTCTCATTACAAAGAAACCAACTCAAGTACGTCCGATATTCAAGGGAAGTTTGGATATGCTGCGAAGATCACACAACGATGGACTCCTTATCGGCTACGATCTGGTATCCTGACTAACTACAACTAGACCTGAGATAGGCCTACCCCGGCTATATAAGGCCCAGGGGTAGACCTCTCTAGAGGGATTAGAAAATTGGAGAGCAACCTAGAGCTAGACAAGCAAGAAAGACTTCGTGAGCAAAGCCTTCAGAGTCGGCGACTACGCTTCGTCAAACCCATAGCCGTAGCTTAGCCACTATTCCGATACAATCTTCATTGTAATTAGAGCTAAGGTATTTGTACTCTGTTCATCGATTCAATACGACATCCACACAGGAGTAGGGTATTACTCCACTCGGGGGCCTGAACCTGTCTAAATTGTGTGCCACTGATTGTGTGTCTGACTCTGCTAATCTCGAAGGTACCCAAAGTATAAGTTTATTATCGATTTCTAACCTTCGACAATACTTGTATTTACCATGAGGAAGATTATGTAGCATAAAGAAATTTACCTTTTATTCTTGAGGAGCCCTCTAATTTCTTCTATGAGTTGCGTCTCATCGCAAGCTTCATTTATGATGTCATTCCTGCCAAGTTTGCCGAGTATTCTCTTGAATATCATCTTTATGTCAGGTTTAAGGGACACCGAAACAAAAAATTTGCAGTCAAACTTGGCTTCAAGCTCATCAAACAACACTTTGGCAAGAGTAGTCTTCCCCAAGCCTCCAAATCCAACAATAGAAATTATCTGTGGTTGCTGCCTCGATGAGCCATCCTCTTCCATAAGCCTTTTGGCTAGCTCATTTTTTGGCCCATCAATGCCAGCTAGTTCTGTTGCCTTTCTGAACATCGCTTCTATGCGAAGATCAACAGTCACCGTGTTTGTCCTGGCAGCAACACCATCTACATTATACCGAACGCGGCGCTCACTTGCCTTCTTGACCTGGCTGATGATGTCCTTGATAACATTATGGATCTTATGGTTAGTCCTGCCCTTTTTGAGCAAGTTGGTGGTCTTGTCAAGCAACATTTTGAAGATACTTGGCTTGGTAGATTCATGCCCCTTGCAACTCACCATGAAGGTGTCGACGGCATCCTCGATGGCGTAGGACAGCTCCCTCACATCACTGGCCCAGATTTTGACTTGCTCGTCAAGCTGGTCCACCGGCACCTCGGACAGCTTGCGGAGGGCAGCCTTCATGCTGGTCAGCTCTTGCTCGAGTTCCTCGATCTCTCTCTTGACACCCTTCTGAAGCATGTATTCATCCACCAGTAGCTTCGCCAGCTTGGGGAGCAGGGTGTTCATCGCCCCTGTGGTGATGTCCATCTTGGCTGATCTTCTTTGAGTGTTAGCACTTGCCTGTGTTTGTTTTGCAGGGAGGTGTTGGGCTGTAGTGGCGTGGGAGTAGAAAGATGACCTTACAAGGGGATCATTAACGAAAAAATTCCGTCATCTTCAGCTTATATTGTACCTGGTAGAGAGCTTGACAATATAAATTATCTATCTCAATCTTTAGTTGCTTGGGTTTGTAGAGTACCTGGTAGAGAGCTTGCTGCCCTTGCCCTTATTTAGTATAGCAGCAGAGAAGGCTGAACGGCTGGATATATAGCATTAAGCATGCATATGATTGGTCGCCAACGCTCTTTTAAAAAGCACACTTGGGCTATTTTAAAAAGCACACTTGGGAAGTTTAATGGCATTATTGCATTAGCAGCCATGACCATTGAGAGAATATCTGCCAATGAAAAAGAAAATAGCCAACCATAATATATATAATGCATTTGGTCTCCGATCCGTTTCTTGCGTTGAAATGGTATCATCACCTTGGTCAATTTTTTTACGCTGTCAAATTGTTTAATTAGAGTAAAAGACACAACATGAACACTCGTGACCTGGACCTTCACTGGCATCTACTCGGAAGTGGTTGCGCAGTGTCTATCCCATTTCATGGTTGCTTTCACGTAATGAGAAAACTCTTCTTGTTCACTTGTGGCTGAACAAAATAATGAGCTTTTGATGAAAAACCATGAGGCTCGTCCAACTGGTTCAAGTCCATTCCCTGAAGCGAATGCGACAAGATATAATAATAACAATAGAGGGCGCGGTCGAGGACGTGGTCGTGGTCGTTGATATGGACGAGGTCGTGGTAGAGGAAATTACAATATTTCCTTAAAAAATACAAATGGTCCCCAGAAGAGGCAAGAAAAGGAAGATACAGGAAAAAAATGAAAATTATAAACATGAAAATATATGCTATCGCTGTGGAGGCAAAAATCATTGGTCGCGTAACTGTCGTACGCCAAAGCACCTCGTGGATCTCTATCAACAATCGCTTGAAAGGAAAGAGAAAAGGATAGAGATCAATTTTGCCAATAGTAATGAAGATAATGAATATTTTGGCAAAACTCAAGAAGAAGACAGCGACCAACATGATAGAACTCATCTAGATATATCTGATTTTCTTATTCAAGAATAATTTTTTAAGTAGTTATTTGTACAAGAATAAATTTTATATGTTACATCTTTAATAATGCAAACATGTCATGTTTTTGTTCGAGTATAAATATAATATATTATGTATTGAATTATGGATGTAATGTTTCATGTGTTAATAAATTTTATGTTATAATGCTCATTTATCTTATTAAAATTTTCTTTTGAAGTGAATGGAAAAAATGCTGGTAAATAGTGGAGATATATGTGTTGTAGCCAGTGCAACAACACATACTATTCTCAAGAATAAAAGGTATTTTCATGATTTAATGATGCATAATGGAAGTACAATACCGTATCTGGGAGTGCAAATTTGATAGAGGGCTCTGGAAAGGCCATAATGTTATTATCCGGTAAGACAAAAATAAGTGTGAATGAAGCATTGGCTAAAATAGAAAGACGTAATTCAGGCAGAATTGAATTCTCTAACAAATAAAGAAGTTTTTGGGCCTGTAGCTCGTACACCCAATGGTGTATAAAATCTATTGGTTACAAATGGGTCTTTGTGCGAAAAAGAAATGAGAAATGAGAAGTTACAAGATACAAGGCACGATTACTTGCCCAAGGATTTTCCCAAAGACCTGGTATAGATTATGAAGAAACATACTCTCCCGTGATAGATGCAACAACTTTTAGATATCTTATCTGTCTGGCAATGAAGGAATGCCTTGACTTGCGTCTGATGGATGTTGTTACAGCATACTTATATAGATCACTAGATAGTGATATTTATATGAAAATCCTCGAAGGATTCAAACTGCCAGAAGCAGCAGGTTCTCGAGAACAATATTCAATTAAACTAAGAAAGTCATTATACGAATTAAAACAATCCGGACGAATGTGGTATAATTGTCTCAGTGAATATTTGATAAAAGAAGGATACACAAACAATTCTATTTGTCCATGTGTATTCATAAAAAATCTGGAGATGAATTTGTGATAATCACAGATATGTTGATGATCTAAATATGATTGGAACAACTAAAGGGATCTCAAATGCGCTTGAATGTTTAAAGAAAGAATTTGAGATGAAGGATCTTGGAAAAACAAAGTTTTACCTTGGATTGCAAATTGATCATCTTAAGAATGGAATTATTATTCATCAAGCGATTTATACAGATAAAATTTTGAAACAATTTTATATGGATAAAGCACACCCTTTAAGTACCCCAATAGTTGTAAGATCGCTTGATGTAACTAAAGATCCTTTCCGACCTCCAGATAATGATGAGAAAATTCTCGGCCCTGAAGTGCCATATTTAAGTGCCATAGGTGCACTTATGTATCTTTCTACTCATACACGACCTGATATCGCATTTGCAGTCAACTTATTAGCAAGATATAGCTCATGTCCTACAAGAAGACATTGGAATGGCGTCAAACATATATTTCGTTATCTTCAAGGTACAAATGATTTGGGTAGTTGGTTTTGCAGATGCAGGGTATCTATCTGATCCCCATAATGGTCGATCACAAACTGGATATGTTTTTACTTGTGGTGGCACTGCTATATCATGGCGTTCAATGAAACAGACTATAGCGGCAACATCATCTAACCATGCAAAAATTTTGGCAATTCATGAAGCTAGTAGAGAATGTGTTTGGTTAAGAAATATGACAGGGCATATTAAAAGATCATGTGGCTTACTTTTAGACAAGGAAGAGCCTACCATTATATATGAGGATAATGCAACATGCATATCTCAACTGAAGGAGGGATATATCAAAGGGGACAGAGTGAAGCATATATCATCAAAATTTTTCTTCACTCATGACCTTCAAAAGGATGGTGTTCTGAAAGTCCAGCAAATTCGCTCATGTGAGAATATCGCCGATTTATTCACAAAGGCACTTCCCACTACAACGTTCAAGAAATTAACTAGTATGATTGGACTTTATCGATTCAGAGATCTTAAGTGATCAGGGGGAGTGAATATGTTATGTACTCTTTTTCCCTTAACCATGGTTTTTTTCCACTGGGTTTTTCCTTGGTAAGGTTTTTAACGAAGCATACATATTCACAAATTAATGGACATCCAAGGGAGAGTGTTACAAAATATTGTTTTAAATGGATGTCCATAACCCCTTTTGGGAGAAACTCTCATGCATGTATCAATTAAAGGAGAAACTCCATGCTATTACTATGAAACCTACATAACATCAATTCTTGTAATTCTTTATTTAGTTCAAATCTTTCATGTTACCTATAAATAGAGGGTTGTATACATGAAAGAATAGAACAAGAAAGAAAGAAAGAATTCTCTCTACTTCTACATTGTTCATACGTTGAGTAATCCACTATATTGTTCATACTTTGGGTAATTCATTAGTTATTTTATATCAATATCCTAATTGTTTAGGTGTTTAGCTTCATTTTTTTTTTGGAGCGCATGCAAAGCTAGAGGAAGTATACCACGTGAACACCCCATGGTTCACCACGTGCTATGAATTTTATGGACGCTGTAAGCCTCACGGCGTGTGTGCAAACGCTTTCCTACTGAATGCATGTATGTACGTACTTTGATCAAATTAACTAGTCACACCTCGTCGATTCTAAGGATTGAACCGAAGTGCAGATCACCTGTATCGAACGCATAATTTAAGGTCTTATCTCATATGAGTGCAAGTACATTTATTGTGGTATTTTTGTGAACTCATAGACATAATCTATGGTCTTAAATATCTCATATCGATTAGGCTCTGGTGCTACATTAGTTGGTCACCGAAGCGGGCCTTTCGTGCTACATCATGGCCTATGGGAGCCATGTGCACCGCATCGATGAGTTTGTCTATATATAGTCCCATCTCGTAGCCACTCGGCACTCCCGATCTAGAAGTCGAGAGCTTCAATTTTGACCGAATTAGCTGAAGCACTGGACACTCGCCAGACGCCAGACGCGCAAAAGATTTGTTGCCTTGTTGATTTACGTTTTGGTCTAGATGCAAAAGATTTGGATGGAAAAGTTGAAGGAAACTTACTAAATGCATTGCAAAATGTACAGCAACAGTTCAAGAAACTGTCAAGACACTCTCACGAAAGTCTCAAAACTGAGAAATGGCCGAATAACATATGTCCATCAAATGAACAGCAACAGATCAAGAAACTTCCATCTACCGCGTGGTCGGGCGGCAGCGACGCTGTCGGGCTGGGGCAGGGCGGCGTGGTCGGGCAGGGGCGTGGGCGGCGGTCGGGCGGCAGTGGCGTGGGCGGGTAGGCGGTGTGGGCGGCGTCTTGTGTCGGGCGGTGTGTGCGGGGGTAGCCGCGGCGGCGCGGCGGCGTGGGCGATTGGGCACGAACTGATTTTGGTCAGGGCGATTGGGCGCGGGGCGAGCGAAAAGGTGGGGAGTACTTATCCTAAATATGAACGTCAGCCAGGGCATAGGCCGACGTTAATTAACTAATTAACGTCGGCCCAAGAATAAGCCGATGTTAATTAATTAATTAACGTCGTTCACCTGTAGGCCGACGTTAATTAATTAACGTCGGCTTATTCTTGGGCTGACGTTAATTAATATGGCCGACGTTAATTTCCCTGTTTCCTGTAGTGTACTTTACACACCTAGTCCTAATGTACTATCCTTCATCATGCCAAACTTGTGTTAGTCTTTGCTGGATTTTTAAAGATTTAGGTTGAATTCTTCGCCTTTTCAGTGTTCATATTTTGCATGGTTGATGGGTAGCATACTGCAGTGTTTGGTTGCTTATTTTGGAGGATATATGAATGAATAATTGGATATGCATGATTGTGAGAATGTGTAGGCTTTTCATTAATTTGGATTGTTAATGATCTGGGAACACATGGATAATATAGACAATATCAAGTAAATTGGAGATTTTTTTAGAAAAAAAATCCATACCTGTTTCATACCTGGATTGATGAAGGCAATTAGCATGCTAACACCAGATCGATGGTTTCCATAAGATGTCTCCAGTACTGCAATCGCGCTCCGATAGTGCATAGTTTAACTTTTTCTAAATGGCTCTTCTACTCCTTACAATTAGTTGAGACATGAGATTTCTGAATATTTGTCCGGTCTAAATTCCGAGCTTGCATCTGAAACTTTCCTCTGTCGATAACCTCGTGCATCCAATTTCCAATCATACCTCTATCGAAACAAGCTAGATACGGTCGATCTGAACTCTCAATCAAATTTTGATTTCATACAGATCAAATGTAAAAGTGTTTGGTGATGTCGCTCGACAAACAGGTATCTGCTGTGGAGCTTGGACAACGGCAGCAGCGGCGGCAACCCTACAGGGGAGTGAAAAACACATGAGACATTTTTTGCGAGTCAAAAATAAAAGATATAGGTTAGTTTCGCCGACGAACAGGTGTGTGGCTAGACTCCGTTTGGTATCAGGTAGAAACTCAGAAAAGTCGATGTCACGCATTGTTAGTAAAAAACATACGACACATTATTTGCCAGTCCAGATAAAGGATATGTGATAGTTTCGTCCATGAACGGGTGTGGTTAGGCTCTTTTTGGTATCGTAGTAGACTCAGAAAACCCGATTTCACACATTGTTATTTTTGGATGTGGCCGTTCGCGAAAAACATCTAACACATTTTGTTCCGGTCCAAATAAAATATATATGCTAGTTTCGCCGACGAACAGGTATCGTGGTAGACTCAGAAAACACTCCATTTCACGCATTGTTGGTTTTGGACGTGGCCGTTCGCGATAGTGCAAGATATATCTTTTATAATTTTCAATCACACGTGATATTGCACCTCATCTGCTTGTTTTTTTTTTTCAATTTGTTTCCTTCACCTATATGAAATTAATGTGAGCAAACCAAACATAAACTCTCTAAGAAAGTCGTTTTGGACATTGATATGTCTCCAAAACGTAACTTTAATCACTAATTTTTACTGTAATTGTTTTATAAAACATAATAAAATTATATTTGTATGAAAGAGCTTTTCGAGAAAAATCTACCCATACCATTCACATGTGTTTAATATAAATATTGAAAATGATATTGCTAGACAAAGTTTAGAAAGTCTGACTGCACATATATAAAATAACATTCTTCTTGTGACCGGAGGAGCAGTCCATAGACGTCAAGGTAAGTTCTTTTCTAGTGAGAAATAACCACGTAAGTATAGTAGTAGTATCAGACAAAGAAAACAGAACAAATACAAATAAAGTAGAAATTATTTGATTAGGATTGCACTACTACAAAAATAGTTATATTAGACACATCATCACAGCACTGTTTTTTGAAAACCCGTCGTGATGTGTTTCGACACATCGCAGACGGTTTGTAGTTGAAACTGCTCGTGATGTCGGATCATCACGCACGGTTTTATCCACAAACCGCCTGTGATGAAAACGAGAACTTCTGCAGCGGTTTTGGCCAGAACCGTTTGTGATGAAGTGAACATCACTGACGGTTCTAGCCACAAACCGTGCGTGATGAAAGCGAGAACTTCACAGACGGTTTTGGCTAGAACCGCTGCGTGATGAGGTGAACGTCACTGAGCGATTCTATCTACAAACCGCTGCGTGAAGTTTCGCTTTCATCACGAGCGGTTTGTGGATAAAATCGCCTGTGATGAGATGAACACCAAAGTGTTCTAGCAAAACTGTCTGTGATGTTCACCACATCACGCACGGTTTTAATTTGAAACCGTCACAAATAATAAAAAATAGAAAATTTTAAATATTGATAATTACCTCTCCGCCTTCTAATTTGAAAGAATTGAAATTAAATAATATTATATTTGAAATAATTGGAACTAATATTCCATTTGCACTAATTAAAAAAACGGCTAAACAGATTCAAAACTTCGGAGGCCGTTTTGAGACCCTAAACAACCTTTTTTTGGAATTCCGTCGCCGCGCACGCACTTGCACAAACCAGCAGGATCCGACCATCTAATTTTGGCGCACTTATGAAATTTGGGTACTACTTTTCGTTATCTTTCAAACGAGCCAAAGAACGCCCCGATCGGAGTTACGAGTCAAAAGTTATAACCATTTTAACAAAAGTGCTCGAATTTCTTATTTGCAAACTAGAATCGGTGCCCAAAAGAATATAATCGGAGTGCTCATCGTGTGATGATTCCGGAAAGCTCAAGAACACCAAAATCGAAGGTACGAGTCAAAAGTTATGGTGTTTTTACAAGTTCCGTGAATAGTAATAACACATATATTACAAGCATAATTAATAGTCCAAAGTATGAAAAATAAATTTGAAAGCTTTAAATTTTTCTAATTGGAAATCGATGTTCGGGTGCTTCACGGGGTTAAATGGAGGAGGGAGGCATAATATGTCAGATGTTATCATACCATCACTGAAATACTGGATCTTATAAGAACTCTCTGGGAAGACCACACGAGTAGTAATTAGGCGAGAGTAGTATTAGGATGGGTGATATCCTAAGAAGTCTCCCCTAATTTAGTGTTTTTAAATTACCAGTTAGAACAGTGTGTCATGAGCCCTTATCACAGACGGTTCTAGTCTAGAACCGTCTGTGATAAGGACTCATCACAGACGGTTTTAACTTAGAACCGTCTGTGATGAGCCATTCACTGACGGTTCAAAAACCGTCTGTGATGACTTATTGTCATCACTGACACTTTGATACAGACGGTTCACAAAACCGTCTGTGATGTGGTTTTGTGAACCGTCTGTGATATAGTGTTTTGTAGTAGTGTTGGATCCTTTCTTTAAGGTAGGGTAAACTTTGATGAATTTTTCTTAATAATATTTTTCTAAAAAATTTGCAACAATAATATGTTGCAGCAAAAAATTTGCAAAAATACCCCTCTATCGCTATTCCAAACCGCGACAGTGTCCCTATCGCCTTTTAAAATGACGACAGGGCTCTATCACCATTTGAAATGGCGACAGAGTCCTACCGTCATTTCAAATGGCGACAGAGAGATACTTTATTTTTTTAAGTAGTATTTTGCAAGGAAATGTTTACAAGACGTGGGAATTGTTAGTGTAGATGTACATTGTATTTTTTTTATCTTGTACTCCATCGAAATTAAATTTTAGAAATAATGTGCTGGGAGAGGAATTAAGTAGGAAGCAATATAGAAGGACGTATGGGAAGTTGGAAAAAATATCAAAAAAAATTGAAAGCGGTTTTGTCACTGGATAGTAAAATTTGTTGTGGGCATAATAATGTGATAAAACATTTAATGTTGGAAGAAACGAAACGAATGATGGCATAGCATTTCATAATAAAAGCGGGGAGTACATAGGCATATAGTTCGGATCGGTACTGATGTTGGCCATACTAGTTATACGGTACAAATGATGACATAGAGGAACTACGAATATAAACTTTGTGGAAGATAGTTGAGGGCATTTCACAATTGGAAGCAGGGTACATGGATGCAACGATATGGGCAGATCTTCGCTAGAGGTCAAATGTGTAACCATACGGTACCCATATGGAGTGCTGATTGTCTAGGCAGCATGGACGTGGCTAGCTATCACGGTAGTGGCAAGCACAACTACAACTCACATTCGGTAGTCACTACCGAGGTGGACGAACTCTTTGTTGTTTCTCTCCTAATCCTTTGAAGCCGAATGTCGTTGTTCGCTTGTGGAGCTCAATGATCTACATGTGGATAAACCGTTGTTGTTCTCTCTCGCTTGAGCAGTTATTGCATTTCGGAGGCGTATTAGGAGGTGTGAACGTCCGCATCCTAGAGGTTGGGGTCGAGCCTTGAAACCCTACTGCCCCTTCTACCCTTGTACCGACCTTGAAACCCCCTACCCCTTCTACCCCTTGTACCATTGAGTCGCTTGGGTAATATGTAGGTCAAAAGGATTGTGGGGCGTGGCTTGGCTGTAAATGCGATAAGGGCGGTGACAGTGTATTGTAACTTTGGTCTGAGAAATTGGGGAACAATGTGTTGTCAAATCAGGCTAATAAAGCAATAAACAGTGTGTTGTCACTTCAGTATAAGATAGAGGAGGCGGAATGTGGTCATTTCGATCTGAGAAAGCAAGGGGTAGTGTGTTGTCACGTCACTCTGACAAAGCAGGATTGCAGTGTGATGTCACTTGATGCGATTGAGCAAGTGCGAAATGAGAAACAAAAAGGTAAATGACATCAATAATAGGCTAAAACAAAATGACAAACAATGAACATATGATCATAACACGGCGTGCAAATGTAGTCGCCCACACAAAACTACGAGAATGAAGACCGAACAAATAGTAATCATGGTTATTCCATGGTGCAACACCCGCTTGGTGCCAGTCAACGACGTCGCTACACATGTTTAGATGGGTACATCATCTGGTCTAGTGGCACTCTCCGAGTGGTCCTAGTAGGACACACCAGTGCTGATAGAGTAACAAAGGTAGCCTCAACTGGCTGACTCGGTCCCAACGTATCGGGGAGCTACGAGGAACCAAGTACAACGGTCAGCGACTACTGGCGCACGAATTTAATGGTTATATTCGTGGGCTATCCGGAGCCCACGAATTTAAGTGCTAGCAAATTTCCCCATTCGCCATTCTGCTATTTGTGTTTGCCCATCTCCTCCCCATTCCGCTGCCGGTCGATTGCAAGACTCGATCATCGGCGCCGATCATCGCCGCGCCTCGCCGCCTACCGGTCGCCGCCCAGCCTTTGGCCGCCCCATGTAAGGCCAGCCTGCGCCCGCCGACCATCTCGCAAATCGTGCGAGATCGTGCGAGTCCAAGCAAATCATGCAGACCTCAAGCGTAAGTCGAGCCTCTAAGAACCGTATATTGCTACACTTTGCCTGTCTGGTTAGCCCGCATGTTGGATCTATTATGGTGTCTCGATAAATTTGCATTGACGGATGTATTGTGGATTTGTGTTGTGTTAGTGCTATTTCCTCAACTGTAATAGGCTATGATAGTGAGTATGTAGTAGTGTTATCTTAGTTACTTTGTAAGTTTGTGATGAATAGGCCCTTTAATTTAACTAATTGCACCATGTTGAATCTGAATTCTTAATACGTCGAATACCATATCATCGGTAGCAATCTCAATGAAAGTGTAGTATCTAAACCATAGCACAGGAGACTGAAAATCCGGTACCTATACAAAGAATACGATTTTCTGAAGCATACACAAAGAAATAAATACAATACTCTTGAAGGATACTAAAGAACCATCTAATTTCACCATTTAGAGATATACGGTGTAAGTGTATGACTCAGTAAATATTTTCAAGCATATACAAAGAAGTACTTGCAAAATATTGTGTTCTTGAAGTTCCTCAACGCAAATACTATACTGAGGTAAGATGCGAGCGCAAATTACTCCACAGAATGAACATGTAGGAATCAATGTACTAATAGCCCTTCGCTTACAAATGTATTATCATCAAAGGTCCATTGGTATGTGAGAAGATTGGTATGTGAGAAGATTATATCGTGTTTACATCGATATGTTATCTTCGATTTGAGAATGAAAGTAAACAAAATCCAAGAACAAACAGTATGCCTCACACATAAGGAGATCGACTAAAACTTCACCGCTTGTGTTCCCATTTGACAATTCAACGACATGCTTATCTAAGGATCTGCTAGAATGTCTCCTTCGGTTTGAGAGATTGATATATATATTATAACCGCAAATGTTTTTTATCTGCGAGTGGATGTCCTATTTACTAGAGAGGTCATGCGAAATTTTGTACATTCGGTGAATTTGTAATGATTAATTCGTTTGAAGTTATTTCATCTCATTTTATATTGATTGCATATGGTATATATATTTTTATTCTCTCATTGCCGTTGTATATAACGTTAGAGTTTAGGGTTTCGTCGAACAAGTAGAGAGCCTAGGCATCACCGTTGGGAAGCAGCGCATCTCACATTTGCTTGTGAGGTGCGCGGTTCGGAATTGTCCAAATGATTTTGAACAAGTAGAAGATTGGCTGTGGCGTGTGAGCGATCCGAGCGTGATTTTTGCATAACCTGTTGTTCTCCAACGCACCGGCATCAGCGTGCGTTTGGAGAACAGCGAGTTATGCCGCGAAATTTCGCTCGATTCAGAAGCGCGACGTCACAAAGTTGCATGCAACGGCCTCCATTCTTGGGTGGGTTTAGAACACATCTTTCCTAACAGGTTGTCTTTGTCACCTAAGCCACGGTAAATGCGTTGACATCGTTTCATTTGTTTAGCTTTGAGAATGGGTGACGATCGAAGGGCGATATATGACGGATGGAGGAGTGATGGGGGCACACAAGGAATGGGGCGGATCACGGATGCTTTCTTGAAGCAAGCATTATTTGGAGGAGCTGAATATGTGTATTGCCCGTGTACCCTCTGCGAGAATAACAGCTACTACAGCAAGGATATAGTGCAGTATCACATTTGCAAAAACGGGTTCATGCCTAACTATTTGGTGTGGCACCGTCATGGAGAGGCCGCAGGGCAGGCCATTGAGTCGGACCATGGGGAGGATCACGACTGGATGGAAGAGATGCTGGATGATCTTGGCAGGGGGATTGAATTTAACTCGGGGGAGGGGTCACAGCCGGAGGAGGTTAAGGAATTCTATAGGCTACTTGACGCCTCGGATGCGAAGCTGCATGACTTGACCAATGTGACCGTCCTGCAGGCGGTTACACGGCTTATGTCGATGAAGTCGAAGTTCAACTTTTCGAACAAATGCTTCAACGCTTTGCTTGAACTTATGAATGATGTCCTTCCGCCTAACCACAAGATGCCAAAGGATTTGTACCAATCGAAAAAGTTGATGGCCGGCCTCGGGATGAATTACCAGAAGATTGATGTGTGCGAGAATAATTGCATGCTGTTCTGGAAGGATCATGACAAGGATACTCATTGTATGCATTGCGGTAAGTGTAGATTCGTTGAGGTGGTAGATGAGGAAGGGGTATCAGTGACTACAAAGGTCGTGACTAAACAGCTTCGGTACATGCCGATCATGGATAGGCTTAAACAGTTGTACATGTCAAAAGTAACAGCGAAACATATGCGGTGGCACAAAGAAGGTAAACGTGAGGACCGAGACCCGGATATGATGGTGCATCCGTCTGATGGCGAGGCATGGCAGGCATTGGACCGATTCGATCCTACATTTGCAAGCGACCCTAGGAGTGTCCGTCTTGGTTTGTCCACGGACGGTTTCACACCTTTCAGCACAAGCGCTAGCCCCTACTCTTGTTGGCCGGTCTTCATCATGCCATACAATCTTCCACCTGAGATTTGCTTGAAAAAGGGGTTCATATTCCTTGCTCTTGTCATTCCAGGTCCTAAGCATCCAGGGAAGGATCTCAATGTGTTCATGCGGCCCTTAATTGATGAGCTGAAAAAGTTGTGGCGAGGGGAAAAGGCATACAACAGCGTTGCTGGTAGAGAATTTACCTTACGAGCCGCATACCTATGGTCGGTCCATGATTTGTTGGCATATGGCATTTGGGCTACTGGTGTGTTCATGGTCGACTGTGTTGTCCAATTTGTATGGCTGACTCTGATGCATTCAGGCTCACGCACGGTAAAAAGATCACATTCTTCGATTGCCATCGACGGTGGCTTCCGGCGAGGCACCCTTTCAAGAACGATACCAAAGCATTTCGAAAAGAAAAGAAAGTTAAAAAGGGCATGAAGCGACTCACGGGAGAGAGATAGTGAATGGCATAGTCGGCTTGAACGATCTACGGAAGTGGGTTTCATCGGCTATGGAAAGGAGCACAACTGGACTCATATTTCTTTTCTTTGGGAGCTACCTTACGTAAAGCTTTGATTCCGCCAAGATAACATAGATTTGATGCACCAAGAGCGCAATGTGGCGTAAAGCATCATAAGCAATGTGTTTGATGTAACTGACAAAACAAAGGATAACGTGAGTGCTAGGAAAAAGATGGGTGATCATTGTACTAGGCCGTGGCTCGAGGTTAAAGTTGGTTTAAATGGAAATGAGAGCCGGCCACGAGCTCCATCTTGTGTGAAGCCAGAAAACCGTAAACAGATTTTGAGGTGGTTGAAAACTCTAAAGTTTCCTGATCGCTATGCATCTAACATAAAATGGGTTGTGAATGTCAGCACCGGTAAGCTAAACGGGCTAAAGAGTCATGATTACCATATTATCATGGAAAGACTTGTTCCGGTAATGTTTCGTGGCTATTTTGATAATGAGTTGTGGAGGATGTTAGCCAAGCTCAGTTACTCCTATAGGCAGATATGCGCTAAGGAAATCTCGAAGACGTTGATGCAGAAGTTAGAGAAGGGAATTCCATTGCTTGTATGCAAGTTGGAGAAAACTTTCCCACGTGGTTTTATGAATGTGATGCAACATCGCTGGTGCATCCGCCTTGGGAAGCGATGGTTGGAGGTCCCGATTCGGATGGATGTATAGTCGAAAGGGAGTTGAAAAAGCTTAGAGCTACAAAGGCGCAACAAGGCAAGGGTAGAGGGTGTATCGCAGAGGCTTATGCAAGTAAAGAGATCACAAACTTCTCAACAAAGTATTTCGCACTCAAGCACAACGTGAGTGCCCCTACGAATCGATGGTGTGTCGCGGAAGAAGAACAGCCAGCGAACTTAAGCTTTTTCAATGCAAGGGTCAACTTTGTTGGGTCGATTAACGCACACCATATTGAGTATGAGGAGTGGAACCTAGCCATGCTTTACATGTTCAAGAATATGGTAGAAGTTGAAAAATATTTTGAGTAAGTGACTTTCTAAATTATGTTTTCAACATTTCGAAGGTAGTGTCCTTTTAACCGGGAATAAATGACGCAAAGTGTTTGACAAAGAAAATTGAAGTCAACTCGACAACCCACAAGTAAGCAATTGGATAACCTACGCCGTGATGGGTTGAAAGGCGCCCAAGCTTCAGTGCAATGGTTCCACAAGATGTAATTTGACTATTTATTCAATTTTTAAAATGAATTGTTGTAGTAACTTAATATTAGCGATGATGCATATTGCTATGTAGTGTATGCGTGATGCCTCTGTCCCTAAGGATCTCCGACAGCTCTCATATGGTGATGTGACGGCAAGGAGCTATAGTCGCTATGATGTGAACGGGTTCCGTTTTCGAACAGCGAAATTAGAAGCTAGCTGTCCACTTGCGGCCACTTCAAACAGCGGAGTAGTCACAACGTCGTCCGATTCCAGCGGTGATATATTAGACTACTACGGTGTTGTACAAAGCATAATTGAGTATACCTTTGGGGGTGCCAAAGAACTGAAGGTTGTGTTTTTTGATTGCCATTGGTTCGATCCACACAACGGCTGCGTGTCGATGACTTTGGGATGGTGGAGGTGAAGCACGTCATGGCTTCAGGGCCACATTAATAACATTGTGCTTGCACATCGGGTTGAGCAGTGTTTGCACCAATTTTTGGTAAGATACGAGAGATGAGGGAAAACATGAGTTTGGATCTGATCTGAAGCACCCGGAAGAGTTTTTGGATAATGCAGATGATATTTGGAAACAGAGTCCAGATAGGAAACTACGAAGCCGATTCGGACTACGTTGTCGTGTTGGATTAAGACTCGGATCGGCTAGCGGGTATATAAGGCGCGCCAGGGCTGCTTGAAGAAGCATCAACAACAATCAACACATCTTCCAGTTTTTACTTTTCGTAGTTCTTAGTCTTTTTAGCATTGTAATCTTTCCTCTGTAAGTCGACATCGATCAAATAAAGTTGCGTATCGCCGATTGTTTGATCGTCATTGGCTTTTTCGGTTTGATTTATTCGTCTTGTTGCGATCGCCTTTTCGAATCAATCTACCTTTTACCCTCGGATTTAGTCTTAATCGACTAGTCTATTTACTCTTCTAATCGGCTTTCGGCTGATTCGTGATTTTTAGCGATTCGTCCCAAAGATCGGCTTGATTGAATTTACAACTATTTCCTTATCGATTGCGAGGTCAAATCGATTGCACGCTTCAAGACACTTGAACCCGGTGTTAGTCCGGTGTGTTGCATCCAGAAACCATCTTCACGTTTTTGGCGTCAACACATTTTTGGCACGCCCGGTGGGACAGCCAAATCGACAAGATCACTGCAGGCAAATCCACCGCACCAGCCGATGTAAGCGCTGATGCCATAATCGTCCCTACCTTGGACGATTTAACCCCGGAGCAGCGCAAGGAGATCGAGGATCAGAAGGCAGCCTTGGAGGAGTTGATGCTGGGTTGCTATCAAAAGACCCGACGAGGGGTTACGCAAAAGACAGCGCTGCCCACACTAAACTTCTTCGGCGACATTGGCATGCGTCAAATTCGGTAAGCCGATACGTTCCGGCTCAAGCCGAATTATCTGCTATGATCAATCAGTCTGTGCATCATGCTTTGATCAATCAATCATCGGCTCTAGTTACAACCTTGAAGCCGATGATAGAAAATAGCGTAAAAACGATCGCACAAGAATTAGTTACATCTGGAGGATTGATGGACCCATTACAGTCACTCCCAACGTACCCTGTGTATTCTGTGGCTTCACACACCGACACGGTCAAAGCGTCGGCACCAGTACCTTCGTTAATGCCGACCCAACCCACCGTGTTAACCCCAACCAATCCTCGCCCAAATCCGATTGCTCACATTTATGCACACACTGACGCTGCAAAATTAGATCCATTGGCATCTGGGACTTCCTACGTCCAATCGGCCACCCAGCCGATTGAATTAGATAGGAATTGCAAACCCCAAGGAACATTCCAAGTTAGGGATCCAGTTCCATATAAAGTAGTAACATACCCAGAACAGTTTGGACCATTACCTCAGGTACCGGTTTCCAGAGCCGATGGGTATGAACCGTGGCAACAACAGTATCCATCGGCTAGGACAAACCGACCGACCGAGTTTGCACTCGGGGGGGCACGATGCTGGTGAGCACAATTGGCCAAATCATGGCGTCCCATCGGCCAATAACGTCAATTGGGCCGACCAAATTTCTACAGTCTTGAGGGACCAGTTTGGTCTACAACCCAAAGGAAAAACTATCGGCTATAGAAAACCGTATCCAGATTATATTGATCGAATGCCATATCCCCATAACTTCAGGATTCCCGATTTTGCAAAATTCTCGGGGGATGATTCGGTCACCACTCTGGAACACATTGGACGATTTATCGCTCAGTGTGGTGAAGTAGCCCAATTTGATGGATTAAAGATTAGGCTTTTTCCTTTATCGTTATCAGGAACTGCTTTCACTTGGTTCACGAATCTGCCTCCAAATTCGGTCCACTTTTGGAACGATTTAGAAGGTCGATTCCACGAGTACTTTTTCTCTGGCAGTCTAGAGCTAAGGATTTCGGATCTAAGTGCGGTCCGACAGAAATTTGGCGAATCGACTTCTGAGTATATTAGGAGGTTTAGGGAGGTACGGAATCGCTGCTTCAGTGTGGTATTACCAGATAACCAACTAGCCGATTTAGCCTTCCAGGGGTTAATTCCCCCACTTAAAGAAAAACTTGCTGGACAAGAGTTTACCGACTTAAGTCACCTGCTTCATCGGGTATCGGCGCAAGAAAGCCGATATTTAAATAAAGAATTCAAAGAAAAACTCAGATTAAACAATGGCAGAGAAAAGGCTAAGGTAAACATGGTTGAATACAGTTCAAGCGAAACCTCTGAAGATGAGGCAGATGTGAATGTAGCCGAATGGATAAAGGGTTCGAAAAAACCACTCGTCTGTTCGTGGCTTAAACCGACTAGGAGTAAGTCGGAAGTAAAATACGCTTTTGATGTGTCCAAGTGCGACCGCATATTTGATATGCTATTACAAGAAAAGCTGATACGACTACCTGAAGGACACACCATACCCTCAGCCGACGAGATTAAGAAGCGGCGATACTGTAAGTGGCATCATTCCTTTTCTCATAACACTAACGACTGCAATATCTTTCGACAAGAGATATCTGATGACCATCGAAGACGGTCGGCTCAAGTTCGCGGAGGAACCAGCCATGGAAGTCGATGTCAACCCTTTCCCAATTAACATGGTCCAATGCTCCGGCAAAGGGAAAAAGATTGTCGACGAGAAGCCGAGTGCAACACGGCAAGTCGACATAGAATCTGGTTTAAAAGGAGAGACACTGAAGATAACCGTCGGCTCACTTCAAATTGAAGCCGACAAAGATGGGAAGAATTCAAGAACAATTAAGCCAAGAGGAGAATTGCAAGTTGGACGGTGGTATAAAGCAGAGAAATCTCCGCCCAAAAAACCAGCATTTAAACCTAGGCCAACTTTCTCACAATTACTTGAGAAATACGAAAGGGTGAGCCACCGCAAAAAAACAAGATCTCATCGACCAAAGCGGTACATTTCGACCGGATAATCAGATCGGCCAACGCGAGCGAGCTCATGAAAGATGTCCTTTTGGCAGTTCTGTTGGGAGAGAGGCATGATGCTGCCATCTTCAAAAGCATGCCCCATGGAGCACTACCCACAAAGAAGCTGGCCAAGGCAGTCGGTAAAAGAGCGTCTATATCAGCCAAATCAAGACGAGTCCAGACATAAGAAGCCGATAAAAGAGAGGCTGGGAGCGCTAAACCAGGACAAGGAAGAGCCTGCCGAGAACTTGGTTGGTAGAATCCGCAAACCAGTTGAACCTAAGCCTCAATGGTGCCCAACTGGACTTAGCCGATCACAACGCAGGCGGCTCCAACGCCTAAGAACGCAAGAGATGAGAGAAGCTGAAGAAGAAAAACAGAGAGACCAAGCTTTCAATGAATTACGACCTGTGAAGCTAGTCACAAAAGAGTGGAGGAGAAAACAACAAGCCGATGATGAGTCGGATTCTTCAGACGATTTAATGTCACCAATAATTCGAGATGGCACTCCTATGGATATCAATATGGTGTTCACCCTACCACCTGAATTTAATTAAAACTGAATCGGCTAAAGACGCCTTTGCTCAAATGTGTCAGGGGCACAAGATGCGGTAGTTGAGAAACCACAAGATCCGCAGATCGGCATCTAAAACCATTGTATTTGAAGGGTTACATCAATGGAAAGCCGATATCAAGGATGCTTGTGGACGGAGGAGCTACTGTGAACCTAATGCCACTCAGTACTTGCAAAAAGTTGGGGAAAACCGATGAGGACTTGATCAAAACAAACATGGTATTAAATGACTTCACAGGTGACCCCACTGAAGCCAAAGGAGTAATGGTAACTGAATTGACTGTCGGCAATAAAACCTTGCCGACCGCGTTCTTTGTGGTGGAAGCAAAAGGAAACTACAGTGTGCTCCTAGGGCGAGATTGGATACACGCCAACTGCTGTATACCTTCGACCATGCACCAATTACTTATTCAAAGGAATGGAGATGAAGTCGAAATCGTCTCAGCCGATACATCGGCTCATATTGCTATGGCCAGCTCCGATGCAAATTGGCCACATGAAGAAGCAGAATGCATATCGGGTAAAGCACTAGACGATTGTGATTTCATCAGCATTGGGAAGACAGGCTTTACGCCGATCGATGTCGAACCGAGCACCTTTGATCGGTAATTTGAAATCTTGAGAAGATGGGGTCGAAATGATTCAAATTCTGCAAGACAAAGCAAGAAGCTATCGACAGCGATAAACTTGTGTGAAGCTATTGATGACTTTCAAAGCGAAAAAATTGGGGCAAGGCTTCACTTCACCGATATGCTTGAAGAAGTTGATATAGGAGAAGGTGATAGGAAGAGACCAACTTTTATAAGCGCAAGTTTAGGCCTAGAATATAAAGATAAGTTGGTCAAAATACTTAGAAAATACAGGGATTGTTTTGCTTGGGAGTACTATGAGATGCCTAGGTTAAGCCGACAACTAGTTGAACATCGGCTGCCTATTAAGCCAGGATATCGGCCGTATAAGCAACCTCCTCGTCGTTTTAATCCGAGTTGTATAATGTAATAAAGGAAGAGATTGAAAGGTTCTTTGGAGGCCAAGTTTATAAGGCCTTGCCGATATGCCGAGTGGGTGTCCAACATTGTTCTGTCATGAAGAAAAATGGTAAGCTTGGTGTGCGTAGATTTCGTGGATTTGAATAAAGCCACGCCAAAGGATGAATATCCGATGCCTATAGCCGATATGCTTATCGATCTGCCTCGGGTAACAAGATCATTAGCTTTCTTGATGGAAACGCTTGGATATAACCAGATATTTATGGCGAAGTCGATGTCCCCAAAGCGGCCTTGATGCCCGGCGTTAGGGTTATATGAGTGGCCCGTAATGACATTCGGCTTGAAAAATGCAGGCGCCACTTATCAACGTGCCATGAATTTAATCTTTCATAATCTAATCGGACATATCGTTGAAATTTACATCGACGACGTGGTTGTCAAATCCAAGGAGGACTGGCAACACTTAGCCGATTTAGAAAAAGTATTTCAAAATACAAGAGCTCATGGTTTAAAGATGAATCCCTTGAAGTGCGCATTTGGCGTGTTTTTGGTCGCTTTCTCGGTTTCATGGTGCATCAAAGGGTATCGAAGTCACCGGACAAGGGTCAATGCCATAGCAAACACCAAGCCGCCAACGTGCAAGAATGAACTACAAAATTGATCGGCAAAATTAACTACTTACGACGATTTATCTCGAATCATGCGTAGGATCCAAGCTTTTACGCCATTATTGAAGTTGAAAGATCATCGAGGAGTTCATGTGGGAGCCGTCGGCAAAAAGCTTTTGAAGAAATCAAGAAATACCTGGCATCGCCACCAGTCCTGGCCGCACCTACGAAGGATTCCTTCAAATTATACGTGTCGGTGAAAAAGGAAACCATCGATCGTGTTGGCGCAGGAGATCGATGGCAAAGAGCGCGTAATATTTTATCTCAGCCGACGACTATTAGAGACTGAAATCAGGTACCCTTATATAGAAAAGCTATGTCTATCATTGTATTTCGCCTGCACCAAGTTAAGACATTACATACTGGCATCAACTTGTATAATAGTATGCAAAACCGATGTCATCAAATATATCTTATCTGCGCCGATTTTGAGAGGACGACTCGGGAAGTGGGCGTACGCCTTGACCGAGTTCGATCTACAATATGAATCGGCCAAAGCTGTTAAAGGCCAAGCAGTAGCCGATTTCATTACAGGACATGATACCACGGCAGGAATGGTCGATGTGGCCCCTTGGCGGCTATATTTCGATGGGTCGGTTTGCCAAGAAGGGAGCGGAATAGGTGTTGTGCTGATTTCACCAAAAGGGTATAGCACCGAATTTGCGTATCGGCTTAATAGCCGATGCTCCAACAACCAAGCTGAATACGAGGCATTACTCAAGGGACTTGGATTGTTAGAAAGTATCGGAGTAAGCGATGTAGAAGCATTCGGAGATTCATTGTTAATCGTTCAACAAGTAAAGGGAGAGTTCCGATGCAACGACGAAGTATTAAGCAAGTATTTGGAGCATTGTTATAACACTATAGAAACATTTACTACATTTTCTATCAGCCATGTGCCCCGAGAGTTGAACAATAGAGCCAATACGTTAGCCCAAGCTGCATCAAAGTTCTGAGAAGATAGCCGATGTGAGATATTAGACTCAATCAATAAAACAGTGCTGTGTGTCGACATCGCCGATTGGAGAACAGAAATAAAAGCTTACCTGACGGACCCATCCAGACCTACTGCACGAAAGGTTCGACAGCAGGCATTGAAATATGTCTTGATGGAAGATGAGCTGTATTATCGGACACTGGAAGGATTGCTTCTGCGGTGTCTAGGTGATGAAGAAGCAAAAGTGGCTATGGGTGAGGTCCATGAGGGAATTTGTGGTGCACATCAATCGGCTCACAAAATGAAATGGGTATTGAGGAGGACAGGATACTTTTAGCCGACGATGTTAGAAGACTGCTTCAAGTACTACAAAGGATGCCAAAGTTGTCAAAAGTTTGGGAATGTGCAGCTTGCACCAGCATCGGCTCTACATCCGATTATTAAACCATGGCCATTCAGAGGATGGGGGATAGACGTAATCGGCCAAATATTCCCAGCATGAAGCAAAGGCCATAAGTTTATCCTTGCAGCTACAGACTATTTTTCAAAATGGGTCGAAGCCGTCCCACTCAAAAAATTCACTAGTACAGAAGCAATCGGCTTTGTTAATGAGCACATTATCCATTGATTTGGCATTCCTCAGACTATCACAACCGATCAAGGAACTGTGTTCACGTCTAACGATTTTAAAAGTTTTGCAGAAAGTTTGGGCATCAGATTGCTTAACTCGTCGCCATATATTATGCTCAGGCTAATGGACAAGCCGAGTCGTCCAATAAGACTTTGATCAAATTGATCAAAAGAAAAATTGATGAAAAGCCTCGA
The DNA here is from genome assembly GCA_036346375.1 of Guadua angustifolia. Classification (NCBI taxonomy): domain Eukaryota; kingdom Viridiplantae; phylum Streptophyta; class Magnoliopsida; order Poales; family Poaceae; genus Guadua; species Guadua angustifolia. Next base: position 35,130,618 of record CM070512.1, on the reverse strand, counting down.
ACTTGGCATACTACGCTGTCGGAGTCTCTATGGGCTTATCGGCTAGCATTTCCACGAAGCAACCAAGTTAACACCATATCGGTTGGTGTATGGTCAAGAGGCGGTGTTGCCGTTAGAAATAAACGTTGAATCGATGCGAGTAGCAAAGCAGAATAATCTAAAAGCCGATGAATACAAGGAATTGATGCTGTACAATTTGAATGACTTGGCAGAATTAAGGCTGGTTACTCTAAATCGGCTTAAGAGAAATAAAGAGAGAGTTGCAAGGGCATATAATAAAAAAGTTGTACCGAAGAGATTTAGTGAAGCCGATTTAGTTTGGAAAACGATATTGCCGATTGGTTCTAAGGATAACCGATTCGGTAAATGGTCGCCTACTTGGGAAGGACCATATAAAATAAATCGGCTTGTTGGTGGAAACGCATATATACTCGAAACACTTGAAGGGTTGGTATTGCCGAAGGCAATCAACGGAAAATATCTAAAGCGGTACTACCCTAGCGTTTGGATCGGTGCATAACCAGAATTGCGCAAAGAAACATTGGGAAGTGAATCGGTTAAAGATAGCCGATTAAACAAAATAAGATGAAATCGGTTAAACAGCCGATTGAAAGTTACGAGCGTACAAAAGCAACATTTACATTGTTTCATCACAAGCAGAAGAACATCGAATTGGCAGGATCACAGTCCCGACCCAGGGAGTCTAGCGCCTAGACCTGATAATGCTGCAGCAGCTTTAGCCAGTGTTTCGGTAATGCCACACACCAGATCTTCGTCAGCTTTGGCATTTCCTGGGACTGAAACAACCTTGGCCGATTGATCCCTGACCTTCGCAACGGCTTGGCCGATATTGTTCTTTTGATCTTTCAAAATCGAGGCTATTGCATTTGATTTAGTCAGGGCATCGGCCAGCTGTTCATTCACCTTGGCCAATTCTTCCTCAAGCCGTTTCTTGGTTTGTTCCAGCCTTTGAGCAGAAGACTTGGCGGCCATGAAAGACGCAGCGGTTTCATCATACTTTTTCTTCTCGGCTTTAGCTTCAGCAATCAGTTTATCCAAGCGACGCTGATCGGCTTCTTGGGCTTGGCGCTGGGCGATCCTGGCGTTAGCAGCGTCAACTTCCGCTTTCTTCTCGTCTAAATGGCATACATTCAGAAGAGCGCTCATGGCTGCGTCAGGAAGATCGGCTTCAACGGCGGCCATAGCATCACGGATGGGTTGACAGTTGGCCAGTATAGCTGCCTCCGGCTGAGTTATCTCCATGAACAGCCGATTCAGCTTCTCTTGCATGTTGGGCGCTGACTTAACTACAGAAGCCGATGCCTTCATGGAGACATCCAGGATGTTTCGGATATCCTCGGGGTAGCTATCGGTCGCCATCACCTCCGGATCGACTAGTTCATCCAAGGTGAACCCGAGAAGGTCGGACAAGCCATCCGGGACAACATCGGGTGATGGAAGAGTTGACCGGACAGGAGATGGAGGAGTTGGAGGTTTCGAAGCCGCAGGGAGACCAGTAGAAGCACCCTGAAGATCGACCAACGTACCGGCCGCTTGAATGGACGCTATCGGCTGAAAAAGGAAATATTACGAAGTCAGAAAATTAAGATTGATAATTCTCGGAAGACATAAGAATAAGCTCTTACTGCATTTAAAGCCGATAAGTGAGGAGAGCTTTCAGCGCTTTGTTCTTTGCGCTTTGGTTGTTTTTTGGCAGGAACCTTAGTAGACTTGGGTTTTTCTAAAAAAATCAAACCACAAGATGAGCAAAAATATAAGCAGGAAATATTTATCGGCTACAAGTAAAAACTCACTTGGCTTCCTTTCTTTTTCAAGCTCTGATAGGGAAGGACTGTTCACTCCAAGGGTACCAGAACCCATCAAGATGTTTGACTGAATGGGCGTTTCCTTTTGACCCACGGTACCGATAAGTCAATGATAGCCTTGCTCCTCGCAGACAATCGCCAAACAAAATGCCGAAGTAATTAGAAGACAAGTGGTCACAAATTTGCAAGTATGAAATTTTATGAAAAAAGCCGATACCTCTACGCCTACGGACGAGTTAGTATAACCCGATGAGCTGGGAGGATCCGAGCTATCTTCACTAGAGCTGCTGCTGCTAGAAACTACCGTCGGCTCATGGAAATCAGGAAGGAATTTTTCTATAATAGCCGACGGAGTGCGATCCAAGAGAAGAGCCTCTGATACAAGTGACCACCAAGCAGAGAAATGGCTTGCTCGGCGAGAATTCAGGAAAAAGTGTGGCAAACTGAGAATTTGAAACTCATCGGCTAGTTCCAAAATTAAGTCTGCGGCTGTTCCGTTTGTCACTTTAGCTCTGGGCTCAAGACAACCAAGAAGTGGCAAAGATGGTATGACTTGACCAAAGCCTAACTGACGGGCATATACTGAAGGATGATAGAATTCATATGACGGCTGGAATGTCCTGTTACGGGAGTTCAAGCCGACATGAAGAATACAAGGTGAAATAAAAATCCGGTATAAGTCCAAAGTCGACGCTGGCATTAAGGAGCTATCAGCATCCAAGTGAAGGAATGAAGGCCATTGAAAATCGGTCAAGCGTTACTATAGGGAAGAAATCTTCTCGACCAAAAGTTGTGCTATCCGAAGCAGAAAAGGATGATATTTCTTGAAGTCGGTACGGTGTGATTTCGACATCTCCACTAGTACACATCACGAGCCTCTCTCAAGCGATCGGCTAGCCTCGTATTGAGGGTAGTGCCTTTCGGATAATCCTCACGAGGAAAGCTGTGTCCTCCGGTGCTCGAAATCAATGATCGGCCAAACATACTATAAAGCCACAAATGAATAAACCACAATGGGCCGCCAATGTTGCCAACTACAAATTGACCAAATCGAGAAAAAAGTTAACTTCGATAACATGCATCATCGATAGATAGCTCAAGGAAAATTTTTCCTAGTGCAAGCCGACAATTGTTCACCACCGTACTCGCCAACACGATAAACTTGTGTTGGACCTAGAGATGCGCCACAAAAAAGAAACCGATCCAGCCACAAGTTTAGAAAAGCTGCATGCTCCTCATCCGATACCAGTCCATTCACTTTGTTATTATGTTGGATGTACTTTGTCCATCCTTCGCCCTTGGATCGGATTAACTTGTACTGAGGCTTGCCACTAAAAGCCGATAATTGGTCGCCATCAGGCCTAAGGCAGCATAATTCTGCTACATCTAAAAGTGTTGGGCCGATGGGACCAGTCCGGAAAAGGAAAGCATTAAGAGTGTCCGACCAAAAATAACAGGCCGTGGCCACCAAGGGCTCATTGGCTTCAGGGTTTGCGAGACTCAATGGAAGACACTCAGCTATACCCATATTTTCCCATTCAGACCTCTTTTGAGCCGATACTCTTATGAACCAACTTCTCCAGCCTTTAAGCGCTGTTGGCCATGCCCTAAAGCTTTTTCCCCATTCCGTTATGTTGTAATTTTTAGCCGATAAGGGAAGTCTAGGGATTTCTTCATTAATTACAGTATCGGCAGTCGAAGTTCCTACTGGTCCTAGGTAGAATTGATCTTCGCTTTCAGGAATTGGAATTAGTACCTGAGAAGGATCCATTCAGCCGATTGGAGGAAAGGGGTCCTGGTTGCTGGCACAGAAGAGTTGGAGCAGAAGAGTCGATCGGAAAGTGAAAGCCGATTGCAGGAGTTTCGAGAGCAGGAAAGCGTGAAAATGACCGTGGGGGTCCCGCATATATATAGCACGGTAAAAAGTAAAAATGGCGGGAAATGAATTCGAGGCGACACCTGCCATTAAACCGCACCGAGATTTTTACGGCGCGATTAAAACAAGTGGTTGCTGGAATAGTACTTTCCTGCTGGCAAGAGAAGCTGACGAAGAAAAGCCGATGGATTTTTAGAAGATAACAAGTTATCTCCCAAAAATGGGGGGCATATGTTTGCACCAATTTTTGGTAAGATACAGAGACGGCAGGGAAAACATGAGTTTGGATACAAGATCTGAAGCACCCGGAAGAGTTTTTGGATAATGCAGATGATATTTGGAAGCGAGTCGAGATAGGAAACTACTGGTTTATTGGACTACGTTGTCGTGTTGGATTAAGACTCGGATCGGCTAGCGGGTATATAAGGCGCGCCAGGGCTGCTTGAAGAAGCATTAACAACAATCAACACATCTTCCAGTTTTTACTTTTCGTAGTTCTTAGTCTTTTTAGCATTGTAATCTTTCCTCTGTAAGTCGACATCGATCAAATAAAGTTGCGTATCGCCGATTGTTTGATCGTCATTGGCTTTTTCAGGTTTGATTTATTCTGTCTTGTTGCGCATCGCCTTTTCAGAATCAATCTACCTTTTACCCTCGGATTTAGTCTTAATCGACTAGTCTATTTACCCTTCTAATCGGCTTTCTGGCTGATTCGTGATTTTTAGCCGATTCGTCCCAAAGATCGGCTTGATTGAATTTTACAACTATTTCCTTATCGATTGCAGGGTCAAATCGATTGGCACGCTCGCGCACACTTGAACCCGGTGTTCGTCCGGTGTGTTGCATCCAGAAACCCTCTTCACGTTTTTGGCGTCAACAGCAGGTGTACTACCTAAGCTATCCTCACCGTAGCTTGAAGGCTTGGTGGGTTGTATTTAAAGTTAACCCTGAAGTATATCCTCCTGGGGATGTTTCGTATGTGCAAAGCAACGTAGAAGATGATGTGGGTGATGTATATCAAGAAGAAGCTATGGGGGATTCTTTCCTTGTCTCCGACGGGGCAGGACTCGATCAATTACCTACCGATGCCACAGACGTAATAACAGATGAACCAGGCCCTTCACGGAAACGCCCTCAAAAGTCAGTAAGGATTGCACGTCTTCAAGCACGTCTCAATGAAATACGAGTCGCAGAAGCAGATTCCGACGCCGACGACTTTTGATATGTATATTTTGTAAGATGTGCTTGATGAAGCTGAAACCCTTGACAGTTTGATGAGTGGAAGTGAAATGACCTGTTTGATATCAGATGTTCTATTACAATGTCAACACTGTACAATTCTAATTTCCTCTCTAAGAGCCAAAGCTACCCATTAGAAGGCTCAGCTAGATATCGATCCAACATTAATGAAGATTTAGCTCTCAAGGTGAACATCTTGTAACATTTAGCTATAAGATTTACACTTGATATAAGTGACAACAACATTAGAAATAAGCCCTCTTCATCACATAATTATTGGTCACGGTCCTGGGATCATGACACAATCACTATTTCTAACACTAAGAGGATCAAGAAGAGGACTAGTTTATTCGCTTTCTTATGGTAAGTTCTCCTTTATTTGTTTCAATTTGTACCTTTGCACTAATTTTTGAAGATATTTTGTGGTTTTTGGTTTTAGAACCTTTTTCACATATTATGTCATTAATTGTTCATGGACTTGTCTAGCTACTACTTAAATTTCTATCCCATTATCAAAATCCGTGTGCTTTTGTTCCGTATCTAGTCCCATTCCTATATTGTTGTGTTGTAAGATGTCATATAGAAAGCATTTACTTGGATGTGAAAAAAAAACCCCCCCGAGTAGAGGAGCTAGTAGAATCACAAAAGGGTGCCATGGAAAAAATGTTAAGATTAATACAAATGATCTTGTAAGAATTCTAAGAAAGTGGACGTAGGTAATGGTGAAGGACAACCTAATGCAGATTTATATAAGAAAAATGCTATCAACGAGGATGATAATGATATTGCTATGTTTGAATATAAGGCCCTTTATTCATTTTTGCAAGTTATTGTTGTGGTTATTGTTGATGATACCAAGTAAAGGACAATAACAACTATTTTTGCAAGTTATTGTTGTCTCATTCATTTTTGCAAGTTATTGTTATCTCATTCATTTTTGCAAGTTATTGAAAATTATTTGTAGACCTGTGTACTAACTCTTGTCAAATTTGAACAGATGAGCATGTTCAGGCATCAGGTTGACAAGCTTAAAGGCAAGTTTAGCGGGTCGTCCTCCAGAAGGTCGAGGAGCAGGGGTTCTGATGCTCAGGACTCGACCACGATGAGCGCCATATTCTTTGGGCTGCAGATTAGGACAATGGGCAGGAGCAGCTCCAGAGGTGCTTCGATGAGCAAGCACGAGAACAGCTGCGGGAGCAGCCACAGGAGGGCGAGAGGCAGGTGGGGGTTGAGGACGAGGGGCAGGTGGGATGTGAGGATGAGGACTTGGGCGAGGCGGACGACGAGGAGGTCGTTGGGGGTGGTGGCGGTGGGATGAAAGATGCAGACGCTGAGGCCGAGGCAGCAGCAGATGCAGAGTTGGCGGCGACCTTAGAGCCAGTTCAAGAGGGCGGGATTTCTTCGGGTACCATCAGGTATATGCGTAGTATTGGATTATCATTTAATATCCATATGTAACATCCCAAATTTCATCTTTTGCCAAAAGTTAATTTAAATTAATTAATTTCAAAATTTGGTTTTTCTTTGGTGTTCTAATTAACCTGGCATCCATATCCTTCCGAAATTGGAGTTCAATCCTTGATCGTCATAAAATCAAAATTCTCAATTCCAGGTCCATATTCGAAATTTCACCCGAGTTCCAAAATACTCTAAAAATCTCAAAATTCATAGAATTAGGTTCCCAATATTCTAAAATAATTTTGGGAATTGTTCCAAGATTTTAGAATCTATTTGCTATTTTATCTCTCGCGGTCTTTCGTCAAAATCAGTATATTCGTTCGGAATAATCTAAATTCCAAAATTCATTAAAATTCAATGAAACTAATTTTATTGGGTTCCATATAATCTCTAGTATTTTTAGGACTTTTTCCAGAATTTTTAGATTATTTTTGCTATTTTATTCCTCGTGCTTTTGTCCCTTCATTTCTTCCGGCCAATGAGAAGGCGACACGTGTCTGTTACTGTTCATCTTCAACCTCCAGCCGTGCGCACTGTTCACATTCCAGCCCCATTTGCAGCCCAAACTTCAAATGCTCATAACTTTTGCAATTCTCAATGAAATTGAGTGAGGTCAGTTGCAAAACGACCGTGTCATCACGGACTTCAATTCTCCTGTAGTTTCCCCCTCTGAAATCAAGTGAAACCGAAACTGCAAGCACTTCTTTGCCGTTTCTTGTTTGATCCATAACTCTCTCGTTTCTTCGTCTCTCCGAGCGTGTGAGTACTCCAAACTTGCGTATCGACATCCTCTACACCGTGCTCACCTTGCCCCTTTGGTTCTGTGTCGTTTGCTTTCCCAAAACTCAAGAAAACAGTACGCCCGGCGCCCTCCAATGACACCGGCAAGCCATCTTTTGCTCCGGTGAGTTTACCGGCGAACCAACCGCGTCACTTTGTGCCTTTTGCATCCATGATCACAACCATTCAATCGAATTTGATTTTCGTTGCAGTTTGACTCCGAATTTCAAGTTTGTTCGTCGTCGGCCGTCGCTCCGTTCATCGTCGATTTCTTCCATTTGGGTACGAACTAATTCGATTCCTTGTACCCGTAGACTCCCCTTGATGCTAGCTACCCCGTGCTCATCGCCGCCCTGCCTTGTCCCGACCTCCTCGCCGCCGGCCAACGTGAGCATGGGCTTTGCCTCGCTTCACCGCACCCCCGCCGCACCTTTGCCGCCCCCGGTTGCCTCTGGCTTTGCCTTGCCATGCGCCGCCGCCGTGTGCCCCATGTGCCCTGCTCCCAGCGCCTGGCGCCGCTACTACTGCTCCCTGCGCCCTGGCCGCGCCGCCCAGCCGGCCTCGCCGCTGCCCTGCGCCGCCGGCAAGCCTCCCCTCTTTTTCCCTTGGCTTTTCCTCCGTTCTATGGCCATGGCGCTGCTACTCTGTGTCTCTGTTTCTTGTTCATTCCCTGTACAGGCATGTGGAGAAGAAGGGCCAAGTCAATGGCAGGTGGGGACCTCCTGCAAGGAGACAAGAAAATCAGGAAATCCAGCAAAAAGAAAAGATTCTAAAGAATATTCCTCGTTTTCTAGTTTTTAGGATTTTTTTTAGAATTCAAACAATTGTTTCTCTGTCATCCGAACTCCGATTCAAGTGATTCCAATTGCTAAATTCATCTAAATTCATCCTCTATCTGCCAGTATTTTTATTATAATTTTTAGTTTCTTTTAAATTTATTTTATTCTTTTCGTGCTCCGTTTTATGGCGTAGTCGAAGAAGCGGTCGTCGTTACAACGAGGAAAAGACTTTCAGAGTAAGATCGCACCTCGCCGACGAAGGCAAGTCGAGACCTTTGATCATATTGAACCCATGTTTGCAAAAAGTAATTTGTTTTATATAATTGCATGCTATTTGTTTACAAGTGTTATTTATCGGGTTAGCTAAACATCTATTTGTCACTATACCACCTTGATTAATTGAGATGCCATGTATCCATTGTCACCCTAGGATGGGTTGTTTACTAGTTGGACATAATTGTAGTACCAACATTGGGTTAACGTATCTATGCTTAGACATGCTTAGTTATACGTCGGGATTCATATCACCTGTGAACTAATGTTAATCTTGACCTAATGAGATATTGAATTGTGGCTGTTGACCACTGTTGTAAAATTTGTTGTACCATGGCAAGGGATGCCATTGGTCTTGGTTGAACAAAATGTTTTCCCTCGAGCAAGTGATTGTGCAGTAAAGGGGGTGCTGTTTAGCACATTGGGATGTGGTTGTCTTGCTTGAGATAATTTAAGGACTTAATCTTGTGCGCCATTGAGCTGGGCCTAACCGTGCAACCACAAGTCTGGTATGGGACAAACCTAGTCGATTAATTTGCCATGTTTAGTCTTGAGTACTGCCAAATGTTGGTGTGGGTTTCGGGTTGTACGGGTAGATTCACATGGCTTAAGAGGGGGCCCCGAGGGGCGAAACCTTAGAGGGCGGTACCGAGTTTAAACATGCATTGTAAAGGCTTTGTCATGATTTCTCTGCCGGCACACCAAAGGAAGTGTGCTAATGGCCAGGCGCAAGGAGAATATCATGTCTTGTGGGTAAAGCTGTACAACCTCTGCAGAGTGTAAAACTATTCGAATAGCCGTGTCCGCGGTCATGGACAAGCCCGGGGATTTCACACGGGGTATAGAGTGTTTTCTTGAAATGTGGAATTGTTGGAATGGGAACGGGGAGTTCACTGTTGCTCTGTTGTCTAAAACTATACTGTTGAATTGTGTGGTTGATACTTGTTTCAAATGATGTAGGGTGATGCCTCATCATTCTGTTCATGTTGTCTACCGTTGATTTACCAGTTATTTATTATTGATTTATCAATCTGCTTTCAATCTATTTATTGTATTTAAATTCAAGTTATTGCTTTCTGCAAATGAGCCATATGACTATCCTTTGTCAAGCCGTGCATAAATATATTGCATCATTTCCCTACGGCTTGTTGAGTACGTGTTGTACTCACGGCTTTACGCCCATGTTTTTCAGTAGCTGAGGAAGAACCAGGTAATGAATATCAATAGAAGGAGTACTATGAAGACTACGTCGACTAGGAAGGCGTTCCCCAGACGATTGCCTGTGGCATGTCGAATGGCCCAAGTTATTTTATTTCCGCTGCAACAGTTTTATTTGTTTCTTAAGCCATGAGGCTTTGGTGTATGAACATTGACCTTAAGGTCGATTGCTCTATTCAATAATAATTTTCTTCTTCTTAGTTATTTCGATGTATGGAATGATATGTCATCTATGTTTCCACTGTGTGCACTAGCGTGATCCTGGACTAGTGCAAGATATACGAGGGTTTCGGATTTGCATATCCAGGGTCCTGACACCATATTTACATTGTAATGTCTACAAACTAATGATTTGCATTTTAGGTTTCAGAAAACTGTCTCGATTCGTCGAGATGCAACCCGCCGATAGGAGGTTGATAGAGCTACGAGGAACAGTAACAGCTTATATCTTTCATGTCTTTTCTTTTAGCATGAGCTAAGTGACAACTTATTGTTTTGATGCATCTTTGTCTTGTATTTTGTTGTAGGCCACCGAAAGAGCCGGGTTGGATGGGACGGGCCACATTACAAAGGTTAACGCCGTGCTGGGAGCCCTTGGCCGCTACTACTACCCTCGCATGGTTGAGTCAAGCAGGGATAGATTCGCGGCCTACAACTGGAAGCACTGGGCATTGAAGAAGAACGTGGAAGGAGGCGAAGACAACCAAACATGTCGTATGCAGTCTAGGTCAAGCCGGGTGAGTTTGCGTTATGTATTTACTCTATTTGAGTATTGCTTTAAATGCAAATACAATTTGACAATGTGTAATCTATGCAGGAGAGGTTCCGGCTTGAGAACGAAGACGATTACAACACTGTGAAGAAGGCCAAAAGCGTCTTCAATAGGGCGGCACAAAAGGTTGTCGGAGATTCGTTCAGCAATGCACGGATTCAAGCTATCATCCATTTTTACAAGAGGGTGAAGAAGGTGAACATGAGAAGACCAGAGGCGAGGAGGATACACCTGACAGAACAAGAGTATCTCCAGAGCTCGGTCGATTGGATAATGAAGGACATGGAGGCTTGGAGGTGGATGTGCCGGTACTGGGCGTCGGTGGATTTTCAAGAAAAATCAAATAGAAATCGAGGGAACAGAAGAAGTAGATTGGGGAAGCACAAGTACAGCGCAGACGGACACATTGGCCTAGAGCAACGCATGGTAAGTATCGGTATTATAATTGTTAGTGAATTTGTCACTATGTTTCTAACTTTGCACCGTAGGAGACTGAAAGTGGGAGTACTCCCACTTTTGTGGAAGTTTACATCTGGGGGCACCAAGGCGAGGATCCATAGAACCCGGATGTTTTGTGCGATAACGGGCTATCATGCGAGGATGGTAAGTATAAATGACACAATATGTTTGTGCAAATTTACATCCGGGAGCACCAATATGCTGTTCTACAGACGGCATATGCAGAAGAAATGACACAACGTCATGGGCCGGAGTTTGATTGGAGGTCCGCGCCGGTCGATGTGGAAGCGTTGTACCACGCTGGGGGGGGGGGGGGCTAAAGCATGGGAGGTTCGTTAATAAAACTGATTTTAATTGTTTTCGCTGTACGAATAACAAAAATGTTGCATGGTTACATTTCATTATATATCATTTGTAGGTGGGCCATGGGGGACGGAGTTGTGGACTGCGATCATCTTCCACGAGGCTCGGCTTCCTCATAGGGGAGTACTGCTCGCTCGTCGAGGTCCACACGGGAAGCACAAGCGCAGGAGGAGGCTCATCAAGCACGAGAGGAGGCTCGTCAAGCGCGAGAGGAGTCTCGTCAAGCACGAGAGGAAGCTCGCAGAAGCCGAGAAGACTCAGAATACATGAAAATGTATCTGCAGGTACAATCTCAACTCTAAACAAATCGCTTAATTGTACAGTTGTGATTAAAATCTAACAAACAATCTATATATGCAGCAACTGTCACAATCTCTTGGACCTAACGTGCCAGTGTTTCGCCCTCTTGTTATGCCCCAGGTAAAGATACTTGAGTTCATTACTCTCTAATTCACTTAGCTCGTAAAATCACGCTCCGCACATGCAGCCACCTCCACAAGGAGAAGCATCACAGGTGCTCGGCCTCCCGGCCCTTCATAAACCCTCATCGATGCTGTGCACCACCCCTAGGAGATGCACCTCGGGTTATATGAAATTCTCATGCATTCTTTATTTTTAAAAAACTCTATTATGTATACTTTATATCACAAATTATGATCCATAGAGCTCCCAGCCTCCTCGTCCTTTCTACATGTTCACTCCACAGATGCAGCCACCTTCTGTAGGAGAGGCACCACAGGTAAAGACGGATCGGTTCAATTCGTTATTCAAAATTTGAACTAATGATTTATATGTGGCATAATGTACCTGTCTATGCCTTACAGGGCTCCCAGCCTCCAAACCCGTTCTACATGTACCCACCACCCATGCCAGGCCAAGGAATGCCTATGTACTTCAACCCGTGGGCCCTGCAGCCACCTCAAATGACACCTCAGATGACACCACAGGTATTTGTCTGTTCACTGATGCTTAGGTGCTTATGATGGTATGAATATCAAACATCCACATCATTACTTTCTTTAACAGTATACTTCATTTGTACGGTTGGATAAATAGATCATGCTTTTCCTAGCATGTTGTATGCCTATGTATAGATTGTTTGGTTGTCATGCCCTCCTGTTAGCGCTACCATTTTGAGAGGACGGCAAGATTGGTGGTGCATTATACAGATGAGTTGGAGTTTATGAAAGCCACAGCGGGTTTTCACGTATGCTTCTTTTGAACACAACTAAACAAAAAAAAACATGATAAATATAGAAATAAACAAAACAAACCTCCACCTTCTAAATTCTCTAGTAGTACGGGTTTTGAGTTTGTTTGGTAATTGGTAAACCTCCACCTGTGCAATGGTATGAGCAGTAATAATTGATTATCATTTTTGTTACCTGAGGAAGCCCCCTCTAGCAAAACTTGGCTAATGGCACATGTGCATAGCAGGAAGAGAGCAGAGTGGAAAACAATACCAATATAATTTCGTGCGTCACTCACATTCATGGTAGAGTTAATGACATGAAACTAGACAGGGACACAATATCAAATTTGGGAATTGAACTAATATACTTAGGATATGGAGTGGAATACTGAAGTATCGCTTTTTAACTTCCGAATAAACTTCTTGCTTACTTAAACTATGCATGTTAGAAGGGGCTTATTAGTAGAACCTTCTGCCTCGCTGGGTACTATGTAAGTATTAAGTTGGCATTGATTTATTCATAAAGTTTTATCTAGTTTTAGAAGTTGCAACTCTATTTTATTGAATGTAAGCCGTGTCAGTATCAAACATCAGCACAAACATTTCTCCTTTTTGGTTGGATATGCCCCTAATGCAACCATTTATATATCAATGTACCCATGAAATTTGGTGCCAGTATAATCTGCAAGATTATGTGTTTTAACTTTCAACATTTTAAGCTTAACTGTTTGCTAGAATGTTAACACCAAAATAATTACTTTTCAGAAACTGTAACATGCACAAAAAGATAAACATAGGGGGATGTATTTATTTAAGAGACACATTTGAATGAAAATGATGAGCCTTGCAGTGTTAATATAGGCATGTTTTAGTGTTACTTGCATGAGTAGTCCACTTCCATCTCATTTAATCACGACCTACAGTGTGTTCAAACTTCGAACTCAAAAAGGAACTTGCCCCTTTTATTTGGGTTTTGACATTGTAGTCATTTTCCTTCATATAGATTGTTGCCACTGCTTCTATTGAATGCTTAAAAGATTAGTTTTGAACTTGTAGGTTTCTGGGTCACACCCTCCAGCACGTACTAACGACGACATCATAGAAGATATCTTCAATAGCGCCGGCGGTGGTGGTAGCGCCCACAACTCCAACAACCCCGAGGCATGAATTCCATTGTGAGCTCAAGTGGTGTATTACTGTTGGACTTTATGACTTGTTGTGATGGATAGCTTGTGATCGACTTATTGTGATGGACTTATTGTAATGAAATGTGGATTGTATCTATTGCGGTTGTAATGTGTTGTACGTCATTGCGTAGTTTACAAATTGCCATTGGATGTGTGATTGAATATCTAAGGATCTGCTAGAATATCTCCTTCTGGTTTGAGAGATTGATATATATATTATAACTGCAAATGTTTTTTTGTCTGCTGAGTGGATGTCCTATTTACTAGAGAGGTCATGCCAAAATTTTGTACATTCAAGTGACTTAGTATGAGTATGGTCAAATTGAGTTGCCAATCCGCTGAGATGACGCAAGTGTGGAATTTGTGGTCAAATTGAGTGAGGAAAATATGAACATAGCTAAGGAGATGCTGCCATTAGGGTTCTTGTGTGTCGGTGTGGATGAGTGTTGGGGTAGGAATACCAATTTTGTAATTTCCAGAAGGATTTTACTTTGAAGAAATTGGCAAACACAAGAAGGATTTTATCTGGGTGGATGACAAAGATGGTAATGATATTGAATTAGCATTCAGCAAGAAAAGAATTTCTGATAGGAAGGACTGGCTTAGCAACTTTCAGGTTAGCACTTAAATCTTTTCCCAGATTGATATTGGTTCGTTGGTATTCTGGATTAAAACTAATATGCCAACCAAATTTCAGTTGGGAACTTACCTTTTGCAGCCCAATGGCCAATTCGGGACCAGACATCAGGTAGGATAATCAACGATGTAAAAGCTAAGTTATTGGCCTTTTTCTTTCTAACCCATTCTTCTCATGCATCTTTGAATGTTTATATTCATTTCAGGGAGCATGAGCCTCCGCGCTGGAATCGTCGGCCTGCCCAACGTCGGCAAGTCCACCCTCTTCAACGCCATTGTAAGTAACTAAGTGAGCACAACCCGTTTGCTTACTTGTTCTTTTTTTTCTTTTTGTTAGTGCAAAGAATTCGTGTTATCGTTGATGTGAAAAGGGGTTTAGGTGGATGGCATTGTCATGCAATTCTAGAATACCCATTATTTGTATTCATGTCATTACACATTTACACATAATGGTCGAAAAGTTTAAACTTCACTGGACCTTGATTGGCTATTGCTGGAGTCTCTGGACCTTGATTTTGCACAAGAACAATATTAGATTAGTTAATTGACTCCTTTTTTATCACTAATGATTATTTTGCTCTCAGAAAGATGCGATGGAGGAATCTATTGAGATTGTTCTCGAAAAACTTCACATTCTCAGCCTGCTGCGGTAATCAGAATCCCTTCTCTTCGCTCTAGATCCATTGGTAAGGGTGAGAAGGTAGTCATTGTGCCAGATATAGAAGCAGTACTTCTAAGATTATACAAGAAGAGGAAAAGAGAGTGGTCAAGTAAGTTATGTGTACAAGCTCTACATGACAGAGGCTTGGGGTTGGTGGGGCTTGTGGGCATGCTTGCTTTCTCATTGGTATGGCAAGGTTGTGACATGGCTAGTGACTATTGGCTGTCATATGAAACATCAGGCAGCATTCCATTTAATCCGTCCTTGTTTATCGGAGTGTACGTTGCCATAGCTGCTATTTCAATGGTCCTTCAAGTAATCAAGACTCTTCTTGAGACAATCTTGGGACTTCAAACAGCTCAGATCTTTTTCAAGAAGATGTTTGACAGCATTTTGCTGTTGGAATTCCCAAGATCAAACACACATGAACTTGTGGACAAACAACACAAGAGCGATACACGAAGAACACACGCTTATATATTCTTGTACTTAGCTCTCCGAGAGTACAAAGAACACACCCTTGGAGGCGCACACGGACTCAAAATTACAACGGACTTGAGTTAGCGCCGTTCTTTGGTTTCCTAGCTACTCTCTCCAAGGCATCTACTACTCTCTGCCTCTTTTTGAGCTTCCTGTGTACAAGTATTTATAGCACCAGACCCCCACAACGTGGGCTTATTCTCCTAGCCACGAAGTCCTCAAACGTGCGCATGCAGATCCTTTTCTTCCGCTTGAATCAGTCCTGGCTGCATGTTGCGCGCAGGGGGCATGGAACAAGTCTGCTAACACATGCATGCAGGCCATGCACAGCACTTCCTAACTCACGCATGCAAGTACTCCTTGACCTATTCTCATGCACACATTTAGCCACCCATGAATGCAACTAGTTAACAGGAAAACAGAAAACTACTAACATGAAGAATTATTCTAACAACAAGATTAACACTAACAATTTTGCGTGCCCCAATGTCATTTTTTGACACCGCGCCTTCAGGAAGGATTCTTAGTCGGGTAGGTACCTGTTTATGGTTTATTTGGTGATAAGATTTACTTGCCCATTTGCCCCCAACTTTGCGACAGATTACCTCTGAAATGATTATATATTCTTCAGAAAACCTTATTTTTTTCTATTCCCCCTCCTTCTATTACTTAAATGGGTGTAAAGAATGCTGCTCTCCTGTTAGCACGCTCTAAAATAGTTTGCCCATGTATACTTTGCACCGCTTTTACTCTGACAACTAGTAAAAAGTAATTTTTCAGTTTTTCTTTTGTGAGGTCTGGAAAGAGTGTCACTACAATTCTTTTATCTTCTAATGATATGATGGCCCTTGTCTTTTTCAGGCATCATCTGACCAAACGACCATTGATGTCGATCTGGCCTTTTTTGTTGGTCTGACAATTTCAATGTACATTTCAGTATTAAGTACCACAATTGTTACTTGTCAGGTCGCCTGGCCATCAGTTATAGCTGTAATTCCACTTCTACTATTGAACATTTGGTACAGGGTATGCTCCTACAGTAAAATTCACCTCAGATACCTTAGCTAGTTCCGCTCAGAGAAACAGAACTAATTTGCAATTTTTGCCTGATTTCTGCAGAATCACTATCTTGCAACTTCCAGGGAGCTAACTCGACTTGAAGGAGTAACAAAGGCACCGGTTATTGATCACTTCTCGGAGACTGTTCTAGGTGCTACAACCATAAGATGTTTCAAGAAGGAGAAGGAATTTTTCGAGGAGAATTTAAACAGAATCAATTCAAGTTTGCGCATGTACTTCCACAACTATGCAGCAAACGAATGGCTTGGATTCCGACTGGAGCTGATTGGAACACTCGTATTGTCAATAACCGCTCTTCTCATGATCAGCCTGCCTAACAATTTTATCAAGAAAGGTACCAATTAAATATATAATAGATTAAGGTACCAATTAAATATATAATAGATTTGATCTTTTTCTTAGCATAGAAAAGCAGCCCATCTCAGGATAAAGGTACCCATTTCTGCTTCATCAAGTTGAGCAGCTTGTCCCTAACAGCTTCATTAATCAAAAACCAATAATATAAGGATACTGCACTGCATTTTGAATTTAAAAATGTTACAGCTAAGTCCTCTGGTTTTTTAGTTTGTTTGGATGTTAGTAAATAGGTTGAAAGATATAAACATGGCCGTTCTGTCTCATTTAATCTTTGCGTAATTGATCGACCGATACTATTTTTTTTTTAAAACTGGTATACTGAGTAAAGTAGTCTTTGTGGATTTATGATCACAAGCTTTTCATAGGCTGGAGGAACTGATGTTTGCTATGTTGTTGCAGAATTTGTGGGCATGTCTCTTTCATATGGCCTTTCCCTCAATTCTCTGGTGTTTTTTTTTTGGAAATGGAAACTTTTATTTATTTCAAGAAAATTACATCGAGAAGATACAATCCCCTGAAATTACTTCCAGCCTCTGCTGAAACAGCACACAGCCAAATAATAAAAGAAAACAAAGAAACGAACACATTAATAGTTGGCAATCCGAAGACTAGACCGCCACCCATGCGCCCAGGAGTAGAAGTCCATGACCACCCGCACCAAATGTTGAGTAGCCTCCACCAAAATACGCCGCACATCCTCCTTCTGCAATACAGCCCACGTACGTAGCCAATGTGTAATAGCAAAAATAACCTGCAAAGGAGAAGGGTCGGTTTTTCTTTGAAAAACACAATCATTTCTGCTTAACCATATAGACCAGCACGTAACTGCGGCACCAAGAAGAGCGAGATTTTGAAAATTCATACCAAAACCCCCTAACCAGCCTCCAAACATGTTATCAATGCTAACCGGACTAGAGATCCCATAAGCCAAATATATTAGGGTCCAAACGGTGTGTGCAAAACGGCAATCAAAAAACAAATGCCTAATTGTCTCAGGTTCTTGACAAAAGCAACATGTCCTGCATCCTTGCCAATTACGCTTGGCTAAGTTGTCTTTAGTCAAAATCACACCTCTCCTAAGGTACCACAAAAACACTTTGATTTTTAGTGGAGCTTTAAGTTTCCATAGCCTTTATATGAATGAGGGCAGTCCTTTTAATTAATGCTAGGTAGAAAGATTTCACAGTGTAAAGACCATTGCGACACAACAACCACTGAAACTCATCATCAGACTGTGTTAAATTAATGTTAACGATACGTGAAAATAAATCGTTCCACGCTACTAACTTTGGTCCAATCAAAGCCCTTCTCCATGAAATGTTTGGTTGCGTTGTTGATAAGAACTCAGCAATGGTCATAAACTTCCTGCTAACAATGCTATATAATCCAGGATATTGATCTTTAAGTGTGGAACTACCTAGCCAGATATCCTCCCAGAACCTCACCTGTGATCCATTGTTAATCTTGAATGTACCAAAACAGAGAAAATCTTGTTTGACCTTCATTAAACTGGACCAAAATTGTGAATCTCCTGGTTTCCACTCAACTTGCCCTATCGACTTAGAACCAATGTCCTTATTCTTAAATAACTGTTGCCAGGTTCCTTCTGTTGTTAATAGTTTAAACAACCATTTGCTTAGTAGTGCTATATTCTTAACACGTAGATCATGAATACCCAAGCCTCCTTGATCTTTTGGTTGGCAAACTATGTTCCATTTGGCAAGACGATATTTCCTCTTATTCTCATCACCTTGCCAAAAAAACCGAGATCGAAAAATATCGAGTTTCTTAAGGACACCTCTTGGAATCTCAAGAAAGGACATCATATACATTGGTAGGCTACTTAACACTGAATTAATCAACGTCAGTCTGCCTCCCACCGATAGATGTTTTCCTTTCCAGCTACTAAGCCTCTTTTCGAAACGTTCTTCCACCGATTTCCAATCTGAATTACGTAATCGTTTGTAGTGAATAGGAATACCTAAATATTTCAAAGGCAAATTTCCATACTTACAACCAAACAGTTCCATGTATTGTTGCAAAGAATTTTGAGCACTCTGGTGTACTTTGCAATATCCATTAGCTGCATGTTAGAAAATGATATGGTTGCTGTGGAGAGGGTAAATCAGTTCAACACTCTTCCTTCTGAGGCAGTGTGGAAAATAGATGACCGCCTTCCTTCTCCAAATTGGCCCACTAAAGGAGATATCGACATCAGTGGTCTAAAGGTTAGAAGAGTAAAGTACTTAGATATGCATGATCTTGTACTATTTATTTATACAGCGACTACTTTTCCACATAAATTCGATGCAACTACTGGTCTATCTTGCACCCAATAAAGTGGGGGATGCATTCAAACATTTTCTTTGTAATTAGGGATTGTCTACAACGATTGAACACATCATTTGTTATCCTTTCAGGTTAGGTATCGACCAAATACACCTATAATTCTGAAAGGCATTACTGTAAGCATTAATGGTGGTGAAAAGATAGGAGTTGTAGGAAGGACAGGCAGTGGCAAGTCAACTTTGATCCAAGCATTGTTCAGGCTTGTAGAACCTGCGGAGGGGAAAATGATCATTAATGGAATAGACATATGCACATTGGGTCTGCATGATCTTAGGTCCCCATTTGGCATAATTCCACAGGAACCTGTTCTCTTTGAAGGAACAATTCGAAGTAACATTGATCCAATTGGGCAGTATTCAGATGCTGAAATATGGCAGGTATGGTATGAGAAACATGTTTCTTTCAGCCTCCCTCCTTTAGGATGGCAGGTATGTTGATAAATATGGCAGGTATGGTATGCGCTAATTAGCCGTGAGAATTAATTCACATCTTTGCAGGCTCTGGAGCGTTGCCAGCTGAAAGATGTAGTAGCTTCAAAACCTGAAAAACTTGATGCACTAGGTGTTAAACCTGAAAAAAATGTTTATCAACTCTTTTTCAGTTTAAATTTTAATACATGTTATTTTGTGATTCTAAAAATGAATTATCTTGAGCCCATGTATTCTTTGAGTATAAATGAATGCACGTTATTTTTCAATATATATATATATATATATATATATATATATATATATATATATATATATATATATATATATATATATATATAATGTACATTAAATTGTAGGTTAATAAAACCCACAATTTAACAAAGCTAAATTGTGGTTTTTCACTAATTTAATAGTTAAATTCATGGGTTTTTTCAGTAACTCACGAATTTAATTTAAATTCATGGGTACCCACGAATTTAATTGATTAATTTCGTCGAGTTAAATTCGTGAACTAAATTCGACGGTTTGCCCACAAATTTAACTTAAATTCGTGGGTTTTGGCCTAAATTCGTGGGTTTTTGGCCCACGATTTTTTCCCTGTTTCTTGTAGTGAATGCATATGTCTCGTTAAAAACTCCACTCAAAAACCCAGTGGGAAAAAGGAGACGGAGAAAAGAGCACATCGCACTCGCATGCTATGTTGCACTAGTTGCCTCATTAAAAACCTTTATGTGAGAAAACTTGAAAACTCACAAAGGGAAAAAGAGTACAACTTATAACCTTCAGGGATTTATTACGATCTTCAGGAACGCAATAAGGGTTATGGTTCAAGGGTTTCCTCCCCCTGAGCTTTGCATCTCTCTAAATCTTTTCATTCCAATGCCTTTAACATATCTTTGAAATATGGATTTAGGCAAGGACTTGGTGAATAAATCTGCAAGATTTTCACATGACTTAGTTTGCAGGATCCTTATCTCACCACTCTTCTGGAGTTCGTGAGGATAGAATAACTTAGGAGCAATATGCTTCGTGATATTGCTTTTTACATAACCCAATTGCATTTGTGCAATACAAGCAGAATTATCTTCATAGATAATTGTGGGGGTATCGACGGTGTTAAGGCCACATGACTTCTGGATATGGCTAATCACACGTCGCAGCCAAACATATTCACGTGAGGCTTCATACAGGGCTATAATCTCTAAGTGGTTGGTAGAAGTTGCTACCAGAGTCTGTTTACAAGACCGCCAGGAAACGGCTGAACCACCGCAGAGAAACACAAAACCAGTCTGAGATTTGGCACTGTGGGGATCAGACAGATAGCCAGTATCCGTATATCCCACCATGGTCAAGTCTTAGTTCTTCTGGAAAAACAACCCAAGATCTTGAATACCTTGGAGATATCTGAGTACAGTCTTTACACCAGCCCAATGTCTTCTGGTTGGAGCTGAACTATGTTTTGCTAGCAAATTCACTGTGAATGCAATACCAGGCCTTGTGCAGTTCACAAGGTACATGAGTGCTCCAATAGCACTTAAATATGGGACTTCAGGTCCTAAGACTTCCTCATTTTCCATCCTCGGTCTGAAAAGGGTCTTTATCCACTTCTAGGGATCTAACAACCATGAGGTTTTCAAGGGATGTGATTTATCTATATTAAACCTCTCCAATACCTTCCGAGTATAGGAAGATTGGTGAATAAGAATTTCTTCTGGGAGATGCTCTAGCTGCAGTCCTAAGCAAAATTTGGTTTTACCCAAATCTTTCATCTCAAACTACGTCGTGAGGTAAGCACTTGCTTCCTTTATCTCCTCTATGGTTCCGATGATATTCATATCATCGACATACACTGAGATGATATAGAATCCATTATGGGATATCTTTATGAACACACAGGGGCAATCATCATTATTGAAGTATCCCTTCTTCAGGAGGAACTCACTAAGTCGGTTATACCACATTCTTCCGGACTATTTTAATTCGTATAGCGATCTCTGCAGTTTGACGCTATACATGTTGCGATTATTAGGATCCGGGACTTTTATTCCTTCAGGGACTTTCATATAAATGTCCTAATCCAAAGGATCCATATAAATATGCGGTCACCACATCCATCAACTTCATTTTTAAATTTAAGCCAACTGCCATTGATATTAAATATCATAACATTATTTCACTCAACACAGGAGAATAGGTTTCATCGTAATCGACGACGGGTCTATGCTTGAACCCTTGTGCTACAAGCCTCGCTTTTTATATCTCACCACCTGGGTATTTTCATTTCTCTTCTGGATGAAAAACCCATTTGATCCTGCAGGGAATCACATTTAGGAAATATTCAGTCAATAGGACCAGAAACTTTCCTCTTATTAAGCGAGCGCTGCCTCAATTGCTTCTTTTGTTTGACCCTATCTGAATACTTCTGGCACTATGCCATGGACTTTAGATCTGGATCTAGTTTTTTTTAGCAATTTTAGAGGCAAATATATGTCGACAATTGTAGTCTTTTCTTTTATTTATTTCTTCTGCATCACTTCGGGGATATATCTATATAAATTTCTTCCAACTCCTCATGATTTCCCACAACGACGGAGTCTGGGTGTTTCGACTTCCCAGCGTGGAATTGTGCGCGCAAATATACGCTGGGTTATCATCTTCAGGATGGCTCACCTCAGGGAGATTACCATCATTAGGATGGCTCACTTCAGGGATTTTCTCAACAACAGGTTGAGCTTCTTCAACTGTCTTAGGTAGTGATCTCTTTTGCTCGGTTCTCTATTTCTGCGGACGTCTCCACGGAATTGAGTCCCATACACCTGGAGGCCTCCCCCTCTTCTTATCATGAGCGTCAAGAGTAGGTTCAATATCCTTCTAGGGTATCTCCACTCTTTCAGGTGCATATACTTAGGTATATGAGATCTTTCACTCCCTTATGACTAGTGAAGGTATTTGGCAGATTATTAACTTATTTATTCTAGATTCATTATCCTTTGAACTTCAAGTTCGATCTTTCCAGTGCGTGGATCTAAGGACTCGGCATTCTCTAATGTGGTACTTATCTCCCCCTAATGCCAAAAAATGTCCTTAGTATGATCACAAGACCGAGTCGCGTACAGATCCCCTATCATAGGCTCTAGGTATTTGTCGACGATCGGGATCGCCAACCGCAAGAAGTGAGATGGGGGGTTAGTGTGATACGGGACCCGAGCTGCGCTTTGCTCAAACGGAGGAACGGAGGAGATGCGACGTTGGTCGGAGCAAGACGACAACGAAGCGTGAGGCCGAGATTTATATCGTTCGAGCCTCGTGGAGGTAATAGTTTCTACTCGAGCCGCCTTTGGCGGCGGTATTCTTAGCTATTTCTGAGTACAGGGGTGTGTATACAGCTCAAGTTCAACAATGGCTACCTCTAAGCTCGAGCTATGGCGTGTTGTGTGTTGTCTTCGTGTCCCCGAGAGATCGCAAGATCCTTGGTCTTATACCTCCTCTCGACGCAACGGATGGGAGAGATTCTCGAAGTGGCCTTCATGCACGTTGAGGGCTGGTAGTAACTGCTCCAGACTTGATGCACGCAACTGCTTCATCCCCACGACCCGCGCTTTGGCAACCGCTGGTCAAATGCACGATCCGAAATCCAAGGGTGGACTACGGCTTCAAACGAGAACCGACCCGAGCTCGAGGTCGCAAGGGCCATGCTCGTCGGGTCCAAGGCTTAGGTCGAGTGCCTCAAGATAAGCCTGTGTCGTGGTCGAGGCCCTCGAGCTTGGGGGTCTGCTGACCGTCGTTGGCGGTCAAGGGACGCCACTCGTCGCCTAGACCCCGAGGCTTAAGGTCGTGGCAAGAACACGGCCCGACCTTGAGCCTCTATAGTCGGGACTGATTTCCGAAACCTTCGAGCTTGAGGTCGAGGTCGGGCGGAAAACACAATGCCAGGCTGTGATGAAACGACACCTGGCGCCTCTTGATCTCCGGAACCCCTGTACGGAAGCAAACGGTTGGTGGACACCTGCTATGTCTCAAACCGCAGCTCAGACTTAATTGCACTGTCAAATCGTGGCGGCGCCTTCAAGCGCTGTGGATCGATTCGGAGATGGCGCAGCCTATAAACCCAAATCGCAACGATCGTTGGGAAAACTCCCCACCAGCCTTCGCCTTCCATGCCTCCTGCCCAGCAAAACCTCCTCCCCACCTTGACCAAAATCGCCGCGATCGCCATGGCTGTTAGAGGAGCACGTTGTCGCCAAAGAAGGATGAAGGAACTTGAGACCCCGGGACTACTTGATCCATTCACATAGCGGCCGCCGCAACGAGACCGAGCCACGCCCAAGGACGACGAGATCGCTTGCACCGAGCACTACGCCCTCTTCGCTCGCGGACTTCGGAGAGCGAAGTTCTCTCCGTGGTCCTCACCAGCTATGGATCGAGCTCATAAACCCGTGGCGAACTCCATTCTTACTCTCGCCATCTTCTCCCACCTATGCAAGGGGTTCCTAGAATCCTTCCCAACCCTCGCTCTTCTTTCTGTACTTCACATTTCTTCCGCTTCTAGGAAGGACCCCGTGGTCGGATGCCTCTATTTTCGACAAATAACAGTGGCTCAAGTGGTCCTTCCCAAGATCCAATCTCGACTCCATTGGGCCATGGTCCGAGCAAGTGGTTTTACTCAAGAAAGGGGAACTCGACGTTGTCACACGAGGGAAAGGCCATCGGCGAGAAGGAGACCCAGAGGCGACGATCTCGAGGCCGACGAAGAGGCCATCGCCGCCATACATCTCGCTCCGAAGCGCGGTCTCACCGGCAGGCGATCATTGCCGACTTCTGCATGAATCGGTGTCCCCCTTCCGAGGCGGGACGCATCTGTTCTACGAGATCCAAGGCGCGATCGACTCGACCATGAGGGTACGCCCGTATGCCTCCCCTCGTGGTCTTGCTCGAGTTCCCCTCGATCTTTTTTGAGGGTCATTCCCTTTGCGCCCCAAGGAGTCTTGGGTTGCCTCCAGGATGAACGAGATGTTCGGGAAACTGGTGCACAACTACTCCATGGACGACTCCGTCCCGAAGAACGTGCTCCGCCTAAAGGCCGAGGTAGGCCACCCCGACCAATGGCTCGACCTGAGTGACCCTGGGGCCCTCCTTGATCCTTTCACGCTCGCAGAACCATCAGGAGCTGTTCGATACGGCCAGGCGGATGCTCCCGTTGCCCGGAGGGGCAAGAGCAAAAAAGGGAAGAAAAGGCCTTCCTCGACCGAAGTGGACCTCCAGGAGGTGAAGAAACCTCATGTGGAGTGGGGTGACCATGCCATGGTGAGGATCCCGCTGGTCGAGCCCCCGAGCCCGTGCTCGTGTGCCTTGTTGGTTGACGAGTTTTCCTTTTTGCAGCAGCAGAGCGCGGCGCCGCCAGTCTCGAGCCTCTCCCGGCCCGGACCTCAAGTTTCGAACTCGCCTTGCTTAGCGGATGACGTGGAGCCGCACAGGCCCGAGACCCTTTGTCGCGAGGACACGCAAGCGAAGTGCCCCATCGCCTCGTGGCAACAAGACCTTCGCCGACCCTCAACGAGGCGAGGCGGTGACCTAGGTAAATTCTCGCTTCTGGACTACCGTCTTCCCCACATCTTTTCTCGCTTAGTGTATGTTTTGATCGCAGACCTTGAGCACCCGAGCTCAAACTTTCCCGCTTTGACGATGGTCGTTGTCCAGGCAAGTCCGAGTCCGAGGAGGAGGCGGACTCCACGTGGTTGGCCCCGCCGCCCCTCACGCCGACGCGACCCCATCGGGTCGCTGAAGCCTGGTCCCGGCCGGCGAAGTTCGACCAAGGCGCCGACGACCTAACGAGGAAGAGCTCCACCACTGACGACAGCGAGATTTCAACACCGGCGGCGGAGGGCGTCGCCGCCACCGACCTCCCCGAAGTCTACGTGGGGAGAGCACCCAGAGTGCGACGGCCATACCATGAGGCCCCACCGCTTGCCCACCGTCGCTTGGCGCCGAGGACGCGACGCCCAACCACCGGAGACGGCCACACCACGTAGGCGCCGCCTGCTCGACCGGTCAAGACTGGGCCGAGGCCGTGATACCTCGAGCCACGGAGGATGATCGCAAGGCCCCGGCCACCGCCCTCTTGGTGTTGGAGATTTAGCGGAGCCTCACCACCGAGGTCGAGGCCAATGCTGCCGCCGCGCCCACTCCTACCGCGAGTTGGGCCTCCGTAACGGGGATCAAGGTCTCGGCTCGGCGTGCCGGTGGTCGTTGCGGCCGATTTCACCCAGAATGTGGGCGACGAAGAGGAGGAGATCTCCCATGATCGTATCGACGATCGCGAGGAGTATACGCGCGCAAGCCTGGAGAGCCGAGTTCGCGGGGTAAGGACCCCTCCACATACCTTGTAGCTTGTAAGCTTGAGTTCCTTGTCGCTTATCTCGGGCCACCCCTCCTGTCATGAAGGCGATCGATAATGTCTCCCAAGGTCTGCGAGGCTTCCAAGAGCACGCCGACGTGCTAAGGGGCCTCCTGAATGTGGTGGAGGCGCGAGAGGCTGAGCGCTCCAGACTCATCAGGACCATTGAGGTTGATCAGGAGGAGCTCGAGCAGAAGGCCGGGGAACTTGAAGAGCTTCGCCGAATGATGTCAGCGCAAGAGGTTGCCCACGCGCCGAGCTCGAAAGCGCACCAGGTCTCCGAGCGCGAGCATGGCATCAAGGCTATGGAGCAAGAGCGCACGCTGCTCGCCAAGGCGCCGAGGCCGAGCGGGCCAAGGTCGAGGCCCCGAGAAAGCCGCCAGGAGCAGCGCTTCGACGGAGGCGCCCCCAAACTCGAGGCCAAAATCACGAGCTTGAAGGAAGCTCGAGCGCACTAAAGGAGGCCCTTGAGGCCGAGCGAGCCAAGGTCGTGGCGCCGAGAAAGCTTCATGAACAAGCGGCTTCTCTGGCAAGGCGCCCTCGAGCTCGAGGCCAAGGTATCGAGCTTGAAGGAAGCCCGAGCGCCAAGAAGGCGGGCGCCATAGCCCAACTCAGACGACGACACCGAGCCGCGGAGAACTCCAAGGAAACTCTCCACAGATGCATGAAGTAGTCAACCTTGAGGGCCAAGGTCGACGAGCTCGAGCAGAGAGGCTTGCCCGCGAGATGGCCGATCAGAAAACGCTTAAGACAAAACGTGTTAATAGAGCTACGCTACTTTTGGAAAGTAGAGAACTCTCACCCCATTCGCTTCTCCGCTTAGGCGAGTACATTTGGTGTTTGGCCTTTTCGCCCTAGTCAAGCGCCGAGGTCGATACCAACAGATACCCTTATCCACTTCGTTGGGTCCGAGGTCGAGCGACGCCGCCTTGGGCGCAAGATTTGTACACTAGCTTAACATGACCAGAGAATGGAGAAAAGTCCGCAGGGACGAGACGTGACAAAAGCGAGATCGATAAAGAGATGGTTACGCCGGACTAACGCTCAAACACAACCGCGACTGCGTGTTCGTGCAAGACCGCCTCCAGAGTCAAAGTGGCGAGGCTCTTGGCTCGAGCCTGCATATGGGGAGAGCTAGATTGCGAAGAGGTTCGGCTTACATTTTAGCTCGTCCACTGGGGGTGAATGTCAAACTCGCGACACTTAGACCAATAGCAAATGTGCTGTGCACGAAGGTCGTGTTCGAAGGAGTCTCGGACAAAGAGGACCATATCAACACAAGTGGTAGCAGACATAAAGAGCGAGAATAAAAGAACAACTTTATTGAAATTTAAGGTATAGAGGTTACACATAAAACTTCCGAAGCTGATCTATGTTCCACGAGCTAGAGAGCTCTCTGCCATCAGGCATCGCTAGCCGGTAAGCCGCCGTGCGATCTGTTGAAATGACTCTATAGGGGCCCTCCCACCGTGGGGATAACTTGTTGGTGTTGGACAAGCCCTGAATCCGCCTCAGGGCTGGGTCCCTAACAAGGAGCTTCCTAGGTCGCATCGACCGAGACGCTGTGGTTCTGCGAAGAGCTTGCGTGTAGTGCGTTGATCGTAGAAAGGCACTGCGATCTTACTTCTTCTCGCGAGGTAAGGTCGAGACCGCCCATGCTCAAGTCGATTTGGTCGACTGTCGACCTGGCAGAGCCCAAAGATCACCTCGAGGCAAGACGGCTTTGCATCGAACACGAGCTGGAAGGGTGTGGACCCTGTGGCTCGGCTTGTCGTGGTACGAACAGACCATAGGACGGTGGGAAGTTCGTCCACCCAGGTCTTGCCACAGCGTTCGAGCTCATCTGCAACTCGCTTCTTGACGCCGGACGATTTGGTTCGCTATGCTGCTGCCCTGCTGTTCTCTAGGGTGAGCCACGGCTTAAGCATACTTTGATGCCGAAGTTCTCGCAAAACTCTGTAACAACTCACCGTAAACCGAAAGTACCGTTGTCGCGATAATTTTGCATGGAACCTCGTATCTAGTGACCACGAACAAGTGGAAGAAATGAACAGCCGAAAGCGGCTATGTTCGAGACCGGTTCACTTCTATCCACTTGGTGAAGGTATCAACAATGATTTAACAGAACTTTTTCCTCCGTCGCTCGATGAAAAGCGCCGAGATGTCCAAATTTCATGTCGAGAAGGGCCAAGCGAGCGGATAGTCCGGAGCGCGAGGCGGCCGATGCGACTTTCGGGCATGGAATTGGCATGCTCGGCAGGTGCGGACGATATCACGAGCATCCTGATGTGCTGATGGCCAGTAATACCCCATGCGGAAGGCCTTGCCGACCATCGCCCCAGATGAAGAGTGTGCTCCACGAGGCCTCGAGTGAATGTCGCTCAACAGATACTACCCTCCTCCGCAGAGATGCATCAGGTCGACGCCGAAACATTCCGCCTATAGAGCACGCCGTCCACGAGTGTGTACAAGCTCGCCCGTCGCTTGATCCTGCTCCTCTCGGCAGGGTCGGGTGGCAGGTCGCCCCTTGCAAGGAAATTGTGGATGGGCTCGGCCCTGGAGGGGATACTTTCACCACATCGAGCATGACCTCTGATTGGAGATCGATGGGCCATGCCGTCTCGTGATGACGTCGGGGATATCGCCGCCGAGGAGCCGAGCTTGGAGAGGAAGTCCGTGACCGGAGTTGTCCTCCTGGGATGTCTGCCGCCATCCGACCTCAAGGACCTCGCTGCCGCCATCCACCGAAATGATCACTCGCAGCAGACCTCCGCCGCCCGCGATCAAGCTTTTCAGCTTCTTGGTGGCGTTGCCGTGGTCGGCGCCCCTAGGGGTTGGACGGGCCGTCCTCTGTGGGACCTAGACCAAGCTTACCTTGATCATAGTCGCGCTTCACCGATCGCGTTATCCGTGATCCGCCAGATCGCTACGCCATACTGAGAATAGCTTGTTGACACCGAGGCGTGAGGTGATCTCCGTGTCTTCGTGAGGCGCCGATCGCGACTCAACTTGAAGGCTTTGATGACGGCCTCGTCGAGATGCTCGATCGTTCCTCATGCAGATGAATCGCCGCACAAAGTCGCGGAGCGCTTTCGCCTTTGCCCCCGATGACGCGGTCGAGTCTTTCTCCTCCCGGCCGCCAGAATAACTCGAAGTTGGAGCGAGGGCGCTCGATCCGGGCGCCATGACACGAAGGAACCAAAGCTTCTCATTAAAGAGCCAGTTCGCGGCACCGCCCAGATTTGTCGGGAGGTAATTTGCCATCACGAAGCTCGTCCCCGCCGCCAGATAGCGGTCGAGTAGATGGACAAGAACTCGTTAGGGTTCTTGGTCCCATCGGCGCTTCGATCAACAAGGGCTTGAACCGAGTAGCCATCGCGACGCGACGAAATTGTCGAATACGCCACGCGACCATAGGTCGACAGTCTTGGCCGGGTGTGGTCATTGCCGTAGGGGTGGGCATTCGGTTTTTCGGTTTTTCGGTTCGATTTTTGGTTTTAAAAATTCGGTTTTGAAGATCCAAACTGAATAATCGAAAAACCGAAATAATTCGTTCGGTTTTTTTGCTAGTCGGTAAACCGATTTCCAAACAAAGACAGCTCAAGAAGAACTCAATACGATACATCCAAACAAAGACAAAGCTCAAGAACGGACTTATTCCAAAGATAGCAATACAACCAATACAAATCACAAGCAATTAGCACTAGCAATACAACCAATACAAATGGCAAGCAATTAGCACAT
This sequence comes from Guadua angustifolia, assembly GCA_036346375.1. Classification (NCBI taxonomy): domain Eukaryota; kingdom Viridiplantae; phylum Streptophyta; class Magnoliopsida; order Poales; family Poaceae; genus Guadua; species Guadua angustifolia. The sequence goes on along the minus strand of CM070512.1, from coordinate 35,101,064 downwards.
GACAAGCAATTAGCACTAGCCTCGCCGAGAGACATCGCGAGCCTTTGAACGAGTAGATCTGGCCGAGAGCCTTCTGAAGCCTCTGAACGAGCAGATCTGAGAGCCTTCTGAAGCCTTCTGGCCAAGAGCCTTTTGAAGCCTCTGAAGCGAAACGCCGGAGGGAGCCGCCAAAATCGAATGGGGATTGGGGTGGGTGTGAGGAGTCGCCCAGACCGTCCTCAGGTTATTTGAATGACCAGTTGCCCTCATCGGATTTGGAGGCTAGCAATGGATCACCGGAGGTGTTCACAGTGCTAACACCCAAGCCCAATTAGGACAACAAGTATCCCATTCAATAACTCGATAACAATCCCAGTATTCTCTCAGATATGCACCAAGCTCGCCCAGATTGCCCCAAGATACGGTTTCCATTGCCATATCAATTCAATTTGCATAAAGAGGGCAACAAACCCAAAACTTTACGACCACGTACGCGCCGCGGAAGCACAACAAAACAACTAAAACCAAAGCACAAAGACAAACCAGATAACCACACAACTAAAACAACGCATCTAGCATACTAGAAGCATATAAAACATGACTAGACAGCAAGATAAAAGTTCAAAATTTCGGCATGACGCCCCTAGAAGTACGGACATCCACATAGCAGACAGAAGAAACAATTAATTAACCAAGTATATCACAACTACAACCACAACAAAAACAACGACATGAATAGAAATAATATCACAGACAGGAGTTAAGCACGGTAATACATTAAAGTTCAACAACGGAAATAGCCAAGTGATTAAACATAACCATAACAAGTTTGAAAGCTAACTATACAACAAAATGAACGCACAACCACCAAATTAAACCAAAAGTAAAACATCTCAGGAAGTGTCCTGCCCTTGAACACTTCCAGGCGTACTATCGTTGAGCTAGCTTTTACTCTTGCCCCGCCTCGACCACCGAGAAGCAAGACGGACAGAACTCACACCCACCTGTCCTCACCGAAAACCACAAAGGTAGCATGAGTACGAAGGTACTGAAGACTTACCCGTGGTCCATATATGACCGACTCAAAGGAATATGCATTTGGATGTAGCAAGGATAAGCTTAAGGTAAAAGTGCATAAAAGCTTAACTTTGGTTCATTTTCACATTCAACTACTCAATTTACAAAATTTATAGTAGTTATGTACAGCACCTATTGCTAAAGTGAGAGCTGAATTCAAACATTTAAGAGAGCAAATAAAATCATGAACAAGTAACCACATCAAGTATACCAACTAGTTTCAATTTAAGTTATTACTACGTTGAAGTGTCGGATGATACAAGCGTGCTCATATCCAGAGCGCTGCAATTGAATCGCTTATTCACCCCTTAGGGATCATCAACGCACGACATGTGCCACAAGGAACCTCATATCAACCCTCTTCCCATCCATATCTACTCGTTGAACCATCCTCATGCGCCCGAGCACCTAGCAACCTCCCTTGAGCGCTCAAGCCTCGCTAGCCCTTGAGAGATACCTAGGCCTCGCCTCAACCACGCCCAATCGCATGAGGGCATGACCCATCGAGTAGTATGCCATGAAAGGGTGGCTTACCGCACCATTATATCGGCATGCGATCAACAAGGGTGCTCGATCAACATGGCAAACAATGGATCGTCCTTAACCAACACAAGCGAGACTACAACATTTGAGTCTCCACACCCAAATGATCCAACCCTCTCGCCTGTCTCAAGTTTTCCATTTCAAAGCATAATTATAACCAATTGCAACCCATTAGAGTGAAGTAATTAATCTCAAGTGATAGAGCCATCCACCACTTGGCCCATACCCGACATCTAAGCAAACTAAGTATGGACACATTATAATTACCCATACACTAGCTCCAAGGAATATGTTCAACAATTAACAATGAGTGTATGTGCAACAAGTAGGTTCTAACCCTATCCCACATTTCAATTCCTAATGCAAGACATAATCATCCAATAAGCAATTTATTCGCCAAAATACAATTATATAAGGTTGAAAATGCTTAGGTGCTTGCCTTGAGCTTCTGCTAGATTTTCAATAATAGCTGGCTCTCCGGTAACCCCCATGGTCACTGCCGCGTCAACCTCCGCGGGTTCGTTCTCTACACGTTCACAATGTATGAAAAATGAGATGCATGCAATACATATGAAATGAAATGCTAAATGCATCACCATGGCAGTTTCCAAAAGTGCAAACATTCAACTCAATTAAAGAATGAAAATGAAATTGTTAAACTCCACTTCTATTCATTAGCCAAAATCTGAAAACAACAAGCATATATCCCTAAATAGGCATAACTTTTGAATGCTTAATCTAAAAATTAATTTCTTGGAATCTAAAAGACCACAAGAGGGTGATCTAACTTTACCATACATCACAACATTCAGAATACAAATTTAAAGTTTGCAATTAAACTCTGAACTTCAGCCTCAAAGTCTGAATTTTTAGCAAAACTGAATTCAGGACAGCATTGATACAAATGGCCATAACTTTTTGATCACTTAATCAAATTGAGCAAACTCAGATCCTAGATGACCACAAGACATAAACCTACTACTTAGCTTTGGCCAATCACCCAGATTCTGCACAGAGAATTCCCAGTTCGGCCAAGAACAGAGAACAGTTTCAGTGCTCAGAAGTTTCAGAGTTTCAGAACAGCATGCACAAATTTCATCATATAAATTGCTATACTTAACGGAATTGAGTAAAGGATGAAATTTTTACAATCTACATGAAATTTCTTACAACTTCTCAGGCAAAATTAATTTCTAATTCGGCCTCTAACTAATTTTAATTTGCAGCTCAAGTTTCAGCTCCACATTTTCAGCATTTTCAAAGCAGCACACACTAAAATCGACATAACTTTCAACTGGATTAACGAAATTGAGTGATTCCAGTTGGAAATGAAAGATAATTTCATTAGCCACAACTTTCTCTACAGCCCACCTAGCAGGAGATGCTCAGAACTTGCTCCAATCATCCCGAAACAGTAGCTACGAAATCTGCTCGAAAATTCAGACTTTGCTCCAAACCCTAGATTGGTTATTTCCCTTCAAAAACTCAAATCTCTGCTCTCCTAAGCCCCCAAATCCACTGCCCCCAAAACCAGAAAACACCAACCCTAAACCCTAGGGAGCCTTACCTCATGGAAGTGGAGGAGGAAGAGGAGGAGGGAGCTACTGCTTGGAGACATGCTGGAGGAGAGGCACAGACTTGGGAGGCTGCAGGAGGAGTGCGCCAGCCAGGGGACTGCTGGGGAGAGGTGCCACCAGGGAGGAGCTGCAGGGAGCACTTGTGGAGGCGTGATGGGGGAGGAGAACTCCAGGAAAATGGTTCTGCTCGGTTTGGGGCTGGAGGAAATGTTTGTGGTGGCTGCTTGGGGGAAGAGAAACCAGGAAAATTGATGTGCTGAATTGGTTTGCTGCTGCCCCAAAATTTTTTTGTATGCTACACACTTGACCCCACTTGTAAGCAAGCTAGAGTGGCTAAGACCCAGAAATTCAGCACACTGATTCAGTTTTGGTGCTAAGATTTAAATTAGCACTTGATGCTGGATTGGACTCAAAATTCTACCCTTGTACAGAGAAAGTTTCTAGTTTGTGATTAGCTAACCCAGATACTCTAGATCCTTATAGTTCTCAAGTTACAAGGCTCAAACTTTGATGAAAACCATATTCGTACACTGAAATTTCTATCTCTTAAATTTTTGCTAAGTTTGGAAATTCTTAAATGGCAATTTGGGATAGACTCTGAAATTAGCAGTGGATCTCAAATGCGGCCAAAAACCTGGTTGGCGTTAATGTTAGCCGCATGAGCCGAATTCGAATTTTGGGCCATGACAGTGGGGATGAATCGGGAGAGGCCGACTGGCCGAGAGCCTTCTGAACGAGTAGATTGAGGAGGGGGTCAGGGGGATGAATCGAATGGGGATTGGGTGGGGATGAATCGGGGAAAGCCGGAAGCCTCCCAAACGAGCAAGACCAAATGAGGAGGGGGATGAATCGGGACCATGAGGCATCGACCATGTATTTTTTTCTTACCTCGTGCGGTCGTGCCTCGACAGTCGCCACTCACGGGACTATTTGGGTTGTTCGGTTAATCGGTTTCTAGATTACGAAAACCGAACCGAAAATCGAATAGCAACGAAAAAAAAACCGAACCGAACACCGAAAACCAAAAAAACCAAATTTTTCGTTAATTCGGTTCGGTTTTTCGGTTTCGGTTAAATTGTGCCCACCCCTAATCGCCGCCAGTCCTGCCGCCTTTGGATTCGAGTCGAGGTCGCCAAGGGCGCCCGACCTTCGGCGGAACGCCCATGATGCCGCACGAGAATCACCGTAGGTAACGCAGGCGGTCCTCGACCCTACGGCGCCTGGGCGGAACGTCTGGGGAGAGGCCCGCGGTCTTGCTGCCGGTCGACTCGGAGTTTGTGCGGCTTGGCTCCGGCCTAACCTCGCTTGGTACGGTGCTCACGGACAAAGTGGCTGCTGCATCAAAGCCTCGTCCCGTCCATCTGGTGGTGAGAGGGCGCCTCCCGCGGAGGCGCCCGACGGCAAGGGCGACAATACGACGAGTTGTCATCACTTTTCGGGAGTGGGTCCCTGGCATCGACTTCGGTGTTCGAGGCTCAACCTCGGTCAGAGTCCGATCGAGCTCTTCGCTAGGGCTCGCCAAAGAGCTCGACTTCACCCTATCGGGATCACCATGACCCGGCGATAGGCGAGGCGCTCCCGAGGGAGGGAGCCCTGGGCGCCCAGAGGACGCGCCGCCCTCACCGGTCCTCCCACCGAGGGTGGTTATGGCTTGGTTGATGGCGACATGCACCATCCAGCGAGCATCTTCAGGGTCTGCGGATCACGGTCATCCGCATCTCCTCCGCGCCATGATCGCTCGCCATCGTAACGCCGCCGAGTGGCGCGGGCGGCGAAAACAGGACACGGAGTCGAGTCCGCGCCCAATCCACGCCGAGGAAAGTCCGCCGACGGCGCGCCATGCTCCCGGATCTTGACGCTGCTCTCGCGAATGAGCGGCAATCGGGCCCACGGTGGTGCCAGCTGTCGACGATCGGGATCGCCAACCACAAGAAGTGAGTTGGGGGGTTAGTGTGATACGGGACCCGAGCTGCGCTTTGCTCAAATGGAGGAACGGAGGAGATGCGACGTTGGTCAAAGCAAGACGACAACGAGCGTGAGGCCGAGATTTATCTTCGTTCGAGCCTCGTGGAGGTAATAGTTTACTCCGAGCCGCCTTTGCGGTGGTATTCTTAGCTATTTCGAGTACGAGGGTGTGTATCGACTCAAGTTCAACAATGGCTACCTCTAAGCTCGAGCTATGGCGTGTTGTGTGTTGTCTTCGTGTCCCCGAGAGATGCAAGATCCTGGTCTTATACCTCCTCGTGACGCAACGGATGGGAGAGATTCCTGAAGTGGCCTTCATGCACGTTGAGGGCTGGTAGTAATCGCCGGACTTGATGCACACACTGCTTATCCCCACGACCGCGCTTTGGCAAATCACGGTCAAATGCACGATCCAAATCCAAGGGTGGACTACGGTCAACGAGAACCGACCCGAGCTCGAGGTCGCAAGGGGCCGTCTTTCGGGTCCAGGCGCTCTAGGTCGAGCGCCTCAAGATACGCCTGTGTCGTGGTCGAGGCCCCGAAGCTTGGGGGTCCGATTGATCTTGCGCCGCCGGCCAATGGACGCTTAGCCCTCGTCAAGATTTTAATACATGACGGAGATTCATAACCTACATAGATCCTCAACTTCGTGAGGTCCTATGGTTGTCTCGCTGTGGTGGAGAGATTGGCATGTATACAAAGACACCAGATTTTCGCAGATGGGAAATACTTAATTTTTTTCGACGACTATCTCGCAACGGGAAATTTCATAATATGCGCTTGGTCTGAAGTTGAATTATTACCGAAGATGCAGATCGCTGGGCCCCAACAACCGTGGAAGCCAATTATTCTCGCAAGAGCGCCAAGCAATTTGATAAGTTTTGTTCTTTTAATATAATGACTCTGCAGGCCATTTTAAGTGTGGACATTAGGTACAAGATGCTCTACATTAATTTTCAAACCTTATAATAATCATTAAATGCTTTGAGATAAACTTCCAAAGATTACCTATTAAAAATGGGCTTGATCCTTTCTTCTGGAAAGTAGGCTCTTAACTTAATAATTTGGACAATTAATTTTGGTAAAGGCATGGTTCCTAGTAGATAAGAGACTTACATAGGACCATCTAGTAGAAACATCTATCAGTACCATAACATTTCTTAGAAGGGGCCCGACAGGGGTTGAACAGGTCCACAGATATCACTTTGAATTTTCTCCAGGAAATTCAGTGATTCCTCCCTAACTTTTTAGGTAAGAAGATCTAAGAATGAGCTTTTCTTTAGCACTACCAGGGCATAAGAAAACTTCAACTCTAGAAAAATCTTTATGCTATGGCCAGCAGAATTATAATTATACTTCTCATAATATTCAACTCAAGATAACCCAGTCGATCTGCTAGATCTTAATATTCCTGGGTTTTTATCGCAACACAAACTACAGGTTTTATATATGCATAATATAACCCGGAGGAGAATGAATGAATCCTTTTAACCACACGTTAATTACACCAATTAAACTTAGTCATGAGTAGGTATTCTGTACCATTCTCATTCTTTGTTTCCGTAAGGAAACGATTCAGACCAATATTTTTAAAACTTAAAAGAGTACGACTGGACTCAGGGTATAATATGGCATTCTTCTAGTGCCAACTATGAGAGTATCACTTCTGGCGATAGTCATAATAATTCCAATTCACTTAGTGCGGCATAACTGTCTTCTAGACAGATTTTCTCATCCGTTATCGGATTATACTTTGTTCTATATTAGAAATATGATTTATCAATCAAACAATTGTTGCATCAGGAACAAATAATATAGAACAAACATAGCATAATTAAATTAATATCCTGGGAAAATCAAACTTTATTAAATTTGGCTAATAATCGCTCAACAGGAGCGTAGACCATTGTTCATTCAGGAACACAAAGGCTAAACTGATAAATGAGGCTCTTAAGGAAACTCTAAAGGATAATACGACATCGACTCAAAAGGAAAAACTGGGAGACTATTCCATGTATCCATATAAATCATTTATATCGTCCTCCTGGACCTTTCTTTATTCTTCTGGAATACTTTTAGCTCATCCCTAACGAAATCATTCTCCTCCATGGGATATTCGGTCTTCAGGTCCGTATGGAGATGGTGCCTCAGGGAGAGCAGGACCACCAGCTTCAGGCTGGGAAATTGTGGCCCCAAGGGATCGAAATCAAGTTAATCCCGCATTCATTTCCCAAGTAGTTGCCGCCATTCAGTAAGCAAGCTCAAAGAAATTCTTTCTTTACGTTGTCGACATATCCTATCTGCAAACCAAATAGGATTTTACTTCTGTAAAATATTGTTTTGCATGCTTATCATTGAATCAAGAAAGTCTGGTCTATATCTATTCAAGAGATAATTATCACAGATTTTTCCAGATTTACCTAGCATTTTTGTAATTTTCTGCTAATTATTAAGCAATTTCCAGAATTATTAATTAACAGAGGGATAAATTTCAACGTGAAATAATCCTTGCATGATGCTAATTACATCTTATGTGTCTCTTATTGATTGGGTATGAAATCGTGTAATGAATGCCTCTATTAACATGACTCTTGGCCAGGTCAACCCGCCCCGAGGGCTCACGTGAGGGAGGGAGCACTTCCCAATTTCGGGCGCCAATTAAGAAACCTAGCCTCATGTGTGTTTTCCTTAGACACCAATTGTCATGTATCCGTTCCTTCAAAACTGAAATAAAAAACCCAACCATTAATGCCCTAAGCTCAAAACCGTTTTGAGAGCTCGATTATTTCCATAATTTTCTAGCAATTTCTGTCGCATACTAAGCAATTTTCGTAATTACTTAAATATTAGAAAATAAATTTCAGCACTTATAGATCATAGTATTATGACAGATAAATAAACACAGAACATTTAATTTACCAAAGAAAATATGGAAGCCCACAACCTAGAAAAATTAATTTCTAGAAGTTAATGCCACAATTTTCACATTTTAATAGTACTTTTTTTCTCTAGATGGGCTACCGGCCCACCTTGCATTCTATGGCCTTAAAGTCATTCGGCTGATAGCCAGTAGGCCCGCACGGGCTCTGTAGAGGTCGGCGGCTAGGTTTCCCAAATCCCCTAGCCGCCATAACCGCACGCTCCCAAACGGCATTATGCCGCCGCCTAATTCAAGCAGCCTAGAGCTATGACCGCCGCCGCCACTGGAGATTCGCCGCCATTCGCCACCGCTGGGCGCGCAGCAGGCACAGGTGCTTCGGGCATCGTGACAAGCGTGAGCACCGCCGCTGTCGTCTCAAGCCCCGGCGCTGCTAGCGTCGTGTCGTCGGCTGAGCGGTAGCGAGAAACATGGAGCGCCGTCACTGGACTCCTTGCGGCGGGGGGAACCGTCGCCCTACCAGGGCGGACTCCGCCACTGGGGCAGCGCTTCGGGCGCAAGAGCTGGCGGCAGTGCCAGGGAAAGCACGGCACGAGCAAAAACTGGAAATTTTTTTATGAACAGTAGCTCATGATTCAGTATGAACAGTAAAACAACAATCTGCATGATCGAGGGCATGTGAAAATCGCGATTAGCTTAAGTAGGGAGATCGCGTGATGCACGATGAGATTCTGTAGACTATCGCGTAGGATAGAGTCGCGTAGGATTTTTTTGGCAATCCGAGTGGGTGTCGACGTGATGGCAAGTCGATTGCAGATCGGATCGGGCGATCAATCGCTAGTAGTAGTCGTTCGTTGTAGTCGACTATCCTCCTCCTTGTGGTAGAGACTCGTGCTGATAACTTGTTGTAAAATGTCGAAGAACGCCAACGAACAATCATCAATAGTAGATACAATCACGAGAGCAAGAATAATAGACACAATGTAGGGGTGAAATTTTCTCTCGCTTTATTGATTCGATAGTTTACAATGAGGGGGCACCTGATATATATAGCTATGTGAGAGAGAGTTCGGATTTGACCATACTAGAAAGAGATAGAGTTGAGCATCTCCAATAGTCAAGCCTTAAAATAGAGTCATATACCTCAAAATAGGGCCTAAACTAAAAAAATTAGGACCCAAGATAGCTATTGACTCCAACAATTAGACCCTAAATCTCCAATCCTTCATTCATCCCTATGGGGCCGGAGAGGAGAGTTGCTAAATATAGCAACAGGGCTCTGAGTCCTAAACCTATTTTGATAATTTTTCTCAAAATACAACCTTTGTTGGAGTGCTTTTTTTTCTATCAAAACCCTATAATTACAATTAGCAACCTATTTAGGGCTCCTCTTGGAGATGCTCTAACCATATTCGGTTTAGGTTTCTTTATCTCACAACAACCCTGAAGAATTTCAAAAGTGGTGGCGGCGCAACAGAAAAGGGAAAAAAGAGGAGCATGAGGAGACAGCGCACGAGAAGAAGAAATTAGCGAGCGGCTGGCAGCGTCATCAAGAAAAAGGATGCAACAGGGGAGTCACCTAGTTGTCACCCAAACACGACTTAGGCCCCTAAATAGCTTAGCTTTTAAACGATTTTTATATAAATTAGAAGCCATATATAACTAACAAAAACTAAAAGCTAAAAGTTAGGCTAGACTTAAAAATTAGCTATTTATCAACGATCGCTTATTAAAAACTATAGCTGTTTTTCAACTCGAAAAATCAAAAAAATAGCTTTTTAAAAAAACCACAGCTCTTCTGAAGAGACCCTATACTTGGGGGATCAGGCCGCGCTCCCGGTCGATCCCGGCCAATATAGCCATTTCAGATCGTTAAAGTACGGTACCAAATCATATTACAAAAGCAGTAGTATTTTTTGCTGGAACAATCTAGAATCCAACAGCTGTAAATGAAGTATCTAAAAAGGCAAATGAAACATGACAACGATTAGAGGTGAAAATAGATCAGATACGGACAGATATTGCTCTTCATGTATTCTGATCCATATTTTTTTTCCGGATTCGGTACCAGATACGGGCTAGTCGGATCCGAATACGAATCCAGATAATTGAGGATACGGTCATGGATCAGACATGTAATGGATTCGGATTGGGAACGGATAAAGATATACATGTAACACACACATACATTGAGTAATATATAATGAATCAAACCACATAAATACATAACAATAATAGCAAGTTATATATCAACAAAAGCAGTCGCCAATCGACACTTCATATTGGTTGCCCAAACTAAATCTGGATCAAGTAATAAAAGCCACAATATACCACAGTTCAAGCACCAATTCTGGAAACAAAATGCAGTCATTACATAAGGATCAAAGTTCACCAAATAGTACCATAACAATCCCTGTAACATGACTAGCTCTCTATCAGTCGGCCTTTGGAAGCGAGTTGACAGTGTTCTGACCCAGGTCATTGAGTGCTCCAAGCTGAGGGTAGCTTGAAAGGGGAAATTAAGAGTTTTGAGATTGGGAGCAGACACCATGGGTTTTCAATAGAAGTGTTGATAGGCTGATAGCATCTGTAATGAGCTGACTATGCTCATCCACCAAAGATTTTATTCCATAAGCAGCATACCTGAATTTCATAACCCACAGAGAACACCAGTTTCACTAGAAGATTAGTATGGAATACACCAGTTACACTAGTTGCATAAAAGAAAAACGAATGTGAGGAGACAAATCAATTATTTGCAATCCCTTTGTAAGTTAGTATTCCTCAATCTGCAGATCAACATGCCCTATTGAACAATGCGAACTTTTTATGACCATGCCAAGTGCACTTTTATAAGGATGAAAAGACAGAAGAATCTTTAACACAACATAAGGTAGAGTTGTACAGAATTAGTACTAAAAAAATGTAAGGTTTTTAGAATGGAATGAATCATCGTGTCTGTCAAAAGAAGATATAATTGTTTGCGGCAGCTTAGGCTCAGGGACACCTGCCAAGTTGCAAATGAAGTGTTTCAGGCTCAGCAAGGATGAAACCAGGTGTGTGAAGGATCCTGGGATGATGAAGATGGGGAGGAAGGATGGAAAATTGGTCTGAATGATCTGAAGTTTGTCGAGTGGCTTTTGTGAAGAAGGATCAAAAAATAGTTTTCCATCGCTAGGTGCAGTTTTATTTTGTTGGGCTAGAGAATTAGTTAAAGAGTCATGCTTAGCCTAAAACTTTGGTCTTAGATTCTGTTGCCTTTCTTTGTTGCTTTTGGGTACTTTTTGGGTTGCCGTTGCAGTTAAGGGATGTTGATCACCCTGCCTGCTTCGTAGCCTTATTCTGTCTTTCTTTATTTTGTTTGGAACTTTTGTAAACTCTGCTGGTTTCTAATAATAGAAATCGGAGATCTCCAGCTAACAAATCGCTGATAACTATGGCAATTTGGGGCCACTTCACTCTTACATCGTTCGGCCTCCTTGGCATTGGACATGAAGAAGACAGTCTACTTGATGAATCTATGGGCACATACTTCAATCTACTTGAGAGGCTGTTATCTATTGATAGTTAGTCAAAGACCATGCGTTCAGAGAACTTGTTACAGAGTTATGATTTTAGGCACCAACAGATGATAATTATATTTAATGAATCTATGGACTTTACACTCAAATTATGATTTATTGTTCAGATTTTTCTCTAAACAGCACCCATTTAGCCTTTTGGAAGTTCGCCAAAATCTTGTTTTAACCGGAAAAAATGAGGGATGCATTCAAAAAGAAAGAATAGAACTTTTACCGCCCCGGGGGAGATCAGATCTGGGTGAGGAGACACCGTCAAGGGGGTCGGCAGTGGCCCATGGGGGCGAGACGCTGCCATCCGCCAAGGAGTGGGGCGAGCCGAGACGCTGGTCACATTGCTTGGGGAGTTGGGGTGGGGGTGCTGGGGTTAGGAATAGCCGAATGGGGATCAGGCATTCATGGCTCGTTTGGTTGAAGGGAATTAATGGGAGGGAATGGGAGTTTAAAGGGAGGAGACTTAAAGTCTCTTGTTTGTTTCATAGGAGAGGGAGTGTCGACGATCGGGATTGCCAACCGCAGAAATTAAACGGGGGGTGTAATGTGTAAGGGACCCAATTCGGACCTTGCTCACCGGAGGTTTGTGTTTGCAACAGAGAGGCTCTGAGGAAGACGACAAAGAGCGTGACACAACGAGTTATACTGGTTCGAGCCCCTGTTGTGGGTAATAGCTCTACTCCAGTCTTGCCCTGAGGCGGAGGTCTTCATTATTCTCGAGTACAAAGGGGTTTACAGTTCAAGATAGGACTTGTTGACAATGGCTATTGTCCTATAGCTCGTGTTCGGATGCGGTGTGCGTGTGCGGGGATTGCTTGTCGATGTTGACTGTCCCTCTCTGTCCCCGCGCCATGGAGTTTTATGCCTCCTCCCGGCCGTTGCTAGAAACGGCCGGGAGATATTCCCGAGATCGTGGCCTCGCGGCGCCTTGAAGGTGGTGGTAATCGCCTAATAATGCCGCCCATGCCGGCTCTTTAACTCCCGTGATTCACGGACTTGGTAACTGTCGCGGGGCGCGTGCTCTGGTCCCGAGCTCGAGCCGAATGCTTGTCTCCGATCATGAGGTCTTGACGATCCCGAGCTTTAGGTCGTGAGGGAGCCCGCGCAACCCAGACTTGGTCGGCGATGCCGCCCCGGAAGCTCGAGCTAGGGGCCCTGCTGATCAGTATGTTGACTTTGCTGGAAGTTTCTTCATCATAGGCGCCTAGCCTCGAGGCTCAGCCTCTATCATGGACTGGGAAACGATCTTCTGTGCCCAGGCCCAAGGTCGAGGTCGGGTGGAGACCAAAAAGAGCTCCAATGTTGGACACCGGCGACTTCGTATGCTCGCAGATCGCCAAGGGTCAGAGGATACAATGAGGAGAATGTTGCTGTTGTTGGGTGGGACAAGGGCAAAAAGGCCGGCACGAGGCCGCCCCCGGACAGAGCTGGTGATCGGGCTACTAGGAAACCGTGATTTTGAGTGGGGCGACCGTGCTATGGTGAGTTCTCTCATGGTCGAGCCCCCGAGCTCATCAATTTTGGCGCAATTTCTTGGTTTCTTCTTTCCCTACAAAGAACGAAGTGCATGGACGCCATGATCTCAGTCCTCGGGGACCCAGGGTCCCGACCTCTCAGACCGAATGACCTGGAGCCACCAGAGGCCAGTGGATCCCAAGCCCAGCGGTACCACGAAGGAACGCCGCCACACCCTTGGGACGCTGAGGTACCCGCCACTTATGCAGGCAAAGGCCAATGGCCTGTACTTGTCTCTCTTTACATTGTGTAGTCTTTACTGCCTTTAGCTTAGCAGTTTTTTTCCTTCATCGTAGACCTTGAGCCCCCAAGCTCAATGCTCGCCCATCCTGACAACGCCCGTTGTCCAGGGTGAGCCTGAGTCCGAAGAGGAGGAGGAGGAGGCCACCCTCGAGTTGGTGTCGCGCCGCTCATCGGGCCAGGGACGCATCCGCGCAGGCCCGCAGCTTGTCCCTCGTCGATAATGAAACCCTCTGCTATCCAACTCGATACCAAAGTATGCACGCGAATAATCATATCTTCTGGATATTTGCTTAGATACAACAAGCAAGTCTTCAAATGAAGGGGAAGATCATTGTAGCCGAGACTCAATATCTTACTCATCTTGTCCACACAAGGCTTTTTTTCCATTCCCTGCATCGATAGACTCATTCACCTTCTCCCATTCTTGTGGCGCCGGCTTATTAGCTAGTAAGCTTGCTATAGTAATAATGGCCAATGGTACACCACCACATTTATTTAATATGTTTGCAGTGACTTCGGTCAAATGAGGTGGACATAACTTATCTATTAAAGCCGGTGGAATCGGCGAGCTCTCAGCCAGGCCACGTCACCCGGATTTTCGCGTCCGCCCATCCCTTGCGTGCGTGCAATCCGGCCGTCCACGCGCCGGTAAGGCCTAACCCGTAAAGCGCCACGAGATCCAGCCCACACGTGGACGCCTCGAGAAGCCCCTTCCATCTTCCCCATCGTCCAGTGCGATCCCTATCGCCCTAGGCGCGTGTCCTCTTCGCCCTCGCCACCCTCGCCACCTCTCCTCCGCAAGGCGGGCGACGTCTCCACCGCCCTTGCCTCCGCCTGCCCAAAGAATCAACCCCACGTGAGCCCGACCATCACCCGTGTCATTCCGCCGCTCGCTGCCACGCTCCCGTCGTTGATGCCTTTCTTGTGCGCGTCGCCCGGTCGCTGGTAGAGAGAGGGCTTCCGTGCCGTGTTTCCTTGTGAGCCTTCTTTTCGATTCCCATCATTTTCCCCTCCGATTCCGGTCGCCAGCTCTCCTGATTTCAGCTGACGGTTAGTCTTCCTTTTTTCGGACCGTCCTGGAGTCGTGTTAATCCACCGGCGCTTTTTACCCTCTGTCATTGAAGCTGGTGCGTCACCAGAGGACAAGAGGGGGGCCGTAGTTTGTCGTGGCGCAGAACCAAGACGGCATCTTCTGTAGCTCCGACAAGAACTTCCTCGTGACGGTGCCATACATTTGCTGCTGCAAGTGTAAAGCTTCAGATTAGAGCAGAATTAGGTTTATACTGTGTGGGAACCTTAATTGATGGTCACCTCCAGTTTCTAATATGGGAAATTGTTTACGTTGCTGGCTAGAATTTGTATAAATCTGTTTGCACTAAATTTTTTTAATATCGACGATATTTTCATGTGCTCATGAAACAAATTCAATATGTATGATGCTTTTCATGTAAGGTTCCATGCAGGGGAGAGGCTAAGTTGGAGTATTTCCTGTCAAATCTGGTTATGCAGGAACTTGCATCTATTTTAGATGGTTGGTTGCTCGGAATAATCCTAAACCATTCCAAGGAATTTTTCGCTAGGTTGGCAATGTTGTTGCAAACAGCAGTATACTGCCGAATGGGGCTATGCAGACAGCGCAGGTTCTCCTTTTGTTACTACTGTCATTAGCTTTCCTAATTTACCATTTGTCACACAAATTGATCATTAAGACAGTTTGATGGCCATCAGCATAGTGCTTCCATATGAAAATATGTAAAGGCTGTTGCATACTAAAACAATGTTTGTAATCCTGTTTAAAATGATTTTTGAGTTATTTTCGACTCGATGTTTCCGATTTTTGAATGGTTTTTTTCAAAATCAGTATTGTTAATCTTGAGTATAGGTTCTGCTAGAGATGGATATTTTCATGGCGGTTTTGATATGCGGCTATCATGGTTTTACTGAAAACATGTCATTTACTATTGTTGTACAGCTGTTGGCCAATTAAAAAAACATTATTTGCATTTCTGCAGCTTGTTGGGCTCCTAAATTCTGTTAGTTACCTAACTCTACCAACTGGTGATCATGGCGATGATGTCAGAATGATTCAAGAGGCTGATTCTAGCAGCCGCTTTATCTATTGACTGCTAGATTTGAGACCTCTTTTACATGAGATAAGCATTGTGCCTTGCAAAATGTAGTTATATCCATGTTCTAGAATTTTCTAATTTCAGATTAATTTTCTAATTTGACGTTCATTTCGCATGCATACCATTGAATTTTTCATGTTTGTGGCCCTTTCCTCTTTACTAAAGCAAGCCTACTGATTTCCGTGTCAGTTTCAGTTTAACTATCATGCTCTGGAATAATGCCATATATGCGTTTCAACACCACATCTATATGAATTACTGATTATAATTTTGTGTAAGTGGATTTATGTAGATTATATGGTTAGCTTGTCATCAATCTGTGTGAAGATGGTTGTGGAGCTCTCTTAATTAGTAAAATTATACATTTCCGTGTCTTTTGTAGTGTTCCCTGAAGGAACCTAAGTTGTTCCTCTGATAAAAGGAAGTGGTGCTGTTTTATTATGTCTTTGTTGTTAGTATACTCTGTGCGCAAAACTACTAAACACGGCTTGATTTGCAGTTGCAGCCCAAAACCTGCCAGCGGAGCAACAAATTCTGTAAGAACATTGCCTTTGGTTTCAAGGCTCGCAGGGAGGCCATACAAGGTATGTTGTCCATCCTGCTGCTGTGGCTACCTCAAAGTTTGATGTCAGCAGGATGGAGTTGCTCAAAGCCAGTATTGACAGAGAGCTTTTACTCATGAAATGAAACTCATTTGTGTACATTTTTAAAAATGCTAATGTAAGAGAGGTGGGTTCCTGCTGCTCTATTTTGTTCTTAGTTTTTCTTTCATTGTCCATGATTGCTTTTGTGTCTCCCTTTTTTTCCAGCTGAGTCTTGTTTGGGTTTTTGATCCAGTTTCTTGGAATTCTTTCTGAGGAGTACGAGATTTGATATCAGTAGTGGAGATTTTTGCCTAATTCTAGCCTTCTGAATGTGATGTTTGGCATTGATCAATGCTAGAATTGTGATGTTGGAGTGATATGTGGAAATAGGGATTTCCGTGATTGATTGCTGATAGATTTATAAGAGCTGTTTGCTAATGATGACCTTTAGGAATAGATGGGCTCTATATGATTGACTTGTTCCTGATGATGCAAAATTATCGTGTAATAGATTACTCATTGTTGACGGTTGTATATCAAATTTTATATTTGTTGATCTTGCTCTATAAATAAATCTTATTAAAGTTCTTGTTTTTGTGGTTTTCCATGGGCTTTTAATTATTTTAAATAATTCAAATTATCCTTCTACTCTTTCAATAATGTTTTAATCTCATATGTGAATAACAAAGTCAGATCGCCTAATGTGATGCTGATAAGATCGCTTGTTTGGCAGATATCTGGTGAGTTGCTTGACGATAGGCAAAAATTAGCCCCATTCAGCTTAATTATATTGATACGTATGTACATTCCCTATCGTGATCCTAACTTGGCATGAATCTTCTACTATGAACGGACATAAATCATTTTGTTCTGTGTGGTTTGCAGAGCAATACATTCTTGTTTGTCTGCTATATGTGACCATGGTATGCTATTTTTGCTACTTAGTGGACTTTTGGTTGCTTCCAGCTATCAGCTTCCTCACTCTAAGAGGTACATGAGCCCTGCCTTCTTGCTCATCATGCTATTAATGGTCGATTCCTACGCATAATTAAGATGATCGATTCCTACACATAATTCATATTCTCTTAGTATTCAGGTTCCTAGGCATTTTCATTTCTAGGCTTTGTTCAGATTTATTTGGTGTTCATTTTTGTATTTTCCTAGCTTTCCCTTTGATTGGACTAATGATTGGTCATGAATGATCAAGGTGGTGTGCTAGAATGGTTCTCTGCATTGAAGCATGGAAACATGATATGTTACATGTGTTACCAATCAATTCCTGCCAATCTATTGGTTCTTGAAGGGTTGTTGTGCTATAGTTATCTTACTGTTGGCGAGTTTAGATTGGTTTAGCTTGCTGATGCAGGTAATATTCTGACTTCTCAAAGTATTTTTGTCCTAGCATTATAGGGAATTTTTCCTTATTTAAATCTCTGTGTAGCTATAACTGTATCCATTTCAAGGTATTCAATAGCTTAGATAAGATGTTATTATATGTCACGCACCCTTCCATCTTCTCATGTTCTTTTAGTAGCTGAAAAGTGTGGGTTTAGTTATTTATTTGGGTTTTTTTGCTATAACTTTTAGGAATTCGAGTAGGAATAGGTTTGGGCAGATCAAACCTATATATGACACCTCTTCCATCTTCTCCTGTTCTTTTAGTAGCTGAAAAGTGTGGGTTTAGTTATTTTTTTGGGGTTTTTCATCAGAGATTTCTGTGAATTCGAGTAGGAATAGTTTTGAGCAGATCAAAGGTATATGGTTTTATTTTTTAGCAGGTATTAAGCTAAAGCTATATAGTAACCTCAAATCCTGAACCCAATGCCTGTTTTTTGTCAGAATAAAACCTTTTTCGTTTTTTGCTATTGAATAGAGCATGTAGTTTAGTTTTTTCTTTTGTAAATCGGTTTTGACCACGCTTATATGTTGCACTAAATGACCTTGCCCTTTCTTACGTGTACAGCACCAATGTGCGCTTGTTAGCTTACACTCTACCTCCACAACAACCAGCCTCTATGTCACGTATAACATTTTCAAGGTAATAACTTATGCTCACCATGTGACCACTAGCTATTGTGTAGAAATTCTATTACATGTTTTCAAAATAAAAAGAATGTAACCATATTATTTGTCCATCTGCTTGGGCATGTTTCCTTCCTGTTTTGCAAATTATAGTATTTTTCCCTGTTTTGGTTTTGAAAGTTGTTATGAGTGATTTATGATTTCCCTATATGCTATGAAGGGAGGAAGTCGCTGTAATCCCTGACTGCTTGCTATATCGCTTTCAAATGAACCTCTTACGGGAAGCTGAAAAAACTGTAGGCAATGGACCAAAGAGAGAGGTATATATCATGTTTGTAAACATGATTTGTTTCCTGTGTTTCTGAAAAGATCTCATCCAATGACCTTAGCTTTTGTTATAAGCGAAACTCAAAAAGTGGCCTGTTATTGTAGGATGCAACAGATCATTTCTCATTTATATTTCGGTACTCAAATGTTATGCTTTATCACTCCAACCATATCCACAGTTATGAAGATCATATTGTTAGAATTTTCTTTGATAAATTCCAAAATCTCCATGAGTGTTTGTGTGATGTATAGATCATTGCAGGTAAATTAATTGGAATATCTAACAGTAAGGTTCTATGCTTTCAAGTTTGATTATATACTACACATCCTTCTCAATATGTAAAACAATCATAATTTGTAGTGCTTAAACATCCTTCTCTCAAGAATGCTGAAATGTCATTGCCATCTCTTAGAAACCTCCTTGGAGATTTTTGCCTACAGCTGGATCTGGTTATGAAGTCTATTCCCAGCCAAATATTGTAGCGCTTCATTCAAAACTGAGAACATGCATGTTCCCAGGTAAATTGCATGTGCTATTTCATTTCAGTTCTTATGTGTCCTGCATAATTATGCTTGAAAGATAATTTTGTCCTAATCTTTGTACTGTTTGGGCTGTAGATATTGCTGCTCTCTTCTCGCTACGGTTTTAAATACATTTTGATTATATATTAGCTATGCTTCCAATCCATACGAACTCAAATATCACACCATTCGGGCAGCTGAGAAGCCGCCCCTCATTCTAGTCCATCTTTATAGCCAAATAGTCTCATGTTAAGCGTTCTTTAGAGTAATGGTCGAAGAGGTTGTAGCTCATAAACGCCACCAAAGATATTCTGCAACATCCTTGTTATGTGAGACCCCATTCCGAGGAACAGAACTCCATGTGATTACTTGTATTAGTCCTCGGATCAAGAGGCTAGCACTCACATGTTTACAACATTCATATCACAACCAAAAGCCAGGCTTTAATTAAACAGCTTACCAAGGGTGTTAATTATACAAGCATTAGTTACAAGCCGAAATAAAAACAGCGGAAGATACTAGCAACTTAAGATCCAAAAGCCTGGTAGCATGCCCAAACCGAAACCCCACAGGCATCTGACTAGGCCAACACCCTAGAAGAAATCGTCGATGAATTCCCCGAGACCTACTTGAAGAAACACATCATCTGGCGCATCGCATGGATTCTCCTCTGAACAAAACAGGTAGCAAGAATGAGTACAATTTGTACTCAGCAAGACTTTTATAGCAAATGCAAATACTAATCATGCAGGCTATTTCAAAGGAACAGGCCATAGGTTATTTTGCACTTTGCGGAAAGAATTTAAACGTATGACATAATAGATTGAAAGTCGCATTTTTATGAAACAACATGGGATTTACATAACCATCTGAAAATAAATGTGTTCCCTGCCTTAGCATTCTCAATGGCGAAATTCCACGTACGTCGGTCCTTTGACAAAAACAAGTGGTTGTCAAAAACAGCACCAACCCATTTTCTGAAAATGCAAAACTCTAGCATTGGAATGACTTCACCAAGTGCCCATAAACGCATGCACCGGCTAATCGATTAGAATTAGACTCGCGAGTTGTACGGCTTTACCCACAAGGAATGATACACCTTTTGTTAGGCCATACGACACACTTCCTTAGGTGTGCCACAGAAGCGATCATACTGAGCCGATACATTATTTCGACATGACTTTGATCCAACCCGGACGTTAACCCCCGCCATAGATTTAGAAACACACACCCAAGCCGTGGATCCACTTTCACACACCACACAACGTTTTAAACATGGCAGGGCGTACACCGTTGCATTAGCAAGTAGACCTGACCGAATACCCCTGCAGTATCCCGCCGAAAACCATGCTAGCTCCCGCCTACCAATGAACAAAGTCATGCCCAAACAACTTAATAGGCTAAGGTTACCCCATAAATAGCCCTCGTGGTTGCACGGGATTTCTTGGATCGATAACGTCCCATTGCTCGGTCCTAATCCGACACGGCGACACTCCACCCTATACTACGCAAAGCCATTTATTGCACAACCGCTATTGCCAATAATCGCCCGCATCAAAGCATAGTTTTCGGGTTTTCCGGTTTTTAACCAACATACCAACTCCCCTTCAATAAAGTAATAACCAGCCAGAAATCATTTAAAAGAACATCATGACGATCTAAGCAAAACTAAGTAGTTGAAATATTATAACGATTATGCCCAACCGACATTAACTATGTCTAAGCATACTAAGGTTCACAAGGTTCACAAGATCAATTAGATTAAGGAAAACCCCAAATTCCAAGGATAGTTACTAACCTTATCCAAAATAGCAGTTTTTATGGAGAATTATCCGGATGCACTATACAGTTGCAAAAACAACATACGGTAGGTGAATTAGTAGGTTCAACATGGTCAATGGATTGCTTGCCTTGCTCTTCGCCGCAAATGTCAAAGCCTTGTTCAGCAACCTCCTCCTCCTCGAGGGTGTCAAGGCTTACACGCCGAAATCGAAAGAACCAACAACAATTACAAATTTGCAAAGAAAGAACTAAAGAGAACAAATAGAAAGCTTAATAAAACCCTTGCATAAGATCCAGGGTTGCTTTCTTATGAATTCTTTAATTATCTTTTTCGAATTCAAGATGCTAAAATTGTTTAGATTATACAATTATTCATTAGTTGCATAGTGCATTAATCCTATTGCTCCCAGCAAGCATTCTGGAACTTATTGCTAAAGTGCTTTGCTAGAGTAGGACTTAGAGCCAGAGTTAGACAATGCAAGATCATTTCCTTAGATTCTTACAGAGCTTATCTTAGGGATCAACTCGAGGTTTTCTTTACAAATTTCAGGTTTGGATAAGTTGCTTTGCGAGTTAACGAAAAAGTCTTAATTGATTACATAAGTTTATGAGTAATTAATTCCTTTACTTCAATTTGATTTCACTTAGAATTGGTTTTGTACAACTTAGATCTTCAGTTGTAGGCTACTGGCTTAGTTTACAAGATGTTTGAGAAGGTTCTGGTGATAAAAAGGACTTACCTATAGTTTTCTTCACTTGCAAACTACAGCTCATTCCTTCACAAAGAAGGCCTTCGCATTACATGATCACTTAGGTTATTAAACTATCAAAATTAATAGGCTACACATGTTGGAATAAGATTCTCTCTTCCTATTTGGGTAGTCTATACCTTGGACAATACTACTGACCAAATTTCATAAGTTTTACACTCTAGACGATACTTTATTTTCATCGTTGAAAAAGCTTAATTGGCATTGTAAAGTGGACGTTTACAAAATCAGCAAGAATGTGAAGTGAAATGTTATCACTTAAGGGTTTTAGGTTGTCCAGATTAATATGCAAACCTTAACCAAACATAATTCTTTTTACAGAATATGATAGTATAAACTTTGTACAATGTTTTTGGGCTGGTTTTACTGATTTTAGTATTTGGGAAAGCTATTTAATCTACCACTGAAATAGCATAACTGACCATATTGTTTAACATCAAAATCGGCCAAGATTTCAACTTAGCTTCCAACTACCCAGTACATAATTCTTGATTCCTTTTCAGCACATACTAGCTCCCAGAAATTTATATCATCTACATTTGCTGAAATCCATTTATTTCCTCTTGCAGCACTTCAGTTTATACTCATTCTCTTTTTAGCCGAACTGAACATGGATTTATTTAGCAAGGTAAACTAACTTCAAGTATAATATTTTCACAAACTTAAACTCACTCCAGTACAAGCATTTTCACAATATTTGATTTCATTGATTTTGGTGTAATCTAAATTGACCTTTTTCTCCTCAAATTTCATAAATGCCTTTTCCCAAAGATTTCCATTTTAAATGTTCTCACCAAACTCTTTCAAGAATGTTTTTGCATATTCTAATTCTCTTTGATTTACATTTAATTTACCAATTTGTTTCATCTAAATTGGACTCCTAGATCAAAAGATATTCAACGTTTAAATCTATTCGGGTATGAAAATCCCTGACAAAAGAAACTTTCCAAAAATGGCAATTGCGTTTTCCCCCAGAAATTATGCCTTCCCTATTCAGCTTTCGGTAGCACAGTCACTGGCGTTGGGACCTGAACGTCAGAGACCGAAACAGGGGAATATGCTCACGGCCTCGCCGCCGGCGAACGGTGGCCGGAACGCCGGGATGGGCAGCACCTATAGCTACAACGCGACAATACGAACACGCAGGTGGTACCGATTCAACCTGAGGGCACAAACCCTAGGGTTGGCGAAGGCCAGAGGGGAACAGCGACGGAGGCAAGACGCGGAGGCAAGGCTTCGGAGGCGTGGACGGCGGCGGTGGGGTCGTCGAAGGTGAGGAGGACAGCGCGTGTGGGGTCGCGGAGGCGCCCTGGCCGTCGGAGGTCTTTGCAAACGAAGCGGAGGAGGAGGAGATTGGGGAACAATGGCGGAGTAGCAAAATTGGGGAAGAGGAGGCGGCGGAGGGATTTAGGTGCACCATCGGCCCGTTGCAGGATTCAACCGGACCGATGTCTCACATCGCACCGATTGGATATAAGCAACTCGTAAGGACCCGACCACCAATTCGGATCCACCGTATGCCGTGACTATTCTGTGATCAACGCTTAGTGCACACGGCTTAACATTGGTAAGCATCACATCATACACAACGATAATAACAATAACACTTCTCGTCTTATTGATTGATTACAATGGGAAGCACCCAATATATATAGCAATATATATAGCAATATATATAGCACTATGTATAGCACTATCTCTCTCGTCTTATTGATTGATTACAATGGGAAGCACCCAATATATATAGCAATATAAGAGAGGAGTTCGGATTTGCTCATACCATAAAGAGATAGAGTCTTAAACCGAATACAGTTTAAAGCCCTTATCTCATAACAGTTGATACGTAACAATTTCTTGCCAGATTAAATGTCCATGGTAGCTCTCATGGAAAAGAATTCCAAGTTCCAACTAAACCTATCAATTTGCGTATCTCTGTTACTCAACTACGAGCAACTCGTCTATCTTGTCCATTAATCTGTAAGACTCACAACTTCTCACTTCAAACTTCATATTGAGCAAATAAATAGCCGATTTTAACCATCTCAACGAGTCATAGGCATAAATAATCTCGGATTCTCAAACTAAGCTATGAATTTCAAACTTAAGTTTTAAACTTGAAATTCAAATTAAATTTTAAATTCAAAACTATATTGTCGACGATCGGGATCGCCAACCGCAAGAAATGAGGTAGGGGTTAGTATGATACGAGACCCAAATTGCGCTTAACTCAAACAGAGGAACAGAATAGATGTGGCCGAGGTCGAGGCAGGACGACAATGAGCATGAGACAGGGATTTATACTGGTTCGAGCCCCTTTGGAGGTAATAGCTCTACTCCAGTCGCATTGTGGAGGTATACTAAGTTGTTTCCGAGTACAAGGGCGTATTACAGCTCAAGTTCTGTGACGGCTAAGTCTAAGCTCGAGCTATGGCGGGTTGTGTGTTGTCTTCGTGTGTTCCTGAGAGACTGCCCATCCTTGGTTTTATACCTCTTCTTCAAGAACGGTTAGGGCGAGATCCCTGAAGTGGCCTTCATTCCTCCCGAGAGTGGCATGAACATCCCCGACTTGTTGCACGCATCTTCCGCCTCCCTATGACTCGCTCTTGGCAACGCTTGGTCAAACGTGCGATTCGAACCAGGAAGTCTGCGGCTCGAGCGGGTCCAACCCGAGCTCAAGGTCGTGGCGGAATCGAAGCCTCGGTCCCAGCCAAGACTCTAGGTCGAGCGCCTCGGCCCATGCTTAGGTCGTGATCGGGGCCTCCCGAGCTCGGGGGAGTCCACCGACCATGCGCTGGTCGGTCAGAGGACACCCAATCCTCGTCAGCTAGCCCCCGAGGCTTAAGGTCGTGACCGGCGGGCGGGCCGGCCTTGAGCCTCTACAAGCGAAGCCGACTTCTGGAACCGTCGAACTTGAGGTCGAGGTCGGGCGGAGAACGCAACGTCGGGCGGCGACGGGTCGACACCTGGTTCCTCTTGGCCTCTTGAACTCAGGTACGGATGCAAACGTTGCAGGACACCTGCTGCTACCTCAAAACCGCCGCTCGAGCCTTAATCGCACCACAAATCGTGGTGGCGGCGATCCTCGGCATCGCGAACCGACGCTAGAGCCGTCTATAAGTCTGAAACTACCGCGACTGTTGTGAAAAACTCCCGTCCTGCTCCCTTCGTCTTCAGAGCTTCCGTGCCCGTGCAACACCTTCCTTCCCCTCTCTCGACCAAGCGTACTGCATCGCCATGGCCAAGCTTGGAAGAAGCACGTTGTCGCTGGCAAGGACGAAGGAGCTCGAGTCCCTGGGGCTGCTCGATCCATTCACATGGCGGCTTAGGGGACCGAAATATGCCCCTGTGGACGATGAGATCGCTCAGACCGAGCACTTCGGCCCTATTCGCCTGCGGACCCGGAGAGCGAGTTCCTTTCGTGGTCCTCACCACCGCGAGATTGAACTCATAAACTCTGTGCCGAACTCCGTCCTCACTCTCACCGTCTTCACCCACCTATGCGAGGGGTTCCTCGGGATTCCTCTCACCCCCTCGCTCTTCTTCCGATACTTCAGCCTCTTTCGCTCGGGGAAGGACCCCGTGATCGGGTGCCTCTACTCCCGGCAGCGAACGGGGCTCAAGTGGTCTTTCCCCAAGATTCAGGCTCAGGACTCCCTCGGACCCTGGGCCGAGCGGTGGTTCTACCTGAAGAAAGGGGAGCTTGGCACGCTGTCCTACGAGGGAAAGCCTGTCGATGGGAAGAAGGAGACCCCTGAGTCGGACGACCTCGAGACCGACGAGGAGGCCATCGCCGCCATACACTTCTGCTCCGAGCGCCGCCATACACCTCTGCTCCGGGCAGGCGATCGCCGTTGACTTCTTGCGGAATCGGGTGTCTCCCCTGCGGAGGCGAACGCACCCGTTCTACGAGATCCAAGGGCTCATCGACTCGACTCGCGAGGGTACGTCCGGTAAGCCCTCCTCGCCTTGAGGTCTCGCTCGAGTCTACCCCTCGACCATCTTTGAAGGGCGCTCCTTTTTGCAGCCCCGAAGGAGTCTTGGGTTGCTGATAGGATGTACGAGATGTTCGGGAAATTTGCGCATAGGTACACCCTTGACGATCCGGTCCCGAAGAATGTCCTCCGCCGAAAGCCCGAGGTAAACCGACCTGACCAAGAGTTTGACCTAGCAGCCTCGGGGCCTTTCTTGATCGTCTCGTGCTCGCAGGACCATCAGGAGCTGTTCGACACAGCCCGGCGGATGCTCCCGCTGCCCGGAGGGGGCAAGAGCAGAGAGGGCAAGGGTAGGTCCTCCCATGCCGGGGCGGACCGCCAGAAGGCAAAGAAACTCCATGTCGAGTGGGGCGACCGTGCCATGGTAAGGATCGCAATGGCCAAGCCCCCGAGCCCATGCCCGCGCGCCTCGTGGATTGACACGTTCTTCTTCTTGCAGCACCAGAGCGCAGCGGCCGCTGCCAGGATCTCGAGCCCTCTCCCGACTCCGGGGTTTCGGGCTCGGAACCCTGCCGCGGCGGACAACGCGGAGCCAACTCGAGCTCTGAGCCCCCAGGTCATGAGGACATGCAAGCAAAGGGCGCCATCTACCTCGGGGCAACAAGACCTTCACCGACCCTCAACGAGGTGGAGGTTGGTGACCTGTAAATTCCTGCCTCGGACTTTACCGCTGCCACGTCTTTTCCGCTTAGTGTATGCTTTTGATCGCAGACCTTGAGTTCCCAAGCTCGAGTCTTGCTTGTATTGACGATGGCTGTTGTCCAGGGCGAGTCCGAGTCTAAGGAGGAGATGGACTCCTTACCGCTGCCCCACGCCGACCTCGCGCCGACGCTGTTGCCGCTGCCAGGTCGCCGAGCCGTCCCGTCCCATGAAGTTCTACTAAGGCGCTGGCGACTCGGACGAGGATGGGCTCCAGACCGCGACCAGTGCGGATCTTGACACCGGCGAGATGTGGGATGCCGCCGCCGCTGACCCTCCTGACGGCGGCATGGGGCAGAGTACCCCGAGCGACAATATCGCCAGCGAAGATCTCCGCCGCTTCTTGCCGCTGCGTTCGGGCGCCAGGGCGTGGCGCCCGACCACGGAGACATCCACTTCGAGGAGGTGCTCGCCCGCCCGACCGGCCGCGACCGGGGCCGGCAATTCCTCAAAGCCACGGAGGAAGATCGCGTGGCGGTTCCAACCACCGTCCCCCCTACGCCGGAGACGAGCGGGCCCGGGGCTACCGAGGCCGGGACCAACGTTGCTGCCGCACCTCCCCCAGCCGGAGAGCCGGATCCGCCGACCGAGGTGGCAGGACTCGCAAGCCGCCGACATCGATGATCAAGACCTTGGTCGGACGCCGCCGAGGTCGAGGTCGACCCCACTCAAGCTACCGGTCGAAGAGATTGACCGTGCCCATATCTCAGAGCTGAACGAAGAGTTCGCCCGTGCAACACGTTACGTCGAGTTTTCTAGTCAACTTCTTACCTGGGCCATCTTTCCCATCTTCTAAGGTGATTAGCAACGTCACTCGAGGGCTGCAGGGTCTCCACGAGCATGCCGACGTGCTCAAGGGGATCTTGGACGTGGTGGAAACACGGGAGGCCGAACATGCCAGGCTCTGCACGACCATCGAGGTTGACCAGGCAAAGCTCGAGCTGGTGAACAAGGAGCTCAAGGACCTTCGCCAGACAATGGTGGCGTAGGAGATGGCTTACGCGGCCGAGCTCGAGCAAACCAGGTCTTCCGAACGCGATCACGGCTTTAAGGCCGTCGAGCAAGAACGGGCTCGGACGACCAAGGCGCTCGAGGAGCTCGAGACCGAGCACGCCAAGGTCAAGGCGCTGGAGAAGGCTGCCGCAGAGCAAGCCGTCTCCTTGGCCCGAGCGCTCGCCGATGAACGCGCCAAGGTCGGTTGCCGGGAAGGCTCTATCGAGAAGACATCATCCTCGCCCAAGGCGCCCCCGAGCGAAGCCAAAATCGCAGAAGTTGGAGGAAAAGCTTAGGCGCGCGGCAAAGCGAAAGCGCACAGCTCAACTCCAAGACGAAGGCCGCCGAGCGCGTGACATCGCCAACAAGCTTCTCGACCTGCGAGCCAAGGTTGCCGAGCTCGAGCAAGAGAAGCTCATCCGTGAGATGGTGGACTTGTAATTTTCTTTTTCTCCTGTTGTCCTGTAAAAAATGTTTGAAAACATTATGACATTACTTTTGGGTGACGAAGGTTCTGACCCGTTTCGAAGCTGGTAGTCGAGGAGGTTTGGGATTCGTCTTTCTTGCCTTTGCTCGCGCCCGTAGGTTGCTTGTCGGGTAGTATGCCACCGCCCCCCCGTTGTGTCCGAGGCCGAAAGCAACGCCGCCTTGGCGCTAAGGTTTGAACGCTAGCGAACAGGGCCTGCATAATTGAGAAAAGACCCGCAGGCATGACCGTGACCATTCGAAACACAACTGCGACCGTGCGCACTGCTCCGGAGTCGAAGTGGCGAGGTTCTTAGCTCGGCCCGCACGAGGGAGAGCTAGGCTCAAGAGGTTAAACTTCGTTTTAGCTCGTCCACGGGGTGAACGTCAAACTCGCGACACTTAGACCAAGAACCGATGTGTGGCGTACGAAGGTCGTGTTCGAAAGTGAAGTAGTCTCGAAAAGAGAATAGTAACGACGCAAGTGGAAGCGGTCATGAAGGGCAAGAATGAAAGAACAGCTTTATTGAAATTGAAGGTATGAAGGTTACACATAAAACTTCCGTAGCTGATCTATGTTCCATGAGCTAGAGAGCTCTCTGCCATCGGGCATCGCTAGCCCGTAAGCCCTCGCAAGCGATCTGCTTGAAACGACTCTATAGGGCCCTCCCAGTGGGGATAACTTGTTGGTGCTGGACGAGCTCAGAATCCGTCTCGGACTAAGTCCCCAACAAGGAGCTTCTAGGTCAGTCTGCGTCGAGACGCATGTCTGCGAAGAGCTTGCGGGGTAATCGCGTTGATCGTAGCGAGTGCGACATCTTACTTCTTCCGCGAGGGTAAGGTCGAGAGACCGTTCTTGCTCAAGTCGACGTTGTCGATCAAGTCGACTGGCGGAGCCCCGGGCCAATACCTTAGGGGCAGGATTCGCCGATGCATCAACACGGAACGGAAGGGTGTAGACCCCTGCCGCTGTCCGACTGCGGGTATAATCTGAATGGAGCATAATATGGTGGGGAGCTCGCCCACCCGTGTCGTCTTCAGTAAAGTTCGAGCTCATTCTGCGACTAAACTTCTTGATGCTCAGGACGATCTCGTGCTATGTTGCTCGGCGTTCCGCTGCTCGAGGCTGAGCCAGGGTGAGGCGAAGCATACTTTGGTGCCAAGGTCTTTGCGTAATTCTCGGAATAGCTCGGCCGTATGGCCGGGTACCATTGTCAATTATAATCTTGCATGGAACCCCATACTGGTGACCACGAACAAGCGGAAAAACGCGAGCGGCCGCTCGAGCGCTGATGGTTGAGACCGGTTGGCGCCGATCCACTTGGTGAAGGTATCAATAGCCACGTAACAGAATTTCTTCCCCGACCGCCGAGGAAAAGGGCCGAGAATATCCAGCCCTCGTGTCGAGAAAAGGCCAGCGAAGCGGGATGGTCGAGGGCGAGGCTTGCTGATGTGACTTCTGGCGTGGAACCGCATGCTCGTAAGCACGGAGAATATCACGAAGCGTTTTGAAGCTGGCAAGTACAAGAGTACCCCATACGGAAGGCTTTGCCGACCATAGTCCTGTATGAAGAATGCGTCCCACAAAGACCTGAGTGAATGTCGTTTAATAAGTACTTACCTCCTCCATGGAGACGACCGAGTCGACGCCGAGACATTCCGCCAGACTGAAGCAGCCGCCCACAGGTGTGTACAAGCTTCGCCCGTCGCTTGATCCTGCTTCCTCTCAAATAGGTCGGGAGGCAGTCGCCTTAGCGAGAAAATCGTGGATGGGCTCGCCCGAGAGGATACCTTGACCACGGCGAACACCGACCTCTTGATCGGAGATCGACGGGCCGCCAACCGCTTCTGTGATAACGTCGGGGAATATCGCTGGGTCGAGGAGCCGAGCTTGAGAGGAAATCCAGACGCGGAGTTGTCCCTCCCCGATGTGCTTGAGCTTCGTGTTCGGAACCACCTCTCCATCTTGCGCATCAGCAAGCAGGTACTTTGCCATCGAAGTCTTTCGAGCACTGGTAGTCCTTATTGAATCGATTGATGACGAAGCCGAGTCGCCTTGATGACCGGCATGCGACGCTAAAGCCTTGCAAGCTCGTAGGCCCACCAGGAGGGCTTCATACTCCGCCACATTGTTGGTCGCTGGAATCGAAACGCACCACGCATTTTCAACCGTCGCCGCCGGGTAAGGATATGATCCCAAACTTCGAGCACTTGAAGGACTGGGCCGCCGAAGAACATCACCAGGCTTCTCCTCTTCGACTTGAAGTTCGGGCGGGCGAGTGCGGCGTCGCCGACCAAGTCGGGCGAGGACTTGCGACTTTATGGCCGCCCGAGCCACGACCAGACGCCGAACGCCGCCTCCTTGGCCCACTTGGCGATTCGTCCGCCACCCTCTGGGTTTTTCAGGATGTCCCCGAGCGGGAAGTTGCTCGGGACGACCACGGAATGCGCCTGGAAATAGTGTCGGAGCTTGCGCGAGGCCATGAGGAGGGCATACAACAGCTTTTGTACCTGCGAGTAGCGCTCCTTTGGGCTGTGCAAGACCTCGCTGACGTAGTAGATTGGATGTTCGCTGCAACCCCGCCACCACCAGACAAGATCGACGGCTTGGGTGGTGGCCGCTAGGTAGAGCAAAGAACCGCTCGCCCTAGCTATGAGTCGTAGCGAGGCGGGATGATAGGTATACCTTTAGCTCGTCGAAGGACCGCTGCGCCTCTGGAGTCCATTCGAAGCCCCCGTGCTTGCGTAGGGTTCAAAAGAACGGGAGCCCACGCTCGCTGAGCCTCGAAATGAATCTGCTGAGGGCGGCCATGCGGCCGGTGAGGCCCTGCACTTGCTTGATCGAGGTCAGGGGCGCCATCTTCTCGATCGCCTCGATCTTCTCCGGGTTCGGGCCAACCCCCGAGCCCCCGATTATGTAGCCGAAAGCACCTTTCTTGACGCGCACCAACACGCACTCTCTCGGGTTGAGCTTGATTTTGTGCCTGCTCAGTTGGTCTCTCGAGGTCGCGAACGTGGTCGCCCTCGAGGGCTTTTGACGATGATGTCGCCCACATAGACTTCAAGGTTCCGCCCGATCGTGGCTCGAACGCCCCGGTCATCGACGCCGGAACGCGGGCCCCGCATTGCGCAGACTCAAACGACATGGTCGTAGCAATAGGTGCCAAATGGCGTGATGAAGGCTGTCTTACTTTCATCATCGACCGCCAGCTTGATCTGGTGGTATCCCGAGTAAGCGTCCAAAAAGCTCAGCATCTTGGCATTTGCGGTGGAGTCGATGATCTGGTCGATGCGCGGAAGAGGGAAGTTGTCCTTCGGGCAAGCCGAGTTCAACCCCGTATGGTCGACGCATATTCTCCACTTCCCACCTTTCTTCTGAACGATGACCGGGTTAGCCACCCACTCGGAGTAGTCGATCTCGCGGATGAAGCCGGCCTTCAGAGCTTATCGAGGTTCTCCTTGATGATCGAACTTTCAGGGAGAAGCGACGCAGCTTCGGCGCATGTGTCGAGTCGGATCTCACTCGCAACTTATGCTCGATCACCTCGACACGCAGTGGC
The DNA here is from genome assembly GCA_036346375.1 of Guadua angustifolia. Taxonomy (NCBI): domain Eukaryota; kingdom Viridiplantae; phylum Streptophyta; class Magnoliopsida; order Poales; family Poaceae; genus Guadua; species Guadua angustifolia. The sequence goes on along the minus strand of CM070512.1, from coordinate 35,069,870 downwards.
ATATCCGCAGAGCCCTGCCGAAAAATACCCTTGTAGGCTTGGCGAAGGTGACGAGCTCGAGTTCCTATTTGAACTCAACTCGGTCCCGAGACGCGGATGCATTTGGCCGTCGCTCTTCCTCGAGTGGTACACCTTTTCGCCGCCCCACCGGGTTGGATCGCCGCCTTCCGACGGGCATTTCTTGCCGTGGCCTCCGGACCGCACAAGCAAGATGCCCGCTGAGAGCCAAGGCCTTGGTCTCAGATCCATGCGTCGCTCGCAGATCGCCGCGATGGTGATGACGCCGCTAGCCAGAATCTTCATGCACCGATGGCTATAGTGATTGGCCGCCATAAACTTGACCTAAGGCCGGTCGCCCGAGGATGGCGCAGACGGAGGTCACCTCGACCACCTCGAAGGTGACCAGTCTTCGGCGGCGAAGTTGTCCGAGTCACCGAAGGTGACGGGCAAGACCACCTGCCCCAGGGGCACGGTCGAGCTCCCGGGGACGATCCCGAAGAAGGGTATGGCAATGCTCTTGACCTTCGACCGAGGTATCTACATCCGGTCGAGCGCCTTCCTACCGCAAGAAGTTAAGAGAGCTTCGCCGCTCGGCTAAATGACGCGCCTAACCGCTAAGGTCGCTTATGGTCGAGGTCACGACTAAGGCGGTTCGTGTCTCGGCCATACCGGGAGAGCGCCCTTCGAGTTAAGGTGATGGTGGCTCCGCCCACTTGCACTTCGCTGCCGACGGCTTCTGCTGGCGACCGGTAGATGGTTCGCGCAGCAGCCTTGACCTCACGCTCGATCGGTAGGCCGACGAGCCACCAGATGACGCCGATCCGCGCCGCCCGCCGAACTCCAAATCGAGGTCGCTTTGCTCCGAGCCGCGTTCACTCGCTCGTTGATCGCCGCCCCTAGGGAGCAGGGCATCTCACCGCCTGGTCGAGAAGGCCTCCGCTTGTTTTGCTAAGCCTCGCAGTCCGCAGGTCGTGGTGGGCGCCCTATGAAACAGTGTAACTTGGCTTCATCATACCCCCGCGCCCCTCGGCCCTCAAGGCTCAAAGTCGCCGGGTCCGGATTGTCGCCCCTCCGCTGGGGCTGATCTTGCACTGGCGAGGTCGAGTTCGACCTTGGCGAGGTTTGACTCCTCCGAGCTTGATCTCGACCTCAGATCTCAGGCCGCCATCCGCCGAAACGATCACTCGCGGGCACTTCCGCCACCCTCAGTGATCACGTTTTCGCTTGAGGCGGCGCCAGATGGTCCGCGCCTTGGAGTTGACGCATGCCTCTGCGGAACCTAGACCGAAGCACCTTGATCGTAGTCGCGTTTCCGGTGGGATCACGTCATCGCAGATCACAGACTGTTTCGCCATACGGAGCAGTTTGTTGCCGAGACGTGATGTGATCTCCAGGTCTTCGGTGAGGCGCTGATCGCGGACTCCAAACTTGAAGGCTTTGATGACGGCCTCGTCAGAGATGCTCGGGATTAGGTTCCTCGTGCGGATGAATCGCCGCACAAAGTCACGGAGCGGCTCACCTTTGCCCTGGATGATGCGATCCAGGTCTTTCTCCCTCCCCGGCCGCTCATAGCAACTTTGGAAGTTGGAACGGAGGGCGCTCTGGACCTGGCGCCACGACCTAAAAGATCCAGGCTTCTGGTTAAAGAGCTAGGTTCGCGCGGCGCCGTCCAACACGGTCGGGAGGTAATTGGCCATGACAAGCTCGTCGCCCCCGGCGGCCAGGATAGCGGTCGAGTAGATGGACAAGAACTCGTCAGGGTTCTTGGTTCCATCAAACGCCGACCAGCGTGCTTGAACTGGCCGCCACGCGACGCGATGAAGGCTATCTGAGACGCCACGCAAATGGTCTGGGGATAGGCATGCCGGTGTGGTCACCTCCGGTTAGGTCCCTGCTGCTGCCGGATTCGGAGTTGAAGCTGCCTCGGCGGCCCGACCTTCGGTGGGAACGACCGTGATGTCGGGCACGGGAGTCACCCGGTAGGTAGCGCAGGCGGTCTTGAACCCTTCGGCGCCTGGACGGATCGTTCGGGGAGGGGTTCGCAGATCTGCTGTCGGTCGACCCAGAGTCTGTGCGGCTTGGCTCAGGCCTGACCCTACTTGGTGCGGTTCCCGTAGGGCGGCGGCGCGGCGGCGCCAGAGCCTCGTCCCGAGCCCGCTGCTGGCGAGAGGGCGTTTCCTGCGTGGGGGGCGTCCGACGGGTGCGCGGAGGACGGTGTGACGAGTTGCCGTCACTTTTCTTGGAGCGGGTCCCAAAGTGCTGGCTTCGGTGCTGCGGAGGCATGGCCTCAGTCGCAGCCCGATCGAGCTCCTCGGCTAAGGCTCGGCCAAAGAGCTCCGACCTCGCCCTATCGGGATCAGCCATGACCCGGGCAATAGCGCGGAGGCGCTCACCTGAGGGAGGGAGCCTGGACGACCCAGAAGACGTGCCTACCTTCTCCTGGGCTTCCCGCCAGAGGGCGGTTATGGCTTGGTTGATGGCGACATGCACCACCTGACGAGCGTCTTCAGAGTTCGGATCACACGACCATCCGCATCTCCTGGCGCCATGATCGTCCGCCATCGTAACGCTTTGCTTTAAAAAGCCGGCGAAGGTGAAAATAGGGACGCGGAGTCAGAGTCTGCACCTGAATCCATGCTCAGGGAAGGTCTGCTGACGTAGTGCGCCATGCCCCCGAGATCTGGACGGTGTTCCTGCGAATGAGTGAAGCAATCAGGCCCCACGGTGGGCGCCAGCTGTCGACGATCGGGATTGCCAACTGCAAGAAATGAGGTAGGGGTTAGTATGATACGAGACCCAAATTGCGCTTAACTCAAACAGAGGAACAGAATGGATGTGGCCGAGGTCGAGGCAGGACGACAACGAGCATGAGACAAGGATTTATACTGGTTCGAGACCCTTTGGAGGTAATAGCTCTACTCCAGTCGCCTTGTGGCGGTATACTAAGTTGTTTCTGAGTACAAGGGCGTATTACAGCTCAAGTTCTGTGAAGGCTAAGTCTAAGCTCGAGCTATGGCGGGTTGTGTGTTGTCTTCGTGTGTTCTTGAGAGACTGCCCATCCTTGGTTTTATACCTCTTCTTCGCGCAACGGTTAGGCGAGATCCCGGGAAGTGGCCTTCATTCCTCCTGAGAGCTGGCAGCAACTTCCCCCCGGACTTGTTGCACGCATCTTCCGCCTCCCTATGACTCGTTCCTTGGCACCCATCGGTCAAACGTGCGATCCGAAATCCAGGGGAAGTCTGCAGCTCGAGCGGGGTCCGACCCAAGCTCAAGGTCGTGCGGAACCGAGCTCGGTCCCAGTGCACTCTAGGTCGACCGCCTCGACCCATGCTTAGGTCGTGGTCGGGGCCTCCCGAGCTCGGGGGAGTCCGCCGACCATGCGCTGGTCGGTCAGAGGACACCTAATCCTCGTCATCTATCAAAAACTTGTTTCGTTACACTGAAAGCCATGCTCAGCTGCTAAAGGAGGCAATAATTGGTTCTTGCTTATGTGGCATCAATTCTACTGTCACAATAGCATGAAGAACAAAAGATATTGTCCAGATGTAACATCCCAATTTTTTGCTTTTAATATTTTAACATGTTACTTGTGTATTTTCCGATATTTTATGAATTTATTATAATTTTCTAGAATTTATTTGTATTTATTTATTCTTTTTGAAATATGTTCGATATGAAAAGTATTTAAAAGTTTAGAAAGTTTAAATAAACTTTTGGTAAAATTATTTTATTTGAGTTATAAATGTATCAAAATATTTTTAGAAATTTTTATGGGATTTTTGATATTTTTACTATTTTTTTGCTCAAATTATTTTCCGTAATCATTTTAAATCGAAAAGCTTTTAATAAAAAAGAAAGAGTAGTTGGGCCAAACCCATACGAACCCGGCCGAAATTTCTCACGGGTTCATCCCAAATCCGCCGCTCGTCTTGGGCTCTAGAAACCCAAGGATCTGTATCGTCCGATCTTGATACCGTCGGACAGCTTCCTCGCATCACTACCCCAGATCTTGACCTCCAGATCGAGCTGGTCCATCGATATCTCGCAGACACCTTGCAGAGGGCAGCCTTCATGCTTGTCAACTCTTGCTCGAGTTCCTCGATCTCTTCCTTGACACCTGTTGGCACCAAAATATGACGAAAAATTAATTGGCCTCAACACACGAGACTTAACGTTGAGTTGAATCGGTTTAAGACATGCCAACCTATTTGATCTTGTAATCGGTAAGATAAATGAAGAATACGCCAAAGTGGATCAATCACGATAAATCGGCAAAGATCTAAACAGTTATAATGTCGATCAAATCTAGAGTAATGATAAGTTTAATTAGCCGATTAAGGTTAATCAGATGGAAAAGGTAGATTTTTCCAAAAATGCTATGCACAATAAGATCAAAGAAAATCAAACTTAATTGGCGTAATTGATGAAGATCAACAATCGACGATGCGTAACTTTATTAATCAATTTTAGATTACAAAGATGATTCTAAATCACAAAGCAACTCCTAGTTGACAGAAAAAGAAAGGGTAAGGGGCTGTTTGGTTTGAGACCAAAGGGCTATTTGGTTTGAGACCAAATTTACCAAATCAAACCTTATCAAAAATTGGCATGCCAAAAATTTGGTCACCAAATTGGTTGCCAATATTTGGCCAACAATTAGCAAGAAAATGAACTAGGGGTGCCAATGGAGAAGATAATCTAGCCAAAATTTGGTTGCAAACCAAATGTTTGCCAAATTTGGTCAACACTACCAAAATTTGGTAAGGCAAACATTGGCAACAATTGGAAACAAATCAAACAGCCCACAAATTTGCCAAATCAAACCTTGCCAAAAATTGGCATGCCAAAAATTTGATCACCAAATTAATAGCCAACAATTGGCAAGAAAATGAACTAGGGTTGCCAAATTTGGCCAATGGAGAAGAGAATCTAGCCAAAATTTGGTTGCAAACCAAATGCTTGCCAAATTTAATCAATACTACTAAAATTTGGTAAAGCAAACATTGACAACAATTAGAAGCAAACCAAACAGCCCCTAAATCTCGATCGATCTTGTTTACTTTGTTACTAGCTTCTCACGTGCCGACGCACAGAGATGTTAAGGCAGCCGGCCGCTGCGCTTGATCTGAAGGGCATGTACAAGAAGCAGTTATTAGCTCGCCTATAAGACGCCAAATCATCGCCAAGATCCTACGTGGACGGAAGTAAATGAGGAGGGAGAACGGTTGTCGTCTCGCGAGACGATAACGCTGCTCGTGCTCCCTGATTTCATCGCCGCAAATTCCCCATTGTACGCAGCGCTATAGTCGTCGACGAGGTAGATTGATCTCGCGCGGTGCGGAGGAGCTTACGATCGCCAGTAATTTTGGCGCCATTTATTTCGGCTGCGCGCCAATTTCTTTCCCCAACCCTATCTTCTTCCATTGGCTGTCACATACATTCCAAACACCATCTCACGATTTTCCCTCCCGTCATTCTCCAAACTCCTCTCGATGGATCCGGCGGCACCGCCTTTCGTCTTCAGATCTTGGCGGCGCTAAGAAGATGGGGCATGCCTACGTGACGTGTCATGGCGGTGGCCCTGAGAAGAACGGAATGTACCGCTTGATTTGGGTATGTTGATTAGTTGTTTGATTTGCCTCGCGATGACTAATTATTTGATTCTGTTTGGCCTGCTTGCCAATTAGTGGATTTGGTGCTTGCTGTTTGATCGTACAAAGTGTAGATGATGCCCATGACCACAATTTGATTGCAAGTGAGGTGGTTGCATATATGTTTAATATGCTCCAGTTAATGCCTGCGACAAAGCTAGAGTTTTTTTATATGCTTACAGCAGCAGTTCCTTGAAATAAATCTGATGGTTTTACTTGAAGGTTGGAACTGTTCGTACATGTTAAATTAGTAATTGATTTGAGTCATTTGTTGCCTAGATCAGACAACTCCGAGACCTTATATTCAGAAATTTTCACTACAATTCATACTAGTAAGTACTGCTCTAAGTGAAGGTTTTCTCAGAGATCGTAAGCATGGATAGCTTTGTATACATTTTTTTACCCATTACTTGCTGCTAGATGCATCACCTTATCTTCTATTCTGTTATTGCTGTCACATTCTCACTCTTCAACTACAAACCCTACCTGTGCAACTACGATCTTGGGTCAAATATCTGACGAGATAGACATATGCTTGTATGGTGCATGTCGGATTTTGTCAAATTGCTTGACCTCCTCAGCATGGACAACTGAACAAGAACGTTCATGGAAATGCCGATGTGGCACTGTACTTGTACTGCATACGTTTCCTTGGCTTCTTCAGATTTCCCATTTTGAGAGTCGTTTTCCAGCTCATTTTTCTTAAATGCATTCATTCATGCATGTACGATTGTAGATTTCCACATGCTTCAACTTAGACAGGCCCGACACTGAACCTTCTTAGCAAGCTACGAGCTTGAATTAAGCTATTCAAGGTCGATCCATACAAAGTGGCATGCATGCACAAGAAGAAGTTTCCTGAGAAAATACTTTTAAAAGTTTGTATTATGTTGTCAAAAAAAAAAATAGTTGTACCTACTGCTGCATATAGTCGAATCTGAGTGAAACTACTGCTACATATAGTCGAATCTTAGTGAAGGGCTGAAGCCAATCCTTTGGGCGAAAAATGTGTATTTTTTCTGAAGCCAATCCTTTGGGCCAATTTTCGGTTGGGTCACAATTTGAGGTTGATTAATTAGTTGATACGTACAAGCTAATATAATACAATCCATTTCAGTTGCTGAGAAATTTGGAAATTAACAAGATGTCAATCATGCTGCTTAGTTATATGTTGACTAGGTCTATGCTATTCAAGGACCAACACTACCTTCATTTGATTTTTGCAGTTCTATTTTATTTTTGAATCTGAAGTTATGAATATGCTATGTCAATCTGAATTTTCCAGTTATGAAATTTCCATGTCTAAATCTTAAGTTGTCGTGTGAATACTTGCAGTTCTGCAATTAAGTGTCTGAATGCCGTTTTTATGGTTGATTGTCCATGTGAATAATTCTGAATTGTAGTGATTGATCTTAAAAGAGGAGAATGCAAACTTATGATCTTGAGCTGCTCAGTCATTGTTTGATCACGCAATGCTAGCAACATCAATTCCTGTGTTCATCCCCACGTTGATCAAATGGCTAAGATTGATAGTTCCCATTCTCCTATTTTTAACCGGAGTCCTCATGTGATACAGTCCCAGGCATATTTGTCTGTAACCATTTAACATGTTCTTTGGGGTGAAGTGATATTTTTCCTCTCTTTTTTTTCTAATACATATGCTGCCTTCTCTCTCTCAGGTCCTCATTGATGCTTTTCTACATGTGCCAGTGTGGATTTTATATCTACAGCATTGGTGCTCTGATTGCTTGGGAAACCCGCAGAAAAGATTTTGCTGTAATGATGTCTCATCATGTAATAACATCTATTATGATCGGATATTCATATCTCACTGGGTAAATCTTTTTCGAGCCCCTTCAATAATGTATTTGTTGAATTTGGGGCTAGCTTGTTTTTTGGGCTTTTTGCTCTCTCCTGGCTCCTATTGCGTTTGATTTACTTCCCGTTTTGGATAATCAAAACCTCAAGTTTTCTATCTACTTCTCTACATGATATCTTGTGTGTGTGTCTTTTTTTTCCTCTTGTAAGGTTTGAACTTACCATTCTTCTTCTTTCAATGCCAGCTATCAGTCCATCATATCCTTTAGGAAGCTGGATAGGTTCCCAACAACTCTGTATTATGTTTTCAACACAATGCTTCTCACATTACTTGTGTTCCATATGTACCGGTGGAAACTCATATGTTTAATGATAATGAGACAATTGAATAACAAAGGACAAGTTGGAGAGGATGTTCGATCTGGTAAGATAATTTTCTTTGGTGCAACACTTGTGTAGTTGATTTACATGCAGCCTTTTCAGTCGGTCTGTTGTTATTAGGATATCTACATACTTGTTTTATTTATCTTTTACCCTTTTCCTTCCTGAGAATACAAGGTTTTGCCTTGTTGGCATTTCCTACATGAAACAGGAGAACCTTGCATTTCAAATTATGTTAGGGAAAAGCAGTAGGGAAGGCCCCTGTGGCATACAAATATTAGAATGATAAAACCCTCATTTCTATTTTGGCTAGTTGCATGAATAGACATTCACAATATCGGATAAGGATTTGCCTTGTTGGCATTTCCTACATGAAACAGGAGAACCTTGCATTTCAAATTATGTTAGGGAAAAGCAGTAGGGAAGGCCCCTGTGGCATACAAATATTAGAATGATAAAACCCTCATTTCTATTTTGGCTAGTTGCATGAATAGACATTCACAATATCGGATAAAAGGAATATCATATATTGATCAAAATTGCCTCCTGGCAAATGGCTCTAGTACATATATTAGGAGCCTCCTTCCATCTTAACCAGATAGATATCTGAGCTAACATTGTACCAGAAACTCTAATAGCAAAAGCATCTACATTAGTTCTAATCATTAAATTATTGAATTTTGTCATAATGCAGATTCGAAGGATGAAGAGTGATGGGGAGATTCTTTGAAAACTGCGATGCGCCATTTCTAAGATCAGTCACTACAATTCATCAACCATAAAAACCCTGAAGACATCATGGCCTTCTTCATCAGCTACAACCCTGAAGACATCATGAAGCAGTCTGAGGAGATATTTGGTTGAGCATATATGGCAACGCTATAGAAACCACCAAAATTAGATCTACATTAAGTTATCGTGTTATGTACTAATTAGATCATATTATATCATGTTATATCTTCTTAGTAACAATTGGTATAAATATATATTATATTTATGCTCTTATAATAAATTCAATGCATTATTCGAGTACACACCATATATTCTCTTAAACAAGCAACAAAATGGCTACAAAGATCATATGTATATTCTATCACCATGGAGCAATAAAGGCCTTGCATGAAATAAATAGTACACAGACAGCCTAATAGACAAGCCACTGTACGAGTTGTCTCTTCTGCTGTCTGTGTGCGATCTTCAAAGCTCTTACAGATGGCAGCCGTCTAAACCATTGTACATGCCCTAAAGAAGGCGGAAATTAAGGAATCAAAAGACAGTAAGTACTTCACGCGTGGAGTGGGAGAGAAAAGCGAGGGAAGGCGCTGAGAAGGTGAGATGGGTGTGGCTTGAAAGAGCTTGCATAGTACGGTTGCATTCACTGATTGAATTGCGTGAATTCCCAGTTAATGGGGTTCGAGAGAAATATCGCGGCCGTGATGATTAATGGGATTACTGCGTCATACTGGACAGATGAAATAATGGCCGATTCAAAGATCGATTATACCTGCCAGCTATAACGTCCTGGTTAGGCAATTAACCTGCCATCTAACACTGGGCAACACGAAACATTTAAACGGATCTATCTGTATGCTACCTTTTTTTTACAAGGCTATGCATACAATCCACCACATCACACTTACGTAACACACACACACACACATATATATATATATATATAGAGAGAGAGAGAGATATTAGCGCTCGGACGTTCGATCACTGTTCATCCTATCGGACGTCTCTTGGAACATTTTTTTCTACGTGTGCAACATTCTTTTGAACGTTTGCAACATCCGTTCACTGTTTGTCGAAGGAAAATGTTGCATGCGTTGGTAAGAAATGTTGTACACGATAAAAAAATATTGCAGTGCATCCGAAAATTTTGGACGTCCGGACACAAATCATTAGGAAATATATATATATATATATATATATATATATATATATATATATATATATATATATATATATATATATATATATACACACGCGGCGTCTACTACAGATACTAGGAGACCTATTTTTCGATTAATACATACACATGCGTATACCCGTGTGAATGGAGTCAAGTGCAGGCAGGCCGAATGCTCTATTGGCGCTCAAGCCAACTGAGCTAGACTCAGTTCTTAATCCATATGCTACTTTCCTACATTCAATAGCATAAGAGAACTGAAAATTATTGAATAGAAGAAATTTGTAACTCTAATGTTGAGTGGAAAGTGGCAGAAGAGAAAACCCTCTTTCTCACTAACCAACCATCGTGGGGTTACTTTCTATATCTAAATTTATAGTGTATATTTTCTTTTGACACATAGTCAAAAAATATTAAAAATGACTAGACTATTCCTAATTATTATCTCTAATCACTATATTCAATATATACCTTTAGAGTAGGTGAAACATCACACTAATTTTATATTGAAATATAAGATATACTCTATGAGGTGATAAGTTCATTCAAAACACATCATGATAAGATTATTCAAGAACCTATCGTGTGTGTGTGTGTGTGTATATATATATATATATATATATATATATATATATATATATATATATATATATATATATATATATATATACACACACACACAGAGAAAGCATCGTTCAAATGGCCAACAGTGATTGCAAATTAAGAAAAGAAAAGGAAAGAAAGTGACCGGTTGACTGCAAACTTCCTGTAGAAACCCTTCGCTGAAGCCGTTGGTGTGGTTGCACTTCCGAAGGCTGTTAATCCTACATGTACAACCTCGAAACAATATTACCAAAGGAGCACAAAAATTTACTCGCCTCTATATTATATGTTAGTGGTTTTCATTGAAACCCTGTAGCGCCTGTTTACTCATTGTTGAACAGAGAGTAGTGTGTTTGATTTGAGATCTCAACAACCATGCAGAATAACACGGTTCAATTCTCTCGTCACTACACCATGACACATTTTCATCAACAGTCTATCTGTCGGCCAAAGCCACGTAGTGCGACGTATTATCTGTCGGGCAAAAGTTTTTCCGACAGAAAACAACTGTCGGTAGAAGTCCTGTCGTGAAAAACATTTGCCGACAGATATAATTTTACCGACAAATGATCTCGACATTGTTATAAGACTTTTACCGACAGATATACTTTTTCGGCTGCATGGACTTTTGCCGGCAGATAGCTTGAGGGTAGGCGGCGCCGAGCCAAGGGAGGCGCGCAGGCGGCGCCACGGTGAGGAGGAGCTGAGGCTGGAGCTTCGCACAGGGGAGGGGGAGGCGCCAGGAGGAGGAGGGCGCTGGATTGGGGTGGAGGTGTCATTTGGGGTGAGTGGGGCTAGGGTTAGAGTGTCGAGGCCGGTCCGTGAAATTCGCTCACGCGCGCCGATGATATTTTGCCGCCTCATTGAAAAAGTTTAAACAGATATCTTGATGAAAAATAAATTATTATCGATAGATATATTGTCTTTAAAATTATGTATTTTATCTATACATAGTCTATCAAGAATTAAAGTATTGTTGATGGATTAACTGTTGAAATCTTTACCGACAGATGGTTAGATGGTAAAACTGATTTTTACTCTGAGACGTCTGGACGGGAATTTTATGGGGTGGTGGATCTCGGCGACTTCGAGAGACAGTGGCTGCTCGGTGGAGAGGCGCAGCGGCAAGGTTTCAGAGCCGAGGCCAGGGAGGCGAGGTGATCAAGGCCAAGAACCAAGGAGAGGCGACAGAGGGGCGGCGGTGTCGAGGAAGGCTGAGAAGCAAAGCGGCAATGCAAGACAAGAAGGAGGAGAGCATCGACGGCACTCGGGAGAGGAGATGAGTCACGAGAGAGCGGAGGATGAGAGGCGGCGTACTGGAAATGGGGAATGGGAGCCAAGTGAAGAGAGAGAGACGTGGGGAGTTAGGTTAAGGGGATGGTTGGGTCGGGCCTGTTGGCCATCGGTTGGTCGCAATGAGCAGACGGCTTGGTCGATGAAAAAAAAAAATAATAATAATAATAATAATAATATACATTAAAATAATATATATAAAAGAATTATCAGATAAATAAATAAGAAAATATAATTAGCGTGCCTATTTTTTATTGCCGCCTATTCACAGTACATGAGTTTTGCCGACAGATAGACTTTTCTTAACGAGATATCTTGATGTAAAAATTTATCATTGCCGCATGATAGTTTGTCCCTACATATCAAAATAATTTCCAATGCACCATCGACGCTAAAAGTATTATTGCCGACGAGTTAGTCCGTCACCAAGTTTTAGCGACGAGATAGTTGGTCGATAATTATATATTATTGCCGACTGATGTCTGACGCTAATTTGGTGTCATGGTGTAGTGCGTCTGGAGCACATGGGCATGCATTAATGTACCGTACGTATAGCACAGTTGCATTCACTGATTGAATTGCCAGTTAATGGGGCCGAGAGAAATATCGGGCCATGATGATTAATGGGATTAAGTTAATGGGGCCGAGAGAAATATGGGGCCATGATGATTTTAATATTTATTTGTGTATTTTCTTAATTTATTGAAATTTTCTAGAATTTATTTAGATTTATTTATTATTTTTCAAATATGTTTGATATGAAAAGTATTTAAAAATTTGAAAATTTTAAAACATTTGGCAAAAATATTTTATTTGAGTTCTAGACATCTCTAAATATTTTTTGGGAATTTTATGGGATTTTTTCGAATTTTTTATTATTTATTTTGGCTTAAACTATTTTCTATAATCATTTTAAATCGATAAGCATTTAGTAAAAAAGAAACCGTAGTTGGACCAAACCCTTACAAACACTGCGATTGTTTATTATAACGGCAAGTAAATTTGTAAGTCAAGGGTAGCGCGCTCCTCTCTCGATGGTTGATTCAGGGAGCCCAAGATGTATACTGGTTCGGGCTGAATGTCCCTACGTCCAGTTCGCGGTGGTGGTTCTTATTGATGGGGATGTAGCGAGCGACGAAGGATCACAAGCTAGGACTAAGGACAGGCCCTTAGCACTCGTCCGAATGAGGGAGCTCGGGAGTGCTCGTCCGAGTGGAGGAGCTTAGGGTCGGGTGCGGACGAATGAGGATGAATCTAATGAGAATCACCCTTCCCCGGGGGCCTTGCCTCCCTTTATATAGGTGGAGGGGGCAGGTTACACGGGAATTTGGAGAAAAAGGTAGGGGTATGCTACGCCCGGGAGTCCCGGTCTTCGGTCTTGGTGATTGACAGGTTCCTGTTTGTCCCATGCCGGGTTGGTAGACACAACGGACAGTGTTCCGCCGGGAAGGTGCGCGCATGCCCTCTGTCCTCCTGTCAGATGCTGACATTGCTTAAGCTGTGCTCTGGTACCGTCTTGGGACGGAGCGCGTCTCTCCACTGTGCTCGACGTGGGGGAGAGACCAGCGCTTGACTTGGCGGCTCCCTGGTCACTTTGGGGAGGAGTCACCTGTCCCAGCATGGTCGTCGTGTCCATGGGGCAGGTGACCAGTTTGGAGCCGACCGGCGACGTGGCAGAGGTTGCTGAGTCAGAGCACGTTGAGGCGCTCGACCAGTGGTCTGGTCGGAGCCGGCGGGAGCGTCCAACCAGCGACGAGGCCAAAGCCTGCGGGGGTGTTCGACCCAACGCCTGGTCGGACCGCCTCTGACGAGCCTGAACGAAGCCGAGGGTCCTTCGTGGTTCATTGGGCCTTGGGCTGGGCTCAGAACGGATCGTTTGGTGCCCTAGCCAATATTGAGTGATAATCCCATCTGTGTGAGACGGGAACTTTGGTAATACCCTCTCCAGCATTCAGCATCGCTGCCAACCTTGTAGCCATATCCGTAAGACAGAGAAAAAGACGATCTTGAAATAGATGTATACTTTGCTGTGAGGTACTGTCGAGACCCGAATCTGCAAATCCGGACCCTCTGTGTATTCTGCACTAGTCCAGGATCACGCTAGTGCACACAGGATAAACAGGTCGAAGTACCACAATCATACACAGCGAAAATAGTAATAAAATACTTCAAACAAGAATATAAACGAGTTACACGACCTTATGGTCTCCTTACAATAATTCGCCACGCAGAGCTGTAAATAACACAGTACATTGAGTTCTATAGCGGAAGCAAAAGTAAAGCAATGAACCCCTCATATTGCCACAGGCAACTGACTAGGCTCAACCCTAATTCTCCAGACCTTCGTTAAACTCCTCCTCCCAAGCTGGTGTTGCTTCTTCTTCTGAGGTTTTTGTTGAAGCAAGGGTGAATATACAACATACTCAACAAGTCATGCACAATGCAGTTCTATTACTACATGCATGGCTTATTCCAAGGGAAAGGCTTAGTGGTTATTTTGCATAAAGCAGCATTTCTTTTAACACATAATCCTATTAAGTTAAAGGCGGTAAAACCAGTACTATAGTAATTAATTTCTTAATTCTTTTTCAAAAGTTTGGCACACAGCCCTAAGTTTGATTCATCAGTCTTTGGCACACAGCCATCCATTCCACATTTTATTTTGAAAATCTAACCCTTGACTATAATTCCCGAGCATTGTCCAATATCATGGACGCGCTTATTCAATAGATTTAACACACACTCTGCAGAGGCTGTACACTTTACCCACAGACACAAATCGCCACCACACGGTGATTGATTGCAACAAAGTCTTTCAGAGACTAACACCTAACTTAGAACCTCTCCAAGATTGCCTTTCAAATACTCCCTCACTCGTGAGCTAGAGTTTAGAACAAAGCTAATCTTGTTGGATGGGTACCAAGCCGTAGTACGTGCACGCTCCCCACACAGTTACACTCTTGTGTAACTTTCACCCCGAGGTGTAAAAGGAAAGATATCGAACGCTACTAAACTAGGTATGTCCCATTCCGCATAAGTGGTTGTACGAGTAACTTCAGCTCAAAGGCTCAAGGTGAAGTCCTTAACTCATCACCTGCAAGACATCCGTTTTATATTTCTCGGCACAGCCTTTACAATCTTTAGTACATCCCGTTGCCACACAGGCCCACCTGGCACGAAGCCTTATCACCACTTGCCCCGATCCAAATCATTTCCCACCCCGGTTTGCATTTATGCAACACATACCAATGCCCACTTCATTGCACGAGTAGAACCACACAGGTTGCTACCGCTAATTCCATCTCATGACATCATCGCAATATTCCCAAATCGCTCCATATTTGTTTAGTCAATATTCTTTTGCAATGTGAAAGTCCTTCAACAAGATACAAGCAGCATTTAAGCACTAGTCACGGTCTAGCCTCCCGTGTTGGCTTTATATTAGCAACCAACCCAATTTAATATCTTAGGGTGACAAGGTTTTCAGGGCATACAAATAATATTAACAAGGTGACATAAACAAGGTAGGTGCATTATCTATTCTTCCCAAATTATTCAATGTTATATTTAGTTAACATAGCATGCATAATTTGAATTAAAATACATTTGAAAATCTAGGGGCAATATGGTCAAAGCATGACTTGCCTTCGAAAAGTAGTGGATCCTGATCTGAAACTTGCGATGGGTCTTCGAATTCTTCCCTGACGGCTCCAAGAACTCGAATGGAGCTTCGGATAAACGTACATATAATAAATATACTTCTACAGACAGCAAGATCAATACTAAAAATAAAATAAAATTCACCAATAAATAGCTCACATTTTTACAAATTTTTAGGAACTCGAATCGCTCAAATCGGAGCTAAGACGCAAAAGTTATAGCATTTATAAGTTTTGGAAAATCTAATAAAAAAACCGAATTAATCCATTTATTTTTCTACTGGAAATCCGATTAAATCCCTCGGCTTGACACGTGTGAGCACAGGAGCCAGCCACATCGGCTCGGTCACTAACCTGTGGGCCCCTCGGGTGACGTCATCTTTGGCATCAAGACACACTGCGGTCATCCTTCGACAAGTGGGCTCGGGCGAATAGTGCACGGCCCGCTCAGAGGCGACACTTGGCACGATTCCACCGGTCCACGCACATATTTTCCCTACCGCTGATTTAAATCCAACGGTCGGTATATGACAACGGCGGAGTTTTCAGCGGCGACGTGGCACTTTCTCGACCGCACGCTCAATTTCAACGGTGGGATCATGCCTCGGCGGTGGCTAGGGTTTTTGAATGCCACGTGGCAAGATTTCAGCCATCGATCTAAGATCCGGCGGCCATTATCAAACGCGCCGACCTTGGCTACGTGGACACCGCAGTGCGGTTGGATGAAGATCCACCGGCGGCGGTTACCCGAGCGATACCGTTCACATGCCTTCGTGGCTTAACCTAAGCCGAACATCCAAGATCTAATGGTCACAATCTACCACTCATCGATCTATGCGATGAAATCAGACCGTTGAGACAAGATCTAACGCCATTTTAAATGTAACCTATATGATTACTGGCCTCACAAGAGCCGCACGATTAAGATCTAATGGCCAAGATCTACCAATACCGCTTTCACCGATTCAAAAAAGGAGTACACGTGGCTTTACCTTAGGCGTTGGATGTAGATTCGACGGTCAGAGAGCTCATGATCGATGGCGGTGCGGCGGCTTGTAAGACCGGAGACGAAGAAGACGACTGGCTCGGCGGCGCTACAAGGCTTCTCCGGCGTGAAGAGGTGGTCCACTTGATGCGTCTTGGCACGGCGAACTCGGGACAAGCCTTGGTTGGCTGACGAGAGCGGATTTTGGACGACGGTGGAAAAAGAGGGAAACCGAGGAGTGGAAGGGTTCTACTCCCATGAGCTCGAGCGAAGCTACTTGCAGCGCATAAATATGCGGGAGAGGTGCAAAATGAGCGGAACGATGTGCTGCATGCAGAGGGCTATATCTCCCGCTTGGACAAGCCTTGGAAAGCATGCATATCCTCTGACATATCTCGGCGACCAGCGGCGGCACGGTGCGCGGCCGCTCCTCCAGATCTTGGCGCGATCAACCAAGACCGTCCGATCAAGAATCCAACGGCCCAGGCGAATAATGGTTCAGCCACCCGATGCTACGTGGCGTAATCTTGGCGGTTCAAGTTATCGAGATCCAACGGTCCTCGAGAGCAGATGACGCGGCCCAAATTTCGACCATCTGATTGAGATCGAACGGTCCTAACCAAGCGGCGCTTAGGGTTTCAATGACGCTAAGACAATGTTGGGCTCGCCCACATCGTAGCTAAGCATATTTCTGGTTTTAACAATTAAAATAATTTAGAAAATCAAAGTATTTAATTAGGCACTAAAACAAGAAAAATTCTAGAAAAATTCCAGAAAATATTTTAGGGCATTTAAAGCTTAAATAAAATATTTTTATTTATTTTTGATAATTACTTTTATGTCAATTAATTATTCAAGAGGAAGATAAATCTACTTTAAAATCAAATAAATCCGAATAAATACCAAAAATTCAAATAACTCCAAAAAATTAAATTAGGTCAAATTTTCGGGACGTTACAAACCTACCCCCCTTAACAGAATCTCGACCCCGAGATTCGAAGCTTAGCTAAAGAATAGGTTCGGGAATTCCTTTTTCAAATCTTCCTCTCGTTCCCATGTGGCTTCACTTTCTGTGTGATTGCTCCACTGAACTCTACAAAAGCGGGTGGTCTTGCTCCTTGTTTTCCGATCCACTTTATCCGCATTTTTATCTGCTGCTTTTTGTAGGTCAAGTCTTCCAGTAATTCAATTGTTCTGTGATGTTTGCTCGTCAGAACTCGGAGACACTTCTTGAGTTGCGCATACATGAAAGATGTTGTGCACTCGCCAATGTCTGCATGTAACTCCAGCTTGATATGCGACCTCTCCTCTGCGACTTACGATCTTAAACGGTCCTACATATCTTGGTGCGAAGTTTCCCTTTTTGTGAAACCTCTGGACTCCCTTAAGAGGCGAATCTCGAGATACACAAAATCTTCAGGTTCAAAGCTTAAATCCATGCGGCGATTGTCCGCATAGCTCTTTTGCCTAGATCTGCGATTCTCAACCTTTTCTCGATCAATGCTATTTGCTCTTCTACTTTTTGGAGTATGTCCGTCCGAAGACACGACGCTCACCGGTCTCATTCCAATTCAATGGTGTTCTACAAGGCCGACCATACAATGCTTCGAAAGGCGACATTTGTAAACTTGCCTGATAACTATTGTTGTAACTGAATTCAGCGTATGGTAAACATTTATCCCAAGACGTTGTATATGCCAACGCACAGGCTTTTAACATATCTTCTAATATCTGATTGACTCTTTTGGTCTGCCCATCTGTCTGCGGATGATAAGTCAGGCCGGTTCAAACGGGTGCCCATTGCATGTATGCGCTTATCTCAAAATCTTGAGGTAAATTGTGTACCTCGTCTGACATTATCTTCCTTGCACTCTGTGCAAAAGCATTTATCCTTGCCATGTATAGTTCTCGCTAACTTATCTCCTGAATAGGTTGTCTTCTTGGTATGAAATGCTAACCTTGGTTAAACGATCTACTATGACCCATATGGAGTCATAACCTCCTTGCGTTCTTGGCAAACCGTGATGAAATCCATCCCGATTTCCTCCACTTCCATTCTCGTATTTTTAATGGTGCGGCAGATCTCTTTGGCCTCGATGCATAGCTTTGACTCACGGCATACATCACATAGCGCCACGTACTCAGCTACCTCTCTCTTCATATTTGGCCACCAGAACCTTTCTTTCAAATCTTGGTATATCTTTGCACTTCCTGGGTGAATCGAATACTTGGAGTCATGAGCTTCTTCCAATATTAACAGCTTTAGCTCCTTTTTGTTAGGTACACAAATGCGTCCTCTCAACCACAGCGTACCTTGTTCGTCCAACTTGAATTCCTTTGCTTGGCCTTCCTCCATTTTGGACTTGATTCGCTCGATCTTCTCATCATTCTTCTGGCCTTCTCTAATCTAATCCTCCAAGGTAGGCTTTACTTCTAAAGCAGCTACGAATCCTTCCAGAACAACCTCTAATTTCAATCTCTAAAGGTCCTTGCACAATTCTGTCCGACTCTCTTCTACTAACATGTTTAAGCTATGGCTCTTCCGACTCAAGGCATCAGCCACTACGTTGGCCTTACCGGGGTGATAATGAATCCCCACATTATAATCTTTAATCAACTCTAACCATCTTCTTTGCCTCATGTTTAGGTCAGATTGGGTGAAGATATACTTAAAACTCTTATGATCTGTATATATCTCACATCTATTGCCAATAAGATAGTGACACCATATCTTTAAGACATGCACTACAGTTGCTAATTCTAGATCATGCGTTGGGTAATTCCCTTCATGCGGCCTCAACTGCCTCAATGCGTAAGCTACTGCCTTTCCATTCTGCATTAACACGCATCCAAGTCCTTGGCGTGATGCATCGCAATATATATCAAAACTCTGATGCGTCTGGCAAAACTAACACTGGTGCTGAGGTCAACCTTTTCTTCAATTCCTGAAAACTCTTCTCACAGTCTGGTGTCCAGACAAACTTCTTCTCTTTCTTTAACAATTGCGTAAGAGGTCTAGCAATTGCCGAGAACCCTTCAATAAACCGACGGTAGTAACCAGCCATTCCAAGGAAACTATGGATCTGGGTCACTATCTTTGGTGGCTCCCAATGCAAGATCGCTCTACCTTGCTTTGGTCTCATCAGATTCTTCGGCCGCCATTACATGCCCTAGAATTCTACCTTACTTTTTTCGTAAATCACATTTACTAAACTTAGCAAACAACTGTTGTTTTCTTTAATTTTTCCAAAACTAATCTCAAATGTTGGGCGTGCTCTTCGTCCGACTTTTGAGTAAACCAAGATATCATCGATGAACACAACTACAAATTTGTCCAAGTATTCCATAAAACTTTGTTCATCAAGTTCATAAAATTTGGCGATTTGTCAATCCAAACGACATAACAAAGGAACTCATAGTGCCCATATCTTGATGAAAATGCGTCTTTGGTATGTCCTCTGTCTTAATTTTCAGCTGGTGATATCCTGATCTAAGATCAATCTTAGAGAAAACTCCTGCACCTCTTAACTGATCAAATAAGTCATCTATTCTGGGCAACGGGTATTTATTCTTTATCGTTACTTCATTATGCACGATAATCTACACATCCAAAAACTCCCATTTTTCTTCTTAACTAACAGTAACCAAGGTTGCTCCCCATGGTGATGAGCTCACCGATGAATCCTTTTTCTAATAGTTCCTCAATCGCTTCTTCATTTCTACCAACTCCTCGGTGGACATCCCAGATGGTCCCTTTGCTATTGGTGCTTTGTTCGGGCACTAAGTCAATTACTTAACTCTATGTCCTGTCTGGTGGCATTCGGGTAACTCCTCGGGAAAAACATCCGGATACTCATCGACCAACGGGTACATCCTTCAAACCGATGGTTTTAGGCGCTACCAATAACGCCCTTCTCGAATCGCCGCTGCTTGAAATTCAACTTTTTTGCCTTTAGGGCTCTCTATGAACACGACTTTCAGTCCACGGCCTAATACAACTTTTGTGCTTAGACAACCAATCCATTCCTAGTATCACGTCTAGGGTTTGGGTATCTAATATAATAAGGTTCGCTAGGAACTCGACACCTTTTATTACTAGCTTAACTCCGGAACAACCGATCTTAGATCGAAGTTCTGATCCAGGGGATTGGACTATAAGTGTATTCTTAAGGTTGACAACACCCAATTCATTTTGCACAGCAAAAACTCGAGAAACGAATGAATGTGAAGCTCGAATCGAATAAAATCAGAGGCTGAACCCAGTTGACTAGCAACTTACCCAAAACTACGCCCGCGGGCATCTTGAACTTCGCTGCGGTGACGTGGTTGACTTCGCCTCGTGCGTAACTGATTGGGAAAGCGGATCCACCAGCAGGCCCTCTCGCTCTCCTTGAGCAGGGTTCTAGCAGCGTGTTTCCTGATTGAAGCGCATCGTCACACCTCCTTCTTGGGGCACACATTGGCGAAATGCCCTATCTCGTTATAATTGAGCAGCGGCTCCTCGACATCCGCTGGTTTCCTCCATTCTCGTTATGATACTCGACCGAGGTCCGGCGGTGTCTCGACATCGTTCCCTTTGCTGGAATCTCGAAAATTGTTGAGGTATCATCCTTGATTTCTGCTGGCCATGGCGTCCTCCTTGTTGGGCCATGCGGCGTTTGCGATTATCGTCTAGCTCCTTGCGCTTGTCTTCTAGTATAAGTGCCTTGTTTACCAATTCTTGAAAATTCGGAAAGGTGTGGGTAATCAACCCCACCTGCAACCCAGTGTTAAGGTCCTTCATGAAGCGGGATTGTCTAGACTTGTCTGTTGCTACGTCCTCTGGGGCGTATCGTGCAAGTTGAGTGAATTTATTCAAATAATCGGCCACTATCTGGCCTCCTTGCTTCAGCGCCTAAACTCTTCCTTTTTCGGGCCCATAATACCTTCAGCACGTGGTATTGACGAAAGGCTATGGTGAATTCTTCCGTGTGATTTCGGGTTTTCCGTGATGTGAGAGTTTTCCCCACCACTCACCTTTGTTCCTTCTAGTCGATGAGAGGCATAAAGCACCTCTCGCTTCCATCACACTCGTGTTATATGTAGTTCCTCTTGATGGTTCTTAACCACCATCCGCCTCTAATGGACTAGCATTGCCCGAGAAAGGGATGGTCGTGTCCTCATGAACTCTGATACCTTGAGTAGGGATGTGGTCCATTGTTTACAGCTTTGATTGTTGGCGGTCGCTGATTGTTGATTTGTCAGACAGTTGCCATCATTGTTTGCATTAATCAGGCTATCTTGCGGAGAAAAGCTCCTGATTCTACATGTCAACTTGTGGTGCCGCTCGAGGAAGTGATGCGTTGTTCGATTGCCTCCTTGACGTGAACCATCGCCTCCGCCCGGTGTTGCAAGTGTTCACCATCCGCCATTGCTTCGACGGTTTAGAGATGAGAGGGAAGGAATAGGCAAGTAGAAGAACTTATATGGGGAAACAGTGTAACTTAAATCCTTAAACATCCATTCAAAGATAATAAATAGGTATGGTCGCCATAAGGGCCTAAGGGCCTTGCAACCATACCAAAGAATCACAAAGATCAAACCAAATAGTTTATTACAATAGCATGGCTCAACTAAGTTTGAATTTTAAAGACGCGACTCATAACAATTGAGTCTCAACGCAAAAATTCCAACAACTAATCGACCCCAAGATCTCATCCTCAATCCATCCCGGCCGCTCGCTTTATCACGCACACTCAGCGGGTGAGCTAGCATTGGGGCAACCGATCCCCATGCCCTCCCACCGTGCCGGGGCACCACCGCCTCACGATCCTCCGCACGCATGTGCTCGCCTGCTCCTCTGGCTCCTCCTCCTCCTCCTCGCCGCAAGCTCAGTGACGGCCTCGGCCCCGTGATGATGAGGGCCTCCTCTAACTCGCGATCCTCTATACAACAGGCATCCTGGTCTCGCAGGTCGTCTCGCCTCCTTCAAGGTGCGGTATATCGACATCACTCTAATGTAGCCACGCCCATGGCCTCCTCCCGGCCACAAATAATCGTCCCTGTGGACGACAGCAGATCGCCCTCCACCTCCAAGCGCGCTCGATGGGTCCACCGGCGTGTGGGTGCACGCAGCAAAGGTCCCACAGCCTGTGAGCCGTAGTCACGGCTGATCTTCCAAGCGCTTAGCCGGCACACTCTCGAATGCCCGCCAGAGTCTGCCTGCTTCACCACGAGGTGTAGTGACGATCAGGCGCGAGCATTCTCCCAGCATACAGAGTAAAGGTAGTCTCCACCATGTTGATGCTGTTGACCACCCAAAGCGAGACTCAGAAGAGGGCGGCCAAAACCTCCAAGCACTGGAGCATCCTCCAAAGCTCGGCTGCAGAACCTCCGTGACGCCACCGAAGGAGTGAACCATCCTCATCTCGCCAAATCAACTCACAAGACTAAAATTTTAAAAGGATACAAAAGTAATAGCAAATGCAGCATAGCTATGAAGTAAGGAAGAAAGGATAAGTCAAGATTTCATTGATTATTCTTGCCCAAATTTTATTCTTTGGAAATTAATTTTTTATCCTTTCTAGAACGGCCATCTAACTATGGTTAAGTCCTACACCAAGATGGCTCGATATTAACTCTGCCGGGACCCGAATCGCAAACCGACCCTCACAGATTCTCGTGACTAGTCCAGATCATGCTAGTGCACACAGGATAAACAGTCAAGTACTACAATCATACACAATGAAATAGTAATAAAGTACTTCAAACAAGAATATAAACGAGTTACATGACCTTATGGTCTCCTTACAATAATTCGCCACGCAGGGCTGTAAATAACACAGTACATTGAATTCTATAGCGGAAGCAAAAGTAAAGCAATGAACCCCTCATATTGCCACAGGCAACTAACTAGGCTCAACCCTAATTCTCCGCACCTTCTAAACTCCTCCTCCCAAGCTGGTGTTGCTTCTTTCTCCGAGGTTTTGTTGAAGCAAGGGTGAGTATACAACATACTCAACAAGTCATGCACAATGCGTTCTATTACTACATGCATGGCTTATTCCAAGGAAAGGCTTAGTGGTTATTTTGCATAAAGCAGCATTTCTTTTAATAGATAATCCTATTAAGTTAAAGGCGGTAAAACTAGTACTATAGTAATTAATTTCTTAATTCTTTTCCAAAAGTTTGGCACATAGCCCTAAGTTTGATTAAATACCTTTTGGCACACGTACCATCCATTCCACATTTTATTTTGAAAATCTAACCCTTGATTGTAATCCCTAGCATTGTCCAATACATGGACGCCATTATTCAATAGATTTAACACACACACTACAGAGGTTGTACACTTTACCCACAGGATACAGTCGCTCACCACACAGGTGATTGATTGCAACAAAGTCTTTCAGAGACTAACACCTAACCTGTGAACCTCTCCAGTATTGCCTTTCTAATACTCCCCTCACTCAGAGCCAGAGTTTAGAACCGGCTAATACTGCTTGGATGGGTATCGTCAGAGCACGTGCACGCCCCCACACGGTTACACTCTTGTTTAACTGTCACCCCGAGGTGTCAAAGGAAAGATATCAGAACCCTACTAAACTAGGTCTGTCCCATTCTAGACAAGTGGTTGTACGAGTAACTCAGTTCAAAGGCTCGCAAGGTGAAGTCCTTAATTGTCCCGGCAAGACATCCGTTTTATATTTCTCGACACAGCCTTTACAATCTTTAGTACATCCTGCTACACACAGCCCACCGAACGAAGCCTTCTCGCCACTTGCCCCGATCCAAATCATTTCCCACCCGGTTTGCATTTATGCAACACATGCCAATGCCCACTTCATTGCACAAGTAGAACCACACAGGTCGCTACCCCCAATTCCATCTCATGACATCATCGCATTATTCCAAAATGCATTCCATATTTGTTTAGTCAATATTCTTTTGCAATGTGAAAGTCCTTCAACAGATACAAGGCATTTAAGCACTAGTCACGGCCTAGCCTCCCGTGTTGGCTTTATATTAGCAACCAACCCAATTTAATATTTTAGGGTGATAAGGTTTTCAGGGCATACAAATAATATTAATAAGGTGACATAAACAAGGTAGGTGCATTATCTATTCTTCCCAAATTATTCAATGTTATTTTTAGTTAACATAGCGTGCATAATTTGAATTAAAATACATTTGAAAATCTAGCGGCAATATGGTCAAAACATGACTTGCCTTTGAAAAGTAGTGGATCCTGATCTGAAACTTGCGATGGGTCTTCGAATTCTTCCCCGACAGCTCCTGGCAACTCGGAGTCTACTCGGAACAAACGTACATACAATAAATATACATAAACAGATAACAAGATCAACACTAAAAATAAAATAAAATTCACCAATAAATAGTTCACATTTTTACAAATTTTTAAGAACTGGAATCGCTCAAATCGGAGCCAAGACGCAAAAGTTATAGCATTTATAAGTTTTGGAAAATCTAATAAAAGAGGAAAACGACGGTGGAAAACGAGGGAAACCGAGGAGAGGAAGGGTTCTACTCCGGCGAGCTCGAGCGAAAGCTACGGTGTGCGACAGCGTGCGGAAGAGGGTGCAAAATAAGTGGAATGATGTGCTGCATGCAGAGGGCTATATCTCCCGCTCGGACAGGCCTTGGAAAGCACGCATATCCTCTGACATATCTCTATGGCCAATGGGCGGCGGCGGCGGCAAGCCGCTTCCTCCCGAAGGCGCGATCAACCCGCACCGTCTAATCGCAATCCAATGCCAGTATGAATAACGGTTCGCCACCCAACACTGCGGGCGAATCCTCAAGGTTCTGCTATCAAATCCAACGGTCCTCGAGAGCGGATGACGCGCCCACCTCACCATCTGGATTGAGATCGAACGGTCCGAACGGGCGGCGCTAGGGTTTCAGGCTGGCAAGACAAAGGTTGGGCTCGCCCCATACATCGTAGCTAAGCATTTTTCCTGCTTTTAACAATTAAAATAATTCTAGAGAATCAAAGTATTTAATTAGGGCACTAAAAGACCCAAAAATTCTAGAAAAATTCCAGAAAATATTTTAGGCATTTAGAGCTTAAATAAAATATTTTTATTTATTTTGATAATTACTTTTATGTCAATTAATCATTCAAGTGGAAGATAAATTTACTTTAAAATCAAATAAATCCCAAAAATTCACAAAAATTCAAATAACTCCAAAAATTTAAATTAGGTCGATGGAACCCGATCGGGGAGTTCGGTGAGTCGGCCGATCCGTGCCTCGAAGCGGTTGCGAAGTCCGACCAACCTGGTTGTCGGTCTCGACGGGCGCGTAAGCCCAGAGGTGTAGCTCTTGAGCCCCGAGCGGTAGGGAGTCGGTCGGGAATTACTTTGGTCGAGTGCCGGTTTTATGCCTTAGCTGGACGTGGTTTGGTACCGACGCCGGATGCCTCAACGAGGTTCCTGTTCCTGTGTGCTCGCTTTTACGTCAGAGCTAGACGCTGTTCGGTCGGCGTGCGGATTTACCAAGCGCCATGGGCGAGGTTTAAGTGTCCGGACGCTAGTTTTATGTCGTAGCTAGACGTGTTAGTAATGCTGGTTTAACGCCAGAGCTAGGCGAGTTAGTCGGCACGGATGACCAAACGCTTTGGGCGAGGTTTAAGTGTCCGAAGTGCTAGTTTTTCGTCAGAGCGACGCTTTGCAGGGCTGGTTTACGCCGAGCTAGGCGAAGTTAGTCGGCGCGACGACCAAACGCCTTGGGAGAGGTTTAAGTGTCCGAGTACTAGTTTTTCGTCAGAGCTAGACGCTTTGGTGGCTGGTTTTACGCCGAGCTAGGCGGCGGTGTCCGCCCGAGTCCTCGCCTGGCGAGGCTATCTCGGAAGGAGTGGCCATTGTCTCGTCCCCACGGTACGCCTGCTCGCAGTGTGGGACCCGGAGGGTGAGCAAGCGCGTGTTTACCAAGCGTAGGTTTGAACACCGTGCTCATGGAGCTACGAACGGGTTATCCGAGTGGGCCCTGGAGATCGGGCGATCTCTGAGCAAACGATCCCTGCATCGGGTGTCCGACCCGCAGGGGCGACCCATAAAAAACCTTTCTTTACTCGATCCTGTATCGGACCCCGAGCTGTTCGTAACTCGGAGCGCAGCTGGTTGCTCCCCTTAGAGGGGCTCCGCGGGAGAGCGTGAAGTATGGTCTCGGACATGAGTTAAGGCGATGGAGTCGTCCGCCAACTCAACTAGAGGCCCACTGGGGGCTCGCCTTGTCCTCGCCCCTCACTCGATTTTGTACCGGGCGACCCTGGATCCACTTGGCGGATTAGGGCTCGGAACCCGCAGCGCCAGTACTAGGCCTTGGTGACGGCAATTGAAAATTTCTTGCCACCTTGAGGCCGCAGCGACCCGGTGGGCTTTTTCATACCTATTTCGGCCCAGTCGGCCCAGCCCGGAGGTGGAGCTCGAGAGGTCGGGGGGCGTCCCACCTGGGACGGTGCCCTGGCGTCTCCTGCAGGCATTTAATGCGCGTGCGGGAGTTCAATGTGAGGCGAAATGATTGGGGGCGATACATCTCACCAGCGGCGTGACGTGGCGGTCCGTCGGGATAGGCGACGCTTCATTCGAGACAAGTCCCGCTTGACTGGCGTCCGCTCGGCTGGTGCGCGTTTGGTTGTGGCCTGTTTCGGCTAGTGCCTGTTCGGCGCCTATACACTCGGCGTGGGGGGCGTTCGGGCGATCCCCTCGCGCTTGCTTTCCCCTTCTGCTCATCTTCTCACCTGCAAAAAGAGAGCAAGAAAAGCCAAAGATTTCATCACCTTTCCCCTTCTTCGTCCCCTTCGCTGCTTCCATTCGCGGAGATGTCGTGGCCAGAGTGCACCGCCCAGCCCAGCCGCGCGTAAGGCCTGGAGAGGAAGGGGTTCCTCCACCCGCAAGACACCTCTCGATGGAGAGTGCCGACGGGGGCCGCGGATCCTGCGCCGGAGAATGGGGAGATCGCCGTGCCGGCTTCGTTATATGAGCGCGAGTTCAGACTCCTACTCCATCCCTTCGTCCGTGGGATGTTGCATTTCTACGGGGTGGAGGTGCACCACCTCAATCCCAACGGCGTGCTCCACATCGCAGCGTTCATGACATTGTGTGAGGCGTTCCTAGGGATTGAGCCTCACTGGGCGCTGTGGAGGTAATTTTTTCAGCCCCGACTGTGGAAAGACAAGGCGGCGGGCGCCACGGCGTCCATGGGGGGTTTCGCCCTGCAGCTACGCACTGGCCGCTGCCAGAGTACATTGACCTGAAGCTACCGTCGTCAAACCGAGGGTGGCACTCCGAGTGGTTCTATGTTCAGAACCTGGAGGGCAATGCCCCGGCCTTTTCCGGCAGGCTCCCCGTGGCGAAGTCCGAGTGGGCTTGGGGCCCCGATCAAAGGGAGAAGAACATGGTGGAGTTAATCGTCGAGCAGATCAAAGCCCAGAAGGACCGGGGTCTGACTGGCGATGTTGTCGTACGTGCATTCATGAGGATGCGCATCCAGCCCCTCATGGAGAGGGTACGCCCTATGTTCCAGTACAGGGGGCATTCGATCCTGTGAGGATGGTTGCGGTAGAGCTCGCCATGTCGGAGCTCGAGGCCAGGGTGGCCACAATGGTGGTCGGGAGCGCCACCGTGGCGGCGGGTGGCCACCCCGAGCCTTTTTCGGCGGAGAATCCCCCGAACTTGGTAAGCCGAGTGACCCTCTTCTCCTTTTTCTTGCTTCCTCTCGAACCTCAAGATGCCCTCGATCCGCGCCTTGGCAGCTTCAGGTTAGGCGGATGACATCCGGCGTTCTTTCGCCAGGGAGAAGGAGCAGAGGGCTCAGGCCCGCAAAGCATCCGAACTGCAGGCGCATCATTGGTCAGGTGTGAGGAGCTACTCCAGCTAACAACAAAGATGCGGCAATTCCATGAATGGTACTTGGACACGACCAAGCATGGTCTAGATTTGTTCGCTGTCAAGTATAAGGAACAAGATTTTTTCCACGGGGATAGTGAATTTTATGTTGAATGGAACGTCATGTATGATCTATACCAGACAGACGCCCTCATCACGGCCATACTAGGTTGCTGGACTCTGTAAGTGTCTTATTTATAAAAAATCATTGTGCGCGCCCTTGTACTATACTAACTTGCAAGTCTAACTAATTTCTTCTTATGTAGAATGAAGATACAAAGATACTGAAGGGATCGTATTTTTGACATAGCCTTCATGGATCTAGTAATTATCAATGAGACAACTGTTACAAACTACCCAAGCGAAACAGAGACTAACATATACAATACGCTAATGGGACAAAAATATAAGTCAAAGATATATCTACCCTACGCATTTGAGTGAGTGTTTTCGCATCACTGTTCTACTCCTTTTTCATAACACGATGTTAGAACTAATTAGTTATCTACGTTGACATATATCTGTACAGTTTTCACTGGATTCTTCTTATGATCGAGCTAGATCGTATCTTGATCATAGTTATGGACACAAAAAGGAAACTAGTTAAAAAGTTCCAAAACTTTATCGACATGCTCAACTGGTATTAATTCTTGTTCCTTTCATTATTGTACTAGTTCTATTTCCTTCCATTTGAAATAAATTCTAATCATGTACAATTCATAATCACATGTGTAGTGCATTTGCACGGTTCCATGGTAAAAATAGGGGCATATTCAAGGAGAAATTCGATATTACAATTGCCTCTCAAGTATGTATATCATAATGCTAGATTTTTAGTTAGTTAACTTAATTTCCTTGTATCCATTTCACGCTTTCAACTTTTTTCACCGCAGATCTTAAGTCAGCCGCCAGGCAACAATTTATGCGGCTACTATGTATGTGAGTTTATGCACACCCAAACGGGAGCCGTTGACCGCATGCTAAAAGGCGACAAGGGGGTGAGTAAATATAATTACTAGCTTTAATGATGTCTAGGTACTCCTTATATCTTGTACAAATTCAAGGATTGATTAGTTAATGACTTACTGACAGGTGCCTCAATATTTGGCGGAACAAGGATCGAAACTCTCGCGCGGCGCGAGTGAGAGCAATCCAAGAACAACTTGTCGGCTTCATTTACGATGAGGTCATAAATCCGAACAGCGAGTTTCACGAACCAAAAGTAAATAGGTTGGGCTCTTTGATAAGGACCGGTGAACTGTCGGGGTCGACGGCTAGCAGTAGCGATGCACGTAAAAGATCCCGATGAACAGAAGGAAAAGAAAGACTAAAGTTGTAATTAAAGTTGTTAATGAATATTCTGTGATCACGATCGATGAATAGAATAATTAATATGTGTACATATTGTAATACATTTGTTGTAATTAAATTTGTTAATGAATGTTCGGTGATTTAATTATCTGTAAGATGTGCATGATTGATTATATGTGCTTTAATTAGTTGTGATTTAACACACACAAATATATATAATAGCTAGTGGACACACATATATATATTATATATACAGTACATCCGCATCGGTTGAGAGGGTTCATCGCATCTGCTGGTGTCTCCAACCTGCATCGATAAGGGCCTCGGGGCTCACGATGCTGCCGCGCAGATCTCCAACCGTAATCGATACTCTATTAGTACTGGTGAGGAACCGGACCGATGTCCTGAGTATCGATCTCGGATGGCTTGTATCGGTACTAAAGGCCGTTTTTAACCGGTACCGAATGCTAGTTCTGTAGTAGTGTACTACGAGAATCCAGTGGAAGCTACATACACGTGTATGATGCCAGTCATTAGTCCTAAGATCAAAGTAAAGAACAAAATCAACGAGTAATTTAACTAGCTAGTGAGAAACTAACTTACTTAAAATTGTATGATAAAAATATAAACTCCTTATTTTGTAGCTTGATCAAAGTGTTATATACGTATTCCTCGACCTCCTTTGGTACTCTTGTGATTTCCTCCTGGCAGACTGTTCCCGGGTTGAGGAATACCACTGGTCCCTGGGTTCTTCTTAGTTCGATTATCTCGTATCTAGATAAGGAAAGAGTTTATCGGTATTACAAAAATGTAGACCATGATTTATATATTAGACACTTACAGTGACCAGTATCTGAAAAAAGATATGTCAAGGGCGTCGTGATAGAATAAGCTGTGAAAGTTATCAAATAATATCTTGAAGCAGCCAATTTGTAACATCCCAATTTTTTTATTATTTTAATGCAATTTGTGATTTTTGTGAATTTCCCGGATTTATTGGGATTTTTTTAGATTTATTCAAAAGTATACTATCTCCTGTCGAAAACTGGATATAAATAGATAAATTTAAAATAAAGTTGCCCAAGAATATATTATTTGAGTTTAGAAGGTCTCGAGGTATTTTTGAGATTTCCTCCTTGGGATTATTCTGGGTATTTTTCTTTAAGATTGGCCCACGTGGCTAGGGTTCTAAATAGACCATCGTTAGCCATCAGATCAATTATCCAACGGCTAAAGCAAGCCATGTCATATAAACGAAATCAGCACGATATTTTTTTTGATCGGCATTTGGGAACCAGACGCGCGAAGGAAATTTCTTCCGTTTCTCCTGTGCGTAGCCGAATCCAATTCCTGAGCGCGGCGCTGAATTCGGCAAGACTCGGAGCCGTTCCAGGCGGAGGTCAACGCGTGGCCAAGTCAAGCTCTGGTGTTGGCGCCAAGTTTCAAAGGATTGGGAAGACCGTCCGGCAGGAGTACGCGTGATCGATACAAACACCAGCATTGGCGCCAAAACGTACGATCGAAGGAACCAGAAGACTCTCGACCGGGTGCCACCTTGACTCCGATAGGGATTTGAGTACTGGAGTTGGAGCCAACGTGTCCTGGCGGAATTAGGTTCGAGTGAGTCTTCCGTATCTAGCGTGAAGCTTCGCGACGTGTTTGGCTGGACTCGGCCGTCTCGCGCCATGCATGGAAGCTGTAACCGAAGAACTTGCCTCAGGGTAAACGAGGGAAAGAGGAAAACGTGCGCCGGTTTGGAAAGTCCGGATCGAAGCCATCGCGCTGCCGTCTCCGAGTCCAATTCAATACCGTCGAAGCTTTCCTTAGTTGCACGCGTGGCTGGGTATAAAAGAAGCACCCGTACCCCTCCTCAATACTCACCTTGAGCCACCGCCTTAGTCTCCTGTTGCGCCGCTGTTGAAGGAGCACAGCAACCATTGCGAGAGCTTGTGGAGTCGCGCCAGTGTTCATGGGATTTCGCGAAGGATCGCAAGCATCACCAAGAGATTTTCGAGTGCGCCGCCGAGTTGTCGCCGAGAAGCCTGGGGATCGTGTTGCCTTGTCGAGAAGCATCCTGTGCGCCGTAGTTCTGCCGGAGCATAACCAAGGAAGGAGATCGCCGTCGGGATCGTCGTCTTCTTCGAGTTCGGCGAATTTCGCACACGGTCCAGCCATCACCGATCAGGAACTTTGTCAGCCGTCGGATCGTAATCAAGTGCACGGGATTCGCCTACGTCACTGCGGAGTCGGTAAGCGTTTAGATTAAAACGTGACCGTTGGATTTAGATCGGACGATTGATATTAGGCCACGTAGTAGATTTATCCGTAACCGTTAGATTGAGTTCATCACCAAGATTTCGCCACGCTTTTGTCCGTACAAGCCGTATGGGAAAATTCGGATTTTCTTTATAAAAATAATTCGAAAGATTTAGAATTTCTAATTCTAGAGTTTAGTTTATTTTCAAAAACTTCTAAATACTATATCTTTTACATTTTAACTCCAATTTGGGTAATTCAATTTTGAAAAGTTTGTAAGATTGAGATCTTTCCAATGATGGATTTTATTTGAATTTTTGAGTTCATTTGCTATTTGTTCTTGGTGTTTATTTGCTATTTCTCTCGATTCGTAGATGTTGAGTTGAGCGAGGTGTCGGAAGAAGGATTATTATTTCAAGAGCAATCTTCGAGAGCAATACCAGGAGCTTAACGAAGGCAAGTTGTGCTTTGATCATGTTGCACCCATAGAATAGATTGCATGCTATTTTGATTTAACTTATCACTTGTTATTTCATGTTAATAAATGATTTCAACTTTACTTGGGATTAGCTATTGTACCCTTTGAATTACACCCTACCTTGTTAAAATTGTATGCCATGATCCACTTGTCACCCTAGGTTGGTTAATTATAGTTGGTTAATAGAAAATCAACATGGATGGTTAGACCGAATTAGAAATGCTTAGCCATGCCACGTCATCACATGTACATGAAATGTTGATTATTAATTTTGACTAAAGGAATATGGAACAATGATGATAACTTGTGGGCCATGTGTGGTCGCACAAAGAGATTGAGTTGTTGTGACAGCGGAGTCATGCAACGATGTTGATTTGTGAAGAGCACGTGGTGCTTGGTAACCAACCGGGAGGGTAATCACTTTAGATTAAAGCAAGTGGAAGGGGCAGGTATGCCAAGGTGGGCTCGGTGGAGTTGAGGGTATGAGTATGTCTTGCTTTAATCAATTCTAAGGACTTAACCTTGCGAGCCTTTGACCTGAGTCAAACTTGCAGCCACACGTCTGTTATGGGGCAGCCTAGCTGACTAATTTGCAAATGCTTAACTAAGTGCTATCTTGGTGGTGTGAGTCCGGGTGTTACGGAGAGAACTCACATGGCGCAAGAGGGGGGCCCTGTTGCGGTGGTTTTAGCCCTTCAGTGTTGAAACCTTAGCGGGTAGCACTGGGTTAAGAGGATGCATTGTAAAGGCTTTGTTATAATCGTTCGCCTGTGTGGTGCATGGTTATATCGTGTGGGTAAAGTGCATAACCTCTGCAGAGTGTACAATCTATTCGGATAGCCGTGCTCACGGTATTGAGCAATGCTCGGGAATTACAGTCAAGGGGTAGTTAATTAAAATTGACAGTTGCTGGGATGGCGGGATGCCATGTGGATAATGGAATTTGATTTAGGTTGAGACTTGGGTTGATTTGCAAATAATGGAATCTATCTACTTGTTATTATTTGTTTTACTGTCTTTTCAATCTACGTTATGTATGTTTCTCAAATGCTGCTTTACTGCTTATGAACCATAAGCCTTCCTTTGGAATAAGCCTGCATATAGTTATAATAGAGATGCATTCTGTGCACAACTTGTTGAGTACTGTTGGTGTACTCACCCTTGCTTACAAACATCATCAGTGCTGGAGAAGGAGTACCATGAAGAGACGAATGTTTAGGGTGCGAGCCTTGTCGGTTGTTCGTGGTATACCGAGGGTTATCTACGTCTTCATTCCGCCGCAGCAGTTCAATTTGTTGTTCACCTTGTGAGGCATTGCTAAGTAAGTTGACCATAAGGTCATACAAATGCTAATATTTAGTATATTATGTCTTTATCTTATTTACGTTGTGTATGATTACGATGTTCACCGATGTTGAGCTGTGTGCACTAGCGTGATCTGGACTAGTGCAAGATACACAGAGGGTCCGGATTTGCATATTCGGTCCCGAGAGAGGTATATCGAGCCATATCGATTGTAGGTCTTGGCCCTAGATAGTTGGTCGCCTCTATAGGTCCTTCAAAATTATTTTCTAAATTAAAAGATCTAAACCGTAAGAATAATATGTTCTTAACTTATCTCATTCTTCTATCTCGCCTTTACCAAAAATTCTTCCTTTTCCTTGCTGAAATTTCTTTCTCTTACCTCCGTGAATCGAAGTTAAACTCTTACCTGAGTATCTTGAGTAGAAAACGATATACCACACTTTAGGAGATGTCGTCGAGTGCCTACCGATACCATAATGATCATGACGGAAGGAATCATCAAGCTTATGGAAGAGCGGATCAACGACGTGTATTAAAAATTAGAAGACTCAGTGCTTCAGGTAGCCAGTTGAGACTCGCGTGTGGGAGTCGCGTTTCCTAAGATAGGAGTGTCGCTCATGTAGACGGTAGTTTTGTGTGTTTAGGTTGAATTGGTTCTTCTTGATTGCTAAGTGTGCAGTATGTGTTGCAAAGTTTTTAGGCTTATATAAGCAACCATACCAAGTTATTAATATTGATTGCTTAAGTTATTGGGTAAAATCTATCTTCCCTGTATTAGGATCTCTACTTCTTATCCATGCTATTTTCTCTCTCCTAAACCCTTTTAAGGTAATCAAGCAGATGGTTCGGAATAGCGATAGTAATAGAACTAGTGGAAGTAAGAATTAACTCCGTAGAAATTCTAAGAATGGATCAATTTTTCAACCGTCACTACCAAAAGATATGCAGAGCTTTAAAAAAATTTTTTTGGTTGATTAGACCCAGTTGTTGCAGGCAATAATGAAGCAAATACAGAATATGACTAATCAAGTTAATGCCAGCAAAGCATCTCGAACTATTAAATAATAATCCCTGTGTTGACTCAAGGTTATTAAAATTTATCCCCAAACGTTTTAAGTAAATATTTCGCCTTTAGAAGCAGAAGATTGGCTCAAGACCATTGTTCACCTCAGTATCCCTTGGATCAAATAGTTATCGCCGTAATCTAGCATCATCAAAAGAATCTACGGACCTTAGTTACTCAAGAATTATCAATAAAAAAAAGGAAAGAAAAAAAAATTGTGGCACTAGATACATCGTTTAGAAAAGTAAGAATATACCCTCCTAAACCTATCGACCGTAATCAGGAAACCCATAAGTGGTCATCGCCCACAGTAGGTCCCTTGTATGGAGAAGAAGATCGTTTTACTAGGGGATGTGTTGCGAATCAAAAAGTAATGAGTAGCAAGGAAATCAATCGCGTTAGTTTAAATCAATCCTAACCCCGTCCTTACCAAATCCTCAGAGTCAATGCTAAATCAAGGAAATCAGGAGCCATGAAGTTTACTTAGTGCAATATCGTAACCCTATTTAAAATAATAATAATAATAATAATAATAATAACAATAAAAATAAAAAGATTAACAATGAATTCCGTATAAAGGTCTCCTTGTCAAAAGAAATAAATCAGAAATAGTTGATCCATTGATATACAGAATATAGGAAGGAAAAGCAAGAGTGTAAAAGGATGGATGCTCAAGCGTAAGGCTAATTTGGGAAGAGTAGGTTGATTTAAAACTCTGAATATAGGAAAAACAAAGAGTATCAAGTGATGACAGTTGTGATGAGCCAGCTGATGGACAATAGTGTGGAGTTTGCCAATTAGAAGATGTGCTAGTTGTCAGAGAATACCATGGTATATTTCCCAAGAATTTGCCGATATACCGTCATGTCGAAAAACCCAATTTGTGAGCGAATTAGTGCTTGGTACAGCCCAATAAAAAAACATGTCAAAATGTATACTAAGGAATTAGTGGGAAATAGAAAAGCATATCGAAGAATACTAGGAAAAGTTTTGAAAACTTAGTATATCACCATGGAAATTTTGTTCATTAAAATGTAAATGGAAGAT
Organism: Guadua angustifolia; assembly: GCA_036346375.1. Classification (NCBI taxonomy): domain Eukaryota; kingdom Viridiplantae; phylum Streptophyta; class Magnoliopsida; order Poales; family Poaceae; genus Guadua; species Guadua angustifolia. The sequence continues at coordinate 35,034,223 of CM070512.1, read as the reverse complement.
CAAAGAGAGTGCACTAAATCGTGATCTAAATAAATAAAATATCAATAACAAGTATCCAATATCATGATCGACTACGTGATTGGACAATTGAGAATAGAATCGGAATTTCCTTAGAACCAAGTTTCGCCTAGGCTAACATAAATTTAGGAGTCATGAAAAGGATGTTCCTAAGATTGCGTTCTCTACATAAATAATATAAGTTTTGACTAAAACTCCTGAATTGATCGATGCCCATATCTAATGCACATGATAAGTAAGATGTTTATGGATTAATTGATAAATTCATGGTTAATGACAATCTAGTATACTTTAAGACAAGAGGAAAATATACAGAACCTAGAAATGAGTTTTGCGAGAGCAGCATTCGTACGCTAAATTCAACAAATGTGTTTTTGGAAGAAAAAGGTGGAAATTAGCCATGCAACAACTACTAAAGGAATTATTGTTGAATCATGCATGGTAGAAGTTGTGTTAAAGTGGTAGCAACCAACGTTCGTTACCTAGATTTAAAGTTCTAGAAGTAATGAGATAATACCACTGGTTCATAGGAAAGTTTTTCGACAATAGTTGGATCTCTTATGCGATCGTTAAAGATAAGAGTTACATGGACGCTAGATTATGAAAATAGTTTTCGGAAGTTGAAAGAGCGGTTACTATTAACGCATGTGTTAGTAATACTAGCTGTGCGGAGTAGTTTCAATATATAAGGATGATGCTTCTAGACATAATCTGAGAAGTAAACCAACGTTGTTGCATAAACGATAAGGCAGTTGAAATTACCCTACGTATGACTTGGAGTTAGTCGTTGCAGTGCGCGCAGAAAAAAAAATGGTGTCACTATCTCATCGAAAATAAATACGAGCCTTAAGAATCTAAATATATTTACTCAGTCTAACTTTAATATAGGACGAAGGTAATGGTTGGAAAGAATCAAAGAGTCTAGTGCCAGAATCTATAGGCATTTCAGTAAGGCTAAAGTAGTAGTCGACGTTTGAGTTACAAGGTAATATGTTGATAATAAGCAGTTAACCAGGGTATGTAAAGAATCTAAGAAGTTGGAATTAAAGGTCGCCTCACAAGGTTTCATAGTTGTCTTGAAAATAGAACCAACATTGGAATATCAGAACATAAGTAGTTCAAAGGTAAATGAAGTACAAAATCAAGTTAAAACAAAAGGGGCTTAGACAAGAAACAAGATTTGAGTGATTAGGATACCATAAGGATTTAATGCTGAACCAGTGTGCCGGATAGGAAGATCCTAAGAAGTTGATACTTGAGAAAACTCATAATTCTAAGTATTCAACTATACCAGGAAGTGCCAAAGAGAATCAATATCTTAAAGAAAGGTTTTTGGTGACCTAAGGTGAAGGGTGAAACTATTGGTTATGATGCTCACTGTGATGTGAATAAAAAAAAATATATATATATAAAAATAAAATATATTAATAATAATAATAAAGGCAATGCATTAGAGATCTAAAGTTTTGTTGCAAATCATTATAGATTCCTATAGGAGGCAAATCGTTAAAATGATCCCTAGTGTAAATTGACCCTAAAAAGGTATGAATTCGAAGGAATCCTTATTGATTAATTGACCAAAGTTGCTCATATCATACCGCGGAAAAACTACGTATTCAAAAGGGTCGTTTGACAGATCTATATAGGTCAGGATTTAATGACTGCGTAGGTGCCTAAGAAGATTGTGTTCGATAAAGGTATCCAATTTATCTAGAGATTTTAGAGCAAGTTACGATAACTCGTTTGAATTTCAGTAAAGATGATTACCATCCAAGCATACCAATAGTTAAATAGAGAAAGTTAATCGAATCAAGGCGAATTCGAACCTATTCTCTAGTCACTACGAATCTCGGGTCGAGATTCCGTTAAGGGGAGGTTTGTAACATCCCAATTTTTTATTATTTTAATGCAATTTGTGATTTTTGTGAATTTCTGGATTTATTGGGATTTTTTAGATTTATTCAAAAGTATACTATCTCCGTCGGCGGATATAAATAGATAAATTTAAAATAAAGTTGCCCAAGAATATATTATTTGAGTTTAGAAGGTCTCGAGGTATTTTTGAGATTTCCTCCTTGGGATTATTCGGGTATTTTTCTTTAAGATTGGCCCACGTGGCTAGGGTTCTAAATAGACCATCGTTAGCCATCGATCAATTATCCAACGGCTAAAGCAAGCCATGTCATATAAACGAAATCAAGACGATATTTTTTTGATCGGCATTTGGAAACCAGACGCGAAGGAAATTTCTTCCGTTTCTCCGTGCATGTACCGAATCCAATTCTGAGCGACGCTGAATTCGGCAAGACTCGAGCCGTTCCAAGCGGAGGTCAACGCGTGGCCAAGTCAAGCTCGTGTTGGCGCCAAGTTTCAAAGGCTTGGGAAGACCGTCCCGCAGAGTACGCGTGATCGATACAAACACCAAGATTGGCGCCAAAACGCACGATCGAAGGAACCGAAGACTCTCGACCGGTGCCACCTTGACTCGATAGGGATTTGAGTATCGGAGTTGAGCCAACGCGTGTCTGGCGAATTAGGTTCGAGCGAGTCTTCCGTATCTAGCGTGAAGCCGCGACGTGTTTGGCTGACTCGCCGTCTCGCGCCATGCATGGAAGTCAGAATCAAGAACTTGCCTCGTGGTAAGCGAGGGAAAGAGGAAAACGTCGCCGGTTTGGAAAGTCCGGATCGGCCATCATACGCTGCCTCTCGAGTCCAATTCAATACCGTCGAAGCTTTCCTTAGTTGCACGCGTGGTGGGTATAAAAGAAGCACCCGCACCCTCCTCAATACTCACCTTGAGCCACCGCCTTAGTCTCTGCTGCGCCATTGTTGAAGGAGCACAAGCAACCATTGCGAGAGCTTGTGGAGTCGCGCCGGTGTTCATGGGATTTCGCGAAGGATCGCAAGCATCACCAAGAGATTTTAGTGCGCGCCGAGTTGTCGCCGAAGCACGGGATCGTGTTGCCTTGTCGAGAAGCATCTCAGGCGCCGTAGTTCTGCCGAGCATAACCAAGGAAGGAGATCGCCGCGGGATCGTCGTCTTCTTCGAAGTTCGGCGAATTTCGCACACGGTCCAGCCATCACCGATCAGGAACTTTGTCAGCCGTCGGATCGTAATCAAGTGCACGGGATTCGCCTACGTCACTGCGGAGTCGGTAAGCGTTTAGATTAAAACGTGACCGTTGGATTTAGATCGGACGATTGATATTAGGCCACGTAGTAGATTTATCCGTAACCGTTAGATTGAGTTCATCAGTCAAGATTTCGCCACGTTTTGTCCGTACAAGCCAGGGCGGGGAAAATTCGGATTTTCTTTATAAAAATAATTCGGAAAGATTTAGAATTTCTAATTCTAGAGTTTAGTTTATTTTCAAAAACTTCTAAATACTATATCTTTTACATTTTAACTCCAATTTGGGTAATTCGAATTTTGAAAAGTTTGTAAGATTGAGATCTTTCCAATGATGGATTTTATTTGAATTTTTGAGTTCATTTGCTATTTGTTCTTGGTGTTTATTTGCTATTTCTCTCGATTCGCGTAGATGTTGAGTTGAGCGAGGTGTCGGAAGAAGGATTATTATTTCAAGAGCAATCTTCAGAGCAATACCAGGAGCTTAACGAAGGCAAGTTGTGCTTTGATCATGTTGCACCCATAGAATAGATTGCATGCTATTTTGATTTAACTTATCACTTGTTATTTCATGTTAATAAATGATTTCAACTTTATTTCGGGATTAGCTATTGTACCCTTTGAATTACACCCTACCTTGTTAAAATTGTATGCCATGATCCACTTGTCACCCTAGGTTGGTTAATTATAGTTGGTTAATAGAAAATCAACATGGATGGTTAGACCGAATTAGAAATGCTTAGCCATGCCACGTCATCACATGTACATGAAATGTTGATTATTAATTTTGACTAAAGGAATATGGAACAATGATGATAACTTGTGGGCCATGTGTGGTCGCACAAAGAGATTGAGTTGTTGTGACAGAGGAGTCATGCAACGATGTTGATTTGTGAAGAGCACGTGGTGCTTGGTAACCAACCGGAGGGTAATCACTTTAGATTAAAGCAAGTGGAAGGGCAGGTATGCCAAGGTGGGCTCGGTGGAGTTGAGGGTATGAGTATGTCTTGCTTTAATCAATTCTAAGGACTTAACCTTGCGAGCCTTTGACTGAGTCAAACTTGCGACCACATCGTCCTCATGGGGCAGCCTAGCCGACTAATTTGCAAATGCTTAACTAAGTGCTATCTTGGTGGTGTGAGTCCCGTGTTACGGAGAGAACTCACATGGCGCAAGAGGGGGCCTGTTGCGGTGGTTTTAGCCCTTCGTTGTTGAAACCTTAGCGGGTAGCACTGGGTTAAGAGGATGCATTGTAAAGGCTTTGTTATAATCGTCACTGTGGTGCATGGTTATATCGTGGGTAAAGTGCATAACCTCTGCAGAGTGTACAATCTATTCGGATAGCCGTGCTCACGGTATTGAGCAATGCTCGGAATTACAAATCAAGGGTAGTTAATTAAAATTGACGATTCTTTGGGATGGCGGGATGCCATGTGGATAATGGAATTTGATTTAGGTTGAGACTTGGGTTGATTTGCAAATAATGGAATCTATCTACTTGTTATTATTTGTTTTATTGTCTTTTCAATCTACGTTATGTATGTTTCTCAAATGTCGCTATCGCTTATGAACCATAAGCCTTCCTTTGGAATAAGCCTGCATATAGTTATAATAGAGATGCATTCTGTGCACAACTTGTTGAGTACTGTTGGTGTACTCACCCTTGCTTACAAACATCATCAGTGCTGGAGAAGGAGTACCATGAAGAGACGAATGTTTAGGGTGCGAGCCTTGTCAGTTGCCTGTGGTATACTGAGGGGTTATCTACGTCTTCATTCCGCTGCAGTTCAATTTGTTGTTCAGCCTTGTGAGGCATTGCTAAGTAAGTTGACCATAAGGTCATACAAATGCTAATATTTAGTATATTATGTCTTTATCTTATTTACGTTGTGTATGATTACGATGTTCACTGATGTTGAGCCTGTGTGCACTAGCGTGATCCTGGACTAGTGCAGTATACACAGAGGGTCCGGATTTGCATATTCGGGTCCCGACACAATTCCCTCATGGTGAAAATGTTCCTCTCAAAAAATAGCAGTAATAAGCTTTGGGAGTACCTCTTGGTTGGATTGCTCCATATACCAGGCATGTAATCGCCGCATCATGGGTGGTAGGCTCTTTAACTTTGAAGGGGTGACTAACGGCTTCCCCAGCACGAAGGGCAATCTGGTTATCTTTTACTTCAGTCCTCGCCTTGCTCTTACTTTTTCTAGCACAACATCATACTCTATTCTGGCCTCGCTTGATCTAGCTTATACAGCTTTTCTAATGTGCCATTTCTTCGGATCAGAGGTTGGAATTAATTTGTCCTGTGAAGTACTCACACTAGCCATGTTCTTTAGTGCTTTATCTTCCTTCATTGCCATTTGACGCTCAGATGCTCGTGATGGTAGCGCGAGTCCTAATGCAGGAGAGGCAAGCACTACATGCTCCAAGACGATGTCACGCTTGCGCCACTTGATGAATGAGTGGACGGCACTTCCTAGAGTTGTAATCTTGTCGTTGTAGGGAATTTCAAGCGTGATGTCGGCAAACTGTGGAAGTACCGATCCACCTGGACCTTTGCATAACCTGGTGCTATCGGGGAGTTATGCAGAACACCCCCTTCTTGGCATGGATGAGCTATTCCTATACCAGCTTGCAAGAATATGTTCATGATGACACATTGAGCTAGCAAGGTGTGGGGTCTTGTATGTCATCCATAGGATAATCGGTGTTATCTATTTCTACTAATGGCGTGGATGCGCAACTGCTATGACGATTTGTAGGCCTGGAGAAAACGTTGTGGACTTGCGACTAGCGCATGGCTTCTTGTACTTAATGTTGAACTTGTTCTTGTATGGTGCCTTGTAGTTCCCGAAGAACCTTTTCCTTCATCCTTTCCAATTCTTTTTCGGCACACTCTTCTTTGGCTCTCTTTCGACTCCTATAAGAGTCTACGTGCTCTGGGAATCCCATCTTCCAGGTAACCTTGACCCTAACACCTCGTGTCCGACCAGGGTGCTCTTTGTTTCCTAGGGCTGCCATCAGTTTGTCTTTCTCCCTATCTAGGTGGAAATTTCCTTGGTTCGACTCGGCGTGCAGCTGCTGAACTCTTTGTGACTTTACTTCATCATCGCTACTTCTGAATGACAGAGCCCCACCAGACGTGGTAGATGCCCTCGTTGGCACGTAATGCTTGGCTAGATCTGGTAGTCCAGTCAAGGGACTTGCGCCAGTCAATCGGACCGCATCTAATTCCTGCCTCTCCCATTGAGGAATTTTACCGACGCACCCACTCGTGCCTAGTCTGTGGGGGTGAGTATTCCTCCTTGTGATGTTTATCTGGTCCTCACTGGACTTCTTTGCGACTTCATCTTGCTTCATCGCCACAAACTCATCCCAATATGGCTCTAATTTTGGGTAGTCTCCGATGGCTGACTGGTTTTTCTTCAGATAGTTTGTATTCAGCCTCGCCTTGAAGTTCCTCCTTATCGCATCCATGGTCATTAGCGCATCACAACGCATGAGCTCTTTGTCTTCTTTGTGGAATTCAAACGTTTCTTTTAGCTCTGTCCATAGATCTTCTTTGGTGGCGCAGGGCACTTTGTGCCAATCCAAATAGGTGATTGGCACTTTATCCCTTACGATGTAGTCGCATGTTGACCTGTATTTTGCTACTGACTTCTGTGGTGCAACAGGGGTCCCAGCATTTGAGACCTCCGAGATGTTATACTGGCCTTCAGGCTTCTTAGTTTTTCCTCAGCCTCGACGTCTTGCAGCGGGAGCATCATCTGCAGCAGTGGTGGAGACCTCGGCAACTTCAGTGACTGGGTCGATGTTCAGATATTGGCTCGGGCTCAGATTGGGTTCCATAAGAACTACATTGCGACAAGAAATGTTGATGTGGGTCAGAAATCATAAGTGAGATGGTCAGAAATCATACTGTCTACCACCATTTCAAGTAGGCACTATAGTACAAGGAACTCTATCTCCATGGCGGTCATGTCGTGCAAGGAAGAAGAAGATTGATGCATGTTGTCAAGATGTTAACAAGCAAAGGGTGGAGAGAGGTCAGAAGGCAGGGCAAGAAAAGGATGACGCATGGGTCAGAAATGGACTAGTACAAGAGGTAGGCTAGGTCAACAAGGAATGATTCAGCCCATGGACCGAAGCAGATTTTTAATTTGTCTTCTAATTTATTTAATTAGAGAAATCGAGTTTGAATATGGTTAGCTATAAAACTTTTAGTTGAAGGATACTTTGATACATGACAGAAAGCAATAATATAGTCCAGGAGCTTATAATCAATGATATAAACATGTGCATTGTCATGAATATCAAAGAGGGCATAACAACTAGCATATAGCACATAACAATTAGCATATAGCACAAGTTGATTGTTATAAGTTGTTCTCTGATGTCAGGTTGCCTTTAAAGGCCTTCCTCGCTACTAATAGATGCATTTGTGACAAACTTACCTTAAATTAACAGATTCAATATATATAAGCACACCAGATTAACAGGTTCTTACTGGACAACCAAAACAGACAAGAGCATGAACAACAGGAAGCATGAACTGATATTGAAACTAACAGGGATCTACCAGCACAGTAGAGAAACAGATTGACAGTAAGCAAACTATCACATATATATGAATTCGCAAGTTATAGACAACAGCAAAAGGATCTAACCGAGTATTGCAGCAAATGAAAAATTAATTTGTTGTCAAAAAAAATCTATCTTAACCCAAATCCTCACAGAATAATTGATCCCACTTGCAAGGTCCCCAAGCCAATCGACTGGCCCCTTTGCAATACGCACGCAAGGTCCCCAAGTCGCAAGACTGGCCCCTTTTGCAAATCACCGACAGAGAGCAATCACAGAAGAAGATGAAATAAGTACATACTAGCATGCAAGATGAAATAACAAGTGTAACTTCGGAAGACAATTAGCTATGTTAAGTTTTAACTAATAACAGACAACAATGTATATCAACAACAAGTTATCAGTTGTTACAGAACACAGCTGTGGTATTGCTTGTGGTGAAAGGCTATATTATGATTACAATGTCTATGCATTTTCTAAACTACCAGCAATGGAACAAGCCACTAAACCTCCATCTAAAACACAATGTGATTCTAGGAAGCATTTTATAAAACATACACATAGATGTTTGGGTCACTAAATCGATTACATATTTTCAGTCTTTATTGGCAATGGCATTCACATTACATTATGAAATTCATACCACTAACCGAGGGCAAAAAGGTAATAAAATGAGCTGTCTCTAATAATGGCAAACCCTGGGAGGTGATCTCTAAAGTCTGAAAAAACAAAAAGTAGCCAAATATTGTGCCTTGTTTTTCTTGCTGTATAGATACTGCTTCACAAAGGTAATAATTGGCCACTGGGAAGGTTGCAAACCACAGCTCAAAGTTTATTTTTGTCTCTCTTTTTGAACTAAAATGGATTTGTCTGGTCAGTTGCTTATCCAAGGGCCAAATTTATCAACCAAATGTACACATATTTGAATATTTCTGAAAATGTACACATTTTTGTAACATGAACACATCTCTTAAAATGCATTCATTAGCAACCACAACCTCTAACCATCCACTGCTTTTGCATATCAAGAATTTGTCATTCATTTGCCAGATTATGGATAGCAATAGTAGTGCACCTAATCCATCACATTGTCCTGCAAATCACTTGGATACAAATCTCCACATCGAGGCACCAAGCACTAGTGCTAGTAACATGTATTATGAAATGTTCAAATATGGAGCATCAAGCACAAGCAAAATTTTCATGTTCGTACAAGATGGCACACAATTTTGTATTGGGTAGGGAATGCACTAACCGATGGAGGAGTCTGCTTGCTAGGGGTATGGTGGTGTAACATCCCAAATTTTGGCTTTTTATTTATTTAATATTATTTATTTACAATTTATGATTTTTGTGAATTTTCTAGATTTATTTGGATTTTATGAGATTTATTTGAATTATTTCAAATTAAAATATAATGTCTTTTGTCAAGAAATAATTATAAAAAGAAAAGTTTAAAATAAAGTTTTGCCAAAAATATTTTATTTAAGTCCGAATGTCTCAAAATATTTTTAAGATTTTTTCCGAAATTTTTCGATATTTTTATTGCCCTAAACAAATCAAATTATTTTCCTTAATTATTTTAAATCAAAAATCCTGAAGAAATTCTCGTGAATAGTGTTGGGCCGGCCCAGTCGCTCAAGCCAGCCGAAGGGGTTCGATCGCCGACCGTTGGATCGAAATCCAATGGCCTTCATCAAGCCACGTCAATTATGGAAACCCTAGCGATCATAGCCGTTAGATCTTTTTCGCATGGCCATCAGCAATCGGTACCGGTTCAGAAATCTCGATCTATCCAGACCGTTGGATCAAGATCACACGGTTGCTAGTTGTCGTCTCTGAATCGAACTTCGCCGCCGCCGTATCCGAGTCAAACTCCACCGCCGTCGCCGTAGTTTCCTAGTTTGCACGCTCGCCGAGGGGTATTTAAGGGCTTGGACTTCAGCCCGAGGTTAGTCAGAAGTATACGTGCCTTTTTGCTGAAAGCACCGACGTTTGAGGAGCCGTGGACTCGTGCGCAAACTCGCCGGAGCACCGAAGGTCTTCGCCAAGCCATAGCCGCCGATAGAGACTCTCTTCCGCCGCATTGGAGACGGATCCGAACTCGTCGTGTCGAGGCAAAGCTGTTGCGCCACTTCTTCACCGTCGGAGATCGCCACAACGCCGTGCCCGTGGTTGTCTTCCTCGAGTCCGGTACACCAGCGACGCCGTGAAGCCATCGCCGAGCCCGAGTACTACCGACCGTCGGATCTTCATCGAGCGCACCGGATTAAGCCGCGTCATCTCGGGGAATAGTAAACTGCACGGGTAAGTGGCCATCGTCCGATCATAGATGAAGGGCTACGATTGAGCCACGTCATTTAAGTGCACAGTAAACCGCTCGGTATAGCATCGGTCGTCCGATCTAGATCGGATGGTTGACATTTAGCCACGTGGTGGATTAATTGTGAGCCGTTAGATCAGTTTTAGACGGTCCAGATTATGCCACGTGTTGACCGTACCGACCTGGCGCCATGCTGACGTCAGTTGACGTCATAAAAGCGATTTTCTTTTATAAAAATAATTCGGTTAATTTTGATTTTCCAATTTTATGGATTTTTCAGGAATTTGAATTTTCTTAGGGCTCGTTCTCCCTCATACGAACTCCGATTGAGGTGATTCAAATTCCTAAAAATTTGTAAAATTGAGATCTATCTAATGGTTATTTTTGTGGGATTTTTAGAAATTGTTTGTTCCTTAGTTTTGGTGTTTATTTGCTATTTCTTCTTGATTCGCGTAGACGTTGAATTGTGCGAGGCTTCGGAGGAGGAATTTGCAACTCAGGAACAATCTTTAGACCAAGACCAGGAGTTTAACCAAGGCAAGTTGTGCTTTGATCATGTTGCACCCCTGTTTGCAAAATTGCTATTTTGATTTACTTTATTGCATGATATTTTATGTGTACAACTAATTTCAACTTAACTTTGGGATTAGTTAATGTACCCTTCGAATTACACCCTACCTTGTGACTTGTGTGCCATAATCCACTTGTCACCTTAGGTTGGTTTACTATAGTTGGTTAATAATGAAATCAACATGGATGGTTAGATCGGACTAGAATGCTTAGCAATGCCACGTCATCACATGTACATGAAATATTGATTATTAATTTTGATTAATGGACTATGGAACAATGATGTTAACTTGTGTGTCATGTGTGGTCACACAAAAAGATTGAGTTGTCGTGGCGGGGAGGTCACACAACGATGTTGATTTCTGAGTAGCATGTGGTGCTTGGTAATCAACCGGGTGGTAATCATTTTACGATTGAAGCAAGTGGAAGGGGCAAGTGTGCCAGGGTGGTCTCAGTGGAGCTGAGGGTACGTGTAAGTCTTGCTTTAATCAATCCTAAGGACTTAACCTTGCGAGCCTTTGACCTGAGTCAATCATGCAACCACATGTCTGTTATGGGGCAGCCTAGCTGACTAATTTGCAAATGCTTAGCTTGAGTGCTATCGTGGTGGTGTGAGTCCGGGTGTACGGAGGAAACTCACATGGCGCAAGAGGGGGGGCCCTGTTGTGGTGGTGTAACCCTTCAGTGTTGAAAACTCAGCGGGTAGCACTGGGTTAAGAGGATGCATTGTAAAGGCTTTGTTGTGATCATTCGCCTGTGTGGTGCATGGTTGTATCGTGTGGGTAAAGTGCATAACCTCTACAGAGTGTACAAACTATTCGGATAGCCGTGCTCACGGTATTGCGTAAAGCTCGGGAACTACAGTCAAGGGGTAGTTAATTAAAATGGACAACTGGAAGGGATGGCAGGATGCCATGAGAATAATGGAACTTGACTTAGGATGGAAACTTGGGTTGATTTGAGAACAATAGAATCTATTTACTGTTATTATTTGTTTTTACTGTCTTTTCAATCTATGTAATGTATATGTTCTTAAATGCTGCTTTATTACAAATGAACTACTTAGCCAATCCTTTGGAATAAGCCTGCATATAGCTATGTTAGAATTGCATTCTGTGCATAACTTGTTGAGTACGTGCTATTGTACTCACCCTTGCCTAACAACCAACAACAGTGGAGGAATCATCACCGTTACCAGAGGAGGAGTTACAGGTGGACACGAGTCACTAGGCCAAGCCTTGTCAGTCGCTTGCGGTGTACTGATGAGTCACTACGTTTTCTATTGTTTTCCGCTGCATTTGTCTTAATTTATCTTAGCATTGCCCTGCGTGGCTGAATAATTGTAAGTGATCATAAGATCATACACTAGTTATATTAAATAAATGAAGTCTTATTATTTTTATCGTTGTGTATGATATGATGCTTACTGATGTTAAACTGTGTGCACTAGCATTGATCCTGGGAATAGTGCGGTAAAACACAGTGGATTCGAATTGGTGAATTCGGGTCCTTACAGGTGGGGGCACTAGTGGGGGTGCCGGTCAGGGGCATCGCAGGTCAGGGGCGACGCAATGGAGGATGAGCTCGGTGCAGAGGTACCGGTGTTGGCCGAGCTGTGCAGGTACTTGAGGATGTTCACGATGCTTGGAGTGGCAGCGTCTGGATCCTCTCTGCGGCTTGGAGTGGGGCGTGTCCGAGTTCTCCCCCATGGATGTGGCTTGGTGCGAGCACTACGGCAGTGCGTTGCGGGAGAGCAGGAGGCGCGGTGCGGGAGAGCAGGAGGAATGTTTTGGAAGAGGTGGGGGCGACGGGTTTAGGTTTAGGGTTATATATAGAGGGATAGTATCTGTGGAGGTTTTTAATAAAAACCTCCACAGATAATATTATTAGTGGCAGTTCTTCTTAAAAACCACCATAGATATCCTAGTTTTCTGTGGTGGTTCTTATTAAAAACCGCCATAGATAATGCTTATCTATGGCGGTTTTAAGTAAAAACCGCCACAGATAAGCTATCCCCACACTTTTGCTATGGAATATCTTTAAAATATTTTTAAATTTTTTTACTGGGTTCAGATGATATTTATTATTATTCATAAAAATTTTTGGTTTAAAAGAAATTATATAAAAATTCTAACAACGCTGATCGCTTTATTTGCTTATTTCTGTGTTTATTTTTGCTTAAGGATGAAAATGAAGTCAACAATTTTTCAAAATTTTTGAGAAAGTTTAGTATGTGAAATTTTTTATTATTTAAATTTTTTAGATCAAAATCATACATATTTATTTTGTATTAATTTCGATATGGCAGTTTTAGATTTCCTTATTTTCTGTTTTTTAATTTTATAAGGTACTTCATCAAACCAGACGCTCTCCTTACCAGCTTGAGAGTAGGATTTACACCACAAGGCCCAAGGGATCTGCAACAATGTGGGCAATGCAACGCAGAGGAAAAAATGGTGATGAAAAACAGGAGTGCTGTCCTACAAAATGGATGACTACGCATCACCACTGACTAAAGCTTTGATGCTGGGGACTGGGGTACGTGATTCAAGATCATGAAGAAAAGGAGTGTGACGTCGAAGAAGACGATAGATATGCCTAAGAAAGCAACCAAGTCTACAATATGGCATGACGAAGAGGAGACAGCAGCCACGGCCTTCTTCATCGAACCTGACACACTGGAGTGTCTAAATTGCTTTATGTCATATGAAGCACAAGTGTACGTGGTAAGTATCTACAGCAGCCTAGTAGCCGTTGAACCGGGATTGTTGTAACTGTCAATCCCAGTTCGAGCCCAACCAGTACTAATGGGCCGGTGTCAAAGTCCAATTCTGTAGTAGTGTTTATTTGCTCATTTTTGTTTTTTTAGGATGAAAATGAAGTCAAGAATTTTTCAAAATTTTTGAGATAGTTTAGTACGTAAATTTTATTATTATTTCAATTTTTAGATCAAAATCATGCATATATTTATTTTGTATTAATTTCGATATGGCAGTTTTAGATTTTCTTATTTTATGTTTTTTAATTTTAAAAGGAATTATATGTGATTATTAAAATTTTATATTTTCACAATGATTTCATACTATTTTTGGGAAGATATGGTAAAATTATAGCTGGACAAACATATCACATTCGTAGTCGAAAGGAGTCATATCACATTTCACATCGTTATCTTATTTTTCACATATACAAGGACACGTATTTCCATTACTCCTAACTAATTATTTTCTTTTACAATTTGGCCTTCGTTGTGATCATCACGATAATAGGTAACTTCTTAAGTGGCTTCTTTCTTGAGCCTGATGCTATCATCTACGAAAGGAGGCAACTCATCAAACTAGTTGTACTCTTCCTGATCCACGACATTCTCAACTCCGACGATCCTTCTTTTTTCTTGAAGAACTACATGGCGCTTCTTATCTGCCAGGTCGATTACATAGAAGACTTGTGCTACTTGCTTTGCAAGTATGAATGGTTCGTCTCTATATCCGACATGTTCGATGTCTACAGTAGTGAAGCCGTACTTATCAACTTTGACACCCTTTGGGAGTTGGACCCAACGACACCGAAACACCGGGATCTTGAAAATGCAGTAGTCGAGCTACCAAATCTCTTCTATGAACCCGTAGTAGTTGCTCTTCTTACTGCCTGTGTTGTCGTAGGCATCTATACGGACACCACTATTTTGGTAAATGCTTTTGCTATCCTGAGCACTCGTATAAAATGTATATCCATTTATGTCGTATCCTTGCCATGTCACTATTGTACCTGAAGGCCCTTTTGCCAGCCACCTCAACGTAACACTCATTTCTTCACTAGACATGTGCTCCCTGCACTAATGATTGAACAAACGATTATGCTCTTTTGTTATCCAAACCTCTAACCGTCCACGGTTTTCCCTCTGTAGCTTATCCTTGTGCATGTCCATATATGGGTACACCTCAACTGACTGTTATAAGACTATGAAATGGGCCTGTTCAAACAAAACATGATCATACGAATTTGTAGATTTCTTTCCTAGTACACCTTTCCCAGTTAGCCTGCCCTTATGGTGAGATACAGGCATTCCTACCGGTTCGACCTCATCCATATAATCGACGCAGAACTCAATAAACTCCTTGGTTGCGTAACCTTCTACAATGCAGCCTTCCGGCAGAGATCGATTACGTACATATTTCTTTAGAACACCCATATACCTTTCGAACGGGTACATCTGATGCAGGAATACGGGGCCGCAAATATTTATCTCATTCACAAGGTGAATAATGAGATGAACCATGATATCAAAAAATGATGGAGGAAAATACATCTCCAGCTGGCATAGAGTCTGGACCACATCAGCCTGTAGTTCGTAAAGTCCAACAGGTTCGATGACCATCTGTGAAATCATGTTAAAGAAGAAACACAACCTCATGATTGCCTCTTGGACCTTGTTAGGTAAAATACCTCTAATTGCAATATGTAGCATTTGTGTCAACATCACATGACAATCATGAGACTTCATGCCAGTTAATTTCAAATCTTTCATTGATACCAGTTTCTTGATGTTTGTGGAGTAATCAGATGGAACTTTAACACCATGCAAGCACTTGTAGAGGTCTGTTTTCTCTTTCTTGGATAGGGTGTAGCAAGTTGGGGGGAGGTAAAGTCGGCCTTTCCCGGTGTCTTGAGGATGTAGCTCGGCTCTGATTTTCATATCTTCTAGGTCCCTTCGTGCCTTTAGTCCATCCTTTATTTTGCTAGGAATATTCAGTAAAAGACCAAGCATGATGTCACATACATTCTTCTCTACATGCATGATGTCGATGCAGTGTCGAACTTCTAAGTCCTTCCAATAGGGCAAGTCCCAGAATATGGATCCCTTCTTCCACGTGCTCTTCTCAGTATGGGACCTCGATGTATTATCAGTACTCCCTTTCCAAGTACAACATTAAGATCCTTAACCATATCATAAACCTCTTCCCCATGAAAAGGCCTTGGAGCTGAACTGCCCTCCTTTGTCCCATCAAATTGTTTCTTCATATTGCGGTACGGATGATTCCTATGAAGGAACCTACGGTGACGCATGTACACTATTTTCCTTGAGTGGTTGAGCCACACACTAGCGGTTTCATCCAAGCACTAGGGGCATATTTTGGCTTCTTTTATAGTACGACTGGACATGTTACCAAGGGCAGGTAAATCATTGATGGTGCAGAATAACAATGCACGTAGAGTGAAGTACTCTCGTTTGTACTCGTCCCATACCTGTACACCTTCGTTCCATAGTGTCACAAGATCTTCCACCAAAGGTTGTAGGTATACATCAATATCGTTGCTAGGTTATCTCGGTCCTTGGATAAGTAGTGACATCATAATGTACCTTCGTTTCATACATAGCCAAGGAGGAAGGTTGTAGATACAGAGAGTCGCGGGCCAAGTGCTATGAATGCTGCTCATGTTACCGAAAGGATTCATTTCATCCGTACTCAAGCCAAGCCTTACATTCCTTAGTTCGTTTCTAAAGTTCTCCCTGAAGAGCCTATCGATTTTTCTCCACTGGGCAGAATCAGCAGGGTGTCTTAGTTTTCCATCCCTCTTACGCTCTTTCGAGTGCTATCGCATCAATTTGACGTGCTTTTTGTTTCCAAATAAATGCTTCAAACGAGGTATTACTGGCAAATACCACACCACTTTAGTGGGAGCTCCTTTCTTCACCTCGATGCCTTCGCTGTCATCGCCCTTACGCTTGTATCGTGATGCTTTGCACACTGAACATATATGCCTGTCTGCATATTCTTTGCGATAGAGTATACAATCATTTGGATATGCTTGTATTCTTTCTACTTCCAATCCCAAGGGACATACAACCTTCTTAGCTAGATACATGGTTTTAGGCAACACGTTTCCCTCTGGAAGCATGTCCGCTAAGAGATGTAACAATACCGTGAAACTCTTGTCCGACCAACCATTGCCTGCCTTCAATTTCAGCAGTGAAAGCATGGTGTGCAACTTTGTGTATTCCTCCTTGCAACCTGGGAACAAAGGTTTCTCCGAGTCCTCCATCAAATGCTTGAATTGATTAAACTCTCTCTGACTACTGTAGTTCTCTTTTGCATCACACAACATTCGAGCTAGATTATTGTCGTCATTAATGACCAACCTATCCTTATCGGATCCATAATTGATGTCATCTGCCATATTGACAGCTTTGTCATCGTCGACGTTATCACATTGAAATATGATCTCCTCTTCGCCGTGCCTTATCCAACTTATATAGCCAGGTACAAAACCCCTCCAAATCAAGTGCAAGTGGATATGGTCTTTGTCTGAAAACATCTTCTCATTCTTGCAATCAATGCATAGACAATGTATGTATTTTGTCTTCTTTTGCAAGCTGTTCTCCTCGGCGGCTCTTAGAAAAGAAGAAACGCCATCGATGTATTCTCGGCTGTAACGGTTCGCATTGTACATCCAACTCCGGTCCATCTACAATAATTAATTAATGTAAACAATTATTAATATGAAATAATCTTAATTAAAATTGGCTAACAATAGCCACTAATGGAGCAAGATGTATATGTGCATGCTAATGGTAAAAATTAATGGTAATTAAAATACAAATCTTATTTACTTAATTTTTATATATGCTCATACCTAGCCAAAATTAAATTTATCCTCTGAAAGTGCTAGATAATAAATTCATTATCTCCAAATGCAAGCCAACTTAATGATCATTCATCTACCATATTAGCTAAATTTTCATTTTTATTAATATCCAGTAATCGTAATTAAATAAATTTGATATACACTTGATAAAAATTGGCTAAGATTAGCCACTAATGGAGCAAGATGTATATGCACGCGCTAATTGTAAAAAATTAATGGTAATTAAAAAAATCTTATTTACTTCATTTTCGTATATGCTTATACCTAGCCAAAATTAAATTTAACCTCCAAGTGAGCTATATAATATACTCATCATTTAAAAATACAAGCCAATTTTAAGATCACCTATCTACCATATTAACTAAATTTTTTTGTTAATAGCCAATAATCTTAATTAAATAAATTTCATATATACTTGATCATAATTAATCATCTAAAAAGGTAGACAACTTAATATAATGGAGCAAGATAATAAATTCATCATCCACAAAATGCTAGGTAAATAAAAACAAACTAAATCTAAACCTTGCATCTAATTAAACCTTAATTAAACTAGGTCTAAGCATTAACTTGCAACGACACCACCACAAATGAAGAGAGGAGAACGAATCACACACCTTGGAACAATTACAGGAAGTAGAAGCACAAAAATCTTTGCAAAACAAAATATGAAATCAGCTAGTAAGGTTTTGACACGGGGAGGAAGATGACCTTGGCGTGGCTGCAGGGGCTATTTATAGGAATATTATTTATGGTGGTTTTTAATTAAAACCGCCATAGATAATAATATCAGTGGCGGTTTTAACAAAAAACGACCACAAATACTAATTTTATCAGTGGCGGTTTTCCCTAAAACCACCACAAATTATCAATGGCAGTTTTAAAGAAAAACCACCATAGATAATGTTATTATCTGTGGTGGTTCCATCCCAAAACTGCCACAAATAATCTCGAGATTATTTTTGACGGTTCCAAAGAAAAACCGCCACAAATAATCAGTTATTTGTGACAGTTCTAAATGAAAACCGCCACAAATATTCTTCCCACCATTTTCAACTTTAGAACCGCCACAGATAAGTGTATTTGTGACGGTTCCAAAAGAACCACCACAAATAATGTGTCACCTATGTGCTGTTTTGTGGTAGTGTTCTATGGTTAATTCGCATAAAGCAACATTTAATTTATAAAACAAGTTGTAATTTGGAAATGAAATTTGTAGAAGCATGTTTGACTGATATAAAAGTAACAATAGATCATAAGTAACAACTCACAATCCTCCATGACGTGATTATCGAAATGTCCAATTTCCTGCCAACCCATAGCATAACCACAATCTTTGCCAAAACAATGCACATTAGGTGAAAATCATCCCATTTTGAAAATAATAAAACATCTAACTATGTGATGATGTTACCAAGTGCTCTTGACTACGGGCGCAGCTAATCAATTAGATTTACACTTTGCAGAGGTGTACAGCTTTAACCACAAGAAATGATCAAGCTCTTCTGCCAGGCTAGTTGACATACTTCCTTTGGTGTGTCCGCAAGGAGATCATAACATAATTGTTACATTACCTAGACCTAACTTTGCACTAGCCCAGTGACGATAAACCCTTGTTATGATAGAAGAAACATAAATAAGTAAAGCATGATAGTCCATCCTAGTCTTTAGATTAGTAACATTGGCAGTCCATCCTTGCAATAGTGGTTTCTTCTCATAATAAGGCGTACACCGTCGTACCGACATTTATTTACCCATACCGAGGTGCGAAAGCCCCTCGCAAGCAAACTGAAACAGAATATTCATACTATCTCCCACCTACTAATGTGCAAAGCTAGATCTATGCAACTTAATAGGTCACTACTACAAAAGACCAGATCACTACCGGATCCAAACCGGCATCACTGCCGGATATTGGAACCGGCAGTAATAGTCCCTATCATTATTAGTTTGTATGCAAACTGACAGTGATACCAATATCACTGCCTGTTTGTATGCGAACCGACAGTGGTAGTCGTAAATCAAAAAATCACTCGATAAAATAAAAAAAATTATTTGCACCCGAACCACCATTTATTTACTATGCATGCGGTCGTGCGTCGCAAGTCACAAGTCATGCGATTTTCGTGCGAAATACACGTGCATGTGGTCACTAGGATTCGAACTCATGATCTATTGTTTCACGTGAACTCTCCTTGCTATCTCACCTAACATACACTTCTCAGCTACTATAACATATATTTACCTTTTATCCCTTTGTATCCAAAAGTTTCAATGATTATTTAGACATATAAATGACATCAAATAAAATGTTGCCAACTACAAAATTGTAGATCTCATCGATAGCTACAATTTTCATATAAATTTTGTCTCCATCCGACTCGATATGAAAAAGTTATGATTTTTCAAAAATATTATCACTACCTATTCGTATTCTGAACCGACAATGATACTATTATCCCTACCAGTTCAGATTCTAAACCGGTAGTAATATTGCCTCCATTATCACTGTCGTTTCTTAAAAGAACCGACCATTGCCGATTTTTTTAGAACCGACGGTCATAAGTTGCTATCACTACCAGTTCTTCTTTGGTCGAGCATTTATGCCGGTCTAGCTTTTGAACCGGTAGGATAGTGTTATCGCTGTTGGTTCTTGTTGAACTAATAGTGATATGCTGACAAGAAAGAGGTTTTTTGTAGTAGTGTGTAGGGCTAGCCCGTACTAGTACTCGTGGTTGTACGATTTTCTTGGCACGAAAACAACCTATAGTTCGGTCCTTAATCCGACACGGGTAATAATCTCCCCCGATACTATGTACAAGTCCATCTCTTGAACAACCGACTATTGCCAATAATTGCTCGCATCTAAACCATAGTTTTATTTAAAGTTTTTAGACAAAATGCCAACAACCAATTTCATGTTATATCCAATCTTTTTAAATTCTCAAGAAACAGTTTAATCCATTTATCACAATTCATACTGCTAAGCATGGTTAATTTGTATTCCTATATACCCATGTTGATATTACGTACTATCTAGCATAATTCTATGGTTATCAAGGTTCGCATGTCCATACTTATCAAGAAAGTTCCATGAAATAACAGGTATATCTACCAATATCACAAAATAGTGAATTTACACAAAATAAGAGTATGCATGAAACAATTTGGTAAACAAAATGAAAATTAAATACGGGGATCAATATGCCAAAGGGGTGCTTGCCATGCTTATTCGTTGTTTTTGACGAGTCGTGGTCGTAGTTGATGGTGTGATGACAGAATCAGTGGCATCAGGTTCTACACATTGTTCAATGAAAATATAGCAAATAACAAACTTCAATAAGGGCGAAAAGAAGACAAACAGAAAACCAAATAAAAACTTACTGTAGAAACAAGCATGGTTTAGGGTTGTATTGTAGGATCGCATATCATTTTCTAGGTTGTGAAAATTCCAGTAAAGGTGTGGGTCTCTCTTGCAGATGGTCTCAAGGGTCGGTGGACCTATATGTGAGTTTCAGGGTTCAGATTCTAGTCCATGTGGGGGAAAACTCCTATTTTCCCCCTCCCCACCTAACCCTCCCCCACCTTTTCTTTTCTTTTCCTCCTCCCTCTTCATTCCCTAGCGCCTCCTCCTAGAATGCTTCCCCTAGTGCCTCCTCCTGGAGCTCCTTCCCCTAGCGCCTTCTCCTAGAGTCCTCCCCCATGGCGCCTCCCTGGATGGAGCTCCTTCCCCTCTTCCTCCCTAGCCAGCTCGTCTCCCTCCCAGCAGCAGCCAAGTCCTCCTCCCATTGCTAATTTGGAGCTTGGAGCTAGATAAAATTTGGGGATTCTTGTGTGGAAGGGTGTGGGGCTGTTTAGGAGTGATGCTAGGGTAGTATTTGCTGCTGTAATACTGAGTTTGTGGTGGATTTAGGGGAAAACCCTTTGTGCTGGGCAAATTCCTGATTTCAGGCAGCACACGAGTTGTCATTAGGGCTGTGATTTGAGGGCGTTAGAGGCATTTCCTAGAGGGTTGGTAGTAGAAGAAATTATATATCTTCGTCTCATGTTTAATTAGAGTCCAATAACTCAAATTTTGGTTCAGCCACTTAGGAGATATGATCTTTTTTGTGCCAACTGTCTAGATCTTGCTGCTGTTGTTAGTAGTCGCTGTTTCGTGCTGTTTTGGGTAGTTTAGGGCCATTTCCTGAAGGGTTGGCTATAGATGAAATTGTAGATAATTATCTTACAATTAATTAGAGCCCAAGAATAAAAAATTTGGTGCAGTCATTTTGTTGTTATAGTTGTTATTGTGTCTGCTGTTCAGAGCTAGTTGTTGTTGTAAGTGTTCTCTGTTTCTTACTGTTTTGGGCAGTTTAGGGCCATTTCCTAGTGGGTTAGCCATTGAAGAAATTGTAGATAGTCATCTTGGGATTAAGTAGAGACTGAATTTGCCAAATTTAGTTCAGTCGATTAAAAGTTATGCTTGATTTGCTGCCTAATATTCAATTTCCGCTCTAGTTAGTAGTAGCCGTGTTCATCTGCGATTTAGGGCAACTTTGGTGCTGATTTGTAATTTTTTGATAACTAGAGTTCGATGGAAAATTTTTTGTAGATATCAAAAATATCTTCATTTGCTTGATTTGGAGTTGTCTAGTAATATTTATGCTCTGTTGAATGTGTTGTCCAGAACACCAAATCCCTTCTAGAAGTTTAGATTTCGGGCAGATCTGGATCAATGTTCAGATTAGTTTTTGGGGTTCTTTTGTTCTGTTCCAGAGTTGTTGGGTTGTTGGGTGCTTTGAAAGTTGTAGATCCTTGTATTAAGTTTAATTAAAGATAAAGAACACAAATTTTGGTCGGGTAGTTTATAAGTTATGGCTGTTTGTTTGACTGCTGTCCAGAATCTGTCTCTGCTGGTAACAGTCACGGAAAATTGTAGAGTAGGGCTATCAAGAAGCTGAATTAAATTCTCTAATTACTAGATTAAGTTAGGAAATTTCCTTTAGAATTCAGAAAATTCATCCATTACTTCATTTGGAATTGTATAAAATTAGCTATACTATTTTGAAGTCTGCTGTCCAGTGTGGTAGCAGATCGGGTTTCAAAGCTAAATATGAAAGGCTAAATGTTTCATTTCAGAGATTTGGTTATTGGGTAATATGTGGGTAATTTTTAGTAGTTTCATAAAGTTCATGGCCATTGAGGTTTGGGTTATAAGGGTGGAACTTATAACCTTTAAACCACCGGGACAACAGAGGGGCGGTTTTGTTCGCCGAGTGAGGAGGTTATTAGAATTGAGGTAGGGCGTAGGTTCAATATCGCTAAATTTTATTGCTTATGCTAGAATTGAATTGTTGAGTTGCATGTAACTTATTCTCGGGAGGTGAGACTTCAGGAGTTGCCTCAACCCCGCACCACCTCGCTCCTCGTGGTTAAGGCAAGTGTCTCAACTAGAAGGATGTTAGGATGTTGGTTGCTTGCTTGTGACTATGAATATAATTATACTAACGATTATGGTTATGTTCATGAGTATGTCTAGGATGATGATTATGTTCTGATGATGCAAATGATAAGGTGATGGGGTAAGTATATGGCAATGTGCAATATTTATATTCATGTTCATGTCTATGTTTATAAACATGTATATGGCAATGTGAGTGTGGAAATAAAATGCAAATTGTACTTCATTCATATCATGTGCATTTGTGCATTCATTATGGAAAAGGTGACTCGAGTGGGCCACTATGTCTCACATGTAGTGAAACATGAAAGTCCTTCTTCGGTAGGCCCCTCCACGGGCTGGAAGAGAATGAGAGGGTGCACACCGACGGGTGTGCACCTAGCTATACCAATATGAGCTATGAGATGGGCATTATGAGCATCCATGTTGCATTGCATGAGTAAAGAAAAAGTAAAGTTAGATGAATGTATGCATCATCTTATATGATTTTCAAGATATTTATACTCTTAAGTGTTTACCAATGTGTTTATACTCTCGTGCGGTAATCATTCGATGTTACAACGTATTATGATTTATTGTTGTGCGAAACATGAATTGATATGATGCACTTTGCTGAGTTTTGGACTCACACTTGTTTATTTAATTGTTTTTAGGTATATGGAGAGTGGCATATGGGAAAGGGGTTTAGCACCACTTCACTCACAATAAACATCCATATAGTTAGTCATTATAACATATTTCTCTTAGGGTTGTTATATATTGTATTTGCTCTTCCTTATTATTTATGCTCGAACGGTTATATCATGATTACTGCTATGTTGTAATTATGTTGTGTTGTCTTTGTTTCGTTTATCCTTGTAATGTCGCAGATTAAATGAAATGTTGCAAATAAAAATTTTTCTGTCGTGGTTGCAATTTTCTCTCCCCACCCCTTTTCTTTTTTCCCTTCCCTCCTCTCTCCCACCCGACTACATCTCCCTCCCCCAATCCAGCGCCTCCTCCCTCTTCCTCCTGGCGATTTCCTCCTCCATCCCTACTGCTGCTGCTGGTGCCTCCATCCCTGCTCCTCCTCCAGCAGCTGGCGCCTCCCTCCTATTCCAGCTGGCGCCCTCCTTCCTCCCTCATGCGAGCTGCAGCAAGCCCCTCCTCTCCCTCCTCTTGTTCCACCTTGGAAGGTAAGTGGGGGCATGGATTTCTAGGATTCTTGCTGTTGTTTTGGAGGAGTATTACTGGTTGGAGTATTCTAGGGTTGAAGATTTTGCGGATTTTGGAGAGAAATTGTGGTCTAGGGTTTGGAGGGGAAAATCTGTTTTTGGGCTGCGTTCTGCCCGATTGTTAGAGCTGCGATTCGAGGAGGTTAGAAGTATTTTCTGTTCGTCCAACTGTAGAGGACATTGTAGATCGTCATTTCCCCTTTAATTTAAGTACAAGAACACTAAATTCCATTAAGCCAATCAAAAGTTATGCTCTTTTTAGTGCGAGCTGTTTGGAATGTGCATGTATTGGTAGCTAAAATGTTGAACTGCTGTTTAAGGCTAGAGAAAGTTAGAAAATTTCCTGTAGAGTAAGAAAATATCCTTGTTTGCTTGATTTGGATTCAAAAATCAATACTTATGCTATTTTGAAGAATACTGTCCTAAAATCTAAATATGTTGAAGGTTTAGATTTTAGGCTAAAGTTCAGAGCGTAATTTGAGGACATTAAATCCATCTTCTGAATGAATGGCTGTATGATAAATGTAGGTTATCCTCTTGTGATCATTTCTAGTGTCTTGTAATGGTTAGTGCTTGAGGGTGTAACATTCAGGGCACATGAGGTGCTAGGGGGTTACTATAACATCCCAAAATTTGAGTTTTGGAATGTTTTAGAGTTAAAATGAACCATTTGCCTTTTTCTTAGAATTAACCGAAGCTTAATTTGAATTTTCTAATGATGAGAAGATTTAATTTGATTAATCTTTGCAACAAATCAAAGGTTTCTAGTTTTTATTGGGTTCCATGTGCTTCGAGGAATTTTTCTGTATTTTTGGATATTTTTCTGAATTTATTTGCTATTTATTTGAATTTATTTGCTCTTATTTGGATTTTTTGGATTTTTCTAAAATCAAAACACCTTTTCTTTTTCTTTAATCCTTCCCGGGCCGAATCCTTTTCCTCGGCCTGTCCCTATTAATCACGCCGGCCTGCTCCTATTTGGCCCACTCGCTCGCCCGGCCCAATCCAATTGAAAACCCTAGCTCGCGTGCATCTCGGCCGTCAGTTTGATCTTGTGGTCCAGATCGCGCCGTGCCAATTGCTTTGCGTCGGTCGTCGGATCAGCTCCGTGGGTGCGGCCTCGATTGCGCCATGTCACTCCTCCGTCATGGCCGGATTCCGCTCCGGCCAGATTCGCCCGCCACTTCTTGCTGCGTTTTGCGCCCACGACCGTGATCGGGCGGACTCCTTGTCGTATGTGCCTATTTAAAGCCACCGCCCCTTTTCCCCTTTTCCTTTCTGTCGTTTCTGGCTCTGAGCCGCTGCATCGTGCAAACCCTAGCGCCGCTGTGTCCCGAGCTTTTCCCCACCGTGTTTCTCCCTCTCCGGTCATCCTCCGCTGTCACCGTGGGCACTCCCAAACTCGTCGTGTCGAGCTCTTCCGGATCCGCATTCTCTTCCGCCTGATCCGCTGCTCATTCGCCGTATCCCTTGCTGTCTTCTTCATGTCCGGTGAGTGCGCCGCCATTCCCCGCCTTCGCGTAGCGGTGGCTGTCCGATCACCCATCAGCGCACCAGATCGGGCCGCGTCTCCCTGCCCTGCTTGTGCCCCGTGGCTGTCCGATCCGAGGCTTCGCTCGGATGTGCACCGCGTGGCCATCCTCGTCAGCAATTCCTCGTCGCCTGTGCCCGCGCCGTGTCAGCTGCCGCATGGTGCCGCGTGCTAGCCACGTCCGTGCCACGTCACCACCCCGTTAGCCCTAGCTGCCGCGTGGCACGCCACCTCGTCGCGGTCTGCCACGTCACCCGAGAGCCCGTCGGTGATCCCGGTCCATGGTGGACCGAGCCACTGACATGTGGTCCCCACATGTCAATCAGTATTCATTTTCTTTTTCCTGATTTTTCCATAATTCTGAAACTCTAGGCAATCAGATGTTGACACGTGTCACCTCTTGTTAATTTCTCTGATTTTCTCTCCCAAGAAAATTGCAGGAGCCCGTTCTCCCTCATCCGAACTCCGATTGGAGTGATTCAAATTTCTAAATTTTTGTAAAATCAAGCTCCACCTTCCAAAGCCATTTATTTTCAGTTTTGAGCTTGTTTGCTTCTCTGTTTTGTATTTATTTGGTTTCGTTGCTTTATTTTTCGGTACACGCGAACCTCGAAGGAGCCAACGAAGACTTTGAATACCAAGATTCAGCGCTTGATCAGTAAGGCAAGTCATAACCTTTGATCATATTGATCCTATGCTTGCAAAATTATTTTGTTTTGTACAAGTGCATGCTAATTGTGTATCAATGCTAGTTTATGGGAGTAGCTATTCACCTGATTGCCAGTATGCCACCTTGATTGTTGAAATGCCATGTATCCATTGTTAACCTTAGGTTGGGACATTACTAGTTGGACATAATCATAATACCAACATTGGGTTAAACGTAGCTATGCTTAGACCTGCTTAGTCATACGATGGGATTCATATCACCTATGAATTAATGTTAATCTTGACTTAATAAGATATTGAATTGTGGCCATTGGCCACTGTTGTAAAACTTGTTGTACCACGGCAGGGGATGCCATTGGTCTTGGTTAAACAAAATGTTTTCCCTCGGGCAAGTGATCGTGCGGTAAAGGGGGTGCTGTCTAGCACATTGGGATGTAGTTGTCTTGCCTGAGACAACTTAAGGACTTAATCTTGTGCGCCATTGAACTAGGCCTAACTGTGCAACCACAAGTTTGGTATTGGACAGACCTAGCCGATTAATTTGCAATGTCTAGTCTTGAGTACTGCCAAGTGTTGGTGTGGGTTCCGGGATGGACAGGTAGACTCACATGGCTCAAGAGGGGGCCCCGAGGGGCGAAACCTTAGAGGGCAATATCGAGTTTAGACATGCATTGTAAAGGCTTTGTCATGATATCTCTGCGACACACCAAAGGATGTGTGTTATTGTTGGGGAACGCGGTATGCTACGCTAGCACAAATTAAAATTTCTACCGCATAACCCGAAAAGTTACTCGCAAGAAAGGGATCATAGATTGGACTACCACTAGACGCGTAGTTGCGGAATCCTTCGCGCGTTGGTGTAGTGGATCGTCCTCGCCGTGGATCGTCCTCACGCGGATCGTCCTCATGCGGATCGTCCTCGCTGCGGATCATCCTCGCTTCGGATCGTCCTCGTTGTGGTTCGTCCTCACCACGCCGCAGTAGCAGAAGCATCACCATAGCAGTCCACACGTCCCTGGATGGAACGCCGTGCGTCGGCGTGCAAGCATCGTGTCGCTCAGCAGGGGCAATGAGAGGTGGAGGCTAGGGTTCTAGACGTGAACAACATCATGCACGCCCACCCTTCTTCTCTCCTTATATAGCCACGCGACGAAACCCTAAGCCAGGGCCCATCAGCGCGTTAAGCCCACGAGGTCCATTAATTACGGATCCAATCCGAATTAATGCGTCCCAACCCGTTAAGTGTGTGACCCTGTAGGTTTATGTACATTTGGACATAGATTCGGAAAACCCTTTTCCAATCCAATAGCTGGTAGCAGTTCCTTGCAGAGCATGCCAACTCCCAAACGCATATGATCAAATCAGATAGAACCTTTCAAAAGTACTCATGTAATAATCCCTTTGCCAAACTATATGAAGATCAAACTCAAGGCGAAGAGTATGTCATCCTTTGACAGTTCAATCCATCTCTCGTATCCGTGATATATTAATAAGTTGTGACTGACTTTTCAATCACGGCATGGCCATGCACTTCCTTAATCATATCACACGAGTGGCCTAGACATATATCTCCGTTACACTAGAGTGGCAAATTCCATCTTGACTGCTCACTTCCCTCTGCATGTTTCATAGCAAACATGAAAGCTACCTTTATAACTATCTGGTTAGGAAATAGTGTTTGGTGGCCCCAAGGTAAACTATTACACATGTAGGAATGTGACAATCTCGGGTCTAAGGATCATACATCCACTATGTATCGATACTAATCGACGACACATAAGAATGTAACATTCTCGCAGTGTCCCATTGCGGGTCTATCTAACCCATGTTCTTCATCATGAGTTCACAATGTATTGATGATATTTCCATATCCAATGATCTATAAAACATAATCATCGATCAATACATGTGCTGATCTATTCATCGTTGTCCTATACGATGATACCCGATCAAAGATACTTACAGAATTATATCAATAAGTAGAGTTTCATAAGCAAGTCACATACTTGCTGATCAATATAATGATATACATTCATTGGACCAATAATCATATTATTATTCATAAGCATAGTCATGTTATAATCATCTATATGACTGCCTCAAGGGCATAACACCAACAATTATTACTGGTTGCACCAAGAGATGTTCATGTCTTGTGGGTAAAGCTGTACAACCTCAGTAGAGTGTAAAACTATTCGAATAGCCGTGTCCGCGGTCATGGACAAGCCCGAGGATTTCACACGGGGTATAGAGTGTTTCTTGAAATGTGGAATTGTTGGTATGTGAATGGGGAGTTCACTGTTTTTTGTTGTCTAAAGCTATGCTGTTGAATTGTGTGGTTGATTCTTGTTTCGAATGATGTAGGGTGATGCCTCGCCATTCTGTTCATGTTGTCTACCATTGATTTACCAGTTATTTATTATTTTTTTTATCAATATGCCTTCAATCTATTTACTGTATTTCAATTCAAGTTATTGCTTTCTGCAAATGAACCATATGACTATCCTTTGTCAAGCCGTGAATGAATATATTGCATCATTTCCCTACGGCTTGCTGAGTACGTTTTGTACTCACGGCTTTATGCCCTTGTTGTTCATTTGCTGAGGAAGGACCAGGTAATGAATATCAAGAGGAGGAGTACTATGAAGACTACATTGACTAGGATGGCGTTTCCCCAGACGATTGCCTGCTGTATGTCGAATGGCCCAAGATATCTTATTTCCGCTGCAACAGTTTATTTGTTTCTTAAGCCAAGAGGCATTGGTGTATGAACCTTGACCATAAGGTCGTTTGCTTTTTTTAATAATAATTTGCTTCTTCTTAGTTATTTTGATGTATGGAATGATATGTCATCTATGTTTCCACTGTGTGCATTAGCGTGATCCTGGACTAGTGCAGCATACACAGAGGGTTTCAGATTTGCATATCCGGGTCCCGACAGTTACAGTTGGTATCAGAGCGGGCTTTAGGTTCGTGGCATGTGAATTTAGCATCTTACTCTAGAGTAAACTATAATGTTGACTTGAAAAAGTAGAAACATGGCATAGGTATCTACTCTTTCAAAATTTGGCCTTAGGGCAATAACCTTAAAATCTAAAATAGATTGGTTAATTAACTTAAAACTTGACACACTCTAATGCATAGTAGAAAGGGGTATGGTATCATTGCATTACGCTTTAATTCTTTATTTTGAACTTTAATGACAAATGCTAAATATGATGATGCATGTTGCTATGATTATGAAAGAACTGATTGAATTATTATGTTATTGTGAATTAGTGGTGCCAAAGTGTTTCGGTCGTTGTTGGTGTGGGCATGGTAGAGGCCGTGATGATGGGCGTGGCTAGGTAGAGCCACAACTGAAAGTTTGGGAACCTCTCGTAGGTGAGAGTAATCGTCTTTTGCGTCATAGTTTAGAGAGTGGGCAAAGAAGGTTGGTTTCTATTGTCTTCGATGGTTGGAGACAAAAAGAAAGAGATTAGTGGTGATTCCTTTTGGATTGTTGTCGCTACCATTTTTACATTCCGTTTGATTGGTTGTTTTGTGGAGAAAAATAATATATTGTTCCCTTGAGTGTCATTCCTTGAGTTCAAAAGAGTTTATTGAAGTTTTGATGTAAAACTTTTGTCGTGTGGATTTTGGTGTTAAGGCTTTTCCAGAAAAGGGAATTGGTTGATCGCTTGGTTTTCCTTTTGTGAAAAATATCCTTGCATCCATCTTCCTTTGTGGAAGTCGTAAGTCTTGAGGTATATTTGAAGAGTTATTATTGTTTTGTGCCAGACTTTGTTGTGAGGACTGAAGTTTTGTGACCCTGCAAGAAAAAGGGGGTATTTAATCTCGCCATTTTCCTTGTTGAGAGATCATCTTTGTAACCCTCTTCCTTCGTGGAAATTTGGAGTTTGGCATTTAATTCAGAGAACTTATGCATGACTAGGATTGGGTTATGTTATTTCGTAAAATTTGAGTGTCGAGCTCATTTGTGATTTATGGTTTGTTTTTTTTCTAGAAAAATGTTTAATTGTGTTTACTCGTGTTAAAAAGCTAGTGTTTCCTTAAAGGTTGGGGTCATACCTTGTGTATTTCAACGGTAGGTGATCGACGAGAGATTTAACGGTGAAGCGTTGATGCATAGTTAGAATTCCGCGATGAGGCAAGCAACCGACTGGTTTAAAGTAGATGTGATGGTTGATTAAATTCAATCTAATATAATGTGTTGATAGAGGAATTTAATTGAGTTGGGAAGTGATCCAAAAGTGGAGGTTGAATAGAGTTTTATGTATGTAGTTACAAACCATGGAATTAATTGGAAGAATGGAATCATGTTCCTGTATTAGCACTAATCACGATTGAGAGGGTTTGGAAGGATCGCTTTGATGAACTTACTATAGAAAGGGATGGTGTAAAGTCATGAGGATTGTTGGTCTATGTTGCTTATGGGTCAGTCAATACTGTGGATCAACAAAATGACTTAATCGATGTGTAATCAAAGAATGAGGATATATGAGATGGTTGTATGAATGATTGGGTTTTGTCCTTGACAAATGTCTGTCTTGACGCCTTATTTATGAAAAATGACTAGTGGAGATTACATCGAGTTGTTGGAGTTATTTATCGGTTGAATGAATGGGGGATACGAAAATGTTGACTTTGGGGTTGTACGGGAGTTATTTGTTGGTCATACCGAACTTAATGTTGAAAGGATGGTTATAAATTTGGAATAGACGGTTGTATTGTTGATGGTTCGTTATGGTTAGTAGACCGAAAAGAAAATGATGACGCACATCTTATGATGAATTGACTGATAAGTTATTTGTGCTGAAGAAGTGAGGACGTGGTTCTCCTTGTTGATTGTCTTGAGATAGACTTGGTTTGAGGTTGGGTTATGGACTTGCCATTTGTGGCTATAATTATTGGAGAAGGTAACCAAGTGAAGATCGGTTATGAAATTCATGTTAAATCTGGTCGAGGCTCCTCAATGTGCAAATTGAGAGTATAGAAACCTTTAATGGTAAGTGTATTGGAATACTGGAGATGGTAGGAGTGGAGGTGAACCTTCTTTTAAAGGTATATGGAATTGATTGTGTGTATGGTATTTTGGAGATATGTCTTTTGCAAAGGCATCATATTTATGTGTAATAGATCTTCCCCAGTTTAGGGGGCGAATGTTGCTTAACTGTAGAGTTAACACTGAGGTTTGAATTTAAGGATGAAATAAAGAATAATTATGAAGTAACTTGTTGATGGTTTTTGGGATACTTTATTTATTTGATTAATGCCAATCTTTTGTCTTGGCTAAGTTATTTAGCTTATGTTATGAATGTGGAATTTACACTCAGGAGTGAATGAGTGGATCGTGCTTCTCAGCGTACAAAACGAATTATCTTTGGAACTAATATTTGAAGGAAACATATAGACATAATGGATTTTGTTGGAAGCTCTTGAGCTAAAAACCCTTTTTGTAACTCTATTTTGACTAGAGTTGGATTTAATTGAAAAATATGTGTGGTATTTATGATTATGTCAAAAAAATGTGAATCTTATGAATGTTTCATAAGTGATTTTTATGGTGAAGTGGTTTCGGTTGGGAATAAGTTCCCTTTCTCTTGATAAAAATTGAGGGTGGTTGTGTGCTCAGATGTTTGACGTGAGAATCGGTTTTCTCTCCAAAATGTTGGTTTTGGATAATCGTGGAGGTTTTTCTTTGGTGAAAGCGGGCTAATTTTTTTTTGTTGTTATGAGGGCTTTTGTCAATGATTTGTGTGGGGTTTCTCTTTTAATTTGAGTTCTCCCCGTTGTGAGTTTTATCGCATTGATTTGAAAATGATAAAAGTGGTTTATGTGATGTAAGAGAATTGAGTTTTCCTTTGCGATTTCGCTTGGGCAACAAAAATGGGTGATCTTTGGGATTTGTTGAGTTCTCTCCAAGGTGAATTTTAGCGCGTTGGGTTCAAGGTGATGTATGTGGTTCAATGGGTTCAAGAGAATTGTATTTCTTTTGCATTCTAGGCTGAGTTAAGAATATGAATGTTTATAGTATATTGTTGAGTATAATAAAAGATTGTACTCTTGGACTAGGTTATTGAGTGAAAGAATGTGAGGGCAGGACCCTCTTAGGAAGAGAACTGAGTGTGGTTTGGTGTTGATCTACGGTCCTAGCCTGGGCTAGGTGTTGACCATTAGTGGTTTAAGAGTGGAATAACTTGAGGGCTTTTGATGTCTCGGGCCAAATTTTGTTGGGAGTATTGTTTGGTTGTAAGGAAGGTGATAGCAATTTGATGTAAAGTGTTCTGTTGTGAACATTTATTGTAGCTAGTTGTCTCTAGGTGTGAGATATGCCTATGAAAGGATAGAATAATTTTTATATATATCATGGTTTACGGTTGGAAAGGGCTTTGTGTCAAGGTGGGCTATTTCCTTCGATGGCATTGGTTAGTTACGGTCCTTTTGTGAAAAGGTTAATTATTTGGGCGAGATGGAGATTCGTGCTATAGGCTCTTGGGGTTTCAAGTTTGGAACCTGGGATATCCAAATGGCTGGTGTGAGTGATTAATTATGGTTTAGAGGCATATTATAATGAAAAGCCTCGTGTCATTCTTGTTGTCATGAATAAGATGAATTGTGGTAAAAAGATCAAGAGGGGAGATTAGATTGAAGTTGAAGGGGAAATTTAGAGTTGAGTTTGGAGTTTGGAACCATGTTCTCCCAAGAAAATTTTTCTTTTGGCTATACGGAGATCTTATCTGGTAATGCCAAAGAAAGTTTCTTTGAGTTACATCATATTATCTTTGCGATAATGGTATAATATGTTTGAAATGGGAATTTGGAATATAAATTAATATGGTTGAGTCCTTAAATGGATGTATTGAGGATGAAGGTTGAGAAAGTTCTTATAAGATTCCTTGTTCAGGAAGTCATTGAGATCTAGAATGCGAGAGAGTTTTGTCCCTTGCAACTTTAAGTAGAAATGGGAGTGAATGTGTAGTCATGAGAAGATAATCTTATTCTGAGTTAAGTCAAATCACTTTCGTTATTAGTTGGATTTGGGATTCTGGTTTATCATTTGGATCTATTTGAATCCTTGCGTGGGTGCTTTGAGTTTGCAAGAAAGTTTGTGTCCCTGGGGGACCTTGCTTTGTGTTTTGACGTTCTGGGAATTCGGGGTCGAATTCCTTTAAGGGGGAGAGAATTAATGTCGCAGTTGAAATTTTTTCTGTTGCGGTTGCAATTTTCTTTCCCCATCCCTTTTCTTTTTCCCTTCCCTCCTCTCCGCCACCCGACTACCTCTCCCTCCCCCAAACTAGCGCCTCCTCCCTCTTCCTCCTAGCGATTTCCTCCTCCATCCCTGCTGCTGCAGGTGCCTCCCTCCTTGCTCCTCCTCGAGCAGCCAACGCCTCCCTCCTCCTTCAGCCGGCGCCCTCCTTCTTCCCTCTCGCGAGCTGCAACAAGCCCCTCCTCTCCCTCCTCTTGTTCCTCCTAGGAAGGTAAGTGGGAGTATGGATTTCTAGGGTTCTTACTGTTGTTTTGGAGTTGTATTGCTGGTTGGACTGTTCCAGTGTTGAAGATTTTGGGGATTTTAGAGGGAAATGGTGGTCTAGGGTTTGGAGGGGAAAATCTGTTTTCGGGCTGTGTTTTGCCCGACTGTTAGAGCAGCGATTCGAGGGGGTTAGAAGCATTTTCGGTTTGGTGGCCGACTGTAGAGAAAGTTGTATACCGACGTTTCCCTTTTAATTTGAGTACAATAACACTAAATTCTATTCAACCAATCAAAATTTATGCTCTTTTTAGTGCGGGCTGTTCGAAATGTGCATGTATTGGTAGCTAAAATGTTGGACTGCTGTTTAAGGCTTGATGCAGGTCGATTTATAATTTTGTATTGCCTAAAGAAAGTTATGAAATTTATTTTAGATTAATAAAATGTCCTTGTTTGCTTGATTTGGATTCAAGAATCAATAGTTATGCTATTTTGAATAATACTATCCTGAAATCTGAAGCTACTGAAGGTTCAGATTTTAGGCTGAGGTTCAGAGCAAAATTTGAGAACTTTAAATCCATCTCCTGAATGAATGGCTGCATGATAAATGTAGGGTATCCTCTTGTGATCATTTGGAGGACAAGAAGTCAATTTTTGGTTTAGCCATTGAAAGGTTATGCTTGTTTTACTGTTGACTATCCAGAATGAGTGAAGATGCACGTACTCTCTGTTCAACGCAAATCTGGGAATAATTGGTTCATCTCTTGAATGAATGGCTGAATGATAATTGTAGGTTATCCTCTTGTGGTCATTTAGAGCACAAGAACTCAAAGTTTGGTTTAGCCATTTGAGAGATATGCTCATTTTGCGCTTCTTGTCCAGAATTCTATTTGTTGGGTTTTGGGGCTATTTTGGGGTAGGGTGTAAAAGTATTGTATATAGTTGTACACTACATAGTCTTTGAAATATGAGAATGCAAATGTTATTTTCAGGTGGAGTAGCTTCGGGGGTGGCTTCATCCTCGCACCACCCCACTTCTTGCGGTTAGAGGCAAGTGTATTGTGATGAATGATGCTTGGTAGTTAAATGGTTGCTCATGGATGTGTCTTAACCATGTTATAGAAATTGTGTGATGTGTTGCCATGGTTTTTACTCATGAATTTGCTTAGGTTAGTATGATTGATTGTTTATGGATACGGGAATTAGTTGATGCTTATATATTTGGTTATGGCTATGCAAATGGTGAAAAACGAATGAAGTTTGTAATTTATTCATGACAATTTCATATATGCATTCATAATGGAAGAGGTGATCCATGCTGATACAGGCCTCTGTGCTCACACGTAGTGAGCACGAAAGTCCTACCTCGTAGTCCCATCCACAAGGATGGATGGGAGCGAGTCAGTAAGAGTAGGCTCCTCCACGGGATGGAAGGAAATGATAGGGTGCACACTGACGGGTGTGCAATCAGCAATACCGGTATTAGCTATGAAATGGGCATTATGATAATGCTTGTTGCATTCTCATAATGCCTATTTCATAGCTAATACCGGTATTGCTGATTGCACACCTTGCATTGCATCTTTAATGATGATTGTTTGTGTTAAAAGAAAATGTGTAGTGTTGGGATAGAGTCGTGGATTCATCCGAAGAGATTTAATGAGGCACGTATGAGTCGTGGACTCATCCAAAAAGTTTTAATGAGGTATGTATATTAAATGAGTAATGTAGTGAAGGTGGTAACCGATGGAGGTATCATTGTTTATGGACATGTTGATTTGGTATAAGATATGTGTTCATGCTATTGTTTGAAAAATATTAATTGCTTAATCATGTTTTGTTATGATACACTTTGCTGAGTTTTGAACTCACGCTTGTTTGTTTAATATTTTCTTTTAGGTACTCTGAGGACGACATTCTAGGGTGGGGCTTAGCATCACACATCACTCTTTGTCATGCCCTACTTGTTAAATAACTTTGGATCACTTCTTAGAAGAACCTTGTGGGTGTCAACTATTTGGTTGTAATGTTAAGCGTTATTTTGGTTTATGTATAAACCTTGTTTTGTGTTGAGCCTAATCTATGGTCTAGATTGAGATGTAGTGGCTGCTGAAATTATTCACTAGAATTCTTTTCTATTTGTGGTTATTCATAAGAATAATCGGTTGTGGTGGTAATTATTTATGTTCCAACCCTCGTTTTTAACTTGTGGTTGATGGTGATAGTCTAGAGTTAGAATGTTATTATAGTAGAACAATTTTCCTAGGGAGGGTTAACGCCTGTTTTCATTAGTTAGAAGATTTCGGGTTTGGGTCAGGCTCTACTGCTACTGGGCTCTTTGTTTGGACCTGTTGGGATGTAATTAGTTTCACCCATTTTCTCTCCCACCATCCAGCCCAAAATTTCTTTTGCCCTCTTCCTTTTTTTTCCCTGTCCGAAACACCCCCATCCGGCCCCTTGCGCCAAAACTCCTCCCCTTGGTCGAAAATGCTTCTTGCTGGCAGCTCCAAGGTGACTCCTCCCAGTTTGAAGCTCATCCTTGGCTCCTCCTTGGCCGGCGCCTCCACCCAGCTCGGTCCCCCCTCTAGCTACCACTCCCTGGCCAAACCCTCCCCTCCTTGCTCCTTTCCCCACTGTTATTGGTTGAGGTAGGGATGTTTTTCTTCTGTTTTAGGGCTGGGAGACCTTGCATGTGGGTATTCATGGATTTCTTGCTAGGGTTCTTCAAGGTTGAGTGGAGTTTAGTTGGGGATTTAGGGGGAATGAGTTGATTTTGGTTGTTCTCAGCTTGGGGGCAGATTCGAGTTCCTGTTAGGGCTGGATTTTTGAGTGACTTAGAGGCCAAATTAGAATGTTCCACTCCTATAAAGTTGTGGGAAATTTCGTGTAGATTGTGAAAATGTCATCATTTACTTATTCCGTTCAGTATAGCACTTTTTATGAGTTAAACACTGCATGCTGTTCTGGAACTACTGAAATTTGGGGCTGAAAATTAATCTGCTGTTTGGAAATACTGAGATGCCGAATTAGAATGTTCCATTGCCTAGAAAGTTGCAAGAAATTTCGTGTAGACTGTGAAAATGTCATTGTTTACTTGATTCCATTTCGTATATCATTTTTTACGAGTTAAACATCGCATGCTGTTCTGGAACTACTAAAATTTTGGGCTGAAACTTAATCTGCTGTTTGGAAATACTTAGAGGCCGAATTAGAATGTTCCATTGGCTGGAAAGTTTTGTGAAATTTCGTGTAGATTGTGAAAATGTCATCATTTACCAGATTCCATTCAGTATAGCACTTTTTATGAGTGAAACACTACATGCTGTTCTAGAACAACTAAAATTTGGGGTTGAAAATTAATCTGCTGTTTGGAAATACTTATAGGCCGAACTAGAATGTTCCATTGCTTGGAAAGTTGTGCAAAATTTTGAGTAGATCACTAAACTGCCCTCGTATATCAATTGTTATGGCAAAAACACTACATGCTGTACTGAGGTTGCTGAAAATGGGGACAGATTTAGTTTTGCGGTGAAATTTCTCTTGTAAGGCTTAGAGTTGCATGTTAATTGCTGGTTGTGTAGTCTTAGACATGAATTTCCAAAATGATATGACGCAGGTGGAGTAGCCTCGAGGGTGGCCTCAAGCTCACACCCCGCCCCAGCGCGTGACAAGGAGGCAAGTATAACGTGCAAACCATGATACACAGGAAATGGTTGTTTTAAAATTATTACTTATGTCACTACTGCTATGTATATCTCGATGGTTCATGGTATTTCAAAGTTTTAGCTATTTTATCACATCACTTGCATTCATAACATGAATTAATTTTGAGCCCGGTCGGTGAGAAAGTCATATGGGGACGTATGACTAATCCGGTGTGCCCCTGTAAAGGCCTACCTCGTAGTCCCATCCACAAGGATGGATGGGAGCGAGACAGTAAGATTAGGCCCCTCCACAGCGATGGAAGGGAAAAGAAGGGTGTAGCACCGACGGGTGCGCATCCCTACTATACCGGTATAGTATTGAAACTGAGCATTTGTTGAGCATTCATGCATTGTTGCATCGCATAATTGAATTACTAGAGTAAATCATTGTTGTAATTCTTCAAATGCATGTACAGAATTATTATTGATATTTGTAAGTGAATAATGTTTGTAAGCTCATCTTTTTGCTCATTATATTTTGCTGAGTTTTATGAACTCATGCTTGTGTGTTTATGATTTTTAGGTGCTTTGAAGACGACATGCAGGGACGGGACTTTGCTTCACTTCCACTCACATTCACATCTCCCATGAATTATAACTTGCAGAACTTTCTCCTTTTGTGCTACCTTGGAAATTAGTAATGGAACTAGTATTAGTGTTCCTGTGGTTGGTCTAAGCCTTTGTTGTTGGATCCTTTTGGTTCGTAGCAGTGATTGTAAGTGTTACGTTGTTTCTCTAGCTGCTTATGTACGTGAATGTTAAACCTGTGGAGTGGTGGTATTTTGTGCTGAATTCTCGTGTCACTTTACTTGACTTCATCCTCCTAGCATGCTTCGTAGTTGTATTTTGTATTTAATGCTATTATCATGTTAACTATTCCTTTGTCTGCTGAGTGGATGACCTTCTTTTTCTATAGAGGTCATGCTGAAATTTTATGAAATTTTGAGGTCTTAGTAACATTTTGGACCAGTTTAGGACAAGGGTGTTACAGTTGGTATCAGAGCGGGCTTCAGGTCTGTGGTGCATGAATGAAGTGAATTACTCTAGAGTAAACTAAAATTTTGCTTTGTGGAAGTAGAAACATGGCTTACGGTTAACCGTTAAAAATTTGGCCTTTGGCAATAACTCTAGAATTTGATATAGATTGAATAATTAATTTAAAACTTGACAGACCTTGGTGCACAGTAGAAGGGGTATGGGAAATCACTGCATTGCGTTTAAGTGTTAAAGTTTAATTCTTTTTGTTGCCAAGCTCTATTGTGTATATGTTGTCTTATTTTTGTGAGATTTGTGGTTTGTGTTGTAGCCATGGGGAGGGGTAGAGGTTGGAGAGATTTCAGAACTTGCCATCTTTAAATTTTGTTTTTTCAGTATTTGACACCCTGGCCCACTGTCATAGACTCAGGTGGACCCACATGTCATCGACAGAAGCTGAAAGGCACACGAATTAAGTGTCATTTTCTGAAATTTCACGTAGAGGTTGTGGTCACCATGGCCGCGGAGGTCGTGGTGCTGGTTCTAGCCAACCATTTCAGGAGGTGGTTGAGTTAGTCACTAAGGGTCGCGGCACATCCATCAATCCAGCTTTGGCCTAGGATGGTACTCCTGCTGGGCAGGCCAGGGCAGGGGTTGCAGCTGCAATTGCAACCCTGCTGCAAGCCCTCCAAAGGGAGGTTCAAGAGCTCCGACGGCAGGTTCAGGTAGGCCCTGCTGCAGGGCCTCCACCTGTAGCCGCTCCCACTACAGCCCCTGCTGCACCGGAATCTCGAATGAGCCTCCGGGAGTGGATGTCTCTCCGCCTGGATACCTTTGATGGTGCAGGCATGCCAATCCAAGCAGCGGACTGGTTGCGGTATATGGAGAGGCAGTTCGGGGCCCTGGAGATAACTTCTCATCAGGGGGCTTGCTTTGTGGCCTTTCAATTAAAGTGTCAGGCAGACATCTGGTGGGAGGGGGTGCTTGCTGCTAGGACCCCCGCCCACAGAGCAGTTTCTTGGGAGGACTTCTCCGAGCAGTATCGATTGAAGTTCTATTCAGAGTCTTTCCTCGAGAGGATGGAGCACTCCTTGTAAGTCCTCTCCCAAGGGAGGAAGTCGGTAGCCGAGTACAAAGCGGAATTCAATAGCATTGTCCATTTTGTACCTGCTGTGGCGGCGAATGACAACGAGAAGACTCGGAGGTTCCGTAAGGGCCTCAACCAGGAGTATTGAGTTGTCATGGGGGCGACTGTTCCACGTGATTTTAACTCAGTGGTTGAGCAAGCGCGGGGCGTGGAGTTGAAGATGGAGCTCTCCAGGGACAAGCAAAACCCTGGGGGATCTGGAGCCCCTGCAACTTCTAGCAGTGGCCAGGAGAGAGTCTTTGGTGAGGGAGGTGGGTCTTCTGAGCGACCCACTTCTAAGAAGTTTAAAGGAGGGCAACGCTCATCTTCGGCCAAGCCTAAGCAGTCTCGACCGTTTTCTTTAGCAGCGCCTCACTCTACATCGAATCTTCCAGCTGTTCGTCCCGTGCCTGGACAGGGTATGATGTGCTTTAAGTGCGGTGGAGGACACCGTGCTTCAGAGTGTTCTTGGACGGGGGAGTGTCGTCACTGTGGCCGCTCTGGCCACATGGGGCGAGTATACAAGGAGAATCCCAGCAGTATTATTAAGTGGGAGCATGTGCCCCCTGCTTCGACCTGAGCTGCTCCTTCCAAGGGATCAGTTCACTTGATGGCAATTACCTCTAGTCATTTTTAGCCTTCGTTGTGCGTGCCACCCCCTTGTTCTTTTTGGCACCCCGTGCCATCGGCTCCTCCGCAGTTTTCAGTGCCACCTCTAGCACCGCATCAGGGTGTTGGGGCCCCCACTGCCCTGACACCACCTAGAGTTTACGCCTTAGCATCTTCTCAGACGGCAGGGCGCCCCGATGTGGTGATAGGTACTATTTTGGTAAATTCGCTTGAGGCTTATGCTCTTTTTGATTCAGGGGCATCCTATTCTTTTGTATCGTTGGACTTTGCTAGAAGAGCTAAGCTGGAATTGCAGCTTATTGCTAGAGCAGTGTTAGTAAGTTCGCCGGGCGGTCTCATTTCTAGCTCCATGGTTTGCCCGGGTTGTCTAATCACTTTGGATGATGAATACTTCACCGCTGATCTCTTGGTGATTCAGCTAGCTCCGTTTGATATTATTTTGGGAATGGATTGGCTACATCGTTATCGTGCCAGAATTTGTTGCTTCTAGAAGATCGTTGGCTTGCAGGCTCCTTCTGGGGTAGAGTTGGTCTTCCAAGGTTGTAGCCCAACCCTTTCCCTCTGTGTGTTGGCTAGTTTGTCCTTCGGTCGTCACGCATTGAAAAGTGGAGCACTTCTGATTTCTGTCAACAAGCCAAATGCTTTTGTGGGTATTGAGGAGATTTCGGTGGTGAGCGAGTACCCCGATGTGTTTCCGGAGGAGCTG
This sequence comes from Guadua angustifolia, assembly GCA_036346375.1. Lineage (NCBI taxonomy): Eukaryota > Viridiplantae > Streptophyta > Magnoliopsida > Poales > Poaceae > Guadua > Guadua angustifolia. Next base: position 34,993,478 of record CM070512.1, on the reverse strand, counting down.
CCATGTTTGCCTCCACAACGGGATGTAGAGTTGCAAATTGATCTTGTTCCAGGCACACGCCCTATGTCCGTGTCTCCTTATCGTTTGGCTCGTCCTCTTCGGGATGAGTTGAAAAGGCAATTGGATGATTTGCTATCTAAGGGGTTAATTCAGCGCAGTGTGTCACCTTAGGGAATGCCAGTTCTATTTGTAGCTAAGAAAGATGGGGGTTGGAGAATGTGCATTGAATATCGTGCTCTCAATCAGGTGACTATCAAGAACAAATATCCCTTACCCCGTATTGAGGATTTGTTTGATCAATTAAGGGGTGCAAAGGTGTTCTCAAAAATTGACCTTCAATCAGGGTATAACCGAATTCGGGTGCGGGAACAAGATATTGAAAAGACGGCTTTCTCCACCAGGTATGGGCATTTTGAATTCAAAGTTATGTCTTTTGGACTAACAAATGCCCCTGCTGTTTTTATGGAGACGATGAATAGTATGCTGCATCGATACCTCGACGATTTTGTGGTGGTGTTCATCGATGACATATTGATTTATTCCAAGTCTGAGAAGGAGCATGAGCGCCATTTGAGGCTGGTGCTTGACGCCTTGAGGGAGAACCAATTCTTTGCAAAGTTAAAGAAGTGTGAGTTTTGGATTTCTGAAGTGGGTTTTATGGGTCATATTATCAACCAAGATGGTATTTCTATAGACCCCACCAAGATCTCTGCAATTGTGGATTGGGAGAGACCATTGAATGTCAAGGAAGTGCAGAGTTTCCTTGGTTTAGCCAGTTACTATCGTCGTTTTGTCCAAGATTTCTCATCTATCGCCAAGCCCCTGTCCCAATTGTGCTCGGAAGGGTGTGACATTCCAATGGACTGATGATTGTGAGCTCAGTTTCTGTACTCTCAAGAAGAAGTTAGTGACTGCTCCTATTCTCACCCTCCCGGAACCGGGCAAGCGCTTCATGGTATACTCTGATGCCTCAAGCTTGGGTCTGGGTTGTGTACTCATGCTGGAGGGTAGGGTGATTGCTTACGCCTCACGGCAGTTGAAGAAGCATGAACAGAATTATCCTACTCATGACCTTGAGCTGGCTGCAGTGGTCTTTGCCTTAAAGATTTGGAGGCATTATTTGTACGGAGAATCTTGCGATATCTTCGCTGATCACAAGAGCCTCAAGTATATCTTCACTCAAAAGGATTTAAATTTGTGGCAAAGAAGATGGCTAGAATTGATCAAAGATTATGACCTCACTCTTCAGTATCATCCGGGTAAGGCGAATGTGGTGGCGGACGCTCTTAGTCGTAAGGTAATGCCTTTTGTTCTTGATTGCATCATTGCTGACTTTGAGCGTATGGAAATTTCATATTGTTTTGCAAGTACAGTGCAAGCTAAAACCCGGTTAATTCTGGAGTTTGCTATTCCAGAGCGTGTGCGTGAGGCACAGTAGCACGATCGGTTACTCCAGTTAGTGAGGAAGCGTATTAATGAGGGCAAAAAGGGAGATTTTTCCATTGATGAAAGTGGTGCCTTGAGGTTTAAGGCCCATCTTTGTGTACCCCAAAAGTCTCAAATCAAGGATGAGATATTAAAAGAGGCTCATCGTACCCCGTATATAGTTCATCCGGGTGAAACAAAATTGTATTGTGACTTGAAGAGAAATTTCTGGTGGAAAAGGATGAGGGTTGATATTGCTCATTATGTGGCATCTTGTGGGGTTTGTCAGAAAGTGAAGGTTGAACATAACCGTTCAGCAAGGTTGTTGCAACCGTTGGAGATCCCTGTTTGGCCTTGGGATGACATCTCCATGGACTTTGTGGTCGGCCTACCTCGCACCCATCGAGGGAAGGATTCTATTTGGGTTGTTGTGGACCGACTCAGCAAGTCTGCTCACTTCATTCCTATCCGCACAATAAATTCAGCAAGTGAGCTGGCTCCTATCTATGTGCGAGAAGTGGTGAGACTTCATGGCGTGCCTAAGACGATCATTTCTGATTGTGATGCCAAATTTGTCTCCAAGTTCTGGGAAAGTCTGCAGAATGCTTTGGGCACTCAACTTCGCCTTAGCACCGCTTTCCATCTGCAAACAGATGGGCAATCTGAGCGTACCATTCAAACTCTAGAGGATATGCTTAGAGCTTGTATTCTATCATGGAAAGGCAGTTGGGAGGATCACCTGGCTCTTGCTTAATTTGCTTACAACAACAACTATCAAGCAGGTATTAGGGCCACTCCATTCGAGGTGTTGTATGGACGGAAGTGCAGGTCACCCCTATGCTGGGATGCGGTAGGGGAAAGAGCAATTCTTGGCCCAGAATGGGTTCAGCAGACTGTTGATCGAGTGTCTGAGGTGAGGCAGAACCTTCTAGCAGCTCAGAGTCGACAGAAAAGCTATGCTGATGTGAGGAGGCGAGAATTGGAGTTCGAGGTGGGGGACAAGGTGCTTCTTAGGGTGTCCCCCACCAAAGGTGTGGTTCATTTTGGCACCAAGGGGAAGCTTAGCCCAAGGTATGTCGGCCCATTTCGCATTGTTGCCTGAGTGGGAAAAGTGGCCTACCAGTTAGATCTTCCTGAATCAATGCAAGGAGTGCATAATGTCTTTCATGTATCCATGTTGAGAAAATATCTTCATGATCCAAATCTGATTGTTCCAATTGAGCCATTGGTGATTGATGAAAATCTCACCTTTGTATCCCGCCCAATGCAAATCTTAGGAAAATCCAAGAAGGTGCTAAAGAATAAAACTTTGAAGTTTGTCAAAGTTTTGTGGTCCCATCAGTTTGAACGGGAGGCGACTTGGGACCTGTAGTCTCGCATGCGTGAGGACTACCCAGAATTTTTTCCCCTGGTATGAGCCATGAACTGGCCTCTCTTTGTCCTTGGTGGGCTTGTAGCAAGCGTTCTTAGAATTCGGGGTCGAATTCCGTTAAGAGGGGGAGATTGTAGTAGAACAGTTTTCCTAGGGAGGGTTAAAGCCTATTTTCTTTAGTTGGAAGATTTCGGGTTTGGGTTAGGCTCTAGTGCTACTAGGCTCTTTGTTTGGACCTGTTGGGAGGTAATTAGTTTCACCCATTTTCTCTCCCACCATCCAGCCAAAAATTTCTTTTGCCCTCTTCCTTTTTTTTCCCTGGCCGAAACCCCTCCCCATCCTGCCCCTTGCGCCAAAACTCCTCCCCCTTGGCCGAAAATGCTTCTTGCTGGCAGCTCGAAGGTGACTCCTCTAGTTTGAAGCTCATCCTTGGCTCCGCCCTGGCTAGCACCTCCACCCAGCTCATTCTCCCCTCCGGCTGCCACTCCCTGGCTGAACCCTCCCCTCCTTGCTCCTTTCCCCACTGTTGGTTGAGGTAAGGATGCTTTTCTTTTGTTTTAGGGCTAGGAGACCTTGCATGTGGGTATTCATGGTTTTCTTGCTAGGGTTCTTCAAGGTTGAGTGGATTTTAGTTGGGGATTTAGGGGGAATGAGTTGATTTGGTTGTTCTCAGCTTGGGGGCAGATTCAAGTTCCTGTTAGGGCTGGATTTTTGAGTAACTTAGAGGCCGACTTAGAATGTTCCATTTCCTGGAAAGTTGTGAGAAATTTTGTGCAGATTGTGAAAATTTCATTATTTACTTGATCACGTTCAGTATAGCACTTTTTATTTGCTAAACACTGCATGCTGTTCTGGAACTACTGAAATTTGGGGCTAAAAATTAATATGCTGTTTGGAAATACTTAGAGGACGAATTAGAATATTCCATTGCCTGGAAAGTTGTGGGAAATGTTGTGTAGATTGTGAAAATGTCATTGTTTACTTGATTCCATTCTGTATATCACTTTTTATGAGTTAAACACTGCATGCTGTTCTGGAACTACAGAAATTTGGGGCTGAAACTTAATCAGCTGTTTGGAAATACTTAGAGGCCGAATTAGAATGTTCCATTGCCTGGAAAGTTGTGTGAACTTTCGTGTAGATTTTGAAAATATCATCATTCACTTGATTCTGTTCAGTATAGCACTTTTTATGAGTTACACACTGCATGCTGTTCTGGAACTACTGAAATTTGGGGCTGAAACTTAATTTGTTGTTTGGAAATAATTAAAGGCCGAATTAGAATATTCTATTCCTAGAAAAGTTGTGGGAAATTTCAAGTAGATCACTAAACTGCCCTTGTTTGCATGATTCCAACTCGTATATCAATTGTTATGACAAAAACACTACATGTTGTACTGAGGTTGCTGAAAATGGGGGCAAATTTAGATTTGGAGTGAAATTTCTCTTGTAAGGCATAGAGTTGCATGTTAATTGCTGGTTGTGTTGTCTTAGACATGAATTTCTGAAATCATATGACGCAGATGGAGTAGCCTCGGGGGTGGCCTCAAGCTCACACCCCGCCCCAGCACGTGACAAGGAGGCAAGTATAATGTGCAAACCATGATACATGGGAAATGGTTGTTTTAAAATTATTACTTATGTCACTACTGCTATGTATATCTCGATGGTTCATGGTATTTTAAAGTTTTAGCTATTTTATCATGTCACTTGCATTCATAACATGAATTGATTTTGAGCCCGGTCGGTGAGAAAGTCATATGGGGACGTATGACTAATTCAGTGTGCTCCTGTAAAGCCCTACCTCGTAGTCCCGTCCATAGGGATGGATGGGAGAGAGACAGCAAGAGTAGGCCCCTCCACAGGGATGGAAGGGAAAAGAAGGGTGTAGCACCGACGGGTGTGCATCCCTACTATATCGGTGTTGTATTGAAAGTGAGGATTTGTTGAGCATTCATGCATTGTTGCATCGCATAATTGAAATACTAGAGTAAATCATTGTTGGAATTCTTGAAATGCATGTAAAGAAAAGATTATTGATATTTGCAAGTGAATAATGTTTGTAAGCTCATCTTTTTGCTCGTTATATTTTGCTGAGTTTATGAAACATGCTTGTGTGTTTATGATTTTTAGGTGCTTTGAAGATGACATGCAGGGACGGGACTTAGCTTCACTTCCACTCACTTTCACATCTCCCATGAATTATAACTTGCAGAACTTTCTCCTTTTGAGCTACCATGGAAATTAGTAATGGAACTTGTATTAGTGTTCCTGTGGTTGGTCTAAGCCTTTGTTGTTGGATCCTTTTTGTTCGTAGCAGTGACTGTAAGTAAGTCCTATGTTGTTTCTCTAGCTGCTTATGTAGGTGAATGTTAAACTTGTGGAGTGGTAGTATTTTGGACTGAAATTTCATGCCACTTTACTTGACTTCATCCTCCTAGCATGCTTCGTAGTTGTATTTTGTATTTAATGCTGTTATCATGTTAACTATTCCTTTGTCTGCTGAGTGGATGACCTTCTTTTTCTAGAGAGGTCATGTTGAAATTTTGTGAGATTTTGAGGACTTAGTAACATCTTGGGCCAGTTTAGGGCAAGGGTGTTACAGTTATTCTTGTTGAATTTATAGTGCCAATTGGATATTTGATGATTGTTATCTTTATGTCTGCTGAGTGGATATCCGAGTTTTAGGGAAGGTGTTGCCGAAATGTTTAGTTAAGCTCGGCAACCTACTAGTATGTAGCTTGATTTGCTATAATTTTCTTGTGTCATGTAATGGTTTGTGCTTGAGGGTGTAATATTCAGGGCAAGTGGGGTGCCGGGGTGTTACAGTTGGTATGAGAGCGGGCTTTAGGCCTGTGGCTAGTGAATTTAGCATCTTACTCTAGAGTAAACTAAAATAGTAACTTGAAAAGGTAGAAACATGGCATAGGTATCCACTCTTTCAAAATTTGGCCTTAGGGCAATAACCTTAAAATCTAAAATAGATTGGTTAATTAACTTAAAACTTGATACACTCTAATGCATAGTAGAAAGGGGTTTGGGTATCATTGCATTACGCTTTAATGCTTTATTTTGAACTTTAATGACAAATGCTAAATATGATGATGCATGTTGCTATGATTATGAAAGAAATGATTGAATTATTATGTTATTGTTGTGAATTAGTGGTGCCAAAGTGTTTCAGTCATTGTTGGTATGGCCATGGTAGAGGCCGTGGTGATGGGTGTGGCTGGGTAGAGCCACAACTGAAAGTTTGGGAACCTCTCGTAGGTGAGAGTCATCGTCTTTTGCGTCATAGTTTAGAGAGTGGGCAAAGAAGGTTGGTTTCTATTGTCTTCAATGGTTAGAGACAAAAAGAAAGAGATTAGTGGTGATTCCTTTTCGATTGTTGTCGCTACCGTTTTTACATTCGGTTTGATTGGTTGTTTCGTGGAGAAAAGTAATATATTGTTTCCATGATTGTCATTCCTTGAGTTCAAAAGAGTTTTTTGAAGTTTTGATGTAAAACTTAAGTCGTGTGGATTTTGGTGTTAAGGCTTTACCAGAAAAGGGAATTGGTTGATTGCTTGGTTTTCCTTTTGTGAAAAATGTCCTTGCATCCATCTTCCTTTGTGGAAGTCGTAAGTCTTGAGGTTTATTTGAAGAGTTATTGTTGTTTTGTGCCAGACTTTGTTGTGAGAACTGAAGTTTTGTGACTCTGCAAGAAAAAGGGGGTATTTGATCTCGCCGTTTTCCTTATTGGGAGATCATCTTTGTAACCCTTTTCCTTCGTGGAAATTTCGAGTTTGTCATTTAATTCAGAGAACTTATGCATGACTAGGATTGGGTTATATTATTTCGTAAAATTTGAGTGTCGAGCTCCTTTGTGATTTATGGTTTGGTTTTTGCTGGAAAGAAATGTTTAATCGTGTTTACTCGCGTTAAAAAGCCGGTCTTTCCTTAAAGGTTGCGGTCATACCTTGTTATTTCAAGGGTAGGTGATCGATGAGAGATTTAAAGGTGAAGCGTTGATGCATAGTTAGAATTTCACAATGAGGCAAGCAACCGATTGGTTTAAAGTAGATGTGATGGTTGATTAAATTCAATCTAATATAATGTGTTGATAGAGGAATTTAATTGAGTTGGGAAGTGATCCAAAAGTGGAGGTTGAGTAGAGTTTTATGTATGTAGTTACAAACCATGCAATTAATTGGAAGAATGGAATCATGTTCCTGTAAGGTTAGCACTGATCACGATTAAGAGGGTTTGGAAGGATCGCTTTGATGAACTTACTATAGAAAGGGATGGTGTAAAGTCATGAGGTTTGTTGGTCTATGTTGCTTATGGGTCAGTCAATACTGTGGATCAACAAAATGACTTAATCGATGTGTAATCAAAGAATGAGGATATATGAGATGGTTGTATGAATGATTGGGTTTTGTCCTTGACAAATGTCTATCTTGACGCCTTATTTATGAAAAATGAATAGTGGAGATTACATCGAGTTATTGGAGTTATTTATCGGTTAAATGAACGGGGGATATGAAAATGTTGACTTAGGGGTTGTACGAGAGATATTTGTTGGTCATACCGAAATTACTGTTGAAAGGATGCGTTATAAATTTGGAATAGATGGTTGTATGGTTGATGGTTCGTTATGGTTAGTAGACCAAAAAGAAAATGATGACGCACATCTTATGATGAACTGACTCCTCGATGTGCAAATTGAGGGCCTGTTTGGTAGAACTCCAGATTCCAGCTTCACCTGAAATCTAAAATTTGTAGGCTAAAATAAAGTGAATTAAGTGTATATTTTTGGTTTAAAATGTAAACAAGATGATTTATGTAACACCCCGGCGTAAGCAAACGCACATAAATGCTACCAAAAGACCCTAATTCACTAGCGACACCCTTGGACTCACTCATGTCAGAAGGGCTTACCGACCTACGATAATTCTCCACAACAAAATCACTTGAGTGAGAATTTCGAAGAAGGCATAAAAACCTAACACCGCTATGAACTTGGTGTAATCAACCACTAAACTCTAAAACCAATTTAAAGCTAAGTCACGAAATTTACAAAATTTGGCATGACCTTCCTAGAAACTAGGACATCCACTCGTGAGACGAGAAAACATTGCGGTATATGATATCATTCTAGCAGGTCCTTAGTTAAGCGATCTCACATCAATATAAATTAATAACTACTCCTAGCGAACAACATATTACCACCTCAATCAATATCACTAGGCTTTACAAATCGATTTAAATAGTTTGATGGTGACCGAAGTCGTGCATGTGCTCTACTCCCATCCCGGCGAGCCAGCTCAAAGAACCTAAAAAAAAACAGGAAGCAAACAAGCGTGAGTCCAAGACTCAGCAAAGTGCAATCAAGTAAGAAAAGTAATGAATTTGTCTAGAATATAACTGCTTCAAGAGTAAGTAAAAGTTTCTTTAATTTGATAGCCATAAATAAAAGAAGCAATTTGAATTCATATGAAACCAAACATAAGTGCACAACTATTTCATTATTTGACATAACTAAAACTAAATTGAAATCATCCGGTAAAGGAAGCAGTAACTAGCCCCATTTACCACATCCAACTCAGAAACATAACTAAACCGTACTCATGTCTCAACAATCATTCTAGGATGAGTCCACGACTCAATCCTCAACTTCGTCATTCCATTCTCATCAATTAACACTTAACATGTGCAACACATATAATGAAATGCGATGCTTTTGTGCATTCATGCTCATAATGCAACCTTTTAGCCTATACCGGTATAGCTGAGTGCACACCCGTCGATGTGCACCCTCAATCCCACCCATCCCGTGGCGGGGCCTACTCTTACTGACTCGCTCCCATCCGTGGATGGGACTACGAGGTAGGACTTTTGTGCTCACTACGGGTGAGCACCGAGGCCCGCATCAACATGGGACGCCTCGTCCATCATGAATGCAATTATGCAATTGACGTGAATGCATTTCATCCCTCATTCATTTTCACCACACATAGCCACAACCAATATGGAAGTACCAATTAACTTGAGATTCATTAGAGAGTAAATAAAGTCATGAATAAAACTCGAGGAAAGGCATCGCATAATTTCTATAAAGTAAATTAAATTCTGAGATATGAACAACTAGGTGATTATAGTGCAAGCTTGTCCCTACACTTGCATTAACATAACCACACTCATTCGTACAATTTAGTAATGCAATGCAATAAATGGGAATTGAATAACTTACTTACCAATTTGCTAACATTCATCCATCCTCATCACCCTACTAAAAACAACTTCTAGACATGCTATTAAACATAATCACATCATTAGAATTTTCATAATCTTATCGCAAACAAAGCATTTAACATCCTAATAACGCTCTAGGGGTTGCACTTGCCTTTAACCTCGGCGAGGAACAGACGGCCCATTGCAGCGCTAGCAACCACCAACCCTAGAGGACAGAAATCCAAGATAGGGCAAGGCACAATTGTCACATTCACGAACTTATCGGAAATTAAGGAAGCAAGGTTACATAAGAGTATAATAGCCCACTACTCGATATGGGACTTTATACAATTCAAGATTTAACTATGGCATTAATAACTCTAGGTCCTTCACCATTTTAAGCGTAATCATACAAAATCTTTAGCTATGAACACCACTTTCAACCTCTAGGATACAAAATAGCAGTAAAAGTATCCTTATTAACACATCACTCATGAGCTAGGCAAATGCCATGTAATGACAAAATTTAAGTTGCCAACGAGCAAGTAATATTATAATCCGATAGACAATCGTTGGGAGTTTGGAAGAGCTCACTAAATCAAAACAAGAACAACCATTAACAAGCAAAGATATACCAAAAGTAAATCAAATCGATAAGGTAAGCAATTTGACCTAAGCACTTTGCTCATCTACCTCTGTCACTTCAAAGCATTCGCCAACTTAATAACAGGGCATTCCAATTCAACTTTTCATGCAAGAGAAATATATGACATATGCAAAATCAACAATCGCATACTTTTCGATCCAAGAAGATACTACAATACTGACAAACAATCACAAGAGCTCTTTAAGGCAACATTAGCATTCCTAAGTTTTCTTGTTAACACCAACATAATTACCCCTTCTAAAGATCAATCAATCCACGAGTCTCGAATCGGTCCAAGCAAGAACCACTACACATGCATATACCTCCAGGCCATTTCATCGAACACGACATGCATACTAAAAACCAACATTTCAGTACAATCTTGGCTTAGAGTCCTCACCACAGGAAGGGGCAGGAGGGGGCCCTACGGCCGGAGGGGAGGGAAGGTCGCCGGAAGGAGGCTAGGGCGGCGCTAGAGCCGGCCGGAGGGGGCACCCACACTGCAACCTTCTGCTGCTGCCTGCTGGGTTGCTTTCTTTATTCTTGCTTGTTCAGATCTTCTTCTTTGCTCGGTTGCTCTGCTGCTGCTTTTGGTCCAAATCTTCTTCTTCTTCGCTGCTCAGTTGTCTTCTGGGGAAAGAAGAGAGGCGCCGGCCAGGGGAGCATTCGCCGACCAGGGAGGCTGAGGCGCAGGGAGGAGCCAAGAGAGCAGCCGGCCAGGGAGGCTAAGGCGCAGGGAGGAGCCAAGAGAGCAGCCGGCCCGGGAGGCTGAGGCGCAGGGAGGAGTGGAACTCGGCCATCAGGAGCAAGGGCTTCATGGGAGGAGCAAGACTCGGCCAGCAGGAGCAAGGGCGCCATGGGAGGAGTAAGGCTCGGCCAGCACACGAAATGGGAAAAAAATCTGCAGGCTGCCCCAAGCAATGCTAGCCACACAAATAAAGAAGGAGAGATAATGTTAGGTGGGGGAGGAAAAGTCCTAAAAACCCCTCCTAAAAACAGAAGTCCAACCTTTTTTTTTAACCATTAGCGCGATCCAAATAAAATTTCACTTCTTGGCGTGAAACGACAACTATCAAGAAAATACAACTTACCGCCAAACAATACGGCTCAAAAGAGACTTCAACTGAAAAACTAGCGCAACATCCAAAACCTTTACTGAAAGCTTCGAAAACGCGACAATAAATATTTTCTCCCGAATACAAAACCCTGAATCACGAAGGTGGAATCATTTTCGGCTGATAACCCTAGCAAAAGAGATTTGCGGTGTTACAATTTATCTAAACATTTTTAATGTACTCACAGCTCCAACTTCACGAATTTGGTGAAGCTAGAATTTTCAACTTCACCAGATTCATGAATCTGGATGAAGCTGAATCCCTGCCAAACACACCCTGAGAGTATGGAAACCTTTAATGGTAAGTGTATTGGAATACTGGAGATGGTAGGAGTGGAGGTGAACCTCCTTTGAAAGGTATATGGAATTGATTGTGTGTATGGTATTTTGGAGATATGACTTTTGCAAAGGCATCATATATTATGTGTAATAGATCTTCCCCAGTTTAGGGGGGAATGTTGCTATAGAGTTAACTCTGAGGTTTGAATTTAAGGATGAAATAAAGAATAATTATGAAGTAACTTGTTGATGGTTTTTGGGATATTTTATTTATTTGATTAATGCCAATCTTTTGTCTTGGCTAAATTATCTAGCTTATGTTATGAATGTGGAATTTACACTCAGGAGTGAATGAGTGGATCGTGCTTCTCAGCGTACAAAACGAATTATCTTTGGAGTCTCATAAAGAATGTGTGTGGTATTTATGATTATGTCAAAAAAATGTGAATCTCATGAATGTTTCATAAGTGATTTTGATGGTGAAGTGGTTTCGGTTGGGAATAAGTTCTCTTTATCTTGAGAGAAATTGAGGGTGGTTGTGTGCTCAAATGTTTGACTTGAGAATCGGTTTTCTCTCCAAAATATTGGTTTTGGTTAATCGTGAGAGGTTTTGCTTTGGTGAAAGCGGGCTAATTTATTCACTACTAGAAATTCGGGCTTTTGCCACGAAATTTTTTACAACACCATAAATTCTGTTGCATTAGAGTGGTGTTATTGCCTCGATTTGGAAAATTGTGGTGATATGTCCAATATATTACCACAATTCTTGTCGCGTTCGATATTGTTAACTGTCGTGGCAAAAGGTTGGTCATATTGCAACAAAAAATAAAATCGTTGCATTAAATAAAATTTTATTGCCATGGGTAAATTTTGTTGCTATAATATTTTATTTCGTGGCGATTTTTAATTTTATAACCATGATGTTTTTACGTGGCAATTTTCTCCCCTCAACCGAGCCAGCTAAAGCATAAATATTTGGCGCATCGCATGACTTGACCGATGCATGCGAGCGGGAACGATTCCCGTTTCCCGCCACGCCTTCGCCTCCACGCCTCGCTCCATTCCCCTTCGCCTCCACATTCCCCGTCGCCTCCACACATCGCTGCATTCCCCTTCGCCTCTCCGCCTCACTCCATTCATCTTCGCCCTGCTCCATTTCTTTTCGTCTCCCTGCGCTGCATCAAGAACTCACCGCCATGAATCGCCTCCCCGCCTCCTTTCCCCACTGCCCCGACCGGATCTCACCTTCACCGGCTCCGTTCCCCAGCGTCGCCCCGACCGGATCTCACCGATGTCGCGGCCTCCTTTCCCCACCGCCCCACCTCTGGTTCCAGTGCCGACTCTCGATGCTCCCTTCTTCTCCTTCGAGGCCAGTCTCCAAATCCCCCTCTCGTGATTAGATTTTTTTGGTAAATTGTTGCATCTACCTTCAGATCTGTGCTTCCATAAACTAGAGTATTTGAATGGGGGAAAAACAAGGCTATCCAACGGCTTCATGAGAAAGAACTAACATCTTAGCTTTTTTATGAAACCGTGAGGTGGATAGTTTGGTTCAACAATAGTATATTGCGATTAGAACACAGGGAACATGTGAAATAAACCATGTTTAGACCATGTAGATCAATATGTCTGACTATTGGCAGTTTGGCACAAAACGAATGAGAGTGACTGAGTGAAAATGTGAAATAGCAGCTCAATTGCAGATTGGCAGTTTGACTAAGTGAAAACGAATGAGAGTGACTGAGTGAAAATATGAATTTAATGCACGGCGATTGGCAGGTTGGTTTGGCTGGTTTGTTTGCAAATTGCAGAAGACTTTGACAGAAAGCAATAGCCGTCCAAGTCTCCCATTTTGGCTATATAAGTTTCTTGAATGTTTTACTGTCATGGGGCATCCTTTACCAAATTTAGGTGTTTTATTGCCTGATCTTGAATAGTTATGTGTTCATTGCCTGAACTTAAATAGTTTCTGCATTTTCTTTTAATAATACATTCATCATTCAAATTGTTGGTTGACCCTGTTACGAGTTAACCAAATTTGTTCTCTTGAACTATAAGTCATATTACATTTGGTACTAAAACCTCCTCCACCGAATGCTTTTAATTTCTATTGGCAGAACAATCGAGTTTGCTAAATGCGAGGCATGCATTAGTTTTCTATTGACAGATAGACAGGCATCTCATGCTTACCTAGGTATGCACTTCAGCATAGACAAACTCTAACCATGATATTCTGAAGACTTCATATCGTCTTTTTCCTCTCCCTCCCCCAAGCAAGCATTGGCAGACAATTGTTGTGTTTATGCTTTAATGAGTAGGTAAAGTTGAGGTATGTTTTACTATTTGGAAATTGAACCCATATTTGGAAGATAATCATTCAGCGTGCAACCTGAGCCAAGAATCTCAAGGCTGACACATCAAAGATTTGACTCCTTAGGTTTCATGTATCTTCTTTATGTGCTTTCAGATTTTGCTCAACAAATCTCTTCTACGAAGATATCTATTGTTTATTTCAATGATTTTTTGCTATTCTAGGAAGAACATGGCATCTGAATCAAGTGCTACTGCAAGTATAAGTGTTTGTGACAGATATAGTTATTAGTTGTAATTGTTACATAGGAATGAGCTGTCAGTTGCTTTAGAACTTTTGCACTCTTCTTTTGTTAGGGAGTTCCTTCTATACAAAAGGATAATGATGTGCATTAGCATCATGCAATAGTGGGCCTATGATTTAGTTGTTTTCTTATAAGGTCACATGGAAATATTCGTTAGCCATACCTGTTGAGTCCAACAAACTTCAATCTTAGTCCCTTGTGTCATCACTCCAATTATCTTTCCTATCATCTCTTTTGAAGACAATGATCTATTTCAATAGATAACAATCAGTCCTTAAGATCGCATTTGATGCTCATTTGCTTCAAAAATCGCACAATATGTGCATCTTTTTTCATGCTTTCAGATTTTTCTAAAATGGGAATCCCTGCACATACTGATTCTCTCCCGGTTTAGTTATGTCATGTAGATTTGTATTGTTAAATACCTTTCCTTAGCTAATCAGACCTTTGATTGGGTTAAAAGATATTATATAACTAATCAGAGCTTATATTAATACCAAACCTTTATTTGCTCACGATCTAGAAAGCCATTTGGAAAGGATTGCTATTCCTTGAACGATTACGAGACACGCTACAATATTATATTTTAGGATGATAGTATATTTACATCTTCAGTGGATTTTACTACATTTTAGGATCTGTACTTTTTGGGCAAGGATGAGAAGACATATTTATGCAAGTATCTTGAAGGATGTGTGTTTGGTTGTTTTTGACGCAGGAAGGAGTTGGACAGTTTGTGAGTAATTTCTTGCTCTTTGATTGATAAGCCTTGGAAGCATGTCACATGATGATAGGAGTTGGATGCGCATGGATAAGGCATCAGATGAGTGGCAACAAGGATTCAAGGAATTTATGGAAATTACATTTGGAGGCACCTCTAAAGGAGAAACTACTCCCTGTCCTTGTTCAAGATGCCGTAACATTTCCTACAGAACGCAGTTCGAGGTCCAAAGCCATTTGATTACCAGAGGGTTTGATGAAAGTTTCATCCAAGGGGAAGACCATGGTGACGATTCAGATGAGGACAACACTGAAGGACTTGGTGCAACAGGCGATGGTGCTTCTATCAATGATCTGGTTTCCGCACTGATCAGGGGTGCTATAAATGGAACATCATAGGTAGTAATGAAGAGCCAAATGAGCGTGCTAAAAATTCTTTGAATTGTTAAAAGAGGCTAGAAGGAATTGTACCCAGGTTGCAAGGAGGCTACTAAGATATCTTTCATTGTCGGGCTCTTTCGGATGAAGTGCATGTTTGGTGCGAGTAATGATGCTTTAGCGGCCATACTTCACTGTTCTCGCTTGTGCTCCTGAAGGCCTTGCATTCCGGACACTTTGGACAAGGTGCGAAAGGTTGTTCATGATCTTGGCCTCGACTACCAAAAGATACACGCATGTGTCAATGATTGTGTGCTATTTGAAAGGAATCGAGGACTTTGATCGTGTCCAAAATGTGGTGAGTCTAGATGGAAAACGGCTGCTTCCACTGACAAGGATGAGGCGAGTGGTAATGGTTCAGCCAAGAAGCGTGTTCCATGTAAAATCCTACGGTATTTCCCTGTTATTCCTCTCTACAAAGGTTATATATGAGAGAGTCCACATCTTCACATATGCGATGGCATAAGGAAGGACTGGCCCACGATGGAAAAATGCGGCACCCTGCTAACTACGTGGCATGGAAGCACATAGATAACAAGTATCCGGAATTTGCATTGGATCCTCACAATGTTAGGCTGGGTCTTGCTTCTAATGGCTTCAATCCATTTGGGATGTTAAATGTTACATACACCACATGGCCTGTGATCCTAATCCCTTACAACTTGCCTCCTTGGTTGTGTTTGGAACAACCGTTTTGGATTATGTCAATGTTGATACCCGGGCCAAAGTCCCCAGGAAACAACATTGATGTATATTTGCAGCCGCTGATCGATGAGCTAAAAGAGCTTTGGGTTGATGGTGTTGAAACATGTGATGCAAAGGTGAAGAGGAGTTTCACTTTGCGTGCAGTCCTGTTATGGACAATTAATGACTTTCCAGCATATGGGACGCTATCTGGTTGGAGCACAAAGGCAAGCTTGCATGTCCCTATTGCCACAAGGATGCTGAGTATTTGTGGTTGAAATTTGGGTCTAAGCATTGCTACTTGGGCCATCGCCGGTTTTTACCTTCAAACCACAGGTGGCACTGGAACAAGATTAGCTTCAATAACAAGGTTGAGACTAGGGATGCTCCGGTGCCACTGACTGGTGCTCAAGTGCTGCAACAGTTTGAAAGTTTTGAGCAAGTGACATTTGGGAAGAAGTCAAATAAGAGGAAGCGGCGTGAAGAAGAAAATAGATGGCACTGTTGGAGGAAGAAAAGTATATTTTTGAACTACCCTATTGGAAAGATCTGCTTGTCGGACATAATCTGGATGTGATGCACATTGAGAAAAACATCTGTAACAGACATATTGGGTACTTTGCTTGACATAGAAGGTAAATCTAAGGATAGCGAGAAGGCTCTATTTGGACATGCAACATCTGGGGATCAGGAAGGATCAACATCCTTTAATCAAGAATGATAAGTACACTTTGCCAGCAGCGCTGTACTTTTTGGGCAAGGATGAGAAGACATATTTATGCAAATTCATAGAAGGAGTGAAGATGCCAGATGGCTACACCTCCAATATTAAGAGATGCGTGCACGTGAAGGGGTGTAAGGTGTCCGGACTCAAAACTCATGATTGCCATGTTATATTCCAGAAACTTTTGCCCATAGCTGTACACAACATATTACCAGAAGATGTTGTTATCCCATTGATTCAGCTTAGTAGGTTCTTCAATGCCATATGTTCAAAGGAGCTGAGTGTGGAAGATTTAGAAAATATGAGCAATTCAATTAGAGAAACCCTGTGTCGGCTTGAGTTGATCTTCCCACCATCTTTTTTTGATATCATGATGCATTTGCCGGTTCATCTTGCTGAAGAGGCTAAACTTGGGGGGGGGCCTGTGTGCTATAGATGGATGTATCCAATTGAGAGATATATATGCACGCTTAAAGGCTATGTTCGCAACAAAGCCTGCCCTGAAGGTTCAATTACCGAGGGATATATATCGGAGGAGTGCATGACATTTTGCTCTCGCTTCTTGGAGGACGTGGATACCAAGCTTAATCGTCCAAAGCGGCATGAAAGCGCAGCAGTGAATGAACCTCCATCTGGGCTAAGCATATTTGGAAAGATTGACTACACTAAGAAAGGATTTACTATCGAGTCACTTTCTAGGTATGAGATGCAGCGGATTAGGCACTACATATTAACAAACTGTGATGAAGCCACTGCATGGGTCAAGTAAGCAACTAAGATGTAAATATACTTTACTTTCTGTATGCATTATTATTTTACTAAAGCCCTATTTTTTTCCTTCTCTATGATGAGCATATGGACGAACTCAAAAGGAGTAATCTACGGAATGTTGAAAAGCGGCACAAAGATCAATTTGTAGGGTGGTTTGAGTGCAAGGTGAGTGACTACATAGTTTTATAATAGAAATTTGTATCTGTTGTCAAATAATACCATTAATGTAGAAATTTGTACTTTTGCGCAGGTCAATGAACTCTATGAAGAAAGAAAAATAAGTGGTATTCATTCGACCTTGCTCAAGGACGACCATCGACGCGTGTTTACAACATTGTTTCATCAATGGTTTTCTATTTCGGACATATTTTATAGAGAACAACCTGAGTACACAAAATAGTGGTGTTGTTGTGAAAGGCGATGAGAGCACTGGCAATATTGATTGGTATGGTGTGGTGAAAAAAATCATATCCGTAGAATTTCCAAATGAAAAGGAGGTTGTGCTATTTTAGTGTGACTTGTACGATGTGCCCGCTACCAATAAAAATAAAGGTAGAGGGTTAAAAAAGGATCAATATGGAATTATTGATATTGACACAACTCGATTTCGATATTTAGATGATCCTTATATTCTTGGGACTCAGTGAAAGGTGTGTTTTATGTGAAAGGCACAAAGAATCCAAATTGGTCCTTGTTGTAAGAATGAAACCTAGAAATCTATTCGCCATGCCCGGTCCACGGATCGAGACAATGAGGGTGAAATTGATGTTGACTCATTGGACGTGGGGTGGTAGACATGGATGTAGCACACACACATGAAGATATGACAACTTGGAGTAGGTCGACATGGAAGGGGTAAGCGGTGATGTACGTGATTGAAAAGGCACATGCGAATGCCGAGATGAGGAGCCATGTGATTTAGAATTAGAGGATGACGAAGACGATGAGACCTATATTGATGATGGCCATGTTGCTCCTGTCGAATCTGTAGGACAAGAATTGGATGATGAATTCTTTGTTTAGACACGCTGTCTTAATGTTTTTTTTAGGTATGATACTTGGGCTTGTTTTTGCTTGATTTCTGACTTATGGCTAGGCAAAATGCATATCAAACTGATATCAAACTTTGGGCATTTTCTCGCATACTTCCAACTTCATGGTCTATTTAAAATTACATTACGTGCTTTAATCTGATACTTTTTGCCTTTAGATACCTTCTGATCTCTAAAACTGCTTGATCGATACTTCTTGCATTTACATACTTCTTGCCTTGTAGTGGAGCTTATGCCTTTACCATGACATCTCGCCATCTACAAAATAAGAGCGATTTTTTTGAAATCCAAGTTTCATATTCCTTTGGTTCAATGGGTGAAAACTCACAACTAAACATGTGGTTGAAAGGAATTGAGATATATGCATTGCTATAGAAAGAAAAAAGAATCATAATATTCCTTCATGAAGAAATTTGATGGTGCATATGCATCCACTTAGCATGAGTGTGCAATTTAAATGGCTTAGGTTTTGATGTTGTTTTCTATAGGAACAACTGGTAACTTGTTTTAGTAGCTTGAGCAATGTGAGCTAGATGTAAATAAAAGATTTGCCAAAGGATTTGCTCCTATTGTGTCATATTCCAAAATTTTACTCACCAAAAAAGCAAGCGATTGCATTTCAGTTGGTTTTGCCAAGCGGTCTTGTTATTGTCCTTTTCTTCATGATGTAAAGAATGTATTTAACACAATAGCATTTTGGAGGTTTATTTCTTAAGAATATATTGCATTTTCCTTCCATATCAGTTAGATGAGCTGTTTGATTGCTTTGTTTATACGATTCTAGCTATTGTGCCAAGTTTTGTGTTAATCAAGTTTGCATCTTGTGTTCGCGTGAATGACCTTTGCTTGTGTCATTTTTACCGCATCTCGAGGTTCGATGTGGTCAATTTGCTGCGGTTTTATTGATGCATCTGTCGGGATATTTGATGTTCGTACTCTGAAGGTAAGTAGAAAATCGTCTCCTTCCATTGGCCTTCATGTCGCTTGGTGAAACATCATCCATATCTTCCATGTGGCGGATTCAGTTTCTTGTTGCCTTTTTTTTTCAAAATATCTTTCTTCCTCTGAGAATGTCCATTTTTTCAATGTTGTAGGCTAGTCTATATGGCAAGACCACATGCTCCAAGAACTGAAAAGGTTGTAGGCTATATTTTTAATTGTTTAAGCTAGTATTTTTTTTAAAAAAAATACAAATTTATTTGAGCTTTACAAAACCTTCTTTTGTGATCTATGTGATCACAGATTGTAAGCGCATCTCAAGCTGAAGACATTCAATTTCTTGATGTTAGAAGGGCAGCTGAACCCTACCTCACTATCGAAGCTCACAGGGTTCATTAACGGCGTTAATTGTTCATCGGCATACCCCGATTATTGCAAGCGGCTCACTAAGCGAGATGATTAAAGTGTTCATCTTGAAGGAGAACAATTAACAATCATTCGCTACCACCATCTTTTATGGGTCAAAGAATATGCGATGTGAACGCCTTTCTTTCCATCCATACAAATCACTCTTGGCACTTTGTCTTTGGTGATAATGCTCTCATCTCTATCTATCTGAGGACAACTATCAAGTAAGATGAGGTTTACATCTTGTGACATGCAGTGACGATGCAATCAGTAGGCCTTGTGTTTGGTTGGTGGGGCCTGCCTGGGCAAGTGCTTGTTTATATGGGCGCAGGGAGAATGCATGCGCACGTCTCCTCACAGATGTTCTTTCAACAGATAGATGCATTTGTCCAACTAATATAGCATTAGACGCGTTACAATGGGATTGCATGAATCAATGTCCTCCAAGTCTTCATTGTAAGCATTGGATGGTCATCCAAGTCGTCCACAAAGAGGGCTTCATAGTCCATTTGTATATATGAGTTGCATTTGTACAGTTGATAACTCTGTTATCTCAGATGTAATGAGTGCAAGCATGTTGTCTTGGGTGTATCTGGCATCTCAGAAATGTTAAAAGTAAAAAAGAGTAGCTTGTCTCCTTTATGTACACAAGATTTTGAGGTAGAATCATGAGCTGTTCAGGGCTAAAAGGGTTATGGTCTGTAAATATTTTAATGTAGAGATCTCCAGAGGTGAATGGAAGGAGTGTTGTATATCTTTAGAGTTATTAACTACCATTGGAGATCCTACATGGTTTGTTTTGAGGGTGATATGAATAATGCAGCATGAGCTATAACGCCAAACAAACTGTTAGTGCTCGGCTGTGCTGAACTATTCTTCAAATTTCGAAAGCGTTTGTCTCCCTGAAAGCTGGTGGTGTTTTGGAGCATTAAAGGAAGTGGTAATTCTTGTTTGAGCTGGGATGACAATAGTTTGGAGAATATTATCATACTACTTCTTCTTTTCGGGCTTGCGCCTCCTAATGGCCGTAAAAGTCTCGATTATATCATCTTCATCCACTTTGGAGAACATATCTCGCTCAACGAAGGTGACTAGACAATTATTCAAAAGACGTGATTTCTATTGCGTGAGCTATTGAGCTAATCTAATCAAGGTGGGGTAATGGGCCGGCAAAAAATTGGTTGGGCCACGGCCCAACGGTGACAACCGTTGGCTCCGCCCATGCTATTCATGCAGGTGGGTTGGGATTTTAGGCATGGAACAAAAGAAGCATCGAAAAATCTCGTGTGGTAGACCTTCTTTGCCAGGCATAATCGGTGTGGCGCTCGAGTCCTTTGTGCACTTCATTTATAGTGGATACCAATTGCCCTCCGGGGCACATCTTAGAACAAAGCATCGCAAAAGTCATAAATCATCCATATCATAATATCAAAGAAATTACATACAAAATGAGGGGAGCACGCCCCAGCCGACCAACATGAGTACTACAAATGAAGATACACCTAGCCTGGATAAACAGGAAACCAAACACGTGTCTAACAGGTACAGTTGCATCCACTCATGCAATTCAGACACCCATGCAGGCAACCAAACACACCCTACGTTTCCCCATAGCCTGGCTCGGCGGATGCAATTACATCTCAGGGGACAGGCTCCACCCCTCGTGTAGCCAACTAAACAAGTGTCTTTTATATCTGTAAATGCAATTTTCTTTGGATACAGCCAACCAAACAGCCCCTTAATGAATTGCTAGGACCCTAAATAAATACAGAAAAAATGTAGGCCGGCCGCCTCGGCTGGTTTTGTTTTTTTCCGCGTATAGGTCCCTCAAAAAAATTGTAATTATGTGTAGGCCCTTCACGCTGTTTTTTTACGAAGAGGGCCTTCTAGTTTAGGAAAAATCATGAATCTTTCGTTAAAAGACCCTAAATAAATATCGAAAAAAACGTAGCATCGTTTCGATCATTCCAACTATTCCGAAAAAAACAAAATTATTTTCGTGAAAAAAACAATGCACGCGCGACACACGCGAAATCGCCCTAGTACTTAATATTAACCCTATTATAAGCGGAAGAATTGGAGCCCATTCAGCCCATCCACGTATCACCACACGCGCATTCACGAAAAAGCCCCTCCGTTTCTTCGAATTACAGATAGGTCCCCATAGCTTACGAATAGGTCCTTCACGATTTTTTGTGAGGGGAAGATATTTTTTACCGAATCGCGTTTGGGTCCCTCGCGCGCTGTTTTACGGAAAAAACCTCAGTTTTCCAGCTCAGTTTTTCCCAAGAAAACACCGAAAGACCCTCCAAAAAAATAGAAAATACATCTCGGTTTGTTTTTTCTAAAAAAAATGGGAAATCATTTTCCGCTCACGCGCGCGCCGTGCGCCGTTGTATTCACGGTTGAGCCTCGTTTTCCGCTCACGCGCACACCGTGCGCCGTTGTATTCACGGTTGGGCCCTCCGGTGGGTAGTTTTGCAAAAACAAAAAAATACATCCAAGCCTTCTACAGGTAATTTTACAAAAAAACCCTATAGTTTCGTATATTCGCGTACGGGTCCTCCAACTTTATTTTTTCGAGAAGAACCAGCGAACCAAATTTTGTACGGAGCGTCGTAACAGTAATTTTACAAAAGAACCCTATGATCTCGTATATTCGCGTGCGTGTCCTCTAGCTTTATTTTTTCGAAGAGGATCAGTGAACCAAATTTCGTGCGGAGTGACGTAGCGCGGCGTAGCGCGGGTTCCTATCTAGTATTATATAAATGTAAGGTAATTATAGATTTAATCTAATAATAACCGGTCCGCACAAAACCCTTTCCGCCAATGCAAAAATTGGATCAGAACCTGTCGCCAAAGTTGGATCAGGAGGTAAAAGCAATTAGCGCCGTGCTTTCATCGCCCACGCCCTCGACCCCCCTCGACGAAACGGATCTACGTGCGTGCATGGACGTTCACCCAGACGCACCCTAGATGCAAGAAACCGCGACGACGTCCAACGATCGACCTCCGCACAACCGCTAACCTGCGAGGCGGCCTCGATCTTCGCTGCCACGATCAAGCGGCCACTACCTTGTCCTAGGTTAGTCCGATCCTGATGTCGTCTCTCGTCAGTACTAGTGCCAATGCCCTAGAATCAGTTTGATCTCGTCTCTCATCACGCGCGAACAATGTGGCGAACAATCTAGTTATCTGGTAAAGAATTAACTTTCCCTTGCCAAATCATAAGACGAAATTGAAATTTCAACACTCAATAGTCAAGTTATCTGTGGGCTGTGGGGAAAGCTTTAACTTTGTCAATCATGGTTTAGTTGTTGTGACTTGTGAGCTACAAAATTACCCCCCTTTAGCGGTACATATATGTGTTGTTAAAAGTCCATATAAGCATTGCTAGGGTCTATACCAACGCATAATTATCGTTGCCTATCTTCCGTTGCTAGGGGCTATTACAACGCTTATATATGCGTTGGAAAACCCTACTAATAACCGCTGCTAAATTGCAACGGATATTTATAGGCTCTGACAATGCTTACATGTGTTTGTGCCGCCTATGGGCAGCTTACCTCTAAAGCTTGTTGCAACATTTAGATTCAATTGTGGCAACGCTTATATGCGTTACAAGAAATTAACCATTGGAAAAAATAATAATTAATATTTATTTGGAGCCAAATAATTTTTATGCAGGATCTAATGCGCATTTGAAACTTTCGAGATCATCCAAGGCACACACATAGGAAATAAGCACAAATCAGTCTATATTAAAAACAAATATTCACATTATAGAGTAGCATCCACAAATTAATTCATCACATAATCTGTGTTCAAACATTTTTGCTATGCTAGCAAGATATATACAAAGGAATCCTCTTAAATCAAAGTCATGACAGATCTTGATCCAAAGAAAATGAGAAGCAAAGCACTAATTTCAATGGAAGCTCTCACATCCTCAATTAGTCATGCTGCTGGTCCCAAACTGAAAATAAAATGGAAAGAAAATATTCAGGACAAGTCAATCGGAACCAACATTAATTATTTTCGAGGTACTATATTCAAACTAAGAGGAAGTGTAAAAGGAAATTGTCTTATTTGCAAGGTAAAGATAGAGCATTTGCAAGGTAAAGATAGAGCATTTGCAAGGTAAAATCATTAGTTCAGTGCATTGTGAGAATAGTACTATAATAGATTATTGGTATTCAACTAGTTTGTGTAGCAAGGAGTTGTCACAAATTCTATAGCCTATCTACTCGCGCTTGTTCAAGTACTCACCATGCCATACACCGCCATCAAGTATTCTTCAACTTTTTCAACTGGCTTCTTGTTACTTAGATAATCGCACTTTTGAAGTACATGTTGGCCTCCACTCACTACATAGCAACCTTTTAACAACAAAATTAGTTTTGGAAATTCCAATGCTGCTATTTTAATAAAAAGAAATAAAATTTTGCAACCACCCGTATTGTTCAAAAAGTGGGCATTTGACAATACTAGACTAGAGGAAATGAGACAAAATATAGCGGCACTTGGCATCAAAGGGATATCTGAGACATAATGGCATAGGAATGGGTAAAACAAGCGGGAATGTATTGGTATTTGGTGCTCATCGAAGAATACAGTCTAGAAACCACATCCACCGTGTCTTTGATGCCAAATGGATCTGAAAAAGTCTTGTTAAGATAGAATCAGAATCCAGATGATCAAATAGTTGGTGGTTGCACATGACAGAGATGTCATTACTCAATGGGCACTGTTCCATATTGCACAAAGCATAAACTAAAAGCAAAAGCAGACATGTTGTTGCTTATTTAGTTATATCTAAGGCTTCTAAACATATATTCAATCAAGGTCACGAACTCAAATGGCATAATAACGAGATAAAGAAAAGGTAAATACAAACATGGTTCATATGTGATGCTTGAACTCTTGTTAGAGTTATAACACCAAAGAAAAGGAAGAGATCCATTATAACAAAAGACACCACCCAAGGATGGTTAGTAGCTGAATAGTTAAGCCATCCACCAAATTATCTTTGGAGAACACGGGTCTCCTACAATTCTGCAACAAAAAGATGATTGAGATTAGGAAATCTTCCATAGTACAAATTATGCAGTAAAAGAAAAGATGTAAACATACTTATGATGGCGTTACACGGTAATGATCATCATGAAACTTCTAGGATAAGGAACATAAAGAATTCCCATTTGTTCTTCGCACTTGCAAACCATTGTTGCTTAGACCAAATAATAATGCAATTTTCCAAAAATAATCAGTATTCTTGTTGATGTAACGGGATCTTTCTGCATAACATAAGTGTGATTCAGCCTATATATGGGTTGCGGTGGAGGGGCTAGGGAGGGAGGAAAATGTTTTGTCTACTTGAATTCCCAGACGAGATCCCCATTTGGACTTAAGTTTGAATTTAGATGTTTTGTCTACTTGAATTCCCGACCAGATCCCCTTTTTCCTGTGTGTAGTTACAGATGAAGCCCTACAAAATCTGTAATGCACATGATTTTAGCTTAGCAATGGGTTGTTCTAAACATATGTTACATCGAGATTCATCATTCATGTAACTCGATCTACTACACATTTTTGTTTTCAAGTAATCTATAAACAAAGAAGAATTAAGAGCCTAAGCAATCAAATCTGAAACATCACGAAGTATGAGAAAAACAAAGGCCAAGAAAGAACATGTAACCTTCTTGGCGATCTTTGTGTCGGGTCAGTCGCATTGAAACATCACGGCAATGTAAAAGAGAGGTCAACGAAGCCCTCGAGAGCATCCGTTTGTGGAGAGGATAGGGCTCGCCCATCGGTCCGTGCCAACACCTCAACCACTACCGGCATGAACCTAGCCAAGAGCCGGGACAAACACAGAAACCGCCAAACCGAGCAGCTCGGTGGAGGCACTGATCGCATTGATCGTGGTTGCGGCTTCCATTCTTTGGTCGGCGACCTCGAGGTGGTGGTTCGGAAGGGTGGGGCATTGTCGCGTGGGGAAGGAGGAGGAGGGGCGGCGGAGATCGAGTCGAGGAGGAGGGTGGGATGGGGGCGGCGGCGGTGCTGTGCATGAAGGCGGCGTGGGGGCGGTTTCGGGACGGCAGCGTTGCGGGCAGCGGCGGACAATGGCAGCATGGGACGGCTGGCTGAGGCGTGGCGTGGGGCTGGCGGCGAGCGGCTGAGGCGTCGAGGCTAGGTTTTTTCGGCGTGGAGGCGTCGAGGCTAGGTTTTTCGATCGCGTTTTGGCGTGGAGGCGTGGAGCCGCAACTAAACAAAAAGGCTATGGGGAAAAGAAATATACAAATACTACACAATTAATCTAGAGACCACAAACCAACAACCTCCAAAGATTTAAATTTCAAATTCACAGCGAAATGAAAATCCTTTAAGTAAAACTTGCAGTATTACAGTGACGGCATGAGTGGTGGTGCGAGAGCTAGGGTTTTGATTGGGGACGAGTCGATGAGATCACGGCCGCCTAGGCGCTTGGCTTCGCTTTGGCTTGACGACGAGGCAGCAGATATTGGGCGGCTAGTACACAATAATAAAAAACAAAGGTTCACGCCTGGCGGAAACAAAAGAGTCTATCTACGGATCGGCCAAAAAACAAAGCGATCTCTGAGGATTCTTGCAACAGTTGACAAATGTTGCCACTGGTTGTTTAACCCCACGGATGATGCTTGCAATGCTTTGCAAGCGTTGCCACCCTGTTGCTTGCAACGCATAACATCATGTGTTGCTATGTATCCGTTGTTTAACCCTACGGATGATGTTTGCAACGCTTTGCAAGCGTTGCCACCATGTTGCTTGCAACGATAACATCATGTGTTGCTATGTATCCGTTGTTTAACCCTACGGATGATGCTTGCAACGCTTTGCAAGCGTTGCCACCTTGTTGCTTGCAACGCATAACATCATGTGTTGCTATGTATCCGTTGTTAAAGGGGTGTTCCTGTTGTAGTTAAGCTGAAAACGGACTAAACGCTCTGATCAATTTTTTTACGTCTTGATTGATATTTTACTATGCCATTGTTCAACTGTAAATCACAGTTTTGGTTAGCAAAAGATTTGCTAGAAAGGTTCTACGCACTCTGCTGAAGAAATGGGCTACCATGAAGACATTAATTATTGGGTTTCTGAGTGCATGATGTAGCTTGACTGGCTGGCGATGTTTATATTTGTCTTGACTTTTTTTTACTGGACAGAAAGTGGGGTCAACTAGTAGGCAGATACTTGACTTCCTTAACAACTGTAATACAAACAATACTTATATGAAGTCTGCCAAACATACCTTTTCACATATAACTTGACTTTGAATTGTTCAATTGGTTGGAGATTTAATGATTTTCACATTTATGCCTGCAAAATTGCAAGTCACATGAATTCTTTTGCACTCTTTTGTTACATTGGCATATACTATTTATCATTGAGAATAAGTTGGCATATACTATTTATCATTGAGAATAAGTTAGTAATATATTCTGATCTGGGTATCTTGTATTTGGTAATGGTAGGATTCGACTTTATGTTGATTCTTTTTCTTTGTTAGGATTAAATTTGTGAAAAATTTAGGTTAGAATTAATTACTCGTGTGAGCATTATTGTTCATTCTTCTAACTTAAACTTGTGGCTACTAAATATACGGATCAAATGTTGCCCCTCTTTTACTTCTTGAGCTGGGTGCTTTGTTCTTAACAAAGACATCTTCCATCATTTGTTGATTCTGTTCTTCCACAATCCTTATATTATTTCTATGTTATTATTTTCCTTGTCGCATTTTTTTGGTGTATAAATGTATTTTCTGATAGTGGTACAGTATCTTTTCTTTGAGATTCTGGTTTCCTTTTTGATTATTCGGTGCTCAAGTTTAAGTTTTGAACATTGATTTTAGGAGGAATCCTTTGTTGAGAATTGCTAGATACTTGGACTAGGGTGAACGGTCCAAATCGATAAAGCATGGATAGAGCGGCAGAGATCGAGGCTTTTCTGTGATATCTAGTTCATTGGTGACTTAATCAACATTTTGATTCTATATGATGCGAGCATAAAAACACAGAAAACTAGGTTGTGGTAATTGAGAGTTAAGACTAATGTGACCACTATCTTCTAGCATAGATGGACAATAGTTAATTTGTTGTTTCTACTATTTTTTCTTCAATTCCAGAGGAATATTGCAATGCCTTGCCACGACTTCAAAGTCATTTCACTGTTCAGATAGAGTAGGCACCGGACATGTATAATCTAGTTGTGATAGCTTTGTTTTCCCCCATTTTGGTGTCGACAATGATTCCTACAAACTGATTTTTTACTCGAAGAAAGTAGGACTGTGGCATGCAAAGCATTCATGTCAAGGTTTCAGTTTGTTTTGTGCCATACATATCCGAATGTCAATTAAGTAGTTAGTGCAAGTTCCATTTATAGAGATCCAAAAGGATGTGGTCTAACGTGAGAATCTTCTCGTGAAGAGAATCTTCTTCTAAAAAGCATTTTCTACCATCCCCTCAAAAGTGAGTCCCTTGGTAATTTGACATTTCCATTAGCACCTCCCAAAGCCTCTCGGTATGGATTAGGTCTTCTGTTTTAGTCTTTCAAATTCCAATGAATGGAATTCTTTTTCATGGGTTCCTCCATTTTGATAAATACTTAAGTACCATTTTAATTCTCATTGTATATTGCTATCGGTTATATTGTATCAAATGCCTATACTTCATATTTTTAGTTAAAGTCTCATTACATGATGAATATAAACAAATGAGTGCTTTTTTCCTACATATTTTCAGAACCATGTTTGATTGGTATTTGGCAACATTGCAACAACAAAGTATTTTCTTGTTGAATGCCTTATATGCTTCAAATACTATTAATTGTTGCATTATTACTGCATGTTGTCTTAGCTCTTTGCAGTTGCCTTGTTTTAGATACTTAGGAAGGTCTTGTGAACTAGAACATGACTATTGAGAATGGCGTTTGTGCTGCAGCGCCCCCCATTTTTGATCCACCCCCTAGCGGGTAAATTCACCCTCCAAAATGAATCCACCATCTGAAATTGTTTTGTTTTGTCATTTCTCGGTCTGACATAATTAGACTAGCATCTACACATTCATATTTTAGTTTAAAATATATTTTGGTAGGCTCATCGGTGAGAGTTGGACTTTACTATTTCAGTGTGAGGGCGCTGTAACACCCTGGCACTCAAATGCGCCACGAATGCTACCAACATTCTAATCTCTTAAGAGTCGGCTTAGAAACTATGCCACCGAAATTTACAAAATTTCGGCATGACCTCCCTAGAAAGTAGGACATCCACTCAGCAGACAGAAACAAATGCAGTTATATGATATCATTCTAGCAGGTCCTTAGTTAACCAATCTCACAACTAATAGAAATTAATCAGTTCCACCACATAATTATTACAGGACAGGGACTCATTAAACAAACCGCAAACAACCTTTTACACAAATTCTTCACGAGCTATTAAAATCAGAATTTTGAATCAATATAATGGAACGGTGATGATGTGAACGTGATTATGCTACTACCCCCATCCATGCATGCCGGCTTCAAAACACCTACAAACATTAAATAACAAGCGTGAGTTCAAACTCAGCAAAGTACACGAGAATAATAAACCCAATTTATCATAAGTAAAACAAGAACTTAACCATAAGAGCAAGTAATGCAAATAAAATAATATCCGGACAATAAGCATTCATACCCATTTAAAGCAATAACTTGACCATACCAAAAATTACTGCAATCAAGCCATCATCTTGATAATAAAACCAATCAACTTCCAAGAATCGTTACTTAACGCCAGATCACAACGTCTCCCGACTCAACCACCCCTTTTTGCAACCCAAACCATTTTCATCAGTTTAGGTCGAATTCATAACTCGACTTCACTCCACGTTAGTCATATGACCTAATTAGCAAGGCAATGAAATGCACTCATTCATCAAATTCAAATCAATCTTTCCTGACATACCATCACCACAAAACTCATTATTAAGGATGCAATGCACATGAATGCTCTTCTCGATGCACGTACCGGTACTGCCGAGTGCCCACCCGTCGGTGTGCACCCTCAGTCCCCTCCATCCTTGGAAGGTGCCTACTCTTACTGTCTCGCTCCCATTCACCTCGATGAATGAGACTGCGAGGTAGGACTTTCGTGTTCACTACGTGTGAACACAGAGGCCCGCATCGACATGGGTCGCCTCTTCTTTTAATGAATGCACAATGAAATTTTCATGAATGAAATGCAACTTTTCATTCAATGCCAACACTAACATACCATAACCATATACATACACATAGCCAATTCTCACATTCACAAGTTGCTAGCAGTACTAGTCTCATCAGATTCAACAACAAGACATGACAACACATTACAACGTTTCTGTCATGCAATTAACACAACTAATTTCAAACTACAATCATAATCATCAAATCGATTCGCACACATACTCAATTACATTCCTCAGACGGGCACAGTCAAGTACAACTCCTATAAATTAATCGCGAGTATCCATGTACCCCATACTAGCTACTCGCTGCAATAGTAACAAAGGTGCAGTACTCACCGAGATTAAGGCTTACTAGCGACCACTCGAACCCAATAGCTAAACACACCCTCGAAGGGACGATCACCAATATAACCCATTCTTGCCACAATCAACAGAAATTAGCAATGAACAGATAAATAACAATGAACCACTCGATTAGGCACACAACTCGATGTACTTGCCTTTTACCGACGGAAAATGGAGTGGCATTTGGAATCTTAGCGTTCGCATGACTTCCCAGGATTAAAGAAAGCCTGAATTTAGAACAAATACACACAATATAACTTAAGACAACAAACCACATAAATGAAATCTCTAGAACTAGTGCCAATTAATCTCAGGAAGATGCAACACGAAAACATATGCATTGCTCTATGTCTAAAATACAAAAACAGTAGCATTCATTCCAGCAAGGGCATGTGCATATGAGTTGTAACAAGAATATGAAATGACAGGTTGCTTATCAGGCATGCAAGGTAGCTCTTAAGCTCAAATATAGTAGAAGCATAAACTCACTATAGCATGCATGCAGTTTGCAAAATATTTCATGAAGGCACTTGGAATTGGCTTTGCACATCTAAGCAGGACACTCTTTACTTGTAAACGTTCAGCACACAGGTGCAAAAGCAATCATACACGATCAAGTCTACTCTCTGTCTAAATTACAAGTACAATAAGCATTCATTCCAGTAACCATTAACTACTAAACAACATTTCTTTAACGGAGGATAGTAGGGTCGCTTCAACATACTACCAACCAATTCATAGTGTCCATCTCAGGCTATTCCAACCATATCAAAGCATACATGATCATTTATATTCACAATCCTAGCACGGCTATTTACAAAATAGAGATTGTCCAAATTTCAACCCTTACAAAAATTGAACCGTCTTAGCCTTTCTTACAGCATGTATGCACATAACCCAAATTTAGGAAATATTCAATATTTCAGGACTCAAGACGTTAGTACACATGTGTAAATAAAATCTCTAGCACTTGTATCATTTCATCACAAATCCATGCTTGCACACACGAGCCCAAATCTGTATACCGATTGACACTATAGCCCATGCCATCATATCAAAACAATTACATGAAGACTTACTAAATAATAAAGTTAGTGACATCTTAGGAATGAACACCCCCCATGGCAGCATACACATTTGGTTTCCAGTCCAACACGCCACAAACACAAGAGAAATACTTATTTATACACAAAAATTATCAAGTGTATTGATCCTTATACCCAATCAATACGCAAGAACTAAGATTTGTGCATTCGGTTCATGCATGTAACAGGGAACAACTAAAGGGGGTGCTATTATATGCATTCCAAGCCTACTTCTCAACCTTGCACACTTGAATCACTGCAATACATAACAAAAAACCTCCTAGGCATATCATCGAACACATGGCATGCACAAGAACCAACCCTCAATTTGATTGATTGAATCCTCACCACAAGAAAGCAAGAGGGGAGGGCATTCTTCTTTGTGTGTCTTCTTTGGATCTTCCGCCGCCTGTCCGTCCGCCGCCTTCTTCTTAGAAATTCTTTGCTAAGTCTTTGAAATTTCTTCTTCTTCTTAGCCGAACTCTCGCCGAAAGGGGGAAAAAAGCAGGGCGGCAGGGCTTGGGCAGGCACCGGTAGGGGAGAGGGCGTAGGGGAGCTCGGCTGGGCTGAAGAGGAGGCGACCGGCAAGGGCTACTGCTTCTTGCCTCATTCTTCTTTGGAGTTAACTTTGGGGAAGGAAAAGGCGCCAGACTTAGGGGCGGCAGTGGAAGGAGCTGGGCGAAGCAGGCTGGGGAGAGCAGGCGCCAAGATCGGCGAGGAAGAAGCCATCGCCAAGGAGAGCGATCGCCAGGAGGGAGCCACCGGGGAGAGCGGTATGAGCCAGTGATCGCCAGGAGGAGGAGGCCGGGTTGTCGCTGGGGAAATTTGGGGGAGAAGGCAGCCAGCAAGAGAAAACTCAGCCACACATTTGGGAAAAAGTGGGGTTAGGTGAGAAAAGGTAGGTGGGGAGGGGAAAATTCCAAAAACCTCTCCCACGCAAGAAATAATCACCCAAACACCCCTAAATGGCCCAAATAATTGGAGAGAGGCTTTGCAGTATCACAGGGGCACCTGAAGGAGAAGAATTCCATGAAATGGATATGGATAGAGCTAATATCTCCTTTTACAACTTGATGTGTTTGAAATCAAAGTTTGGGTACTCAGGGAGAGATTACTTGTTCTATAAGAAGCGATGTGGCAGGGATGTAGCAACTCTTGAGCCGATTGATTTTGAACATGAAGCACTTACAATGGTAACAAACAACGAGGCAGAGAGGAAGGTTCGATTATTAATGGCTAAGGATCCGCCAAGGAATGCAGTTAGCATTACACCCATAAAGCGCTCAAGGAGGCACCATCCGGGATGAATTTGTTACATATGACAATATTGATGCATACAAGCTATGGATTGAGAACACGCAACGCGAAGAACCGGATCTGGGTAAGCTATGTTCTTTGCACTTTTCGCACTTCTAGGCATATAATGCATTGACCATACAAAGCTAACATCTTGATGAATTGCGAATTTAAGGATGATTATAGAGAGGATACAATCGAACATATAAGGAATGGTTGAGGCGACAAGGCGACCTTCTAGATATTAATGCTGGTTTCTCACACTGAATACACGATATATTGTATTGTCCATAATTACTTACCGATGTTTGCATTGTATGCATTGCGTATGTCTGAGAACATCGCAAGGATCTTCCTAGCATAGCTGATGGGGAAATCGATGATAGCAACCCATCAACAACAAGCCGGCCATCTCATGCTCGTCGTTTAAAGCAGAAAACTGATGGTAAAGTGTTAAAAATGGTACTTGTTTATATTCTTATGCTCAAATCTGCCTCTGTGAATATATTTGTTTATATTCTTCATGCTATGTTAGCAGGTTCCAATCAAGGGTGCAAAAAAACTGGTCGTGGTACACTCAAAGGTCTAGCAGCAGCCAATAAGAGAATAAAAATGGGGTCTCAAAAAATGGAAATACAATTTTCTGCGAGGTTGGGAGGTCCCATAGGAACAAACGCCCGCTCCTTTGTCGATGAAGTGGTAATGTTTACAAGAAAAAGGGCACCACTCATTGGAATGAAAAAGTGGAAGGACATAAAGCAAATAGTAAAAAATTCTATAGCTACAGATGTCATGGTTTGTATAATGTTATTTGTTTTGGTTCCATATATATATTTCTAGTTATTAAAAACTTTGATTTCTTTCTGTGTTTTCATTCAACACAGAATAAATGGGACCTTCAAAACACCCCCAATGCAAAGGAAAAGATATGGGATATTGCCAAAGAGCGTTACAGGGGATGGCGGTCAACATTGAGTGCTACATACAAGGCGTATAGTACTTTATGCTGAGAGAATGAAACAAAAGCCTGAAGATGTAGACATTGTTGAGTGGTACTACTTGAACTTATATTTTGGGTCTGAACAATTCAAGGTTAAAAGAAATTATGCATAGCTTTTATTTTGCATACAACATATAGTGCTTTCTTTCTCTATTACAGTACTCAGAGTTCTATTCCAAGCATACTGTACTTTCTTTTTTTATATTTTACACTGCTACATACAGTGCGTCTGTAATCTTTTTTGTACTGTCACCTACTGCAGAAGGTTAGCAATCAAAACTCTGGATACCGCCAAAAACAAAAGACCAAGCATTTGATGGGTTCCAAACCTTTTTCTCAAATTAGCTATGAGCAGGTAAATATATGTTTGAATGTTCTTCTTTTCATAAATGATGTAGGATTAATATGCCATGTCCTTGCAATTTTAGAGAGACCCGAAGCAGTGAAGAGCCAAATGATGTGCACCTCTGGATGAGCACTCACATGAAGAATGGGCAATGGTCAGACGCTGCATCTAAAAAAGTTTATGTGAGTACTTCTTTGATATTGGACTCACAATGTGTTTGTAATTTTTGCAATCTTTCGAACTTCAATATTCAATTAACTTGTGTTACATCACTTAGGACGGGCATGCGAGAAGATTTGTGAGATAGAATTACAACGAGACAATGGCATCCTTTCACACGAAGAGGAAAACAATATTTTCCAATCAAGCTACAAGGAACTCACATCAAGCAAAACATCCCAACTTCACGGACAGGATACTTGGTGAAACGTCGAACACGTCTGAAAGGATGCAGCTCAAATCGAACAACTAGCCCGTGTTCAATTGCAGCCCAACTACAAAATGTTGAGCCCCAAGGTGAGGTTCAAAAGTTAAAAGAGCAACTTGCAAATGAGATTGCTGAAAGGGATAGGATAGCGTAAGAAAGTAGGCGATGATTGAAGAGGAGCAGAATGCAAGGCTTGCACTCGGGGAGGAGATGCTTTCATTGATTGCGTAAGCGAGAGAAGCATCAATACAGCGAGTAAAAAATTGGAAACAATTTAGTTCAATGATGGTTTTGCACATTGTATGCGACCTTAATTTATTTTTCATTTTCTATCTGAGACTAACCCAACAAGCATCATCCCAAGTGATGATGCAGCTAGGACAGTTGTGGGCAAGAATAATCACAACACTCGAAGTTCTAATGTCAATCGTAATCTATTCAATAACGATTCCAATGGGACACCACGTTATATAACTACCCAACAGTTGAGGCAAGTTGTTAAAAATCATGGTCGGTGAAGGGCTGAACAAGGTATGAATTGCAAAGTTTATTTTTCAGCAATGCACTATAAATTATGATAATATACAGATCCACTATTTGTTTATGCTCAAAAGAATAAACCGTGCTTTTATTCAATAGGAGGATACAATTTGAGCGGAGCGTCTGGTCTCATCGCATGGTCAAGTCAAGCAAGTCTACAATGTGGAACAACCTATTCTCAAGTCACTAGTCAAGATTAGTTCTGTTATCGCAATCTTAGTTGAGAAATTTAAAGTTTTCATTCAGAGATTACTATGAAATTATTCTATTATTGGTCTCTTTTGCTTGATGTTTGTACATATAAAAAAGATTGTTACAAATGCTCTTATATATGATTTGATGCCTATAATTGATATTTACATTGCGTGCAATTTCTAATTTGAGTACATTTCTTTTGCAACAACGGTATATAAGCAAATATTATTGCAATATGCATTGGCGCCTCGTTGCGACAAAATGAATTACTAGAGATATAGATCGTTGTTATAATTTATTGCAACAAAGTTATTTCATTGCAATACATCATATTGCCATGAAAATTATTTAAATTCTGACCTCACTTATTGCCATGGATTGGTTTTGTTGCAACATTGTCTAATGCAATGCCTAAGCGAGGCAATAGAGATCTCTATTGCCACGACAATAAAAAAATATTGCCACGGTATTAAGGTCATTGCGATTACTATCTAATGCAACGCATGAGAGCGTGGCAATAGAGACTACTATTGCCACGACAATTGATACTATTGCCACGTCAAACCGTCATTGCAACTACGGACTAATGCAATGCATATTCCCGTTGCAATTAGCATTACAATTGTAACAAAACGTAAATCATGGCCCAAACTTTGGACCACACAACTAATAGCCACGCCTGCCAACGATTGTCATATTGTGGCTATTGGTACATATTGCAACAAAATAGGCCCTATTGCAACGATTTCTCGCCGTTGCAAAAGCCTGGAATTCTAGTAGTGATTTTTGGTTATTATGAGGGCTTCTGTCAATGATTTGTGTGGGGTTTCTCTTTTAATTTGAGCTCTCCCCGATGCGAGTTTTATCACATTGATTTGAAAATGATAAAAGTGGTTTATATGATGTAAGAGAATTGAGTTTCCCTTTGTGATTTGGCTTGGGCAAAGAAAATGAGTGATCTTTGGGATTTGTTGAGTTCTCACCAAGGTGAATTTTAGCGCGTTGGGTTCAAGGTGATGTATGTGGTTCAATGGGTTCAAGAGAATTGTATTTCTTTTGCATTCTAGGCTGAGTTAAGAATATGAATATTTATGGTATATTGTTGAGTATAATAAAGGATTGTACTCTTGGGCTTGGTTATTGAGTAAAAGAATGTGAGGGCAGGACCCTCTTTGGAAGAGAACTGAGTGTGGGTTTGGTGTTGATCTACGGTCCTAGCCTGGGCTAGGTGTTGACTATTAGTGGTTTAAGGGTGGATTAACTTGAGGGCTTTTGATGTCTCGGGCCAAATTTTGTTGCGAGTATTGTTTGGTTGTAAGGAAGGTGATAGCAATTTGATGTAAAGTATTATGTTGTGAACATTTATTGTAGCTAGTTGTCTCTAGGTGTGAGATATGCCTAGGAAAGGATAGAATAATTTTTATATATATCATGGTTTACAGTTGGAAAGGGCTTTGTGCCAAGGTGGGCTATTTCCTTCGATGGCATAGGTTAGTTATGGTCCTTTTTTGAAAAGGTTAATTATTTTGGTGAGATGGAGATTCATGTTATAGACTCTTGGGGTTTCATGTTTGGAACCTGGGATATCCAAATGGGTGGTGTGAGTGATTAGTTAAGTTATGGTTTAGAGGCATGTCAGAATGAAAAGTCTCGTGTCATTCTGGTTGTCATGAATAAGATGAATTGTGATAAAAAGGTCAAGAGGGGATATTAGATTAAAGTTGAAGGGGAAATTTAGAGTTGAGTTTGGAGTTTGGAACCATGCTCTCATAAGAAGAAAATTTTTTGGCTATATGAAGGTCTTATCCGGTAATGCCAAAGGAAGTTTCTTTGAGTTACATCATATTATATTTGCGATAGTGGTATAACATGTTTGATTTGGGAATTTGGCATATAAATTAGTATGGTTGAGTCCTTAAATGGATGTATTGAGGATGAAGGTTGAGAAAGTTCTTGTGAGATTCCTTGTTCAGAAAGTCATTCAAATCTAGAATGCGAGAGAGTTTTGTCCTTTGCAAAATTTAAGTAGAAATTGGAGTGAATGTGTAATCATGAGAAGATAATCTTAGTCTGAGTTAAGTCAAATCACTTTCGTTATTAGTTGGATTTGGGATTCTAGTTTATCATTTGGATCTGTTTGAATCCTTGAGTGAGTGCTTTGAGTTTTCAGGGAAGTTTGTGTCCTTGTTGGACCTTGCTCTGTGTTTTGGCGTTCTGGGAATTCGGGGTCGAAGTCCCTTAAGGGGGAGAGAATTAATGTCACAGATTAAATGAAATGTCGCAGATGAAATTTTTTCTGTCACGGTTGCAATTTTCTCTCCCCACCCCTTTTCTTTTTTTCCCTTCCCTCCTCCTCTCCCCCACCCGACTACCTCTCCCTCCCCCAAGCCAGTGCCTCCTCCCTGTTCCTCCTGGTGATTTCCTCCTCCATCCCTGCTGCTGGTGCCTCCCTCCCTGCTCCTCCTCCAGCAGCCGACGTGATGTGATTTTGGGTCCCGATCTTTCGATGAGAGTGATAACTTCGATTTGGAGGAACTGACTTTGACGATCCGACTACAACGTACGATGATGATGTGCCTTAGCAATTGCTAAACCAACTCCAGAGTGTTATTGATCTTCCCGTTGGCACGATCAACCTTAACACGACGTTCAATTCCTGCAAGCAACTGAAAAACAAGCAAGAACAATGATAAAAGCAATCTGAAATTGCAAATATGAATTGAAGTGTTCAATCTAAAAACTAGAGAAAGGTGGGGTTCCGTAGATAGTAATTCGGACAGTTTAGCCAACACGCGTGATTACAGCATGATGTAGCAAAGCTAACTTTCAATCTAACAAAACCAAACCCTAATAGAGGCAGTGGCTGCTATTTATAAGGGAGAAGTGGGGGAAACTTGGACCAAATAGAGTGAGGCCAATTACAACTCAAATTACATGGCCCAAGGCCCATATCAACTCGGACTGGAAAAGTGACAAAACTTGTTTTACTATTTCCTGTTAACTCGGATGGAATTTGAAGATGACTCTGGATCCATTGGAAAGAAAGCTTGATAAGCTTTCAGTCAAGTATGAGAACTCTCCAATCGGACGCCGTATGCACAAGTTATGGTTGTTTTACTTCAGGCTGTTTCGGGAGGCCGAATTGGATTCCAAATGTGATGGATTTGATAACTCTATCTTCTTGGTCCATAGGTGACTTGTTGGAGTTGGTCCAACTAGGTGTGGATGTATCCATAGTAGTGATGTCCTCATCATCCTCCCCTCCTTAAATTTGAGTCGTCCTGGACTCAAGCTCACCTTTTAGCACGTCTTCAGCACAAAATATTCTCATATAGGTTCTACATTTATTTAAATAAAATAGTAGCTCTGCCTCTTTATATATTTTAAAGACAAGAAAAACATTTAGAGGATTCACCTGACAATTATCCATATAGCTCAACACTTCTTTCAAGCATATAATGGCAAGATGAAAGCTAGCACTCTTTGATGCTTTCTCCCCTCCTCGAAGGAAAACCATCCTCATTTTTGGTAAAGATGGAAAAGAAACAACCAACGAAAAGAAGAGCGTGTACACAACATATATGTATATATCCCATATTTCATTTTTCTTTTGGATTCACGGCAGGCTATTTTCATAACAACAAAAGAAGAAATCAAATTTAAGTAAATAACCATTCCTCACAATTCTGCAAGTCGATTCATGGTTATAAGTGAAGCGTATAACATCAAAATTAACATGATTTAGTTTGCAACTTGATTTGCAAAAACAAGTAAAGCACATATCTATCCTTGAGTTTTGATAAAGAATACTCAAGTTTCGTGAGCCTCGTTCAATAACATGTTTTGTGGACAAGACTACAAGTTCTAGCATCAAGCTTGGCTCATTTGTATCATCAAATTGTAAACAATCAATATCAAACCATTCTGATAACCGTGACACAATTTTAATGGGCTTCCACACATCAACTATGACATGTTGCTTTGTAATACAAGTTAATGTACTAAAATTTGAACAATGTGGCAGCAAGCTATGGGTATCACACATATCAAGAAAATTTGATGGTGCCGCAATTGAAACAAGTTATTACATACAACTAGAATTGCCAAAATAGCAAGCTTCAATTCAGCAAGTTTATCACAAGTTATGCATATTCTGTAAACAATACACTTGCCATCCATGCCATAATCACCAACTAAATTGAATTTAAAACAGTAAGCATAGGTGCTAGGCAAAGACTTAAGAGACTAAATTTTAGAAATCTTCTCCATAGCACAAGTCAAACTAACAGGCTCATTCAATATGATATAGCACAAAACAGTGGCAGGGGATATTCTAGCTAACACATTCTTATGCATAATCAGCACTACATGATAAAAATTATAAGCATGTAATTCATCACATGGTTCTACAATTGTGGCACAAGGTGGTAACTCACTAGATTTAGGTATAGTAGGAATATACTCACAAATTTGCTCCCTTTCTTGCTGTAAAATCAGATCTGTACCATGGTCATTTGCCTTCTCAAAAGAAGAAGGAACATCAAAACTTTCACTTGATAACACTAGTTTTTCAGCTTGTAGCTCCCCTTCTTCAGAAGTAACCTGAATATCACATGAAACAGCAACAACAGAAGTAGATTGGATTATGTTAGTAGAATCATCTTCATGTGTGCTATCCTCGACTTCCCTTAAATTTTTTGGTGTTTCTTTGGCATGCCCATGGTGTATGCCCTCATTAAGGTTTGGTGGAGTGCATGTGACAGGAGTAGCATTTAACTCTGTAAAAGCTTGAGTTGTGGTTGACTGTCTTCTCTATATCTTTCTTTTAGCTTCACGTGAAAGATTAAATAAACATGACAAAAAATTGAATTCTTCACAAGATATCATGATCTGAATGTCAAAATCTAGTCCAAAATAGAAGTTATTCATTTGAGTCTTTTCGGTCTCTTCTAACCCAGAACGCAAAGATCTTTGCAGAAATTCTTGGTAGTACTCATCCACTGTTTTAGTACCTTGTTTTAAACGTTGCAATTCATTTTGTAATTGACGAGCAACATATGAAGGAACAAATCTAGCTCTCAAAATTTTTTTCGATTTTGTCTATGTGCTAGGAATGTCATAATTTTTACTCATATAATCATTCCACCAAAGAGCAGCAAAATTAGCAAATCCACTAGTCACAACCCTAACCTTATCATGCTCAGGAATTTCATATTTATCAAATGATTGTTCTACAGCTAATTCTCAAGTAAGATAACCTTCAAGATCATATTTACCACTAAAATTGGGTACGGTAAACTTATTTTTGGAACGTGTGCTATGCTGTTGTACCTTCCGTGGTGTTGAAGTTATGCTCGTACGTTCTCTGTATCTCGGAGTTTGAACTATTTCTTCTCCTAGGATGTTGTTGGCCTAAGTGCTACGACATTGAGAACCTGCCATTGTTAGTGAAGACAAGAAACAAAATCGCAAGTATAATGTTCCTATCACTACATAGGATGTGGAGAAAAGTGGCTCAACTCTCAAACTTTAACCAAAGCTCTTACAAGTTCTTACCGTGCAGCAGGAGTTGTCGGCCATTGACTGTGTCAAAAGTTCTCCCAAAGCTTGGATAAAGCGATTGCCAAGGGACCGAATAAACGTACGAGGTAGAATATGTGGAGCTAGGTAGGCTTCATTTGTTTCCTATGCAACTGATAATTCTAGTTATTGTAATGAGAAGTAATGATCCAAACTAGAATTCACAAGCCCTAGTTGCCGATCTCAAAGATATAAGTGAATTTCAAGACAACATACGCGCAAAGATAACGAAACTTATTGCAACCAATGGAATGAGCTAAAAAAATTTCAGCACCAAAGCTCGTGATGCATAAGTTGTGGAGAGACACTAGCTAATTGCTTCATGAAAGGTAGAAGGGCACATGATTGCTCACTATTTAATACAATTGCACAATCTGAAAATAACGAACACAAATTAGGGTTTTACTCAATATAGTGCTGCCGGCCACTATGTTTTTTTTTTCTTTTTCTATTTCTTTGGCCTTTTGCCTATTTCTTTCTCTTTTTTTTGGGAACTTTTGGCCAACACTAGTATGAGCAAAGTTTTGGAATCCCTAACTTGATATCGCAAGATATATGATAGTACAACGTATCAAGAGGAGCAGCCCCAAGCAATTTCAAATAGCTAATCTCAATTGGAATCAAAGATTCGCAAAGGATGAATTGGTTCCCAAAGGTATGTGCATTGATATTTGGACTTTTATGGTTGTGGATGATACCGGACTTAACTAACTCAAAGGAACAAAGTTAGAACACAAATTGAGGCAAGAAACCCAAATTCGGCCAGAACAGTGCTGCAAAGTTGTTGCTGCAATTAAGGCATTAAAATGATCGAATCAAGCTTACTCATAATGTAACAAATTGAAGGAACTGTTCTAGGCTTTAAAACAAGTATAAGAACACACAATTTGGATCTCGTATGTACAAGTTATGGCCAAAACACTAAGGTGCACAGATTTGACAAAATTCAGCCGATTTGACCAAACCCAAATCTGAGTCAAATTCAGTTTGATGGAGTCCGAATCACGAAGGACAACCAAAATTTTTTTTGTAGAGGACTCTTCAAAGATTCATGAAAGTATAAAAACTTCTCAATCAGAGTTCGGATGTGAGAGTTAAGATCAAGATACCGAACCAATCTGGATTGAAGCTACAACTTGCTTCCCCAATTTCAAGTCCAGATTAAGCAAACTTGGAGAAAGAATTAGAGTACATGCCCAACTAGGTTTTTGTGGAGTTCGTTGTAAGGTTATAGGAAAGTGCAAAAACAATAGAATCTGAGCTCGTATGTGAAAGCTATGAGGAAAACAAAGAACTAGACAGATTGGAAATAAATGCTACGTGGAGGAAGAACGATCAACAACTAAAACAAGGACTCTAATGGATCAAAACCTAACAAAACACACTAAAATACCAGATTGAATCTAAAGGTTGAATTTTTGTGGAGGATTTTCAATTTTGGACAGCAAACAAAAACTAATCTAGGGCACTGAATCTCTCACCGAGCAACTTTGCGCTCTGATACCACCTGATGAGATTTTGGGTCCCGATCTTTCGATGAGAGTGATAACTTTGATTTGGAGGAACTGACTTTGACGATCTGACTACAACGTATGACGACGATGCACCATAGCAATCGCTAAACCAACTCTAGAGTGTTATTGATCTTGCCGTTGGCATGATCAACCTGAACACGAGGTTCAATCCCAGCAAGCAACAGAAAAATAAGCAAGAAAAATGGTAAAAGTAATATGAAATTTTGAATATGAATTGAAGTGTTTAATTTGAAAACTAGAGAAATGTGGGGTTCCGTAGATAGTAATTCGGGCGGTTTAGCCAACACGCGCGATTACAGCATGAGGTAGCAAAGCTAACTTTCAATCTAACAAAACCCAAACCCTAATAGAGGCAGTGGCTGCTATTTATAAGGGAGAAGTGGGGGAAACTCGGACCAAATAGAGTGAGGCCAATTACAACTCAAATTACATGGCCCAAGGCCCAGATCAACTCGGACTGGAAAAGTGACATCACTGGTTTTGCTGTTTTCTGTCGACTCGATTGGAATTTGAAGATGATTCTGGATTCATTGGAAAGTATACTTGATAAACTTTCAGTCAAGTATAATAACTCTCCAATCGGATACCGTATGCAAAAGTTATGCTTGTTTTACTTCAGGCTGTTTTGGGAGGCCGAATTGGATTCCAAACGTGATGGATTCGATAACTCTATCTTCTTGGTCCACGGGTGACTTGTTGGAGTTGGTCCAACTAGGTGTGGACGTATCCATAGTAGTGATGTCCTCATCACGGTGCTTCCCTCCTCCAGTCGGCGCCCTCCTTCCTCCCTCTTGCGAGCTGCAGCAAGCCCCTCCTCTCCCTCCTCTTGTTCCTCCTTGGAAGGTAAGTGGGGGCATGGATTTCTAGGATTCTTGCTATTGTTTTGCAGGAGTATTGCTGGTTGGAGTGTTCTATGGTTGATGATTTTAGGAATTTTGGAGGGAAATGATGGTCTAGGGTTTGGAGGGGAAAAATCTGTTTTTGGGCTGTGTTCTTCCTGATTGTTAGAGCTGTGATTCAAGGGGTTAGAAGCATTTTCTATTAGGCCGACTGTAAAATAAGTTCTAGATCGTCGTTTCCCTTTTAATTTGAGTACAAGAACACTAAATTCCATTCAGCCAATCAAAAGTTATGCTCTTTTTAGTGCGGGCTGTTCGGATGTGCATGTATTGGTAGCTAAAATGTTTAACTGTTGTTTAAGACTAGATGTAGGTCGATTTATAATTTTTAATTGACTAGAGAAAGTTAGGAAATTTTCTTTAGATTAATAAAATGTCATTTTTTGCTTTATTTGGATTTAATAATCAATAGTTATGCTATTTTGAAGAATACTATCCTGAAATCTGAAGCTGCTGAAGGTTCAGATTTTAGGTTGAGGTTCAGAGCATGAGGACTTTAAATCCATCTTCTGAATGAATGGATGTATGATAAATGTAGGTTATCCTTTTATGATCATTTTGAGCACAAGAAGTCAATTTTTGGTTTAGCCATTGAAAGGTTATGCTTGTCTAGAATGAGTAAAGATGCATGTACTCTCTGTTCATCACAAATCTGGAAATACTTGGTTTATCTCTTAATTAATGGTTGAATGATAATTGTAGGTTATCCTCTTGTGGTCATTTAGAGTACAAGAACTCAAAGTTTGGTTTAGCCATTTGAGAGATATGCTCATTTGCGTGCTTGTTATCCAGAATTCCATTAGTTGGGTTTTGGGGCTATTTTGGAGTAGGGTGTAGAAGTGTTGTATATTGTTGTGAATTATATAGTCTTTGAAAAATGAGAATGCAAATGTTATTTTCAGGTGGAGTAGCTTCGAGGGTGGCTTCATCCTCGCGCCATCGCACTTCTTGAGGTTAGAGGCAAGTGTATTGTGATGAATGATGCTTGGTAGCTAAATGGTTGCTCATTGTTGTGTCTTAACCATGTTATAGAAATTATGTGATGTATTGCCATGGTTTTTACTCATGAATTTGATTAGGTTAGTATGATTGATCGTTTATGGATACAAAAATTAGTTGATGCTTATATATTTGGTTATGGCTATGCAAATGGTGAAAAACGAATGAAGTTTGTAATTTATTCATGCCAATTGCATATGTGCATTCATAATGGAAAAGATGACCCATGCTGATGCGGGCCTCTGTGCTCACACGTAGTGAGCACGAAAGTCCGACCTCGTAGTCCCATCCACAAGGATGGGTCGGAGCGAGTCAGTAAGAGTAGGCCTCTCCACGGGATGGAAGGGAATGAGAGGGTGCACACCGGCGGTATTGCACACTCGATATCTGGTATTAGCTATTAAATGGGCATTATGAGAATGCATATTGCATTGCATCTTTAATGATGATTGTTGGTGTTAAATGAAAATGTGTAGAGTTGGGATAGAGTTGTGGATTCCTTCGAAGAGATTTAATGAGGCTTGTATGAGTCGTGGATTCATCCAAAAAGTTTTAATGAGGTATGTATATTAAATGAGTAATGAAGTGAAGGTGGTAACCGATGGAGATA
Source organism: Guadua angustifolia (assembly GCA_036346375.1). NCBI lineage: Eukaryota > Viridiplantae > Streptophyta > Magnoliopsida > Poales > Poaceae > Guadua > Guadua angustifolia. The sequence continues at coordinate 34,948,974 of CM070512.1, read as the reverse complement.
TCATTATTTATGGACATGTTGATTTGGTATAAGAAATGTGTTCATGCTATTGTTTGAAAAATATTAATTGGTTAATCATGTTTTGTTATGATACACATTGCTGAGTTTTGAACTCACACTTGTTTGTTTAATGTTTTCTTTTAGGTACTCTGAGGATGACATTCTGGGGTGGGGCTTAGCATCACACATCACTCATTGTCATGCCCTACATGTTAAATAACTTTGGATCATTGCTTAGAAGAACCTTGTGGGTGTAAACTATTTCGTTGTAATGTTAAGCGTTATTTTGGTTTATGGATAACCCTTGTTATGTGTTGAGCCTAATCTGTGGTCTGGATTGAGATGTAGTTGCTGCTGAAATTATTCGCTATAATCCTTTTCTATTTGTGGTTATGCATAAGAATAACCAGTTGTGCTGGTAATTATTTATGTTCCAACCCTCGTTTATAACTTGTGGTTAATGGTGATAGTATAGAGTTAGAATGTTATTCTTGTTGAATCTATAGTGCCAATTGGATATTTGATGATTGTTATCTTTTATGTCTGCTGAGTGGATGTCCGAGTTTTAGGGAAGGTGCTGTCAAAATTTTTAGTTAAGCTCGGCAACCTACTAGTATGTAGCTTGCTTTGCTAGAATTTTCTAGTGTCTTGTAATGGTTAGTGCTTGAGGGTGTAACATTCAAGGCACATGGGGTGCTGGGGTGTTACAATCCTATCTCGCAAAATATGTTCTTATGATTATGTAGTGATTAGATCTTAATGCTTGTGATGTTTTGTGTTACAGTTGGTATCAGAGCGGGCATCAAGTCCGTGATGCATAGAAATTAGTAAATGATTTTAGAGTGAACTAAAAATTTTGACTTGGGAGAAATTAGAAACATGGTTAGAATCATTCCTTAAATGTTTGCCTTAGATCAGTAACCTTAAAACCTGACGTAGGTTGGTTAACTAACTTAAAACTTGACACACACTAGTGCACAGTAGGAAGGGGTATGGGTAATCATTGCATTACATTTTAATTCTTTATTTGAGCTTTGATGATGAATGCTAAATATGATGGTGCATCTTGCTATGATCATGAAGAAACTGATTGAACCGTTGTCGGTGTATTTCGCCGGCAGGCTTTCTCCCTAGACGAAGAATGAGGTTCGGTAGAGGGCGTCTTCGCAGTTGGACAATCTGGGGCACATATCAAAGAACACACCAATGTACCCAGGTTTGGGCCCCCAGTGAGGGTAACAACCCTACATCCTGCTAGATCTTTGTTGTTGTATATTGGGTCGGTTACAATGCTTTTTCTCTTAGGCTTCCTACTTGGTTCTTGCTCCTATTTTTTCTCGTCTCCCTATCCCATGCACTGGACCTCCCTTATATATACTGATCTATACTTCATTTATTACACCAATCACTGTAGTCCTGTCCCCAAGTCTCATTCTTCGTGCACTGTATGGCTTCGCTCGGTCCGCCTGGGATGCGACTTTCATTCGACGGGTTAGGTGTGAGGCGTCAGAGAGATGGGCCATCGTGTCGATAGCAGAACACTTCGCAATCAATGGCTTTGACATGGCGTGTCAGGGAAGGAGACTTCGAGGCAAAGCCTCCTTCTCACCCCTTTGGCCGTCTACGTGACCTAGCGTTGGGGCCGTATCGCCCACCTGCTAACCAGGCTGCCACATGGGCTAGCCGCCTGGCGATTGGGGCCTGATCGCCCGCCTGCTCGGTAGGCTGTCACATCGGCTGGATGCCTGGCGAGTGCGGCATGATTGCCCGCCTTCTCGCTAGGCTGCCACATGGGCGGGCCTTTGTCGATTGGGGCTGATCGCCCGCTTTGCTCGCTAAGGTCATCACGTCATTTGGATGCCTAGCGAGTGGGGCCTGATTGCCCGCCTACTCGCTAGGCTGCCACGTGGGCCGGACGCCTGGCGAGTGGGGCCTGATCGCCTGCCTGGTTGTCAGGCTGCCACGTGGGCCGGACGCCTGGCGAGTGGGGCCTGATCGCCAGGCCGCCATGTGGGCCGAAAGCCTAGCGAGTGGGGCCTGATCGCCCGCCTGCTCGCCAGGCCGCCACTTGGGCCGATAGCCTAGCGAGTGGGGCCTGATCGCCCGCCTGCTCACCGGGCCGCCATGTGGGCCGATCACCTGGCGAGTGGGGATTGCCCGCCTACTCGCCAGGCCACCACGTGGTCACACTTGTCTGCGGCGGAGAGGGTACCCTGGCGTAAAGTACGCCGACAACCGTAATGTTTATGTGAAATAGTTGTGTCGAAAGGTTTCAGCCATGTATTCTTGGCCATGGTAGAGCCACCTCATGTATTCGAATAGGTGTGTCCAGGTAGAGCCACCTCATGAGATTGAGGAACCTCCCATAGGTGATGGACGTTCTTTTTTACGCCATAGATTAGAGAGTGGGTGGAGAAGTTTGCTTTCTTTTTGTCTTCGATGGTTGGAGTAAAAAAAAGATTAGTGATGATTCTTTTTGGATTGCTATTACAACTGTTGTGGCGTTTAGTGTTGTTGGTTGCTTTGTAGAGAAGATTAGTGTTTTATTCTTGTGTTTGTCATCCTCTGAGTTTGAGCGAATTTATTGATGTTTTGTTCAAGACTTAAGTTATGTGGATTTAAGTTTTAAGACTTTACCAGAAAAGTATTGGTTGATCGCTTGGTTTTCCTTTTGTGAAAAAAACATCCATGTTCCTTCATGGAAGTTTTAAATCTAGAGATTGGTTTGAAGAACTTTTGCATGTCAGAGTTTGGGTCTGGTCATTTTGTGATTTGAGAGTCGAGCTCCTTTGTGAATTATGGTTATGTTTTTCTGGAAAGAAAAATGCTTAATCGTATTTATTCATGCTTAAGAACCGTTGTTTTACTTAAATGTTGGGGTCATGCCCTAATACTTTAATGTTAGGTGACCAACAAGAATGTTTAAAACTTTAATCTTTGAAGCATAGTTAGAACATTGAGATGAAATAAACTACTGATTTGGTTGAAGTAAACTTTGATCTTTGAAGCATAGTTACAACAAGCAATTAAATTAATTTTTGCATGATACTAATGCATCTAAACCTACACAAGGTTAGAAGCTAAAAAGTAATCAATTTAAATTTCTTGTTACCGAGATGGTATTGGCTCATGGTAGACTTGATTATCTTCATGCTTGGTTCCAATTTGTAATTGATGAAGTCCTTGTATTCTTGAAGAAGCCAAGCGTCCAATCCATCTCATATTGCCTAAAATTCTTTTAGGTGGTTTTTGGTACCCAATCCTTGTTGGGTCCAACAATGTTAGTCACAATAGATTTAGGAACTCAAATGGTCCTAATCTTAGCATTTTTGACAAGATTAACATGACTAGGAATAGGTTTGCGATAATTATTCCTCCTAGGCAAATTATTGGCATTTTTATAACAAGTCATAGGAGGACAATGATACTTTCCAAAACTATTTCTAGTTTGATCTCTTCTAAGCATATGATAATTGAAATTATGCATTGGCTTAGAGGATCTAGTATATCTAGCAAATATTTTGCTATTGTTACTTCTCCTAAGCAATTTATTTGAATTGCTTTGCGTAGGCTTAGGAGTCCTAACAAATTTAGCAAATCCATTTCTAGATTTACTCTTCCTATGCAAATGAATATTATCATTTTGAGCGAGCATAGGGGACTTGACAAGCTTGGCAAATACATTGCCATTCTTGTCCTTCCTAAGCAAATAATCATTGAAATGATGAGTAGGATTAGGGGTTATACCTTTGGAACAATCCTTACCGAAATATCCCTTTTCCCGGCAATTGAAGCATGTCACGCTATTTGGTCCTTTCTTGAAGGTTTTGACTTGCTCCTTGCCGGTTTGCCTCATGGTTGGTGCTTGTGGCTTGACATCCACTTTGTTTGGGCACACGGAGGCGAGGTGTCCCTTCTTGTTGCAAGCAAAACACTTGATGGTCTTCAAGTAGCTTGCGTTGTACCTTGTCTTGCTATTCTCCCTTTTGGAGATGTAGCCGAGTCCTTGCTTATCTTGAGACACCCTTAGCTTGTTCAAGATTTCATCGAGGATGGCTTTTCCTTTTACGCACCTCTTCAAGTCATTTTCTAATCTAATGACTTGGGCCTTGAGCTCTTTATTTTTCTCTACAAGGTTAGTCTCACAAGATATAGAGGAGGTAATAGCAATAGAATTTGAGCAACAAGGTAAATCATTGCTAGAGGTGGATATGAATTTATTTGATGAATTGTTTGTAATAGAAATTGGGCAAGGCAATTCATCAACTAAATTACATTAAGTAGCAATATCCACACTAGACTTAGTGAATTCCTCGAAAAGGACTTTTTCATGATTTTTTTTAAGAATATTATAGTCATTTTCTCCTTTCCAAGAAATTCATTGAGCTCCTCTATCATATTCATAAGTTCATCATAAGAGGGCTCATCTTCGTCGTCAGTCACCTCATTCTTACCTTTCTGTAATACCGAAGATCTCTTTTGCTAGGGTTTTCGGCCTGTAATGATTTCACCTTCGCGATTCAAGGGTTTTAGTTCGGGAGGAATTATTTATCGTTGTGCAAGTGAAGCTTTTAATAAAGGTTTTGGATTTTTATCCTAGTTTTCGGAATGAGGTATCTTCCGAACAGTTGAGTTCTGCGGCAAGTTTGTTTTTTCTGGGCAATTGTCTTTTTGTGCCAAGAATTGAAACTTATTTGGTTCGCGCTAAGGGCTTAAAGTTGGCCTTTGGTTTTGTTTTTGAGGGGCTTCATTTCTTTTGTTCCCTAGCCTTATTGATTAGTGGCTGTCATTTTTTTCTTTTCCTTAGCCAGAGCTTGTCCCCAACCCAGCCTGCCGATTCCCTATTCTTCTCCTACCGGCCACCTTCTCTGCAGCTTGCCCGAATCCTCCCCTGCGCCCCTCACCTCCTGGCTAGCTCCTCCCTGCGCCCCACCTCTCCTGGCTGGCGCCACCCCCAGCCCTTCTGGTCGGCGTCGCCCCTAGCTCCCCTGGCCAGCGAGCTCCCCTGGTCAGCGTCTCCCCTGGGAGTTTCCCCAGCCGCCAGCTCCGGCCAGCCGCCACCCCAGCTCCGGCAAGCCGCCGGCGAACTCCCTCTTTTTGGCCAGCGAGCAGTCCCTCCCCTCCTGTGGCAGCATCTCTTCCTTCCTCCTCCTCCTCCTCCAAGGAGACCTAGAGAGGTAAAATTTCTTCTTGGAGGTGCTCTAATGGGGGTATTTCCTGGTAGGGTAGGTTCTAGGGTTCCTAGATCTGAAATCTTGGGGGAAAAGTGATTCAATTTGGGAGGGAAATCCTAGTCTCTTTCGGGCTGTGCACTGGCAGTGTGTGGGAGTTTCAATTTGAGGATGTTATAAGTGTTTCCTGGGGGTCTAGATGTTGTGAAAGTTGTAGATAATCGAGTTACCTTTCAATAGAGACTGAAATCACTAAATTTCGTTCAGCCGTTTAAAAGTTATGGCTGTTTTACCGATTGCTGTCCAGAACGAGTTAAATTGCGTTCGTCTGCTGTTCGTCGCAAATCTGAGAATAATCGGTGCTTTTCCCGGTCGGTCGGCTGTAGAAAAAGTTGTAGATAATCGAATTACCTTTCAATAGAGACTGAAATCACTAAGTTTCGTTCATCCGACTAAAAGTTATGACCGTTTTACCGAGTGCTGTCCCGGGTAAGCAGATTTCTGTTTTTCGGGTTTTGGGAGTGGATCGTAGGATCTAAGTTGACATAATTCTTGTGTTTGTTTTGTTGGTATGTTTTTGAGTAGAATGTATATACTTGCAGGTGGTGGGACCCCAGAAGTGGCATCAATTTCTCGCCACACCGTTTCAAGAGGTTTAAGGCAAGTGTAACATTGTAAAGTGGAATGTCATGTCGAGATTAATCTGGGAAAATCTACGAAATCATTATAACATGAAAGTTGTAGGTGATAATAACCATGTCTATGCTTATGTTTATGTTATTGGCCATGGTTAAGAGAAGGTGATTATGATGACATGTATAAACTATTTAATCGCATCATTTGCAAGTGCATTCCCTAGTTCATGGCTAGAGGGTGTTGAGTTAGCTGTTCATATTATGATTATGAAAATGGTGACTTATGTTTTTGAGCATGTCAAGGGTTACTCCCGTCGTTTATGTAAGTGCCTCCCCTAGAGCATTATTAGGGTGTTAAATGCTTTGCTTGCGATAAGAGTATGAAAATTCTAATGATTTGGTTATGTTTAATAGCATATATAGAAGTTGTTATTAGTATGATGATGAAAGCGGAAAGAGATCATTTTGAGCATATTGGCATGATGCATTGTGTGAATGATTTGCACAGGAGACATTGGAAAGTAAGCATTCAATTTCAATTATTTCATTTCATTATGAATTGTACAAATGAGTGTGGTTATGTCGATGCAAAGGATAAAGTGATGAATGTGATTAAATGATAATGTGCGTGTTTATATTTATGTTTGTGTCACGCTTATAAACATGTCTATGACCGATGTGGGATTGAATTAGGGTGAAACTTGTAGTTCACTCATGTCACTTGCATTTGCGCATTCATTACAGAAGAGGCAACCCATGTTGATGTGGGCCTCTGTACTCACACGTAGTGAGTACAAAAGTCCTACCTCATAGTCCCATCCACGGATGGGAGCGAGTCAGTAAGAGTAGGCCCCGCCACAGGATGGTCGGGATTGCGAGGGTGCACACCGACGGGTGTACACTCAGCTATACCGGTATAGGCTAAAAGGTTGCATTTTGAGTATGACCGCATTAAAGCATTGCATTGCATTGTGTGTTGAAATTGATAAATGTTGATTGATGAGAATGGAAAGAACAGGTTGAGGATGGAGTCGTGGGCTCATTCAAAACAAAATGTTGCACTTTGCATGGAAAGAACAGGTCTTGAAGTAGTATTTTTAGTCGAATTCCTTACTTTTCATACTTGTTGCACTTTGCTGAGTCTTGGACTCATGCTTGTTTGCTTCCTATTTTAGGTACTTTGAAGCTGGCTCGTAGGGTTGGGAGTAGTAACACGTGCACGACTTCGGTCTCCAACATCTTATTTTAACCAATTCATTAAGTCTGGATGTAATTAATGAGGTTGTAATGTATTGTTCATCATGGTGAAATTTATTAATTTCTGTTGGATGTGTGATTGATTAACTAAAGACCTGCTAGAATGATATTATAACTGTAGTTTTCTGTCTGCTGAGTGGATGTCCTACTTTCTAGAAAGGTCATGCCGAAATTTTGTAAATTTCGGTGGCTTAGTTTCTAATCCGGTCTTAAGAGTTTTGAGTTTTTGGTAGCATTCGCGTTGTGTTTGGCGCTTGGGTGTTACACTTTCGCCATAAAGCAACGGATTTCTGATGGAAGTGAATCTTCATCGTCACTTGAGGCGAAGGTTGAGGTCGATAGAGATGTCGGTTCTTCATCACTTGATGTAGAGGTTGAAGAATCATCAACCAACATTTCTTCCTCAATGCAATCCTCAATTGATGTGGATGGTTCAAATTCATCTTGAAGCTTAGTCCACATTTCATGAGCGCTCAAGAGGTTGCAAATGAGATTGAATATGACGAGGGCTAGGTGATCTTCGTCCGGTCAAAGCATGGTCAACGGGCCCCTTGCTCGGGGGTATCGACCACGACCTGGTCCATTCGACCCCGCACGACCGAGAGCCTGCCTCAGCCAAGAGCTCGATCCCGCACGACCTCGGGCTCGTGGGGCGTATGATCAGCTCTTGCTCGGGGGCGGTCTCTCCTCGGGTCAAAGGGCGTGCACTTACTCGGCGGTTACCAAGACCTGGATGGTGGCGTTAAGACAGACGTGGGCGGCATATCCGGGGCGGTTACAACCCACCTTCAATGCGTACGAGGCCACTACTCCGGGAATCTCTCCCGTCCGTTACAAGCAGCGTCCAGGAAGATATAAGATCTCGCAGGGCGTGCGTACAGCGGGAGACACATTAGCAAGCAATACACACTCGCACATTTGCACGAGCTATAGGACAATAGCCATTGTTGACAAGCTCGAGCTAAGACTGTAAATCTCTCCATACACAAAGATAGTGAAGTCCTACGCCTCCAGGCAAGACTGGAGTAGAGCTGTTACCTTCTTAGGGGCTCGAACCAGTATAACTCTCTGTGTCACGCTCGTTGTCATCGTGCGCCGACCAACACTGCATCCAACCAATTCCTCCGTTTGGGTAAGGCTCGTTTTTGGGTCCCCAGATGTCACTAACCCCTCTCCACATTTGCAGTCAGGCGATCCCGATCGTCGACAAAATATTTCTACGCTCACAAAACTAAAAATAGCTTTAGTTGCTTGAGTGTCGAGATGTAGGCATTTCTCCTCTCCTTTAGTTAGAGCAATATCATTTAGTGGAGAAGAAAAGCCCACATCTATGATCCACTATATTTGGGGGCTCATGGATTTAAAATGATCAATCATAGATAATTTCCATTGAGCATAATTTGAGCCATCAAATATTTGTGAATCGGTGTAGTGCAATAATTCACTAGATGCCATCCTTTTTACTCACTAAGCGGTTAAGCCTAAAATGAGAGTGATCGTAGCTCTGATACCACTTGTAGGATCGAGGATGCGCCTAGAGGGGGGTGAATAGGCGTTTTACAAAATTAATCGCTCTCTAAAATCAATCGCTCTAATCAACCCTTATGTCAAAACCTAATCAAAGATAATGCGGAAGCAATAAACTAGGTTTTGACAATTAAGGCCTAAATCAACTAGTCTCACTAGTGCACTAACTAAATTATGTCTCTATACAAGAATTGCTAGGCTGAACAAACAAGCAATACTAAGCAATTCTAATGTGATCAAGCAATCAATAATATAGCGATAATGGAAATGCTTGAATATAAATGAGACAAGAGACAACCAATATTTTTACGTGGTGTTCGGAGACTTGCTGGTCTCCCCTAGTCCACGTTGAGGCTAGCCCAAACCCTTGGAATGGCTCCGCAATGAGCACCGCCTCGATTCCACTAGATGTGGTTTTTTACGCTTTCGCGTAGGCTCAACCCGAACCTTCACAAACTTCGCCAGGGCTTCTCACAACCTTGAGAGCTCTCACGCACGACGCTCTACGTCGTCTAGGAGTCAGCAACCTCCAAAAGTAACAAGTCGAGTCTTCGCTTGAGCTTCACCTAGCACAACACATGCGCTTCCGATGATCACCTAGTGCAACATATACACCAAGGTCTCCCTCAAGTGCAACACATGCACAAGAGGTCACTCAATCCACTTCTAATTGCAACACATGCAATTAGGGATCACTCTTGGCTCAAGAATCAAATTGAGAAGTGCAACACATGGAATCACCTCTCATAAAACTCATAATAACAGTATAACACCATCAACCTACCAATGCCCCCCAAGGCCTCCTTTTATAGCCCACACAAGAAAACTAGCTGTTTGGGGGCAAAACAGGAAAAGTCACTGGGGCTGGCACTACCGCCCTCTGAGGCCCAATAGTGCCGGCCACGACCTCCAACGGTCGACAACAGCTATAAGTCCAGCACTACCGCCCTCTAGGGCCCGGTAGTGCCGACTTAGCGGTAGTACCGCCCTCGGTCACCGGTAGTGTTGGCCTTGCTCTGCTAGAAAAACATGCGATCTGGGAAAAAGCTATCGGCACTGCTTTCCCGGTAGTACCAGCCTAGCACGGCACTACCGCTCCCATAGAGGTAGTACCGGCCGAGTCGTACTACTGCACTTCACACGTCGGTACACCGGCCTTTTGAAGAAAACCAGATTTCAACACGAAATACATTTCTCTAAAACCAAACTCTATTCTTTGAGCCACTAGATGATCAGCACATCATCATACACTTGTGCAAAACACATTTGCACCAACTTAGCTCATGCTCAAAGAATCTCAACCAAATTGCGAAAACACATTTCACAAATAAACCGTGAATCTATGAGATCAATCCTCTAGCCATGTAAGGATCAACACATGACCCTGACACTTTGCAAAACACATTTGCAAATGCCAACACATACTCTAGGATCGAAACACATAACTTCTAAGCTTATTTGCAAAACACATTTGCAAATAACAAATCCATCTTGTGAAAACACATTTCGCAATCAACTCAAGATCTATTTGCAAAATGTATATATAAAGCAAATCAAACCCGAGTCTATGAGATTAATCCCCCTAGCCATGTGAAAGTCAGCACGAGACCCAGTCAACTTGCAAACACCCATTGCAAGCCCTACTTACATGCTCTCGGGATTCCGAACTTATAGACCTCGGTTTATTCACACAACGAACTTGCAAATAATACATTAAGCATATTTCATGCTTGAGCATTACTCTTTGCAACACATGCAAAAGTCTAGCTCCAAGTAATACCAAATCAAGGTACATGAACTCTCTAATTGCAACACAAGCAATTCTCTAGTTCCATGCAACCACACTAAAACCAAATCAAATGTATGAGCTCTCTACTTGCAACACATGCAAGCCTCTAGCTCCATACATACCACATAAACACCAAATCATGCTTGAGCTCTCTCCTTTTGCAACACATGCAAAACTTAGCTCCAAGCAACCACTTTGATTTAAGAAAGATTTGTTTCATAAAGAAAAATAAAACATGAAGCTTCAACAATTGCAACACATGCAAAAGTGAACTTCACGCAAAAGCCAACGCATATAGCTTATCCTATTTGCAACACATGCAAATCAAAGCTTTATACGAAAACCAAATGCATATGCTTTTCTTCTTTGCAACACATGCAAATCAGAGTATAATACAACAACAACCAAGCAAAAGCTTAACTCATTCGCAAAAACTAAATCCAAATAAGATTTGAGCTCGAGTGAACACGGGATTGAGATCATCAACACGTGATGAAGCTCAAACTAGGACTCAACCCCTCTTAATAGTACGGCGATAAAAACTAGACTCAAAGACTAGAAAGTCCTTAGCCTATCTAGTTATACCTTGAGCCGCCGCACGCAAGAAATCCTCTTTGGGGTCTTTATGATCTTTACTCTTACGCTCCCCCGGGATCATCACTCAGCTCTTCTCTTAATCTCTACGGGATCTCCTCTTGACACCCATCACCTCATGATGCCATCCTTGTCCCGTTTTCATCATCTCAATCATCTTTGGACTTAACCTGACTCAAACACAACTCATGAAAATAGTTAGTCCAAGATGCATGGTTGTCTCAATTTTCTCTTGCACTCCATTAACACATAATGGATGCCTTTAGATCAATTGAGCACAACTCTAATCAATTTGAATGATTTAAATGTGCCTTAAGTACAATAATGCAACACATGCTTCATTATACTTAAGAACTATTCATTTGTCCTTAATTAATCAAGGAACACCATCAACATATGATGAAGTGGTCTTTAATGATTAATAAGACAAATGAACTCAATTTAAATTTTCATTTAAATTGATATGAGTATACATTAACTACTCGAGTTTTCATATACTCACGTTGATGAAAAGTAATGATCCATAATGTGTGGACTATATGGAAATGACAATTACTCTAAGCCATCAACTATAGAATAAACCCCACATGTATATGTGCATAATTATAATTGACTTGAAGATAATATGCATATATTCAATCTTGATTACATTGGAGCATATCCTATATTACCATGAGTATACTACAACTAGGCAATTCAAATATATACTCAATGATTTAGTTTCTATGTCTTGATCCTTATATGTGTCAATAAGAAATAGATCAATACAAAGAAATTTTCAAGTTAAATTATGAACTCCCCCTAGATATGTGCATCCATGTAATATATGGATTGGGAAATATGATGCACATTTTGTGGTTAATACAATGGGAATATTCATACTTTAACTTGAATCCAAAGTATGCAATTAATACTAGAAAGTATACGCACACATACCTTGGGTTTTCCATTTTTCATTCCAAATATGAGACTACTAAACATTTGCTCAATGAACATGTTAGTCTCATAAAGATTAGGTTTGTCATTAAACAGGGATTAAGCATTAATCTACATCAATCACCAAAACCAATGGCTCTTGAACTTACAACTCTTTATAAACATACATCTTTATACACACATATTAGAAAAGGCGCAATTCCATGGAGCATCAGGCTTTATACGACACAAATATATGCTATCAGAAGAACATAATGAAAATTTACACAAAGATTAATTGAGGCTATCTTGCGAGCTATGCAAAATGGCAGTATTGGCTATCTATTGGTTTTAGAATTTGCTAGTCCATGCAAGGAACGAGGTGCCATCCACTTGCTATCTCATTGAATTCATCACAAATCAAGTTTCAAGTCTATGTAGACAATGGCATTTGCACACAGCTAGCTTCATGGATGCATCTCCTGTGGTTATCAAATCATGCAGTAATATCCCAATTAAGCCCTTCTTTTTTAAAATTTACAGGATCGATGATGTCAACAACCGGCCACCAGTCAAGGCAGCTCTAGATTCAGAAAAGATTTTGGTGGATTAACATGTCATTAACTCATTAGCAGCAATCCCAATCAATAACCTAAATCAATTTAATTATAATGCATGTAATGTATGAATCATAATTCAATAGGTGGTAGCTAGAAATGGTGTCTACATGACATCAATTAGACTATATATTTCAATTAAATCACGCCGGCCATAACATACTTCGGAGTGCTCTTCTAACTGGAGTCCAGAGAGCATCTCGATCTCTAGCTAACTAACCATGCAATAATCCCATCTATATAAATAAAAATATATAGCCCATGAACTTCAAGACATCTCTTTCATTTTAAGAGCACATTACATATCCATTTGTTCGCAGGTTCATGTTGTGCGCAGGACTAAGTGGAAATAAGCATGTAGGACGTGTGCACTACTTAACTGTTGATCAATACATGTGCAAACTGCTCATTAGCAAATTGAAGAAAGAAAAGAAAAGATCTCACATTACATATCCATTTGTTATTATTTTTCCTCAAGGAAATGAAAGCACATTTACTGATTTACACACAAATTTCACTAAGAATTATTGCATAACATCACAGGAAAATTTTATGTACACAAGCTTAAGCCATCATTTACTACGGCCGGTGGCGGCGAAAGCGAAAGCAGCAGTAGCCAAGTCGAGGAGGTGGTGGCGGTCGGAGGCGTGGCGACAAAGACGGAGGTGGCGACGTGGTCGGAGGTGGCGGCGAACTCCGAGGCGACGGAGACGGAGGTGGCAGCGGTCCAAGGGGACGAAGACGGAGATGGCGGTTCTGTGGCTAGGTTAGAGTAACTAAGAGGCCGGGGCGCGGGCTTTGAATTTATAGGGGTGTACTATCACTGCCGGCTCGCCAAAACAACCGACAGTGATAGCATATCACTGCTGGTCTAGAAATAGAACCGGCAGCAATAGAACTTATCACTGCCGGTGAAAGATCATGTGGAGGTCTATCCTTGTGTGTGATGAGTAATTGATGAGATTTGAGCTTGCTTTGATTAGAAATTGAGTTTGGTTTGAATTGGATTTTCCATTTGAAGCAATTTGAGTGTTGATTGCTTTTCCCAGTGCTACCAGCCTGGGGGCGGTAGCACCGGACCTTTGAGCGAAATTATGATTGATTAATGATTTTGGGATAATCATTGAATATCTTTGTGGGCATTGCTATGTGAAAGGTTTTTTCCTTGTCTTTGATGGTTGCAGGGCGACGGTGCTAGGTCATGGTGAGGTGGAGGATAACCGGGACTAGGCGAGGAGCGTCGGAGGTCCAAACGGTTGGGAGATTGCTAGAAGATGATCAGAGACGGAGTCCGAGCAAGCCAAGAAGACAATGAAAGGCGATGATGCAAGCTAGATGCCGCATGGAACAATGAGGGCCGTTGGATCGCAGTCTAGTTGATAAGTTAGCGAGTCTAGGTAGTATGCTTTGAAAACCATGCAAGAAAATAGGGGTGGTGTGGGTTTGGGTTAGCCCTTGCATGACTGTGTGAGTAGGCAAATCTTAGCCCTTATATGAGTTCTCTAGAGTTGGGCACTGCATCCAAGGGTGGTAGGTGGCCCAAGAGTAGTATAAATAGGGGTGGTGGGGTAGCCTCCTCCCCGTGAAGGTTATAGAGGTTTTTGTGCTTCTTTGAGCTTTGCCCACTTTGTTGTGAGCCTTTGTAAACCTCCTCTTTCTAGAAATGCAAACCTTATTCACTCATGCTTGAATTTACTTTACGCGTTTACTTTATGTCTTAATTTCAGCATTTAAATTCCTGCAATTTACTTTCACACAATTTACTTTCTTACAATTTGGGTTTGCCTCCCCTCCTTGTAAATGTTGTTGTTTTTGGATGTCTTGAGTGTGTTCATAGGGTTTTACATCTCTCTTGCACCATAGGATAGAGTAGAGATCATCTTTTCTTTTAAGTTGCAACTCTGTCTAGAACTTATTCTTCGCATAGTAGTCATTATTTGATTTTTACAAAAACCTTGAAAAATCATTTTTTGGGTGATTATTTTTGGAGAAGGTGCAGGACTCTCACATCCATTTGTGAAAAAATTTTGGAGTCCACTGGTCACACTGTTTGGGCGCCATGAGGTGAAAACCGAGCACCAAACTTTCTGCTTGAACTTCCTGAATATCTATGATCTTTGCTTTTTGCTGATTTTTTTGCAAAGATTTTTTAGATGATCTTTGGTGGAGTTCTTCAAAACTCAATTTCCCATAGGAAGAAAAATTCTTAAAATTTCTTGAGTACTAGAAGTCCACCAACCTCCTGCTCCAAGTGATGACAGTTTCTAGAAGTTCTGCTTTTGCTTTTCTTAAAGTGACTTTTAGGATTTGGTTTAATATCCTTTCTAACAGCAAGAGTTGAATTGATTCCTTTTGTTTTGGACACTAGACAACCAGGATTATGACTCAAAATCCCCATATATTCTAGGGATCTCATCCATGCAAGCTAGGGGTACACATAGTTGTCTAGTTGTACGGGTTTTTCATGATTTCGTTTGCAAGATCCTTTCGAGGTATTTTTTGGAGTATTTTGGTGGAAAATTTTGTTTGTGACCATTCACCCCCCTCTGTTCGCCATCTCAATCTTTCAATTGGTATCAGAGCCGGTTTTGCTCTTCCATAGATCTTGATCGGTCTTGAGAGCCGTGGCGACGGACAAATATTCCCCCAAGCCTCCAGTTCACGAGCCAGCACACGAGAAGAAGTACCACAACTTCTTGAAGAACAAGAAGCTTTTCCACCATGTCCTCGCCGCCCTCGACGACATCAGCCTGTCTGACATGGAGACATGGAGCGATGAAGGCGAGGATGATCCGCAAGAGATGAAAGGCGGCGACGACTTCTCCAGCATATGCTTCATGGCGGACGCCAACGACATCGGTGACTCCGAGTTCTACAGCGACTCGGACGAGATACCTTCTTATGACCAGCTTAATAAAGCTTTTTGTAAATTAGGGAAATTTCATGCTAGAGCTAGAGCTTGGTGTATGGAGCTTGAGAAGGAAGTAGGTACCTTAACTCGAGCATTAGCTTCTCTTAAATCTTTCCCCTCCCGAGTCACTGATGACTGTTCTTTGTGTGATGCTTTGCTTGTGGAGCTTGAGAATCTAAGAACTTTGCAAGATAGTGTGCAAACTGAACTTGAAAATCTTAAGTCGAAGAATGCTAGCACTTGCACTGTTGATATTTCCTCTCTAGATGCTAGTTTTCTTCATGCTCATGCTACTCCTTCATGTGATAATTGCCCTAAGTTACTTGCTGAAATTGATGCCATGAACGCTCACCATAGGAAGCTTTCTTCTAGAAATGATGAACTTGAAATATATGCTTCTAAGGACCCTGTCAGCTCATGTGAGGACTATAAGCAACTAAAACTTGACAATGAAACTTTAAATATCAAGTGTGCTAAACTTGATCAGGACTTACTAGATAAGTCACATAAGAGTTGCTTGCATTGTTCTGTGATTGAGGGGAACTTGGATAAGATCCAAGTTGAACTTAGGAAGAAGTTAGAAGACCAAGTCCATAAGATTAGAGAAGCTCCATGCGTTTCTTATGAGGCCCTCAAGATTGAGGCAGCCGTGCTGAGGGAGAAAAATGCACATGCTGGTTTTTCTTCTTCACTTTCTGGTTCTTCTTCTTCCTCTCACTCCTGCTCTTCATACGCCTCTCTCTTTCAGGAGTGTGAGCACTCTTGAGAAGTTTGTAGGAGGCAAGAAAAAGCTAAATCTTATTCTAGACCAATAAAAAATTAGCAGATTTAATTAGGGTCTAGGATTTGATTACATGGAGCACGCTAGGACTTATCCTCGTACCATTGTGCGTGGCTCCAAGAGTGGAGAGATTGTGGTAGCTCCCAGGGTGAGTACCACTGTGTTTAGTTCTACTGGGGTTGTCATGGGACTTCTGAGCAGAATTGTACTTCACCTATCACTTCTGCCTCTAGCAAGGCGATGTATTCATGCACCTTCTATAAGAAGGATGGTCACCTAGTAGATTTCTGTTTTAGGCGTGCCAAGATCACGAGGTGTGAGTGTGTTGCTGCTCTTAGGGGTATTCAGAGTCATCTCCAGACTCTGAATGCTCCTAAGACACACACTGCTACTAGACAGGTTAGAGAGTTGCCTATTTTTGGGCGGCATCCAGAACTCAGTTTTCATTTTGTTTAGTCGACTTTTAGTCCTGAAGCTGCTCGACTTTATCCTAGTACTGAGTCTTCTCTCTCTCTTTTGACTTGATCAAGTTCGTCGGATGGGGAAGGGAAATGTTTGGATTGTTGACTCCGGTTGTTCTCGCCATATGACCGGAGACTCCCGTTGGTTTTCTTCCCTAGTTCGAGCCCCCGGTGATGAGTTGATTACTTTTGGGGATGCTTCTTCAGGTAGAGTCATTGCTAAGGATACCGCCTGCATTAATGAAAATTTTATTCTTAAGGATATTGCTTTAGTGAGTAAGCTGCAATATAATTTGCTTTCTGTTTCTCAGCTTATCGATACTCTTTCATGGTAAGCTTTAAGAGTAATGCTTGTAGAATCCTTGATTCATCAGGAGAGTTAGTTTGCGGGATTTCTAGATTTGGGAGAGTCTTTTATGCTAATTTTTCTATTTCTTCTAGAGACTCTCTTCGGTGTTTGATTGCTTTTGAGTCCTGTGATCTCTCCTTCTAGCATAGGAGACTTGGTCACATTAGCTTTGATCATTTGATCAGAGTTAGCAACCGCGATCTTATTCGTGGTTTGCCCAAACTCGAAATGGTCAAAGACTTAGTTTGCTCTCCCTGTCGACATTGTAAGTGTTTTATCTTGAAGTCTGGTAACCTAGATAAGTTTGAGTCTCGTTCTTCTAATGGTATTTTTCTAGGTTACTCGACTTCTTCTCGTAGCTATAGGGTATAGAGTTGTGATGTGAATAGAATCATAGAGACCTGTGACATGACCTTTGATGAGGCTAGCCTAGGAGCTAGATCTGATATTTCAGGCTCTTCTTATCCCTCCGAGACCATCTTTGTAGAGGATGAGGATGATGGAGATGATGGTGTTCCACCTGATCCAGTCTCCTCTACACCTGAGGTGCCTCCTATTTCTATTTCTACACCTCAGGGAGAACAGCCTTTATCTTCAGACTCTCCTTTAGCGAGTGGCTCTGTTCCTTCCTCTTCTACTCAAGAGGTTGAGGCCACTTCTGCTTCTGGTCCTCCTCGCCACATTCAGCGTTCTCATCCACCTAAGTAGATCATTGGTGATCTATTTGAGTGTGTTACACGCTCAAAATTAGGCTTATATTCTTTCTGTCTTCACTCTGCCTTTGTTGCCTCATTTGAGGCAAAGAATGTCAATCATGCATTGTCCGATGAATCATGGATTAATGCTATGCATGAGGAACCGAAAAACTTTGAGAGGAATAAATTTGGCAGCTTGTAGAGCCCCCATCTAGTCATAATGTCACCAAGTGGGTGATAAAAAACAAGCAGAGTGAGGATGGGGTTGTCATTCGCTACAAGGCTAGGCTAGTTGCATAGGGCTTCACTCAGGTTGAGTGTCTTGACTTTGAGGAGACCTTTGCCCCTGTAGCTAGATTAGAAGCGATTAGAATCCTGCTTACATTCTGTGCATCCTAAGGCTTCAAGCTCTATCAAATGGATGTCAAGAGTGCATTTCTCAATGGCTTCATTGAGGAAGAGATGTATGTCAAGAAACCTCTAGGATTTGAGAACCCCAAGTACCCAAACCATGTCTACAAACTTTTCAAAGCCTTGCATGGACTTAAGCAGACCCCTAGAGCTTGGTATGAGAGGCTTAAGTCCTATCTTCTCAGCCATAGTTTCAAAATGGGTATAGTAAACAAGACTCTGTTCATCAAGCACCAGGATTCTCATTTCCTTCTCGTCCAGATTTATGTGGACGATATTATCTTTGGTGGCTCTTCTCATTCTCTTGTATCTCAGTTTTCTGAGGTAATGAGCATAGAATTTGAGATGAGTATGATGGGTGAGTTGAGCTACTTTCTTGGCTTCCAAATCAAGCAGATTCGGGAGGGTACTTTCCTGCTCCAAGGTAAGTATACTCGGGACCTCCTGAGATGGTTTGATATGTCTAATGGAAAGCTCGTGATGACTCCTATGGCCACCACTGCTTTCCTCGAGCCCGATGAGAATGGTAAGCCTGCTGATCAAAAGGAGTTCCGGAGCATGATTGGCTCCCTCTTGTATCTTACTGCCTCGCAGCCGGACATACATTTTGTTGTGTGTATGTGCACTCGCTTTCAGGCTTCTCCTCGTGCCTCTCATTGCTAGGCGGTGAAGCGCATCTTTAGGTACCTTTGAGCTACCATTGATTATGGTATTTGGTACTCTTCTTCTTGTCTATCCCTTAGAGCCTTTTCTAATACAAACTTTGCTGGCTGTAGGATAGATAGGAAGAGCACTTCTAGTATTTGCCAATTCATTGGCACTTCTCTTGTTTCTTGGTCATCTAGGAAGCGATGCGGTGTTACAGTCTTCGCGAGGCCGAGTATGTAGCTATGACTAGTTCTTTGTAGCAGTGCTTTGGATGAGATCGACCTGTAGGAATTTGGATTAGAGATAGAGAATGCTCCACTTTTTTGTGATAATACTTTTGCTATCTGCATTGCAAAGAACCCAGTGCATCATTTCCGGAACAAACATATTGATGTTAGATATCACTTCCTTAGAGATCATGTGGAGAAAAGATATATATTGCTTCAGTTCGTGGAAAGTGACCACCAGTTGGCCGATATCTTTACCAAGCCTTTAGATAGCTTTAGGTTTGTTGCCTTGAGGGGTGAGCCTGGAGTTATGTGCCCTTACGGCCTTCTGTGAGGGGGAGCTGATCTGTATATTATGTATTATATTTTATTTCAATTTTTCCCATCTTTTGTATTGTTCTGGGTGCTTATGGGTTTTATTCCTTAAAGTTATGAGTTCACATCTCAAAACACATCAAAGTACACCGACGTAAAGTACACCGACAAACATGTTGCGTTTATTTGCTAAGTTTCTTCTCTAGGTGTATTTGCCATGATTTGTGAAATTCTGGAATTCTCTAGAGTCCCTATAGCAACTTGGGTGAATCTTATTTGATCCATATTTCAGTCCTTCACTAGCTTAACAATGAAAATGCTAAAATGAAAGTGAAGCAAAATTGACTCTTTTTGTGCGCACTAGACTCAACACCTCACATTCACATGACGGCTTCTCATTACACTTGAGATGAACTTGGAATGTATTGTGTATGACCAAGATCATTCACTTAAGAGTTCTTCTTGAGATGATCGAATATGGCTTGAGTCAATTGCTGTAAAAATGCAAACATAAAAAAACATACGTGGGTAAAGAATGCAAATAATGTCAAACATTTGCACCCTGCTATGTCTTTCAAAGATTCAAAGAAAAATTTGCATACAATGCAAAAAAAACCTCGATGGACCTTGTATGAATTTCTAGATTCCCCAAAGTGTTTAGTAGGTTGAACTCTAAATTTTTCATTTGATCCTTTGAATGGCTTTGCTTCTAGTTTTGAAACTAATGACAAGTGTTGCTCATGTTCAGTCTTACTAAAAATGACATGGTTTCAATTAAATCTTGCTAGCAAAATATTTATTTGCACTTGGAGATGCCTTAATTTAGTCTATTTTTGCCATAACTTAGCTTGGTGTCATAACTTGTTTTGTTGGTCACTTGGATAATCTTCAAAGCTTCCTTAAGCTGCATTACTTGCATAAAAATAACAAAAAAATGGGAGAAAAGAAAATGCTATCTTGATGCCTATATTGCCAAAAGGGGAAGAAATCGTAGAAAAGGTATCATTTTGCATCTTGATTCATCTTAACTCTTATGATCTTTGTTAATCTTTGCTATCTTTCATAGATTATAAGTATTTCTAGTTGCCAACTTGGTCATGTTCTTGATTTCTATTTCTTTGACCAAGTTTGGCTTTGCATTCAAATTGCTTTCTTCTCTCTTATTCAAACTCAAAACTTATACCTTTTTATGTGTTTGTCAATATACTCATTAAGGAAGAGATTGAAAGACTATGTGGAGGTCTATCCTTGTGTGTGATGATTAATTGATGAGATTTGAGTTTGGTTTGATTTGAAATTGAGTTTGATTTGAATTGAATTTTTGATTTGAAGCAATTTGATTGTTGGTTGATTTTCCCAGTGCTACCGGCCTGGGGGCAATAGCACTAGACCTTTGAGCGAAATTATGATTGATTAATAATTTTAGGATAATCATTGAATATCTTTGTGGGCATTGCTATGTGAAAGGTTTTTTCCTTGTCTTTGATGGTTGCAGGGCGACGGTGCTAGGTCATGGTGAGGCGGAGGATGACCGGGACTAGGTGAGGAGCGTCGGAGGTCCAAACGGTTGGGAGATCGCTGGAAGATGATCGGAGATGCAGTCTGGGCAAGCCAAGAAGACAAGGAAAGGAGATGATGCTAGCTAGATGCCGCGTGGATCAATGAGGACCGTTGGATCACGATCTAGTTGATAGGTTAGAGGGTCTAGGTAGTATGCTTTGAAAACCGTGCAAGAAAACCATTTGTTGGTGTGGGTTTTAGGTTAGCCCTACATAGTTATGTGAGTAGGCAAATCCTAGCCATTAGATGAGTTCTCTATGGTTGGAGCCAGCAACCAAGGGTGGTAGGTGGCCCAGGTGTAGTATAAATAGGGGTGGAGGGGTAGCCTTCTCCCCTTGAAGGTTGTAGATGTTTTTGTGCTCCTTTGAACTTTGCCCACCTTGTTATGAGGCTTTATAAACCTCCTCCTTCTAGAAATGCAACCTTATTACCTCATGCTTAAATTTACTTTATGCATTTACTTTATATCTTAATTTTAGCATTTAACTTCCTGCAATTTACTTTCACGCAATTTATTTTCTTGCAATTTGGATTTGCCTTCCCACCTTCTAAATGCTGCTATTCTTGGATGTCTTAACTGTGTTCATATGGTTTTACATAGCTCTTGCACCCTAAGATAGAGTAGAGATCATCTTTTCTTTCAAGTTGCAACTCTGTTCAGAACTTATTCTTCGCACAGTAGTCATATGTGGAAAAAGTTTGTTGTCCACTGGTCGCACTGTTTGGACGCCATGAGGTGAAAACCGAGACCCAAACTTTCTGCTCGAACTTCACTACAACACAGTAAGCCACTAATGGCGCTTATATATGCCGCTATAAGTGCCTAAACGCCATAAAACACTTTTCGGCGTTTATTGGCCGTCAAGGAAAATGCCATCGGGAAAAGTAATCCCCGGCGTTTATCTAACTTGGCACATAATAAATGCCGGGGTTGGTTATCGACGGCACATAACAAATGCTGGGAATAGAGTTACCCCGGCACATATTAAATGCCAGGGTTGTCCATTAAGCCGGCACATAATAAATGCCGGGGAATTGGTTATCGATGACACATAACAAATGCCGGGACTAGAGTTACGCCGGCACATACTAAATGCCAGGGTTGTCCATTAAGCCGGCACATAATAAATGTCGGGGTTTCTTACTAATGGCACATGTCAAATGCCGGGAATAGTCTAGTACGACATTTATTATATGCCATCTTAGAGCAAAGGTGGCACATATGAAATGCCTTGATATAGTTATCGGTGACTTAATTAATGCCGGAATAGCCTTAGTCAGGCACATAATAAATGTCGGGGTTTTCTACTAATGGCACATATCAAATGCGGAATGGTCTAGTACGGCATATGAGGAATGCCATGTTATTAAATTTGTGACACATTAGAAATGCCGTAGTATCTATTTGTGGCACATAATAAATACTGTTTCAATGTTGGTCACGTGCCCATTTCATTGATACTAGTTCAATGCATGTTTAGGGCATGTACAATAGCCATTTTGTTGCTTGTTTAAGAGAATACATGGTAGATACTCAAATAATGCATATGAAAATATTATAGAAGCATAAATATTATAGAAGCCAAGAGACAAATGAGTTGTTCACATTTTGAACTTGTTGCACCTTGATTCACACATGATTGCATTTTCACACCTTGGTGAATGATACACGGATGGATAAGCGACCTTTGTTGAGGGGCATGTAGAAGATAAACTAGTCTCTAACAAACTGCACCTAATCTGAACTCTTTAACAAAAGAATCCTAACTTAAGAAGATAACTACTAAACCTGCTTAGAGCTTGGTGCAACTGGGCAGCTTTGTGCATTTGGTCATCACTGCTCTGGCGCTTGCTCACGTGATATGTCTTGCCCACATGACACCCTACAAGAGGAGAGGACTATTTCATGCAACCATTTGTGCCAAGCTATAAAGAATCATTCGGAATCTCAAACCCATCGAGCCAAATAGTCCACATAGCCCTACTTGATAATGATGTGCAGCAAGAATGCAAATGAATGCGTATGTTCCACATATGATGACTCATAATAAACAATACATCATTGATCATTGCACCTTTCACGAGATACCAACATAGTGCTAATTATCGACTTTTTTATCTATTGTGGAAATTCTATTTTCACGGGCTTGCACGAGAATAAGCGACAAGGTTGGACAAAATCTTGCACATTCGAAGTGCGAGGTTATTATGCATGTCGAATGAGCATCTCACATGTGAGGAAAGGCATAAATGTCATCAATCTAGGGCTTATATAAACTGAAATATACCCACTAAAGCTGAAGCAATGCGAGAACATGAAATCGGCCAACATTTCAAGGATACAACCTTTCAGGAAGTAGTATGAACTAGAGATTATCACGAATTACTAAGCATGAATTATTAACCCGGCGAACTCTGATTCATTTCAGGATATGATTATTATCCTGAAATGAACTAGAGATTCATTCAGGATATGAATTATTAAGCACGACTTTCCGGCATGAATTATTAAGCTTGGTACAATGTAAACTTATGCCGCTCAAGTAAATTCTTGACATTTTCCGCATGGTTGGTGATCGCCAAGTTGTTCATAATCATCAAAATCCACATAAACCTGGAGACATAAAGAGGTGAATATTAACAAACCAATTTCACACATTGACCAATAATTGTATATATCGGCATAAACCATTACGCACCATAAACCTTTTCCCTCGACAGCGAAACAAGAAGAAAAGGAAAAAGAAGATAGCTATGCGATTTTGCCTACTGACAACGAACCAGTAACCTCACTGTCTTTGTGTTAGTTCTTGCAAAAGAACTTGTCGACATATCAGAAAATAGCGACCATGTCAAACTGAAACCATTAAATCTCTATGTGATGACAAAACCGTGATCTGCACCGGTGATGATCGGGTATATTCCACGATGATTAGTCCGATCTGCCAATCCATGTGAAAACAACTTAATTCAGCCTCTCATTCATGCAACAACTGGACCGAAGAGCTACGATCTGTCCCCCAACAAACGCATTCAAATCCAGATCGGACCAATTCACACCACTGGCGCACAAATCGGACCTCTGCCCTGATCTGGTACATTCAACACCAACTCCCAAACCCTACCCAGATCGGGAACCCTAACCGGATGGGAAATGCCCAAATGTACCACAAATCCGGTGAACTTGCCATCATCCTCGCCATTGAATCACTCCACATTTGGGGGAAAAACTTACCTCGCGCAGTCCCTCGCGCAAATTCATTGGAAGAAACTCCATTTTTTTAAGTTAACATAATGCTTACTTCACTATTAAGGCGAATGAGAAAATGGATAGGATGTGTAGGAGGCAATTATAAGGCGAATGAGATAAATGCACAAAGCAATTATAAAGTACTTGGGCAGTGTAACAAAATCTGGCTAAACAAAAGGCAAAATTTCTACATTGATAAGAACGGAAAAGGTAAACCAAAAAAGGCAGTGTTACCTCTTTCAACTTTAAGTGCATTGGTTCATTAGTAAGATTGCATACTTACAAGCTTGTACTTTTGGTAGAGTTCTTCAAACTTTTTCTTCTTTTTTTCTTTATCCGATGGGTCAATCGGTAGTTCTTGTCTCTCAAAGTCGATAATTATACTTACATGGTTACACTTGGAGGAGTGCAGCGAGGAGCAGTTTGCAACTCCAATTTGTAAGTACTTCTTCTTTGCCGGGTGAAGAAGCCTTCTCTTACTCTTGTAATATGTGCCTCTGAGAAAAGATTGATTAACATATCACAGGAGAGACCAAGTAAATTTCCATCAAGTAGCAATTCGCTTATGTTCTATATTCCATGAAAAACACAAGTATTATAATAAGTTGAATATATTTATCGATTCCTTTTGCTTTCATCAACTTCATCTGTTAAGAGTCGGTCTATATATGCTAACCAACAATCAATTTTTGTACCAAGTGCATAAGCGAAAGGAGAAATTTCAAAAGGAGGAAATTACCAAGTGCACAATCTCATACCCATACATTGACATTGCCTACATAGTGGGTAAATTTGGTTAGTACCCAAAAAACATTTTATGCTCTAGAAGACCAAGAATGATAAACAAAAACCTTTTCGGTGACCACATGACAAGAAAGCGGGATGCACATCGAGCAAAACTATGGATGCAGTGGAAACATGAATTGCAGTTCAAACCATAAAAGCAACCTTACCATTATTTGTGACCTTTTTATTGCATTGCTTCTCGTTATATATCAAGGTGCAAGCTGGGTAACAAAAACTATCAGTCTGCACAAATGAAATTGCACCCTTAATAGTTATCGATCCGCTTATCGATCGTCCCAAGTTTTCATCCATGATCATTCAATTGTTTTCCGGACATCATACATCTTTCCTTCTAAACAACAATGAGCAAGTATGGTGACATATGGTGCTAGTAGAAAACAATATGGATGGAGTTTCTTCGTGACCCATTGATAAAAGTCGAGCAATTATATTTGTTGAGGTGTCTAGGCAGGTTCACCATCATACAATTAGTGGAAGCGGCAACATCTTATAGTATGCCTCGATGTTTTGTGTAACCCAGACTAACACGTAAAATGAATATTGCATCTCTCCTTCCATATGCCTTGTTAAACACTAGGTACCAAAGTAGTAACTGAAAAAACACCGATAATTATGATAGTGAGTTGATTTTCTTCTCAAACAACAAATTTAGCCTTCCATATGAGATAGTTATCCACTCCTCGGTAATGACAACTCATCGGAGCGATAAGGTTGCCTATGAAAAAGCTATTGAATCAACAACACCACTCTAAAGAATACACTAGCATCCCTCTCTTTAAAGTGTCTACAACAACGATAAATATACAATGCCATGCAAATAAGATAAACATTAAGAGTTTAATGAAGCACAATAAATACCAAAAAACATGACATTTTCCACTCATAGACTTTGAACTAATGGAAGTTCGAACACTTGTTACTCCTTAGTAATTTTCAGAGTAGCTTTATTGAGATCAACAAAAAGTAATGCACCTCAAGAAATAGGTTTCCCACGACCAGACTTCCTCATCCATATTTACTAAGCACATACCTATATTGTATCAAGGATAATTAATTAATTGATCAATATACACGACATGGTTAGGATCACATTGCTCTGTACTCATTTACAAAGGTTGAAATATCAGCACAAAAAAACATGTAATCATATATCCCTCTTAGAAGTAATATGCCAACATTGGTGGGAAACTACCTTTTCTTCTTTTGGTTCGGGAAGAGCAATATGCTCCAAAGTCATTGCAATTCGAGACGGTATTGTGCATTTCGAACATGTATCCGATCATCGAACACTGTACATAAGTGAGCGATTTTCAGAACTTTGTGTTGACAAAAAGATAATGAAACATGTCACAACTCACAAGTTCACAGTTGAAATGTACATATGCTCTATGCAAAGAAAATGATATAATTGCCCTACAAGAAAAAAAAGCATCAAGAATTGAATAGATGATATCCCATTACAAGAAAAAAAAAGGCAAGTATAGGAGCAAAAGTTATTAGAAGTATTTTGATCATGCATGGTAATTGCTCAAGGCACCTCCAGAGAAGTATAAAGAAACAAGAATAAAAGATATCATTGTGAAACCCTCCACAAGCTTCTATTTCACTGACACAACCAAGTGCTTGATATTTGAGAGATGGCTCAAAAATGAAACTAAAGCTTTATTTCTATGATGACAACAGCATCAATTTCATGAAAACAAGTACTCAGAACAAAACATTAAGGATGATATCATTAAACTGACATAGTTTACCACTACTAATTTGCATAAATATATCCCTTCATTAAACCATGAATATTACCTTGAATTAAAATTAAGGTACATCAAGTACAAGTGACAAAAGCTAACCTATTTCCCTGATTGAATGAGAAGGCAGCCAACAGGGACCTTCACCTCCATCTTTTTACCATTCCGTAACCAAATGTTCAGGCCTGGAAATCTACTTGACACAAATTAGTTCATGTAATATGACAATAATACATAAGAAACCCTGTTTCTTTTTTAAAGAAATTGTCTTAGAGATCACGATTGGCAAGGATCTGTCTGTATTTTTCCGCCTTCAATTTTTTCTGCTATTGGTACTATGATCAAATATCTACCTACTATATTTATGAAACATAACCAGTCCAAAAGTTGCAAGGAAAACCCCCAACCATGAAAACAACCCAAATAGCACTGTCATAGTCATGTTATATTGTCCTGCATAGAAGAAAATAAAAATCAGTATCACATTATGGAAGATGAAGCATCTGAAAGACATCAAAATGGTAATATACCTGAGATAACTGAATGTATATATGTAATAATTAAGCCAATAATAATGCACCAAAGAAGAGGCGAGTCCTAATTTTGATAGTTTCCCAAAATAAGCTGTTCGCCACATCCTCTTTCATATACTCTTCTAGCATTCCCTGCATAACACCAAGTAAACCATCAAGCCAATGATGACCCTTTGTAAGTCTGTAATCATGATAACCTAGGTGGGAATAGACAAAATAAGTTCAAACAAGTTCAAGAGCATTCACAATCCACAAAAGCTATAGGTGAGCACTTTGAGCATTAGTGATCACAATGTCCTCGTTAGTTACCTTCATGCCGGTGTCACTAAATGTTATTCTACAAACACAATTTTAGCCATTTTTATAGTAAAATAACTAATGCCAAATGGCAAGAACTTATAAAAATATATTGAAAACTAGCGAGGCCATGGAACACATCTATTTACCATGCTAACTTCACTAATCTGGAAACTACTTGCTATGAGGCTAAAAATAATTGTCGAGGAAGAACACATGCAAAGTCAGATGTGACATAAAAAAAGCCCAGCAGTAACAAGTTTCATGTGATTTAATTAACAAAGTTATTACTCCCGCATGAAGAAGCATACCAACCAAAGACTTGAAGGTTGTTTCATGTGTGAAGAGCAAATCCAGACTTGGAAGATTGTTCGCGAAGGAGATTTTTTTGTGTCTACCAAACACGTGAAGAACCGTGAAGACTCCTTCAACCGGACTTGAATCCGATCCCAGAGGGGTTTTTCATTTTTCTTTCGGATCCAGTTTCCTTTCAGCCTCTCAAGTTTTTGTGCATACCGAGAAATCTTTTAGTTCTTCTGTATACTATTGTCTATACCAAGAAATATGGTACGGGAATGTGAAAATAAAAGGCATTACTTTGATAAAACAAGCCATACAAACTTGTCTTATCTTATAACACAGTCTGTTGCTACTTATGTCACACTATAGTTGAACACCTGAACTATCCGCTTGTCATATTTGTACCGTTCAAATTTAATGTGCTTTTGCAACTTTGTTAGACTGCTCAATAAAATGACTTGTTAGGCTACGATAATCTTGTTGCATGCTGAACCCATACGGTTGGTTAATCAATGCTATATGTGTGCTTTATGCGGTATCTATTTTCGTACGTTATCCGATAAAAATTATTCGATACCGTACCGATTTCGCTCCATATTCGATTTGAATCCGCGACCGATATTATCTGTGCCGTATTCGTATCTAGTATTGCCCGAATCCGATTTCGCATCCGACAAAAAATATGGTTTAGGATATGGAAAGAGCGATATCCAACCGAATCCGAGCCGATTGCACCCCTATCCTCTGCTATTTCCATTAAATATGGATAAAGCTCTAAAAACATATCTACAATAAAATTCCCCTCTTATAAATAAGGTATTAAGAAAAACTAAATTCAAACACCAAACTAACCCCGATAAGCATCTAGCCCTAGTTGCTGAAAAGTTAACTAGTCTCCAAAATTTAAAAAGAATGCTCTTCACAAAAAAGCATAGTAGCATCATAATTTGGTATTAAAAAATATACCTAATGCCAGTCTCAATAGCCAACACCAGTTCAATTATAAAACTTACTGCTGCATACAAAATTACTGCAAACCTCCATATCAAACAAACACTCGGAATCGCCCGAAGTTATGCTAAGCCTACAAGTAATTACGATCACCCCAAATGTCAAAACAAATCTCTAAACAACCACTCAGAGCTCAATCTCATACAAGGCATGCTTTCGAACAAGCAATTACACTTAAAAATGTTATATGGCAAACATAAGAGATGAATTTGGGGGCACAATCGCTATAAAAATAAACTAGATCGATTCGTGATCACAAGGATCAATCAAACATCCAACCCAACTTTGTGGAACCACAAATTCAAACAAAGCCCTCACATCTACTGACGGCCGAAATCATGGACGAGAAGAACTAGAGAAATACAAGGAAACCCCATAAGCGAAAGCATTTCCAAACAAAACAAGGCTCACCACCACCACCCAAACGAAACCTTTACATCACGCTTCACGCAATCCACACCCCATCCGCCCGAGAATTCATAGTTCACACAAAAGCGAATCCCACCTACACAAAAGCTCACTAAACTCACATGATAACCATGAGAGCACAACACCGAGAAGGCGGCAACCACGAGCATACCCAAAACCAAAAACACAGATCTTGACCATAATCCAACTCCCAACACACCAAAACCTGCCTCCTGAGCCGCGAATCCGGTCTCACACCCCTCCTGAACAACTCACCCACAGGGGCAGAGGCGCCGAATTCAGCAAGAAACCGGGGCAAAAGCTCGGGCTGGGGCTTACCGGCGATCCGTGAGGGCGAAGTCTTCCTCCTCGGCGCGGCGGAGGTGCGAGTGCAGTGGCGTGGTCGTGGGGCGGGAGGAATTGAATGCTCCTTTGCTTTCTATGGCCAATTAGGCGGGCCAGGTGCGGATTCCCATTGGGAACCGGGGTCAAGGGAGGGGCGGGGGGAAGCGGCAAGTGGTGGTGTCCGGCGAAAGCGACGTGCGGAGGAGGGGAGGGCTCCGGTGGGAGTCACGAACCAGAGGAGGAGGCGCCGGTGGTGGAGGGCTCCGGTGGGGGCGCGCTCAGAGGTGGAGGGCTTCGATCGGTGGGGGGTGCCGGTGGTGGACCGGGTAGGAATTTCCCAGTCCCCGACAGCTAGCCCTCGAGGCCAAGTCGAGGTCAGGTTCCTGGGTCGACCTTGGGCTTCATGACCTGGAAAAGGCACGGTCTTCTGGTCGCACTCAGAACTGTTCGAGTTCAAGGTCGAGGTCAAGCGGAGACCAACAAAAAAAGATTCAGCATGTTTACACTTGGCAACCCTTGGACTTCAAAATCTTGGTACGGTCGTGGAAGTGCAGCAGAACCGCTCACGATGCCTCGATTCTGCCGTCAAATCCTTAATGCACCTATCAAATCACAACTGGCGCACCTTTTGTGGCAAGACATCTTCCAACTGTCGATGATCGAAATCGATAAAACGCAAATCCTCGGCCTCCATGAGGATTTCCCGAACTCCCTTAAGCTTTCTTCTGTCCCAATTTCTTATTCCTCTGCCTTATCCCTCCTTGCCCTCCTCGACTAAGCAACAAACTCCTCCATGGTCAAGTTTGGAAAGAGCTCCCTGTCTGCGTCGAGGATGATGGAGCTCGAAGGCTTAGGG
Source organism: Guadua angustifolia (assembly GCA_036346375.1). Classification (NCBI taxonomy): domain Eukaryota; kingdom Viridiplantae; phylum Streptophyta; class Magnoliopsida; order Poales; family Poaceae; genus Guadua; species Guadua angustifolia. The sequence goes on along the minus strand of CM070512.1, from coordinate 34,918,556 downwards.
CTGCTCGACCCGGTGACTTGGCCGCTATCAGGCGGAGAGACAACTGCAGCCCCGAGATGATGAGCTTGTGAGCACTAAGCAATACATGCTCTTTGGATTGCGGACGTCGGAGAGCGACTTCATGGCTTCGGTCCTCGCGCAACGCGAGATCGAGCTTGTCAATCTAGTGCTAAACTCCATTCTTCTCCTTTCCATCTTTTCCCACCTGTGCGAAGGGTTTCTGGGAATTCTTCCCACTCCATCTCTCTTCTTTCATTTCTTTTCCTTGTTTCGTACCGGGAAAGACCCCGTGGTCGGATGCCTTTACTTTCGGCTGAGGCCGAGACTTCCCTGGTCTTTCCCCCAACTCCATGCTCGAGACTCTCTTGGTCCGTGGACCGAAAGATGGTTTTACTTGAAGCGAGGCGAGGAAGGCACGCTCACGTACGATGGAGCACCCATCGTCGGCAAACGTGTGACCCTAGAAGTGGACGACCTGGTGATCGACCAAGAAGCCATCACCGCCATCCACATCTGCGCCACTCGCGGCCTTACGGGACAGGCCATCGCCAACGATTTCTTGCGGAATTGGGTGTATCCTCTGCGGAAAAGGCTGCACCCATTCTACGGGATCAAAGGTCGCGACGACCTCACCCGCAAAAGTCGTCTGGTAAGTCTTCATGAACTGGAAACTGCCCAAGTCCGAGCATATGGTCTTTTTAATAGCCTTGTTTTCCTGGGAGCGCCAAAGGAGTCCTGGATAGCAGCCAGGATGTTAGAGATGTTCGGGAAGGCGGCATTCGAGTATTCCATAGACGATCCAGTCCCGAAGAACATTCTTCGCCGGAGCGCCGAGGTAAGGCATCTCAAACTAGATCTCAGCCCGGAGACAGTTGAGGCTGTCCCTGACTACTTGAGCGTGATTTGCAGGACAATCAAGAGTTGCTCGGCACTGCAAAGTGGATGCTACCATTGCTTGGGGGAGACAAGGGCAAGAAGGCAGGCAAGAGGTCACCCCCAGATGCACAGAGCGAAAAAGCCCCGAAGAAGCAACACGTCGAGTGGGGCGACCGCACGATGGTAAGCTTTCTTTGGTTGAGCCCGAGTCTTTGTTCGTACTTCTTTTCTTCCTTCATTTTTTAGCTTCTTCTTTCTTCCTGCAGCAGCAAAGGGCCGCGTCCGTCGTCGCCATGACTTCGAGCCCCCAGGCAACCCCGGGACCTCGACCGCGGGGTCCTACTGTCACGGGGGACCCAGAGCCGCTGTGTGTTTCACGGCCTCCAGCTCGAGGCGCCCGGAGAAGAGACACTCCTTCTCCCTCGAGACGCCGAGCTCCTCGACGGCCTTCTGCGAGGCAGAGGCCCGTGGCTCAAGTATCTGACTTTCTCTTTTAAACACAAAATCCCTCTTTTGTTTTGGCTCATTAACCTTCCCCTGTTGCAGACCTTGAATGCTCGAACTCTCCCTCAAATCATCCTGACAATGGCTGTTGTTCAGGGCGAGTCTGAGTCTGAGGAGGAGGAGGCCTCATTCAAACTAGTGCATCGCACCTCGGCGAGCCACACTCGCGCTGCCACCAGCCCGCATGGCTGGGTCATGGTCGGCGAATCCGAGCAAGGGCTCGCCGATCCAGACGAGGGTGCCGCCTCAACCGCTGCTGATGAGGTGGAGGCTAGCGATGCTGCGGCTGCCGAGGCCAACACTTCCCCAGCCAGAGCCACCACGGAGGATGAAGCTCAGGACGCTTCGGACATCATTGCCGAGGTTGTTGAAGCCATTTCTACCATGGTTGTCCCGACTATCGAAGTCGAGATGAACCCAGCAGCCAAGGTCGACGACGCATCGGCCAAGATCACCACGGAGGGCTACGTCGAAGATCCAGCCAAGACTACCGCAAGGGAAGAGGTGGAAGATGCCCCGACCACAGAGGTCGGGGTAAGTCCCGCGAAGGGGGCCGAGCCTGAAGGCGAGCGGGGCCTTGAGGGAGTCCTGGACGAAGCTACCACCGTCGAGGTCAACCTCGGGCCGGACAGACTTCACCCAGGCACCTCATCTATGGCGGAGGGCCACACCGTGCCTGGGGCACCAAGCGGCAGGTCTGTTGGGCCTCACCGTGTAGCCTTTGAAGACCGGCTTAGCCAGGTAAGATCTGACTTTCTTTTTATTCTTGTCCTTCGGCTTGTCCTCTTTGATAAAAATTGACGCCCTTTAAATTTTCTGTAGGCCATTGGCCTCATCTCCCAGGGGCTCCAAGGTCTTCAGGCGCATTCAGATGACTTGAAGATCCTTTTCGACAAGGTCGAGGAGCGGGAGATTCGAATGCTCCAGCTCAAGGAGATTTTAGAGATCGAGTAGGAGGAGGCTGTTCGCAAGACAGCTACCCACGCCGCCGAGCTTGCCGACCTCCAGAAGACGCTGAAAGCGCTTGAGGTCAGCCACGCGTCTGAACTTGCCGAGGCCATCGACACTAAGCGCGACCACACGTTCAAGGTCGTGGAGGATGAACGCACGCGATCGGCCAAATTGCTCGAAGCCGAACGAGCAAAAGTGGAGGAGCTACAGAAGGTAGTCGCAGGTCGAGTGGTGTAACATCCTGAAAATTTCAACAAAGTGAAATTTGATAATTTAAGTTTGAATATTATTTATTTCTGAGTTTCCTTGCCATTATTGGTTTTATTTGGATTTCCTTGAAATTGTTCTTCGTATGAGAGAAATTCAGCAAATGAAAATAAAGAATGAAAAATAGAAAAAGGCAAAAAGGTAAAAAGTGAAAATTTAGAAAATTGCCATGAGAACCCTGATCATTCAATTAAATCATTTTAGCCAACAATTGAAATTTTATGCACAGAATAGTGAAGAGATAAAATAGAAAAACAACATTTAAATCAAAACAATGTAATGTTAGAATTTACATAAAATGATGGAACCATATTTTGACATGAAAGTTTTATAGAAGCATCCTGAGATCAAATACTTTTGAAAAACAAAATTTGAAAAATAATAGAATTCATTTGATCTCAGGGAAAAATCAAAAATTAGAATCCGAAACACAATTTGGATTGGTCACCGACGCGTGGGCCATTCGTTGACTTCCCGTTCCGTTGGCACATTGTTGAATTCCCAGTCACTGTCAGTGGATCTAGGACCCTGCTTCCAGATTCTTCCTTCAACCCCCGTTTTTCCCGAAGCCGTTCGCTCCACTGAGAAGTCTCCCGAAGCTTGAAGTACAGCCCACTACCAAGCCAATGCATTGCTCCTTAGTGATCACCAGAGGCAGTGCTCTCATTCCCTTCTACCTCCTCTTCATTTCCTCAGCCGAGACAGCCCAAAATCCCCTCCCATTTCCTCCATTGCCGCAAGCTCCAGAGCTTCGATCCGAAACCAAATCAGGTGAACGAGCAACTCATTTCCAAATTGCCTCCGGCTGTAGCTTCTATACCTCCTAGTGATCAAATCCCCTCAATAATACTTGAGCTCCCTCATGCGAATGTTGGCTACAGCCGTGCACCTTTCTTCCTCAGCTCAGGCCGCCGTGGGCAGAGCTCCTCCGGCCTTCCCCCTTCAGGTGAGCTTCGAAAATGAAACCCCTAGCACCTCCTGATGCTCGCCATGCTACCGATTCAAGCTCTAATGCCCTTGTTTGCTTCCTCCACCAAGCCACCATGGCCGCCGCCGCCCAAGCCTAGATGCGCACCACCCTGCTGCACCTCTGGACGAATCGGTAACACCTCCGGATGCGCATCGCCAAGATCTTCATCCCCGTGCCGTCGCCTTCGCCGGAGATCGCCGGAGCTGCCTTCGCCGCCATGCCCTAGAAGTGCTCTGTTTACTCTCTCTGCGCGGTGGGGCTGGGCTGTCAGGAGCTCCAGGTTGAAGAAGGTTAAGCCAGAAGACGCCTTCCCCTTGGTAAAACACATTTCGGATTTTCATTACGTTTTCAGTTCCGAAATAAACTCAATCTTGATTATCTTTTGCCTTTGCAATCCGTATAAGGTGAAATAAATTCCATTATTCATATAAAATCAGAAAGAATCTAAATATACAAGAATATTTAATTATTGAGCTTCAGAACAATTTATTAGAATTAAACCTTGTTATAATCTCATTATGATCTTTAATAAAAAGTTATGCTCAGTAAAGCATAAAATGATAAAATAAATATTAATATGATGATAAGATCAATATCAATTCAAATATACAAAAATATCCAATTTTTGAATAATGAACAATTATTTAAATTCAAAATGGTATGAACTCTATTACAAACACTATTATGGACAATATTGCTCATGGGAAAAATATAACTTATGAAATTGTGTAAGAAATGAATATGTGCTTCTGGGATTTTAATAAGCCTAATCATGCAAAATACTTAATCTTGGAACCAAGTTTAATATAATTGCTTGTTAATCATCATTGAACCCTATTATGGCCATTAACAAAGTAATAGCATAATGGCTCACATAATGATATGGTAAATTGCATCAAGTTCCTAAAACCAGTGAGGGCACATGTATGTGAAAATAATTGGAATAAAGCTTAACTTGAATCCTTTTATCATAAAGAAATGTCAAATGTAACAATAATCAAATGGGTAACCTATTGCAGTTAAAAGCAAAATAATGCCAAATCAATCTTAAAACATTCCTAGGATGATACTCTGCTAATACCTGAAAAATGAATCAAAGATCATGTTTAGTATAGTTGGGAATCAAATTTGAAACTTGACCGGTTTAGCGTTATTCAATATGATCAGTTAGGCTATTTCAACAACAGATAAAATAACTTGTCTAAACACTAAAATATGTGAAACTAGTTTAAAAACGTTGTACAAAGTTTATACTATCATATTCTGTAAAAAGAATCATAATCCATTAAGGTTTGACTATTAATCTCATTAGACCAAAACCCTTAAGTGTTAACCTTTTGATTCACTCTTTTGGCCGATTCCGAATAACGTCAACTTAACAATACCACTTAAGCCTTTTCAGCAATGATTATAATGTATCAGCTAAAGCCTAAAATTTATGGAATCAGCTTAGGATTGTCACTCAAAGTATAAATCATCTTATTGTGAAGAAATAACCATACTTCCTCATGTTCTGCATATTAATCATAGCAGGTGAATAACCCTAAGTAATCACATTACTTTAGGCCTTAATGCGAGTGAATACACTTTAGGTAGTAATGAAGGAAACCTGTAGTTAAGCTGTTTTTTATCACCAGAACCTTCTCAAATGTTATGAAAATAATCTCAGCAGCCTAAATCAATGAATCTAACTTGTGTAAAGCAAATGCTAAGCAAAATCAATTAAAGATAAAGAGCTAATCATTCATACTCTAACATGATCAACCAAGCCTTTTCATTAACTCGCAAAACAATTCATCTAAATCTGAATTTAGTAAATAATAGTCTAGAATTGATCTTTAGGTGATAATCTACCGCAATCTAAGGAAATATCCTTAATTTAGCTTGCTTTGAATCTGAATCTTAATAGAGCAAAACTCGTAAGTAATAAGAACTGGCAGAACTCATATCATGAATAGTAAATCAATGAAACCTTGCAACTAATGATTTATTCTATTAATCCAACCAATCTTTGCATCTTAAATTCATAAAATAAGATTAATAAATTCATAAAAGAGCAATCCCTATTTCTTGTGCAGAGTTTATTTGTTCTTGCTATCTATTTCTTTCGCTCTTATTGAAGTCTTTTGTTTGCTTTATTTTCCGTTGATCGACGCGTAGAACCCGACGTTGTTGATTTCGTCGTCAAGCGCAATCCTCGTGTTCGCCGTAAGCAATGATTAAGCAAGGCAAGCTTCCTTTGACCATATTGATCCTACTATTTTCTATTCCTTTTGTGCATCAAAATGTTTTATGCATGCGTTTACTTTATGTAAATTGCTATTTTGTGGATTTGGTAGTTATACCTGTTGGCTCGTGAATCTCCTTTGATGATTATGAAAATGTGAACCTTGACAACCATAGATTAAGGTTGGGCATTACTTAATGTCATCATGGGTATATCGTTTATTTTATTCATGCTTAGCCATGCTTTAGAATCAAAATAGCCGATGATCAAATCAATCTTGGTTTCTGAAAATATTGAAAATGGCCTTTGTTGGTTGCGGGTACTTTGATTAAAAACCCAAAATGAAACTATGCTTTGATGCGGCGATTATTGGCAATAGCGGTTGTGCAATAAAGGGCTTCATACGTAGTGTAGGGTGAAGTGTCGCCGTGTCACAATTAAGGACCGAGCAATGGGGCGCTATTGATCCGAGATTTTCGTGCAACCACGAGGGCTATTATGGGGTAGCCTTAGCCTATTAAGTTATTTAGATGTGGCTTTGTTCATTGGTAGGCGGGAGCTAGCACAAGCATTCCCGTTTAGTGCCTTGGGCGGGTCCCCAAGCATTCCCGTTTGGTGCTGCTTGGGTGGGGTTTCCACCCATGCAGCGTGTGTCGCCTGCCGTGTTTAGAAAGCGTTGTGTTGGGTGTGAATGTGGATCCACGGCTTGGGTGTGTGTTTCTAGTTCTCTGGCGGGGTTAACGTCCGGCTGGACCAAAGCCATGTCTAAGTAATGGAACGACTATGTATGATCGCTTTGGCGGACACAATGTCCTATTGGGCGTGTGTGATCTTGCAAAAGGTGGGTCATTCCTTGTGGGTAAAGTTGTACACCTCTGCGAGTTTAAATCTAATTAATTAGCGCTCGCATGTCATGAGCACTCGGTGAAGTCATTCCAATGTTAGCTTTGATTTTCAAAAAGGGTTTATTTTTACAAGTTAGCTTACCCCACAGATGACCCAATACTATACCATGTGTTGGCAAGTGTTGGTGTCAGCTGTTGTGCCCTGTGTGGACAAAGAACTGGATATGTGCCATGTATTGGCAATGATTGATTCGTCGCTCACGTCATGGAGGACGGTGAGTGTTATTATGCTTTACATATTTGCTATCAATTAAACTTGCTCTTTTAAATCCCGTTTGCAAATAACTTGCTTTACAAATGAAATTCGCTTTATGCAAATTAACTGTGGTAGCCTCCTTTGAAATGGCCTGCATGTATTGTAGGTTTTGCTCAAGTCTTGCTGAGTATGTAAAATACTCACCCTTGCCTAATTATATTGTAGGTGTATGCTAGCGAAGCTTCGGGTTTCCTTTTATCGCAGGTTGCGGGATCTTTTTGCCGTGTTCTGTCTAAGGAGTTATGCACAGTCGGTTACTGCTTGAGATTGGATGGGCAAACTGTAGGATATTGCTTCTTTTGCTGCTTTATTTCTCTGAGTTGTAATATCTATTTGTGTAGTCGTTTCCGCTTAATTGATTAATGTATGGTTATGATTTCCAATTGTTGTAAACATGTGAGTCCTAGCTACTGATCCAGGGAATAGCACAGTAATCACATGGAGGTTCCTGTTCATCCGAACGGGGTCTCACAAGCGGCTGCCCCAACGAAGGCCTCCGCCGAGCTCAAGGCAAGGGTATCTGAGCTTGAGGAGAAGCTTGGGCGCGCGACCAAGGCGGTGAAGAATGCCCTGGCCCAACTCCAAGACGAGCGGAGCTGTGCGGCCAACTCCGCCGCTGAGACCCTTCGCCTTCAAAGCGAATTATCGGTGCTGAGGACGAAGGTCGTCGAGCTCGAGTAGGAAAAACTAGCCTCTGACATGGCCGACATGTAACTTAGGCTTAGGTCTATTACTTTTGCAACCGAAACTTGTAAAGGAACAAAAAATTAGTGTTTGAATGATATATATCCTTGAATGAAATTTATCTTTTGTTCTTAGTCATGTACTTAGCTTTTTTTTGAGGCGGTATGGTATCCCCTCGTCCAGCCCCCGTTGTGGGTAAGGTCGAGTAGCGCCGGCCATGGTCACAAGTTAGGAACTACGAGCATCAACCTCTGACGCTGTGGCCTGCAAGGTTAACAGAAAGTTTTGCACCTCACAGGAAAAACGCTAGAATAAATGCACTCCTGCACGGGAAAGACTGAACCCCAAGTGCCGTGGTGTTTTTTTTCAGATTAACCTGAGAAACTCAATTGCAATTCAAGCTTGCTTAACGGTCCCAAACGTGGACTTGGTTCAGGTCCTTGCACAGGGGGAGCCGGAATGCGAAGAGAGTCGGCTTACAGGCGACTCGACCCCCGGAGGTGAACTTCAAGCTCACAACGTTTGGCTCGAGTTCGAGAGCACTTAAACACAAATCAGGTTCGGGAACATTATAGCTCGACCAAAGATATACGACTTCGAGCAAAATCTCTGATTCTGGTCCTGTCACAGGGGAAACCAGGACACGATTAGAATCAGCTTGTCGCCGACATGGCCCTGGAAGTGAATCTCGAGAACGTAATGCCCAATACAAACATATAAAAAAAAGAGAGGACACAGAGACCAATATATCCAAAAAATGGCTTTATTAAAAATTTGAGACAAAGGCATTACACATAGAATTTTCGGAGTTAGTCAATATTCCACGAGTTTGAGAGCTCTCTGCCATTGGGCATCGCTAGCCGGTAAGCCCCCGTGCGATCTATTGAAACAACTCTATAGGGGCCCTCCCACTATGGGGATAACTTGTTGGTGTTGGATGAGCCCTGAATTCGTCTTAGGGCTAGGTCCCCAACAAGGAGCTCCCTAGGTCGTACCGATCGAGATGCATGTCTGCGATGAGCTTGCAGGTAATGCGCTGATCGTAGTAGTGCACGGCATCTTATTTCTTCTGCTAGGGTAAGGTCAAGAGACCGTTTTTGCTCGAAGTCGACTTGGTCGACCAAGCTGACCCTTGCGGAGCCCAGCGTGACCTCTGAAGACAGGACGGCTTCAGTACCGAACACATGCCGAAAGGGAGTCGACCCTGTTGCTCGGCTGATCGTGGTACGAATGGACCATAAGACGGTGAGAAGTTCATCCACCCAAGTCCACCCGTATCGTTCGAGCTCATCTGAGACTCGCTTCTTGACGCCCTGGATGATCTGTCTGTTGGTGCGTTCCACCGCTCCATTGCTTTGAGGGTGGCTCACCGAAGCATAGCACACTTTGGTGCCTATGTCTTCGCAATATTCCTGGAACAATTCGCTAGTGAACTGTGTTCCATTGTCAGTAATAATTCTGTACGGAACCCCATACCTGGTGACCACGAAGAAATGAAAAAATCTGACGGCTGCCCGAGCAGTGGTGGTCGAGACCAATTCGGCTTCGATCCACATTGTGAAAGTATCAATAGCCATGAACAAGAACTTCTTCCCACCAACCGCTTGAGGGAAAGGGCCGAGAATGTCAAGCCCCCATGTCGAGAAAGGCCATGCAAGCGGAATGGTCTGAAGTGCGTAGGGCGGTTGGTGTGATTTCCGAGCATGAAATTGGCAAGCCTGATAAGTGCGAACAATGTCTCGAGCATCTTGGAGTGCTGTCGGCCAATAAAATCCCATGCAGAAGGCCTTGCCAACCATTGTCCTGAAAGAAGAGTGCGCACCATAGAGACCCGAGTGGATGTCATTTAACAGGTTCTTACCCTCTTCCAAGGAAATACATTTCGTCAGGACTCCTGAGACACATCGACGGTAAAGCTGTCTATCGACGAGCTGGTATGAATATGCCCGACGCTTGATCCTGCTCCTTTCGACGGGGTCGGACGGAAGTTCGCCTCGTATAAGGAAGTTGAGAATTGGTTCCGCCCACGAAGGTACACCTTCAACGAGGACGATCGAAACTTCTTGGTCAGAAATCGAGGGTGCAGCCAAGGTCTTGAGGATGACGTCTGGAGGAATTTCATCATCCGACGACCTGAGCTTGGAGAGCAAATCGGCACTGGAGTTGTCCTTCCTAGGCACATGCTTAATCTCCAGATTCCGGAACCACTTCTCCATGTTGCGCACTTCAACGAGGTATTTGGCCATCAAATCTCCCGAGCACTGATAATTTTTATTAAACTGGTCGACAATGAGCTGGGATTCGCCTTTGACGACCAATCGACACACGCCCAGAGCTTTGCAAGCTCGAAGACCCGCCAGGAGAGCTTCATACTCTGCTACATTATTCGTGGTCGGAAAACCGAAACGAACCACATACCTTAATTTGTCACCTCGGGGGTTGAGAATGAGGACCCCAGCCCCCGAGCGCTTGAAGGATCTTGAGCCATCGAAGTACATGACCCGGGACCTTTCTTCTTCTTCTTCAAGCTTGGAAGCTGGCAGCGACATCTGTTCGACCACGAAGTCGGCAAGCATTTGCGACTTAATGGTCGTGCGTGCCATGAACTAAATGTCAAATACAGCCAACTCCATGGCCCATTTGGTGATGCGTCCTCCGGCCTCTTGGTTCCTTAGGATCTCACCGAGCGGGAAATTTCTCAGGACCATCACTGAATGTGCCTGAAAGTAATGTCGGAGCTTGCACAAAGCCATGAGGAGAGCATAGAGCAACTTCTGGACCTGAGGATAGTGCTCCTTCGGCCCGTGGAGCACCTCACTGACATATTAGACCGGATCTTGCCGCGATCTCGCAGCCTGTCTGGCGCTAATAGCTTGATTAGCCATCGCAAGATAAAGTAACAACTTTTGTCCCAGCCGCGGGGTCATGAGCAAAGGTGGGCTCGAAAGGTATACCTTTAGCTCATCGAAGGAGCTCTGCCCCTCAGGTGTCCACTCGAAACTCCCCTGCTTACGTAGAGTCTTGAAGAATGGCAACCCGCGCTCGCCAAGTCTCGCAATGAACCGGTTGAGTGCAGCCATGCGACCAGTGAGGCACTGCACCTGCTTTACCGAGGTCAGAGGGGCCATCTTCTCAATCGACTCGATCTTCTCCGGGTTCAAGCCAACTCTAGAGCCCCCAATCATGTATCTGAGCACCTTTCCAAAGACAGCGCCAAACACGCATTTCTCGGGGTTGAGCTTGATCCTGTGCTTGTTCAGGTTAGAGAAGGTCTCCTCGAGGTCTCGGACGTGGCTGTCTTCGGTAGAACTCTTGACGATGATATCATCCACATAGACCTCAAGGTTGTGGCCGATCTAAGGGTCAAAGGTCTTTGTCATCAGGCGCTGGAATGTTGCGCCAGCATTGCGAAGACCAAATGACATAGTCGTGTAGCAATATGTCCCAAAGGGTGTGATGAAAGCCGTCTTAGATTAAGTAGTCATCGCTGCTTGATATGATAATACCCTGAATATGCATCCAAGAAACTCAATACCTTAGCATTTGCAGTGGAGTCGACGATCTGATCAATTCATGGAAGGAGGAAGTTGTCCTTAGTGCATGCTGAATTCTAGCCCGTGTGATCCACACACATCCTCCACTTTCCACCTTCTGTACGATAACCAGGTTGGCCAGTTATTCGGAGTAATCGATCTCATGAATGAAGCCAGCCTTCAACAACTTGTCAATATTCTCACTGATTACAGCAACCTTCTCAGGGGAGAAACGACGCAGCTTCTGTTGTACGGGTCGGCAATCGGGCCTGACCTGTAGCTTGTGCTCGATCACCTCCCTTGGGACGCCGGGCATGTCTACGGTTCCCAAGTGAATATGTTCTTGCTGGCGCGGAGGAAGCTGACGAGCTCGAGTTCCTATTTGAAACTCAACTCAGTCGAGATGTGGATGCACTTGCTCAAGTCGCCCTCCTCGAGCTGTATGGCCTTCGTTGTTTCGCCGGGCTGAATCACCGCCTTCTAGCGGGCATTCTTCGTGATCGCCTCGGGACCTCGCTGGGGCAGCATGCCAGCGAGAGCCAAGGCCTTGGTCTCGCAGCCGTGCGCTACCTTGAGATCACCCTGCACCGTGATGACGTCGCTGGGCCCGGGAAGCTTCATGCAGCGATGACCATAGTGATTCGCCGCCATGAACTTGATCAACGCCGAGCGCTCGAGGATGGCGTTGTACGGGAGATCTCCTTCGACCACCTCAAAGGTGATCAACTCGGTGCGGAAGTTGCCCGAGTAGCCGAAGGTGACGGTCAAGACCACTTGCCCAAGGGGGGTGGTCGAGCTTCCTGAGACGATCCCAAAAAAGGAACCGCTATATTCTTGACCTTTGACCGGGGAATTTGCATCCGATCGAGTGCGCTTGCCAAAAGTAAATTAAGAGAATTGCCTGGGGCCACGACCAAGGCAGTCTTCAAGTCCTTGGACATACCTTGGGGAGCATCCTCCCAAGAGAAAGTTATCATAGCTCCCGCCCACTTACAGGGCTGGTCGGCAGGCCTTCCGACGGTGGCTTGATAAACAGTGCGTGCAGCTTCCTTGATCTTACGTCGGGATTGGTACGCCGCCGAGCCGCCAAAGATAACGTCAATCCGGCGATCGCCCTGCTGGAACTCCAAGTCGGGGTCATCGAGGTCTGTGCCAACGTTGACCCTGTCGGACTGCCCTCCCTCTTTTAGGAGCGTGGGCATCTCTCCACGCTCATCATAGAAGGCTTCTAGCTTGTTCTCAGAGGCCTGCAGTGCAGTGTCGTGGCCGGAGCCTGTGAAAAGGCGAACTTTTCTTCAAAGTACCTGGGACGCCCCTCAACACTCTGCGGTCGGGCGTCGTTTTGCTAGGGTCCAAGCTGACAATTCCCTTGCCAAGGTCAGCGCAACGCCTATTGAGGCTATTGCCGGCTTCGCTGAGGTCGAGATTCTTCCTGGTCCGTCCCACGCACCTCCATCACCTCTCGGTGGCCGTTGGTCATGACGACCAGGCGCGGCCGATCGCCAGCATTTTTGCGATCCCTCTTCCGCTTCTTGACAGCCGGGTCTTGGTCAGAACCTTTTGTTCCAGAGGGGCCAGCGTCCCCTGTATTCAGACCAAGCTTACCTTGGTCATAATCATGCTTCTAGCGGACCGCATCGTCCGCGTCTGCGTATCGTTTCGCCATACGGAACAACTTGTTGATGCTGAGTCTTGCCGTAATTTCCAGGTCCACGGTGAGGCGCCTGTCTCGAACACCGAACTTGAAGGCCTTGGTTACAGCCTCGTCGGAAATGCTCGGAATCAGGTTCCTTGTGCGAATGAACTGCCACGCAAAATCACGGAGAGGTTCATTCTTCCCCTGAATAATGTGATCCAGGTGCTTCTCCCTTCCAGGTCGCTCGTGACAACTCTGAAAATTAGAGCGAAGGGCGCTTTGAATCTGGCGCCACGACCGGAAAGAGGCAGGTTTCTGGTTGAAGAGCCACATGCGCGTGGCACCATTCAACATGGTCGGGATGTAATTGGCCATCATAGCCTCATCACCCCCTGCCGCTAGAATTGCGGTCGTGTAGATTGAGAGAAATTCGTCGGGATTTTTGGTCTCATCGAACCGCTCTATCAAGGTGGGCTTGAATCGAGCCGGCTAGCGTACTCAGCAAAGATCGTCGGAGTATGCCACACAGCCATACACCGGCATAGGACTGCGTCGAGGAAGATGATCACTGCTTCCGGACTCGGAGTCGGAGTTGCCTCAGCGATCGGAGCCCCGACCATACTGGCCATGCCGATGGGCACGGGAATCACCCAGGTGGTAGCACAGGCGCTCGTGAACCTTGCGACGCCTTGGAGGAATGTATGGTGAAAGGCCTCCAGACAAGCTGTCGTTGGAGTGAGAGCTACTGTAGCTCTGCCGACGCCAGACGTCAACCAAGGTCGTGTTCAGAGGGCGACAATGCGGAGGAGTTCGAGTCGAATTTCGGGACCGCTAGTGCGGAGGTGATCGGCGAGAACGCCGGTGCCTACGCGAGGAGCTGTCGTCACTCATCAGACAGAGTGACCGAGAGTGACATCCTTGATGCTGCGAAGGTACGACTTCTGCTGCAGCCTGATCGAGCTCATCAGCGGGAGCTCTGCCAAAAAGATCTGACTTCACCCGATCGGGATCGGTCATTACCCGGGTGATGGCACGAAGGCGCTCGCCCGGGAGAGGAAGATTGGGTCGTCTAGATGAGGTGCCAACCTTCTCGAGTTCCTCTCGCCGAAGGGCGGTTATGGCCTGATTGATGGCGATCTGGGCCATCCGGCGAGCATCTTCAGGAGTCTTCGGATCGTGATCACCCGACTCCATGCTTGGGTCACGGTTGGAGGCCATGAAGATGAACTGCTCTCGCAACGGTGGTCAATTCTTATTTAGATAGATGTTTCCAATAGTATGCTTATTGCCATGTCAATTCTTCTGAGAATAGAGATTGCATAGTGTGGCATTGTTAGGAGTTTTGGTACTTTTGGTAAAACTTATGCACTTCTAATCTTCTATGTATGTGTATGTGTACATGTTCTTCAAATATGTACTTTTGATAAATCTCCTATGTATATCCTGTGTATGTGTAGATGTTCTTGAAATATGTATATGTGTCATTCAAATATTTGTATGTGTCCTTGAATACTATGTATTTAGTTGATTACATCTTTAGTCGTATTTAGATGATTACGTCTTACATATTTGATGATTGAACATGTAAGTAAAAATTAACAAGGCGTTATGGATCAATTTCAATTAAGATACCAACCTTTATTGTAGCTAATTGCTACAAACTACACAAGCTATGGAATACTCCATCGAATGACAAATAGTTCTCATTTTGAATATAGCTATCGTCGAACTTTTGAAATTTTGATTATGTGCGTATAAAGATGTATGTGTATAAAAATATAGAAATGTGTCCTTGAAAGATGTATGTGCATAAAGATAAAAAAAATAATATGTGTGCATAAAGATGTATGTGTATAAATATATATATATATGTCCTTGAAAGATGTATGAGCAAAAGATCACAAAAATATATGTGTGTACAAAGACGTGTGTATAAAAATATATTTGTATGTGTCCTTTAATACTATGTATTCAGATGATTACGTCTTTAGTCGTATTTAGATGATTATGTCTTACATATTTAATGATTGAACATGTAAGTAAAAATCATATGTGTAGATTTATCTTGAAAAGTACTTTCATAATATTATAATTAGTGGATCTTGAAAGATGTATACGTGTATATATTCTTAAAAGATGTATAGGTGTAAATTGATCAGGCCAAATACACAATAGTTTACTGGATTTGTAATCATGGATCACATTAGAGTCCCAATTTGTAATCATGAACACAATAGTTCCTGTTTGAATATTGGTTATCTATTTGCCGATTTGCTCTATGGTCAGCCTTGTGTAGTGTCTAAGTACATTTGTTTATAACCCGGTAACATTATTCTTTTAAGTCTTGGGTTCATGCGGTTATACGGCAATGCGGCTATACTTGGGCTCATGTGCTTTTACGTCTATGTTCACTCGTTACATCCATCTTCATTTCCTCGTTACGTCTTTCGTTGATACCATTGTATTTGTATGTGTATTAATATGAAATTTCTGATAAACTTGCTAGGAATGACCTCTAATTAGGGACAAGTGCCAGAGGGAGTTGGGCCCTCGAATATAGACGAAGTAGGAACGGGTAGCCCAACGTACTACCTGAACCTACAGGATATTGATATGGAGCAACCTAGCGCCACTGCCTTGGACCAAGTGACACCATTGCCATGGACTAAGTCGGCGCTACTAACATAGGCAAGGTAAAGTATCAGTACATTGTGATTCCCAAATATTATAGGGTTAGATGACTAACAAGAAGATCAAATTGCAGGCTCAAACGTCTGATGAACAAAGGCGGCACGCAAGCCGTGGTCCGAGCAAGATGCCTAAAGGTGTTTACAATATAGTAGAGCCCTCGGCAGTCGGGGAACCTGTTATACCCGTGTCAGCGTTGGGACCGTACTGGACAGCCTACGGAGTACTTGCTAGGGATATCTGTTGTGCCACTGCCTTATTAGCTTGTTCCATGTGCCATTCATGCAATGTAATGCAACCGATGCAAGATTTTGTAGGATCTCTTCTGTGACTAGGTTATTGCACTCCTTATCTGTTAGCGACTTCTACGATTGAAAGGTGATGGGGGCTCATTCCAATCCAACTATCCTGCACAATCTCTAGAATACTATCGTTGCCTTCAGAGATTGGGTGGGAGCCCCATCATGCGAATCGACAGCCATGATGGTATATCAGCTCTAGGGCCTTTAATTCAGTTCTTTTGGACCGCAGGTGGGTTTTGCTATGTTCAGCTCATCAGATCCATTTAACGACGATGAACGAGGGGACGCCATCTTCTTTTAAACTTTAATACTAAGCATAATCAATAACTAGAGGAAAGTTAATAACCAGAGGAAACAGTTATTATCAGAAACTAGTTATTTTTTACTTAAGTTAATAATACAGATTTCAGAATTCCTTATAGTTTTGTTTTAAGTAGAGGAAAGCAAATTGGATTGTGTCTCTCTTTCGCGACTCTATTTCAACATCACCATGAGGGTGTAATATATATAAGCCTTTTTGTAATAGTAGGTCAAAGTTGGAAAGATGATAAATACAAACACAACAGTGACCGGGCAGGAAATTTCTTCTGGTACGACGTCCCAGCAGAGAGTGCAAGAGTTTTTATAAGAAAGAGCATAACATACTCGCAGTCTTGCATCCCTGTTGGATTGTCACAAGTCGTAGCTAGAACGTGCAATGTGTCTAGCTAGCAAGAAGCACATGCGTTTCCTGCCACACCTCCTCGTCTACCTTGGCCTGGGCCTTGCCATCCCATGCATCGGCGACGACCAATTCGCGTACTCTGGCTTCGCCGCCGCGAACCTCACCCTCGACGGCGTGGCGGCAGTCACGGCAGACGGCATGCTCGAGATGACCAACGGCACGCTCCAGCGCAAGGGCCACGCGTTCTACCCTACGCCGCTGGGCCTCCGCGGGTCGCCCAACGCAACGGTGCGGTCCTTCTCGACATCCTTCGTGTTTGGCATCTTGTCTGACCACGTCGACCTGAGCGCCCACGGCATGGCGTTCGTCGTCGCTGCCGGCAGGGACTTTTCCACCGCACTGCCCAGCGGATACCTGGGCCTCCTTAACGTCAATACCAACGGCAACGCGAGCAATCGCCTGCTTGCCGTCGAGCTGGACACCATGCAGAACGACGAGTTCCGCGACATCAACGACAACCACGTAGGCATCGATGTCAACAGCCTTCACTCCTTGCAATCCTACTACGCCGGCTACTACGACAGTAACGGTGACTTCCGCAACTTGACCTTAATCAGCGGCGAGGCCATGCAAGTCTGGGTGGACTACGACGGACAGGTCACACAGATCAACGTGACCATGGCTCCACTCAACATGGCCAAGCCTGCGAGGCCACTAATCTCAGCCCTGTATGATCTTTCAACGGTGCTCACAGACACCGCATATGTTGGCTTCTCCGCAGCCACCGGCGGCACCCTGAGATCGCGACACTACGTGCTCGGCTGGAGCTTCGGGATGAACCGCCCTGCTCCGGCAATTGACATCAGCAAGCTACCAAAGCTGCCTCGTGTTGGCGGCGCCGGGGATAGGTCCAGAGTCTTGGAGATTGTCCTGCCAATAGCAACTGCTACCTTCCTCCTCACCATCGGCGCGACCATTTTCATGCTGGTGCGGAGGCATCGGAGGTATGCTGAGCTACTTGAAGATTGGGAGGCCGAGTTCGGCCCACACCGGTTCTCGTACAAGGATCTGTTCCATGCCACAGAAGGATTCAAGAACGACCACCTGCTTGGCGTAGGAGGGTTTGGAAGGGTGTACAAGGGTGTGCTTCCTATGTCTAAATCAGAAATTGCTGTCAAGCGGGTATCACATGAATCAAAGCAGAGCATGAAGGGTTTCATCGCGGAGGTTGTTAGCCTTGGTCATCTCCGGCACCGCAATCTCGTGCAATTACTTGGGTACTGTCGCCGTAAAGGTGAACTCCTCCTAGTGTACGAGTATATGTCAAATGGAAGCCTTGACAAGTACTTGCATGCTCAGGAGGGCCAGTGCACCTTGGATTGGGATAAGAGGTTCCGAATAATCAAAGGCATCGCATCCGGTTTACTCTATCTCCATGAGGAGTGGAGGAAAGTGGTCATCCACCGAGATATCAAGGCGAGCAACGTCCTCCTTGACAATGAGATGAACGGACGACTGGGTGACTTTGGCCTTGCAAGGTTATATGACCACGGGTCCGACCCAAAAACTACCCATGTGGTTGGCACTATAGGTTACATAGCTCCAGAGCTTGGTCGCACTGGCAAGGCGTCCCCTCTTACGGACATATTTGCCTTCGGAATATTCATACTTGAGGTTACATGTGGGCAAAGGCCTATCAAGCAATCAACAGACAAACCACTCTTGCTGGTTGACTGGGTGCTTCAACACTGGCAAAATGGATCACTATTTGATACGGTGGATATTAGGCTCCAAGGCAACTATGATGCTAACGAAGCTAGCTTGGTGCTAAAGCTTGGACTATTATGTGCACACCCATTCAACAATGCAAGGCCAAGTATGCGCCAAGTCATAGAGTACCTTGACGGTGACATGCCATTACCAGAGCTGATGCCAACCCACCAGATCTCCAACACGGCGGTCCCATTGCAAACAGAGAAGTTTCACCAGTACAATACATCAAATCTTCTACCTGTGGGAAGCTATGGCACTATATCTAGCCTCTCAGGAGGAAGATAACATGCATGCCTGGTGTGTAATGTTATTAAGGGTCTGTTTGTTTTAGCTTCTGATTTTGGATTCTGACCCTAAAAGCAGAATCAGAAACAAACAACCTGATTCTAGAATCTGATTCTCACAATCCAGCCCACCCATATACATTAGAATCCACAATCCACTTCATATGTGCTTTTGGATTCCAGTTTTTGAAGAATTAGTCTCTCTATAACCATAATCCAGAATTAGCTTTTAGAGAATCCAAAGCTGAAACAAATAGGCCCTTAAAGACTTGAGTGCTAGCTTGTGGGGAATCTGTTGCGAGTGCAAGAAGTTATAAGAGGTTGTACAAATATTAAAGCAGTAAATTTTTTCCTAACGGCAGGCAGTAAGAGAATAAATGGTGGATTATTGTGTTTTTGCAAATTAAGTCCTCGATCTGCACTAAAAGGTTGTATGTTTTAAGGATTTTTTTTTAGAGTACGTATTTAATATGGATATTATGAACCTAGGTTCGTATGTACGCGCTATCAATGGTCTACCACGTTATGAGATTTGTGCAAAAATCCTTCAAGTTTTCTATTTTATTTGGAAATTGGCTTGATCGGAATTGGGACCTAGTGGAACAGAGAAAAGGGACGTTGACAGGTGCACAATGTGGAACAGACCTAGTGGAACAGAGAAAAGGGACGTTGACATGTGGGCCCACCACCCCCTATGCTGTCATTAGGGGTGGAAAAAAAGCTTCATGGTGGAGCTCATTGGTTCAGTTCAAAATTATTCTAAATACACTCGTTCCTTGATTAAACATTGAAATGAGTCAATTTCAACTGAAATTTGATTTTGCTCTAGCTCTACTTGTCAGCTTAATTCTGAAAATACTTCCAAACTATAAATAAAATGATATTAAATCAAATTATGTCAATTGAAAATACTTCCAAACTATAAATAAAATAATATTAAATCAAATTATGTCAATTTCGAAAAAAGCTCAATAAGATGAGGGCTTGGCTCGATGTCCACCCTACCTGTCATTTCTCTCTTTACTCTTCACAACATGCACCACTCCCATCTCTCTCTCTCCTCTCTCTATTTAGATAGGGATGAAAACGTATCGAGTTCTATCATATTTATTTTTATATTTTTTGCCAGATGCAGAAACGAATATGAATAACTCAGATATGAATACAAATAATATCAAATACAGATACAAAATGAATAAGAATCGACACGAATACGGTCGTGAATATTTATCAGAACATGAAAACCTTTTAAATTATACACATAAAATGAATAAAAAACATAACTAATTTATTTGATCCAAATATTCATGAAGAATATGCAATGACCCAAGATTTGTATTCTTTGTTGAATTTTGTTTAAAATAATAAATTATGTATTTATGAGTTTTATACATTTTAGCTACATATTTAAAATATTTTCCTATTAAGGATAGTAGTATTTGAATTTTACAGAAAAATTAAATGCTAAAAAAGTCTTGGAAATAATTTTAAAATGATAGACTATGTCATCAATGTTAAAAAAACCATAATTTTTGCAGCTGGTTTGCCAATATTAAAAATAGAAACTTGATTTTTGTATTCGTTAAATTAGAAAACCATTTTGAAATTCAGAAACATTTTTGGGCCAAAAGAGTAGCCTTAGCTCTGCCCGTGTGCCTGAATATTCGAATAATTCACATTCGTATTCGTATTCAATGGATAGTGAGCTATCGAATCTATATTCGTATCCGACAAAAAAAATCCGTATTAGTTTGCGATCCGATACTATCATACAAATATATGAACTGCTAGAATCCATATACAAAAATTTTCCAAATCGATCAGAAACTATCTGATCCATTTTCATCCCATCTATTATACCCGATGAATGACAATATGGTAGCCAACATGGATGAGGCAAAGAAGCAGCGGTTCGTTGTGCATCCCAAATCAAAGTGAAGTGGTGGCATGCTTCACTGGTGACATTGTGTCCACACAAGATGTGGCCAAATGGGCTAGCCTGAGGCCCACCACTATAGGCACGACCTAGGCACAGCATGGCCTGATCATAAATGGGTTGTGCCAGCACAGCCCATCTAGCTGGCCAAGCTTGGGCCAACACCATGGCATGGCAAGTTGGCACGATACAGCCTATTTTGGCTGGTTTCTTAATTTACATATATTTTTCAAAAGTTTTTCTACATACCTTTGAGTTTTTCTAATTATTCTAGATTTTTTCCATTTTTTGTATTTTTTTTCAAACTTTTACGATTTTCCATTTTTTCTATCTTTTTCAATTTTTTGGATTTATTTGAATTTTTTGGCATCAAACAGGCCGAACACAGCTCAACACAGCACATTAGCCACGAGGACCCGTGCTAGCATGGCACGACCCTTGAGCCAACAGGCCGTGCTTAGGCCGGGGACCCTGTACTTGGGCCAGCATGACACGATCCGTTTATTAGCCATGCCTAAAAGGGGCGGGCTGGCTGCATGATAAACAGGTCATGCCATGTTAGGCCGCCCATTTGAGCACCTTTAGTACGGACCCAGATTTGGGGGACATAATGGCAGATGCTAGTACACCACCATAGCAGTTCATGCCCCAAGATGCACCACTATTGATCATCATCTTCCTTGCTGATGCAACCCTTGCAAATTTCATCCCCATCTAGTTGTCATCTCCTGCTTAGGTGACCCCATCCTATCAGCTCTGACGTGCACCGTGCCACTGTTGTCGTCGTTAGATCCAGCAAGACACAATATAAATCGAATATTTATGCTGAAAGATCATGATGGCAAACAGAGGGAGGTGAATGGTCACAAACAAAATTTTTCCTACAAAATACTCCAACTAAGACCTCGAAAAGATCGTGCCAAAGAAATCATGAAAGACCCGAACAACTTGACAACTTTGTGTACCCCTAGCTTGTATGGATGAGAATTATGGAATATGTGGGGATTTTTGAGTCACAATCCTGGTTGTCAAGTTTTCAAAACAAAAGGAATCAAATCAACTCTTACATTTAAAAAGGACATTGAGCCAAATCACAAAAATCACTTTCAGGAAAGCAAAAGCAGAATTTCTATAAACTATCCTCACTTGGAGCAGGTGGTTGGTGGACTTCTTATGCTCTAAAAATTTTGGAAATTTTTCTTCCTATGAGCAAATGTGTCCTGAAGCACTCCACCAAAGATCACCTCAAAAAGCATCATGGCACCCAAACGGTGCGACCAATGGACTCGAAAATTTTTTCATAGATAGATATGAGAGTCCCACACCTTCTCCAACAAGAATCACTCAAAAATGATCTTTTTATGTTTTTCTAAAAATCAAAAACTGACTGCTGCTCAAAGAATAAGTTCTGGATAAAGATGCAACTTGATAGAAAACTTGATCTCTAGTCTATACTCGTGTGCAAAAGAGATGTAAAATCATATGAACATACTCAAGACATCCCAGATGAGCAGCATTTAGAAGGAGGGGAGGCAAATCTAAATTACAAGAAAGTAAATTGCAGTAATTTAGGTGCTAAATTTAAATGCTGAATTTAAGACATAAAGTAAATGCATAATGTAAATTCAAGTATGAATGAAAAGATTTCCATTTCTAGAAGGATGATGTGTACAAAGCCTCACAACAAGGTGGGCAAAGCTCAAAGGAGCACAAAAACCTCTACAACTTTAAAGGGGAGGAGGCTACCCCTCCACCTCTATTTATACTACTCTTGGGCCACCTACCACCCTTACATGAGTACCTCAACCCTAGAGCACTCATCTAAGGGCTAAGATTAACCTACTCACACAGCTATGCAAGGGCTAACACAAAACCCACACACATAACGGGTTTTCTTGCACAGTTTTCAAAGCATGCTACCTAGACCCGCTAACCTATCAACTAGACCACAATCCGACGGCCTTGATCCATGGGGCGTTTAGCTAGCATCTCTGCCTTCCTTGTATTCTTGGCTTGCCTGGACTGCTTCTCTGATCATCTTCCGGCAATCTCCCGACCATCTGGACTTCCGACACTTCTCGCTTAGTCCCGGTCATCCTCCTCCTCACCATGATTTAGCAGCGTCACCTTGCAACCATCAAAGACAAGGAAAAAACCTTTCACATAGCAATGCCCACAAAGATTTTCAATGATTATCCCAAAATCATTAATCAATGATAATTTTGCTCAAAGGTATGGTGCCACCGCCTCTAAGCTGGTAGCTTTGGGAAAAGTAACCAACACTAAAATTGCTTCTAATCGAAAATCCAATTCAAATCAAGCTCAATTTCAAATCAAACCAAGCTCAAATCTCATCAATTACTCATCACACACAAGGATAGACCTCCATATGGTCTTTCAATCTCCCCGTTGATGAGTATATTGACAAATACATGAAAAGGCATGAGTTTTGAGTTTGAATAAGAGAGAAGAAGGCAATTTGAATGCAAAGCCAAACTTGATCAAAGAAATGGAAAGCAAAAATATGACCATGTTGACAACTAGAAATACTTACGATCTATGAAAGATAGCAAAGATTTACAAAGATCATAAGAATTAAGATGAATCAAGATGCAAAATGATGCCTTTTCTACGATTTGTCTCCCTTTTGGCAATATAGGCATCAAGATGGCATTTTCTTTTCTCCCCCTTTTTTGTTGTTTTTATGCAAGTAATGTAGCCTAAGGGAGCTTTGAAGATTATCCAAGTGACCAACAAGACAACTGTCGATGTTTCGTATAACCGGCAAGTAAATTTGTAAGTATAGGGGGCCGCGCGTTCCCTCTCCTTGAATGGTTAGATGAAGGAAGTCCAGGATGTATACTGGTCCGGGCCGAATATCCCTACGTTCAGTTCGTGATGGTGGTTTTGTATTGCTTTGAGGGTGCAGCGGACTACACTAGGTTACAAGTGAGGGCTCAAGACAGGCCTTGAGCATCGTTCGAGTGAAGGAATTCGGGGGTGTTTGCCTAGGTCGGATGTTGAGTCGGGTCGGGTGGCTTGTGCTGAATCGAGTGAGCCTTCTTTCCTCTCCCCCTCCCTGAGGGCCCTGCCTCCCCTTATATAGGCGGAGGGGGCAGGTTACACGGGAGCTTAGAGCAAAAAGGTAGGGGGTCCCACGCCCGGGAGTCCCGGTCTTTGGTCTTGGCGCCTGATAGGTTGCTGTCCATCCCACGCCTGGGTTGGTAGACACGACGGACAGTGCTCTATTGGGAAGGCGCGCACCTGCCCTCTATCCGCCTGTCAGATGCTAACGTTGCTTACGTTATGCTCTGGTACTACCTCGGGACGGAGTGTGTCTCTCCACTGTGCGTTACGGGGTGGAGAGACCAGCGCTTGACTTCGTGGCCTCTTGACCGCCTCGGGAAGGAGTCACCCGCCCCCGCGCGGCCATCGAGTTCACGGGGCAGGTATCCAACTCGGAGCCGATCGGTGACGTGGCTGCTGTAGAGCCGGAGCTCGTTTTGGGATCCGACTTGAGGCCAGGTCGGAGCCCACGGGGTGTCCGACCAGCGGCGGGGTCAGAGCCTGCGGGGCGCAAGAACAAGGCCGAGAGTCCTTCGTAGCCCCATGGAGCCTAGGACTAGGCCCAAAACGGATCATCTGGTGTTCCAACCAATATTTTGGGATAATCCCATCTGTGAGAGACGGAGACTTGGGCAGTACTCCCTCCAGTGCTTTGCGTCTCCGCCGGTCTCGCCGCTAGGGCAGAGAGAGAGGAGCGATCTTGAAATAGATGTATACTTTGCTGTGGGGTACCCCTGGTACGAGTATTCGTCAACAAGTTATGACACCAAGCTAAGTTATGGCAGAAATAGACTAAGTTAAGGCATGTTCAAGTGCAAATAAGCATTTTTGCTAGCAAGATTTAATTGAAACCATGTCATTTTTAGCAAGAATGAACATGAGCAACACTTGTCATTAGTTTCAAAACTAGACGCAAAGCCATTCAAAGGATCAAATGGAAAACCTAGAGTTCAACTTACTCAACACTTTGGGGAATCTAGAAGTTCATACAAAGTCCTTTGAGCTTATATTTTATTATTGTATGCAAATTTTTCTTTTAATCTTTGAAAGATATAGCGGGGTGCAAATGTTTAACATTATTTGCATTCTTTACCCACATATGTTTTTTTATATTTGCATTTTTATAGCAATTGACTCAAGCCATGTTCGATCGTCTCAAGAAGAACTCTTAAGAGAATGATCTTGGTCATAAACAACACATTCCAAGTTCATCTCAAGTGCAATTGTAACATCCTGAATTTTGTACAGTAAATTGCAAACACCAAATTTTAAATGTGAATATTATTTCTGAGTTTCCTTGGCATTATTGATTTTTATTTGGAGTTTCTTGGATTTTGTGTTGTGTGAATAATCAAATAAAGAATGAAAAAGAGAAAAAGGCAAAAAGGTAAAAATTAAAAATTTAGAAAATTTACCATGATAACCTTGATAATTCAATTAAATCATTTTAGCCACAAATGCAATTTTATGCATGGAGAAATGAAGAGATAAATAACAAGAGACAACTTTTAAATCAAAACACTGCATTGTCAGAATTTATAAAATATTTATAAAACTCAAATGGAGCTGAAAAATTTACCATGGAAACCTCAAAGCTATTTATATCTCCAGAAATAATATCATAAATTAATAATGATATTTAAGACTTTTCCAAATTTAAAAACAGATACCCTGAAAATCTATAATTTGCAATGTCAGAATTTTTATAAAACAATGGAGCCATATTTTGACCCAAGAATTTTACAGAAGTATTCTGAGATCAAATAAAATTGAAAAACAAAATTTCAAAAATAATAGACTTAAATTGTTCTCAATCAAAAATCAAAATCTGAAACCAAAATTTAGGAGCAGTCACTGTTGTCAGAATATTATCAATTTTTTGGTAATTCATCTTTACCTCAGAATTTTACCAGGCGTCAAAATCTATTCAAAGACCATGGTCAAAAAGTTTGATCAATTTCTACTCCCATTTGTCAGCACAAGAAAATCTGGTTCTAGAACCATCAGAGTCAGACCATTTCTTTTGGGCACCTCATTCACTGACCGGTGGACCCCTGGCCCCACTCGTCATCTTCTTCCTCCCCTGTTCTTGCGACCGAACGGAAGACCCCCGAGCGAGAAACTCCCGTGACCAGCGCAGGTGACCGAGCTCGCTCAATGCACCTCCCTTCGATTGGTCACGCCACGATGTCTGCGTCGCCTGCTTCCGCCCACGACGCACCTCTCATGGCTTCACCGCCCATACCTCCACCGATTGCCGCCATGAAGCTCTGGCGTCTGGTGAAGTTCACACCGAGACCAAGCTCAACCAAGGTCGAATCATTTGCTTAGTCCTCAGCCAATGCGTTGCACCCTGTGATCACATTAGCGCCAGACTTTCCCCTTTGTTCCTTCTTCCTCTCTGCAGCCAAGCAATCGAAGCCTCTGCATTTTTCCGCCATGACTGCAAGCCCAGAAGCTCGAAGCCACTCGTGATTCTCGCGATTCAGCCAACCATCCTCAAATTCCCTTGAGCTAGAGCATCCTTGACCTCATCGAGTCCAATAAGAAGCTTCAATTCCAGCTCTTCAAGCTCATTGCGCACTGCAGACTCCTTCTTCGCCAAAACCGGCCACCGTGGGCAGGCTTCGTCACTTCTTCTCCGGCGCCGTTTCCAGGTGAAACCGAACCCCCTCGTCCCACTTAAGCTATTAGTGCCACCGATTTCACCTCTAACGCGTTGCTTGCTCCCTCCACCTCCGCCATTTCGCCGCCGTACCACTCATTGCCAAGACCGCCCGCCTCCCCTCCGAATCAACTCCTCCCGGACTCGCTGTGCCATCTGGTGCTCTGGTGCTGCCGCCCTCACGGAAAGTCACCGGAAGACCTCGCCGAAACCCTAGCCTTGCCTCTGTTCTTCGTCTCTGCAAGGTGGGGCGGTCTGTCGAGCCTAAGGTTGAAGAAGACTTGAGCCAAGAGGCGCCTTCTCGTGGTAAAGCGATTTAAATTTCAGTTTAAATTCCAAACCGTAGCATTCAATCATGAATATCTTTTTAAATATAGTTTCAATCCCAGTGAAATAAATTTTTATATTCACATAAAATGAGAAAGAATCTAAATATGTAAAAATATTAAAATTTTGAACTATTGAGTAATTATTTAATTAAACTTTGTTAATCACCTTAATATAATCTCTATATTAATTTGTAAACAATAAGTCATAAAACAATGACATAAATTTTATATGATGAGAAGATCAAGATGAATTGAATATACAAAATATTGAATTTTTATATTGCGTAACCATTATTCAAAATTTAAGATGAGGTGAACTCACCGTTATGAACAATATTGCTCACATGAAAAATATAACTTATAAAATCATAAAATAAATGATTATGTGTTTCTGGGATCTTAATAAGCCAAATCATGCAGAGACATTAGATATTTGAACTAAGCTTAAGGCATGGCATTGTGACCATTAACAAACTTTAGTATGAACATTAGTAAGAATAGCAGCATGATAGCTCATAAAATGGTGACAACACTTTGAATAGGTTTCTGAAAACAGCAAGAACCCATGTGTGTATAAATACTTAGAGTCAAACTCAATTAGCATTCTCTTAATGAAAGAAAATGTTAAAGATAACAATGAGTAAATAGTTTATCTATTGCAATTAAAGCTAAAGTAATGCCAAACCATATTTATAACATTTCTAGGATGATACTCTGCTAATACCTGAAAAATGAATCAAGAATCATGTATAGGTTAGTTGGAAATTAAGATTTAAAGTTGGCCGATTTAAGGTTTCAAATATGATCACTTAGGCTATTTCAACGATAGATAAAATAACTCATCCAAATATTAAAATACGTAAAACTAGTTTAGAAACACTCTACAAAGTTTGTACTATCATGATCTCAGAAAAGAATCTTATTCCATTAAGGTTTGCATATTAATCTTATTAGATCAAAACCCTTAAACGATAACTTTTGTTTCACTTTTGGCGTTTCGAATAACGTTAACTTTACAATGCCACTTAAGCCTTTTCGCAATGATTATAATGTATCGCCTAAAGCCTAAAATTTATGGAACCACTTAGGATTGTTATACAAAGTATAAATCATCTTATTATGAAGAAATAACCTTAGTTCACCATAATTTGCATATTAATCTTAATAGCTGAATAACCCTAAGTAACCACATTACTCCGCACCTTAATACTTAATGAATAAACTTTAGATAATAATGAAGGAATCCGTAGTTAAGTTATTTTTATCACCGTAACCTTCTCAATGTCATGGAAATACTTCCAATAGCCTGAATCAATAGATTTAACTTATGTAAAGCTAATGCTGTTTAAATCAATTAAAGATAAAGAGCAAATCATTAATAGTCCAATGTGATCATTTAAGCCTATTCACTAACTCGCAAAGCGGCTTATCCAAATCTGAAATTTAGTAAGGAACAGTTTAGAATTGATCTTTAGGATATAATCTACCGTAATCTAAGAAAATATTCTTATTTACCTTGCTTTGAATCTGAATCCTAATAAAGCAAAACCCGTAAGTGATAAGTATTAATGTAACTCATATCATAAATAGTAAAATCTATAAACCTTGCAACTAATGCTTAATTCTATTGATCTAACCAATCCTTGCATCTTGGATTCGCAAAGTAAGACTAATAAATTCACAAAGAGCAATCCTTGTTTCTTGTAAGGAGTTTATTTATTCTTGCCATCTATTTCTTTTCGCTCTTATTGAAGTCTTTTATTTGCATTATTTTTTTCCCGTTGTTCGACGTAGACCCGATGTCTCTAGCTTCTCCGTCAGCCGCTGCCAACCGCAATCCTCGTCTTCACCGTAAGCAATAATTAAGCAAGGCAAGCATCCTTTGACCATATTGATCCCAGTATTTTATATTCCTTTTGTGCATCAAATTGTTTTATGCATGCGTTTACTTTATGTAAATTGCTATTTTGTGGATTGGTCGTTATACCTGTTGTCTCGTGAATCTCCTTTGATGATTATGAACATGTGAACCTTGATAACCATAGATTAAGGATATGCATTACTTAATGTCATCATGGGTATATGCGATTACTTAATCATGCTTAGCCATGCTTTAGAATCAATGATGTAAATGATCAGATTAAAATGGTTTCCTGAAAACATTGGAAATGGCACTGTTGGTTGCTGGTAATTTGATTAAAAACCCCAAATAAAACTATAGATTTGACGCGGGTGATTATTGGCAATAGCCGGTTGTGCAGAAAAGGAATTACACGTAGTGTAGGGTGAAGTGTCGCCCGTGTCGCCTTAAGGACCGAACATCGTGTTGTATGATCCAAGAAAATCCGTACAAACCACAAGTGCTGGGATGGGGTAGCCTTAAACCGATTAAGTTATCTAGTTTAACTTTGCATTTCGGAAGGCCGAAGTAGCACAGACATTCCTTTTAAGGTCTGCTTGTAGGGGTTTCTATCACCAATGTAACGGTGTACGCCATACTTGGGAAGTTCCAACATTTCTATGCTCTGAGTTCTTCTATAATGGTATGGGTCCAACGTCCCGTCGCTGGTGCAAAGTTAAATTAGCTAATGTAAAGGTTTTCGTCATGAACATTCTGGCTCACGCTTACAATTTGATGTGAAGCGCGTAGCAAAAAGAAAAGGTCATGTCTTGTGGGTCCAGTTGTACACCTCTGCAGAGTTAAATCTAATTGATTAGCCGTACCCGCGGTCATGGGTGTCATGGCGAACTGATGCGAGTTAGATGTTTTATTATTTTCAAAAGGGTTGGTATCATCTGTTTTGCAACTGTGCTTTATGTCGGAGGGTTGACATTGATGGATTTCAGGATTTGTTGAATCGTCGCTCACGTCATGGAGGACTGTGAGTGTTATTATGCTTTACTTATTTATTATCAATCAATCTTGCTCTTAAAAATTCCGTTTGCAAATAACTTGATTTACAAATGAAATTCGCTTTTGCAAATTAATCAGAGAAGCCTTTCCTTTGAAATGGCTCGCATATATGGTAGGATTTACTCAAGTCTTGCTGAGTACGAAAAGTACTCACCCTTGCCTAATTATTATGTAGGTGGTTGAGTTAGCGAGGCTTCGAGCCTTCATTTTCATCGCAGGTTGCGGGTTCTTCTTTGAAGTGATCTTTTCTAAGGATTTATGCCTGGTCAGTTGCCTGCGGGATTGGATGGGTACACTACAAGGCCTTGCTTCTTTTGCTGCTATATGCTCTGAGTTGTAATAATTCTTTGTATTTATTCGTTTTCGCTTAATTAATATGTTGTATGGTTGTGATTCCAATCGTTGAAATGTGCGTGCTAGCTACTGATCCAGGGACTAGTACTGCAAGCACATTAGATTTCCGTTTTGGTATTCGTGCTAAAACGGGGGTCGTTTCAGTTGGTATCAGAGCTATACTGACCGTAGGATAAACCTTAGATAGAATGGTCGTTAGCATTAGAATAAGCAAATTCAAAAATCTTATCTTCAAAAGATATTATGACTACAAAATGTAGAGTTT
This sequence comes from Guadua angustifolia, assembly GCA_036346375.1. NCBI lineage: Eukaryota > Viridiplantae > Streptophyta > Magnoliopsida > Poales > Poaceae > Guadua > Guadua angustifolia. Next base: position 34,888,507 of record CM070512.1, on the reverse strand, counting down.
GCTATCCTTTCCTTATTCCTAAGATTCTATTCTAACCTCTACAGTCATTTGGATTTTCAAACAAACTCTTCTTTCCTGAAAAAGAAATCCTCGTCAGTAGTTCAACTTCGCCATTTGCTTCTGAAGACGACTGAGATATGTTACTGTCATGCTTCATGCTAGTCGACGAAGATTGCAATATATACAACAACCATCTCAAGGAAGTCAGACTCTACTACATGAAGAGCCAGCGTCATCCAACAGAAAAAGGTAGAAGGTTAGAATACCTTAGGATCTAACATAAGATAAGCACCCATACGCGTAGCATAATATTCTGCCCTAGTTATATAGAGCAACATATGTTGTTGTTATGTCTTGCTATTGTGAATTGGTTTTTATTTCTGTTTGTCCGGACTGATTTGTGTGTGAACTTAACCCTGGGATAAAGTTTCACAATAAATTGTCCTTACGTGTGAATATGGAAAACTCAACCCATAGGATAAATAAGAAACTGCAAAATAGTTTATCTCTTCTCTCTGTAAAATTTTATATGAGCTCGTCCCTTCTCATCATGCAACCTCTCATTTGTGCAACCACTTTGGTTGTTAGCTTCTCTCAAAATCAAGTTTCATCAAGATTAGTAATATAGCCCCCATTACTGCTCTAATCTAGCTAGAACCTAATCTTTTCCCATAATAATTTCTAACCATGCCTCAAAACTCGCCTTATCACCTTGCTTAGATTATATACCATGAAAAAGAGTTGGAACTAGAAAAGTTATATACTTCTGAATAAAGACTTTCGAATGGTTGTTAAAACAAAAACAGGAAGAATTGAAAGTCCTACTTTTCAAAAAAAAAAGAGATGTAAAAAGAGTAACATTAGTTGCATATATACTCATTTCCCCCTGTGTAGAATTTTCTTTCACCACTACTAAGTTATTCTTTTTAGAAGTATTTCTCGCCTTATCCCTTTGCGCAAAAAAAAATCACCAACAAATCCTTTTGGAATAATTTTGGAAACAAGTTAAGGCTGTAATGACATCTATGTCAGCAACTTCAAGAAGATGGGGATAGCGAAGCATCACAAATTCTCGACTTCATCGAAGCTTCAAAAGACTAACACAGCAAGTGGTGCGAAGATTTAAAAGAAACTCGTCACTGAATAAGCCTACAATAAAAGCTAGTATTATACGAGCTACATATTATTCTAGCTATGTAGTAAACTTTTTATGCAAAAATACGTATGGTACAGCCAGTAGAAAGAAGAACCATAGATGCCCTTCCTATATACTAAGTTGAATATATATAGTTTTACTGTGTTATTGAAATTTTGTTGTATTCTTTTTTTAAATTGTTTCTGGTTTACTATCGTAAATGATAAACCACTAGGTTGAAATTTACGATGTGTCAACCCTACTTAATTAGAAAATTTAAAAAAAAAAGATTTTAAAGAACGAAATGTTGCCTTGTGACCCAATGAAATTCCATCTAAATAACCTTATCTTAACAAATATTGTTGCAGGATGCCTGTGACAAGATCCCTTAGCAAAAAGCTTGGAAGTAAATTCCTACCAGGACTTCAACCTCGAAATGAAGATTCTATTCCAGCTCTTACTGAAAGATCGAATCGTTCGAATCAAAAAGTCTCTTCTACATTCTATTTAACACCTAAGCATTGTTCCTTAAAGTATTGTCAACCCAACAAATCTGAAGCCCGTGCTTGCATTCGCTGTGGAGAAATAGGTCATACTGCGGATGAGCATCCAATCAACTGCTCCAGTTGCGAAGGAAATCATTCTCCTGGAAAATGTCCTATGGACAACATCACTTGTTTCCTTTGTGAAGGTCGAAATCATTATCCACCGCAATGCCCCCTTGATCCATTAATCACTGCTGCAGCTCAACATCAACGAGAACAACTTCGAGCATTAGTTGCTCAAGAGTTGGTAAATAGAAGAAAAGCTGTGCAAGAGAAGTCATTTGAAGAATCAAAGAAGAAACACTTCAACCGTGGCAACTTCCATCCAGAAAGTAGTAAATGGCCATCACTATCAGCATGTTTCGTATGTAATGAAGAAGGTCATTGGGCTAAGGAATGTCCTAAGAAGCAGCAAGATGAGATTTGCAAGGGAAATCGTATTGAGCATACAATTGTACCCAACAAGCTGCCACGAGAAAAGCGTGAATGCTTCAACTGTCACAAAAAGAGCCATCTTGCTAAGCAATGCCCTCAGGAAGAGCGAATGCCTCCTACAAACATAGTCATGCCAGAAATCACTACTGTCAAGATTATAACTCCAAGAGTGGGAGGAATAAAATCTGAAGTGACCTACTCAAAGAATCAGGTATAGAAAAGACACTTGAACAAGGATGCTAGTCCCCAGAAGAATTTTATGCAACTCCACGCTCAAATTCAATCTTCATCTGTTCATTCTTCTAGCCAAACCAATGAACAATTCTCTGGTACTCAAAACCAGAAAGCTAATGTTGGTTGCTTTTGCTGTGGTGAGCATGGGCATTATGCCAATGGTTGTCCAAAGAGAAAGAAAGCTCCACCACTTTCCCAGCCTCGAGAAACTTAGACATACCAGATGCAGTACTAAACTGATAATGTCGCCCGCATCAGCTAAGAAGGACTTGGATACTTCATCAACATCCACCCAAGAAGAGTTCTACTTCACCTCATCAAGAAAGACATTAGTAACTTCTAAGCTATATTGAAGACTTAGAAAATATTAAGTACTCAGCGCAACCCTTGCCTCGATGTAGGGCTCTAAATGTGAACATATTCCTCGTATGGTTGTACCCAACTCTTAATATGGTATTGAGTATGTCTTTTGCGTGTTCAGTTCCTGCAATCAATCTTTTGATCTTGTACATTTTATTTCTTCATAGTTGCCAAATCCAAAGAAAATCAAAAACCTTCTGTTTATTAAAATGATCAAACAAGTTAAATCCCAGGATCATCTTATAATTCTTTTACCTCAACCCAATACTTAAATTATCCTTTTTTTTGTTTTGTTTTCAATCTAAAGTCAACCTGAAATGACATTTATTCTCAGCTCGTTTCATCAACTAATGTCGAACTATATAGAGCAACTGTTGTATTCAAATATCATTTTTAATGTTATCACTCGACTTTTCCCAAATGACACTAATGACAATGCAATCTGTCTCTCACCTCAAGCATTCTCAACATACCACCTGCCAATCTCTAAATTAGATTATCCTTATTAACAATCCTAATTATTTAATCAAAAGAGATATATAGAAGTATTAGTATCTCTTATCTGCTGATACAAAACCTAAATGGAAGTCTTATCTATTCTTGGCACGACAATTTGGAACCGCAAGACGAAGGTCCAATGAAGCAATTGAGATGAAGACGAAGTATCAACAGAACGACAAGATCACATCCGAGAAAGAATTCTCAAATCTATCTAGTCCTTGCAAATCTCGAGGACGAGATTTTTGTAAGGGGGGAAGATTTGTAACATCCTGAATTTTGTACAGTAAATTGCAAACACCAAATTTTAAATGTGAATATTATTTCTGAGTTTCCTTGGCATTATTGATTTTTATTTGGAGTTTCTTGGATTTTGTGTTGTGTGAATAATCAAATAAAGAATGAAAAAGAGAAAAAGGCAAAAAGGTAAAAATTAAAAATTTAGAAAATTTACCATGATAACCTTGATAATTCAATTAAATCATTTTAGCCCCAAATGCAATTTTATGCATGGAGAAATGAAGAGATAAATAACAAGAGACAACTTTTAAATCAAAACACTGCATTGTCAGAATTTATAAAATATTTCTAAAACTCAAATGGAGCTGAAAAATTTACCATGGAAACCTCAAAGCTATTTATATCTCCAGAAATAATATCATAAATTAATAATGATATTTAAGACTTTTCCAAATTTAAAAACAGAAACCCTGAAAATCTATAATTTGCAATGTCAGAATTTTTATAAAATAATGGAGCCATATTTTGACCCGAGAATTTTTCAGAAGCATTCTGAGATCAAATAAAATTGAAAAACAAAATTTCAAAAATAATAGACTTAAATTGTTCTCAATCAAAAATCAAAATCTGAAACCAAAATTTAGGAGCAGTCACTGTTGTCAGAATATTATCAATTTTTCGGTAATTCATCTTTACCTCAGAATTTTACCAGGCGTCAAAATCTATTCAAAGACCATGGTCAAAAAGTTTGATCAATTTCTAATCCCATTTGTCAGCACAAGAAAATCTGGTTCTAGAACCATCAGAGTCAGACCATTTCTTTTGGGCGCCTCACTCACTGACCGGTGGACCCCTGACCCCACTCGTCATCTTCTTCCTCCTCTGTTCTTGCGATCAATGGAAGACCCCGAGCGAGAAACTCCCGTGACCAGCCGCAGCAATGACCGAGCTCGCTCAATGCACCTCCCTTCGATTGGTCGCGTCACAAGGTTCTGCGTCGCCGCTTTAGCCACGACGCACCTCTCGCTAAGCTTCACCGCCCATACCTCCACCGATTGCCGCCACGAAGCTCGGCTGGCGTCTGGTGAAGTTCACACCGAGACCAAGCTCAACCAAGGTCAATCATTTGCTTAGTCCTCAGCCAATGCGTTGCACCCTGTGATCACATTAGCAAATACCACTTTCCCCTTTGTTCCTTCTTCCTCTCTGCAGGCCAAGCAATCGAAGCCTCTGATTTTTCCGCCATGATCGCAAGCCCGAAGCTCAAAGCCACTCGTGATTCTCGCGATTCAGCCAACCATCCTCAAATTCCTTGAGCTAGAGCATCCTTGACCTCATCGAGTCCGGTAAGAAGCTTCAATTCCACTCTTCAAGCTCATGCGCCAAGACCTGCTCTCTTCTTCGCTAAAACCGCCACCGTGGGCGGCTTGTCGCTTCTTCTCGGCGCCGTTTCGTGTGAAACCGAACCCTCGTCCCACTTAAGCTATTAGTGCCACCGATTTCACCTCTAACGCCGTTGCTTGCTCCCTCCACCTCCCGCCATTTCTCCGCCAGACCACTCCGGCCAAGACCGCCTCGCCTCCTCCGCCAAATCAACTTCCCTCCGGACACGCCAGGTGCAGGCTTGCCGGTGCTCTGGTGCTGCCGCCTCGCCGAAAGTCACCGGAAGCCCTAGCCTTGCCTCTGTTCTTCTATCTCTGCGAGGTGGGGCGGTCTGTCGAGCTCGAGGTTGAAGAAGACTTGAGCTCAGAGGCGCTCTGTGGTAAAGCGCATTTCAAATTTCAGTTTAAATTCCAAACCGTAGCATTCAATCATGAATATCTTTTTAAATATAGTTTCAATCCCAGTTAAATAAATTTGTATATTCACATAAAATGAGAAAGAATCTAAATATGTAAAAATATTAAAATTTTGAACTCCGAGTAATTATTTAATTAAACTTTGTTAATCACCTTAATATAATCTCTATATTAATTCAGTAAACAATAAGTCATAAAACAATGACATAAATTTTTATATGATGATAAGATCAAGATGAATTCGAATATACAAAAATATTGAATTTTTTATATTGCAGAACCATTATTCAAAATTTAAGATGAGGTGAACTCACTATTATGAACAATATTGCTCACATGAAAAATATAACTTATAAAATCATAAAATAAATGATTATGTGTTTCTGGGATCTTAATAAGCCAAATCATGCAGAGACATTAGATATTTGAACTAAGCTTAATGCATGGCATTGTGACAATTAACAAACTTTAGTATGAACATTAGTAAGAATAGCAGCATGATAGCTCATAAAATGGTGACAACACTTTGAATAGGTTTCTGAAAACAGCAAGAACCCATGTGTGTATAAATACTTAGAGTCAAACTCAATTAGCATTCTCTTAATGAAAGAAAATGTTAAAGATAACAATAAGTAAATAGTTTATCTATTGCAATTAAACCTAAAGTAATGCCAAACCAACTTTATAACATTTCTAGGATGATACTGTGCTAATACCTGAAAAATGAATCAAGAATCATGTATAGGTTAGTTGGAAATTAGGATTTAAAGTTGGCCGATTTAAGGTTTCAAATATGATCACTTAGGCTATTTCAACGATAGATAAAATAACTCATCCAAATATTAAAATACGTAAAACTAGTTTAGAAACACTCTACAAAGTTTGTACTACCATGATCTGTAAAAAGAATCTTATTCCATTAAGGTTTGCATATTAATCTTATTAGATCAAAACCCTTAAACGATAACTTTTTGTTTCACTTTTCGGCCGTTTCCGAATAACGTTAACTTTACAATGCCACTTAAGCCTTTTCGGCAATGATTATAATGTATCAGCTAAAGCCTAAAATTTATGGAACCAGCTTAAGATTGTTATACAAAGTATAAATCATCTTATTATGAAGAAATAACCTTAGTTCACCATAATTTGCATTTTAATCTTAATAGCTGAATAACCCTAAGTAACCACATTACTCCAGACCTTAATACGAATGAATAAACTTTAGATAATAATGAAGGAATCCGTAGTTAAGTTATTTTTATCACCAGAACCTTCTCAATGTCATGGAAATACTTCCAATAGCCTGAATCAATAGATTTAACTTGCGTAAAGCTAATGCTAAGCGAAATCAATTAAAGATAAAGAGCAAATCATTAATAGTCCAATGTGATCATTTAAGCCTATTCACTAACTCGCAAAGCGGCTTATCCAAATCTGAAATTTAGTAAGGAACAGTTTAGAATTGATCTTTAGGATATAATCTACCGTAATCTAAGAAAATATTCTTATTTACCTTGCTTTGAATCTGAATCCTAATAAAGCAAAACCCGTAAGTGATAAGTATTAACAGAACTCATATCATAAATAGTAAAATCTATAAACCTTGCAACTAATGCTTAATTCTATTGATCTAACCAATCCTTGCATCTTGGATTCGCAAAGTAAGACTAATAAATTCACAAAGAGCAATCCTTGTTTCTTGTAAGGAGTTTATTTATTCTTGCCATCTATTTCTTTCGCTCTTATTGAAGTCTTTTATTTGCATTATTTTTTTTCCCGTTGTTCGACGTGTAGACCCGATGTCTCTAGCTTCTCCGTCGTCGTCGTCAACCGCAATCCTCGTCTTCGCCGTAAGCAATAATTAAGCAAGGCAAGCATCCTTTGACCATATTGATCCCAGTATTTTATATTCCTTTTGTGCATCAAATTGTTTTATGCATGCGTTTACTTTATGTAAATTGCTATTTTGTGGATTGGTCGTTATACCTGTTGTCTCGTGAATCTCCTTTGATGATTATGAACATGTGAACCTTGATAACCATAGATTAAGGATATGCATTACTTAATGTCATCATGGGTATATGCGATTACTTAATCATGCTTAGCCATGCTTTAGAATCAATGATGTAAATGATCAGATTAAAATGGTTTCCTGAAAACATTGGAAATGGTACTGTTGGTTGCTGGTAATTTGATTAAAAACCCCAAATAAAACTATAGATTTGACGCGGGTGATTATTTACAATAGCCGGTTGTGCAGAAAAGGAATTGCACGTAGTGTAGGGTGAAGTGTCACCCGTGTCGCCTTAAGGACCGAACATCGTGTTGTATGATCCAAGAAAATCCGTACAAACCACAAGTGCTGGGATGGGGTAGCCTTAAACCGATTAAGTTATCTAGTTTAACTTTGCATTTGGAAGGTCAAGTAGCACAGCATTCCTTTTAAGGTCGCTTGTAGGGTTTCTACCACCAATGTAACTGCACGCCATACTTGGGAAGTTCCAACATTTCTATGCTCGAAGTTCTTCTATAATGGTATGGGTCCGACGTCCGTCATGGTGCAAAGTTAAATTAGGTAATGTAAAGGTTTTCGCTATGAACATTCTCGCTCACGCCACAATTTGATGTGAAGCGCGAGCAAAAAGAAAAGGTCATGTCTTGTGGGTCCGCTTGTACACCTCTGCAGAGTTAAATCTAATTGATTAGCCGCACTGCGGTCATGGGTGTCTTGGCGAACCGATGCGAAGTTAGATGTTTTATTATTTTCAAAAGGGTTGGTATCATCTGCTTTTGCAACCGTGCTTTATGCTCGGAGGGTTGACATTGATGGATTTCGTGATTTGTTGAATCGCCGCCACGCCATGGAGGACCGTGAGTGTTATTATGCTTTACTTATTTATTATCAATCAATCTTGCTCTTAAAAATTCCGTTTGCAAATAACTTGATTTACAAATGAAATTCGCTTTGTAAATTAATCAGAGAAGCCTTTCCTTTGAAATGGCCTGCATATATGGTAGGATTTACTCAAGTCTCTTTGAGTAACGTAAAGTACTCACCCTTGCCTAATTATTATGTAGGTGGTTGAGTTAGCGAGGCTTCGAGTCTTCATTTTCGTCACAGGTTGCGGGTTCTTCTTTGAAGCGATCTTTTCTAAGGATTTATGCCTGGTCAGTTGCCTGCGAGATTGGATGGGTACACTACAAGGCCTTGCTTCTTTTGCTGCTATATGCTCTGAGTTGTAATAATTCTTTGTATTTATTCGTTTTCGCTTAATTAATATGTTGTATGGTTGTGATTCCAATCGTTGAAATGTGCGTGCTAGCTACTGATCCAGTGGACTAGTACCGCAAGCACATTAGATTTGTTTTATATTCGTATAAAACGGGGTCGCTTTCAAGAATGAGAAGCCGTCTTGTGAATGTGAGGTGTTGAGTCTAATGCGCACAAAAAGAGTCAATTTTGCTTCACTTTCATTTTAGCATTTTGATTGTTAAGCTAGTGAAGGACTCAAGTATGGATCAAACAAGATTCACCCAAATTGCTATAGGGACTCTAGAGAATTCCAGAATTTCCCAAATTATGGCAAGAGAAGAAACTTAGCAAGTAAACACAACATGTTTTTTCAAGTTTTTCTTTTAAAGCTCATTTTTCAATTTTTGCAAGCTTATCAAGATAAATGAACATGGATATATCTAAGTTAGAAATTTTCTTCATAATATAGCATGGTGCATAAAATGAATCAAGGATTATTTGTATAATAGACAAAGCTCATAAAATGGAAATTAAGTCTATATGCAATGCATGAGACAAATTCTTAAACTTCCCCTCAACACGTGATTCAATTTTAAGCACAAATCTGGTTCAAGTTGAGTTTGTAACACCCCGGCACCAAGCGCACCGCGAATGCTACCAAAAACTCCAAAATTCCATGAACGACACATCTACAAAAAAAACTGAAACTGAATTTAATCACTAAATTCTTAACTGGCCTAAGAAAACTAAGTCATCGAAATTTACAAAATTTCGGCATGACTTCTCTAGAATAGAGGACATCCACTCCGCAGTCAGAAAACATGCAGATAATATGATATCATCTAGCAGGTCCTTAGTTAACCAATCACACATCCAATAGACGGTAATAAACTCCACCACAACTAACAGCACATTACAACCTTATTAATTACAGCCAGACTTTACAAGTTAATTTAAATGAGGTAGTGACTGAAGTCGTGCACGTGCTACTACTCCCATCCCGATGAATCAGCTTCAAGGTACCTAAAACAGGAAGCAAACAAGCGTGAGTCCAAGACTCAGCAAAATGCAACAAATAAGAAACGCAATCGAATCCAACGAAATACCAAAACCGTGAAAAGTATCATATTCAAATACTTGACTGACTTGGTAAGTAAATGAACCAAAAACTGATTCTAAATACCACAACCAACTCAGGAATTATTTAAACTTTACTCATACCTCGATAGCCACTTTTGGATGAGTCCACGACTCAATCCTCAATCTATAAATGCCATTAGCTCCACGATTTACCATTTATAGTTTCCATTCGCTGCCTTCATGCCCAAGTGCGCAATACATACAAAAGAAGAATCTCATATCTGTACCTCACAATCAACTCACTAAACATGATTCATTATTATCAGTGCAATACAGATGCAAATATGCCATACAAAAGAAGAATTCATATCCATGCACCACAAACAGAAGAACTCATATCCATACATCACAATCAATGCATAAAACATGATCCATCATTGACAATGCGATGCAGATTGCACAATTTCCATACAAAAGAAGAATTCATATCCATACATCACAATCAATGCATAAAACATGATCCATCATTGACAATGCGATGCAGATTGCACAGTTTCCACGCATATGATGCATCATGCATGCTCATCTCCTCTTTTAGCACATATCTGGGGTATGGCGAGTGCACACCCGCGGTGTGCACTCTCTCATTCCCTTCCACCCCATGGTGGAGGGTGCCTACTTATCGACTCGCTCCGCATAACACGATATACGGGACTACAAGGTAGGACTTTCAGACTCACTACAGTGAGTACAGAGGCCCGCATCAGAATGGGTCGCCCCTTCCATCATGGATGCACAAATGCAAATGACATAACAAATTTGCAAACTACATTCATTTCTCACATTTGCATAGCCATAACTAAATACATAAACATCAGCCACTTCTCACATCCAGAAATTTCCCATTCACATTCTCAACTCATAATCACATTCACATCACCAATTCTCGAGTAATTACTAATTCCATCTATCTTGATCATAAATCAAACCATTTTCGCAATCAATTTCCATACTCCACCCTCACATTCATTTATCATCAATTCTCCATACAAAAACCATAATCTTTTATCATGACTACGAATTAAACCACTATTATGGACTCAAAACTCAGGGCTTTGATATCAATAATACCCTAATCCTACTAGTAAGCACCAACATGGAACACAAGTTAGCACAACAAGTCACATAGACAAGGCACATAATTCTTCAATGTAGCACACATAGCAAACAAACAAATATGCACATGCAAGTTTCATCCTTTAATGTCATTCATGGGTACCCACATAGCCTACCCATACTAGTGTTGTCAATAAAACCACAACAAACATTAGCGGATTATAAATCAAGTCAATCAAGACATTCAACCTACAACTCACAAAGTTCAATAAATTGATGCACTTGCCTTCAACTTCTCGAGACGGTGTGGTGAGACGAGATTGCCACCCCCGGGATCACACCACCTGCACATGGATATAATCCACTCAAAAACACACCCACAATCATCACAAGACTCATAGCTAAGCCGGTTTCGCAACCCACTTCTAAAACCCGAAAACAGAAATCTGCTAACCCGGGGCAGCACTTGGTAAAATGGGCATAACTTTCAAACAGCTGAACGAAACTTAGCGATTCTAGACTTCATTGAAAGGTAATTCGATTATCTACAACTTTTTCTATAGCCGACCGACCGGGAAAAGCACCGATTATTCCCAGATTTGCGACGAACAGCAGACAGCCGCAAAAATACTTTGCTCTGGACAGCACGCGGTAAAATAACCATAACTTTCAAACGGCTGAACGAAACTTGTTGATTTCGGTCTCTATTGAAAGGTAATTCAATTATCTACAACTTTTGTTATAGCCAAACCCCCAGGAAACGCTTACAAAATTTTCAAATTGCAGCTCTAACCAAGGACAGAAATCTGCCCGAACCGAAAACTCCCAATCACTCTAGTCTCTCCATATCCCCAACCTCTAATATCTTAAAATCATGAATCTTAGCTAGGCATTCACACAAACACCTTACATGCAAGCAAATAAAATCCCCCAAAGACCTAGGGTTTTTACCTCAAATCCTTACACATGAAGGAAAAGGTGGGGGAGAGGCTGCAGGGCTGCTGCTGCTGGCTGAAGCTGCGGCGGAGGGAGGTCGCCGGAGCTGGCCGGAGGAGGGGGGTCGCCGGCAGGGGCGCAGGAGGAGGAGGCTTACCACTGCTTGCTGCCGCCTGCCGCTGCTCACTGCTGCTTCTTGCTGCCGTTCGCTGCTGCTGCCAGGGAGGAGCAATCGCCAGGGAGAGGAGCAGCAGGGGGAGGCGCAAGGAGGAGACCAGGGGAGGGCGCAGGAGGAAAAACGCCAGAGCAGCTTGGTTCGGCCAGGAACAAGAAAATGAGGAAGTCAGCCCTCTCCAAGCAAATGACAGCCACACAAAATGAATGGGAGAGAGAGAGGTTAGGTGAGGGAGGTGAAATCCCCAAAAACCCCTCCTACAAACAAAAATCCAACTTTTTATTATTAGCGCAAACCAAGCTATTAAATTGTTGGCGCGAAACGACGATTGTCAGGAAAATACAACTTACCGCCAAACAATACGGCTCAAAAGATACTTCAACTGAAAAACTAGCGCAACAACCAAAACCTTTACTAAAAGCTGCGAAAACGCGACAATAAATGTTTTCTCCCAAATATAAATCCCTGAGTCACGAAGGTGGAATAATTACCGGCCGAAAAACCTAGCAAAAGATATTTGCGGTATTACAGAGTTATTAGCAAGATTGAGCTCAAGAATGATATTGAAGGATCGAGATGGTGAACAGAGGGGAGGTGAATGGTCGCAACTAAATTTTCCCCCAAAATACTCCAACTAAACCCTTGAAAAGATCGTGCAAAGGAAATCGTGAAAAACCCGAACAACTAGACAACTATGTGTACCCCTAGCATGCATGGATGAGTTCAATAGAATATGTGGGGATTTTTCAATCACAATCCTGGTTGTCAAGTGTACAAAAAACAGAGGAATCAATTCAAATACTTCTTTTCTAAAAGAGATATTTCCAGAATCTGTCTTTAACTTGAACAGGAGGTTGGTGGGTTTCTGCTGCTCAAAAAATTACACGAAATTGTTTCCCTATGACAAGATGAGTCATGAAGCTCTCCACAAAATTTCAGATCAAAAAGCCAAGTAGAAAAATCATCATAAATCTATGAACACAGACAGTCAGGAACTTCGGGCAGAAAATTTGGGGCTCGGTTTTTACCTCATAGCACCCAAAAGGTGCAACCAGTGGACTCTAAAATTTTTATACAGATGGGTTTTGGAGTCCCGCACAATCTCCAACAAGAATAACTCAAAAGGATTTTTATAGATTTTTCTAAAAATCAAAGACTAACTGGTGCGTGAAGAACAAGTTCTGAACAGAACTGGAACTTGAAAGAAGAGATGATCTCTACTCAATCAAAGAGTGCAAAAGAGATGTAAAACCATATGAACACACTCAAAACATCCATGATCAGCATTTAGAAGGAGGGGAGGCAAATCCAAATTGCATGAATGTAGATTGCGGGAAAGTAAATGCGAACGTAAATGCTGAATTTAAATTATAAAGTAAAGACATAATGTAAATGCGGAATTTAAATTCACAATAATGTAAAGAAATTTCTTTGTACTTCTGGTGGGAAGGTTTACAAAGCCTCACTTCATGTGGGCAAAGCTCAAAGGAGCAACTCAAAACCTTCAAGGGGAGGAGGCCACCCCTCCACCCCTATTTATACTACTCTTGGGCCACCTACCACCCTTGGATGAGTCCCTCAACCCTAGGACACTCATCTAAGGGCTAGGATTGACCCACTCACACAGCCATGCAAGGGCTAACCCAAAACCCACACACATATCGGGTTTTCTTGCACGGTTTTCAAAGCATACTACCTAGACCTGCTAACCTATCAACTAGACCGCAATCCGACGGCCCTCATTGATCCACGCGGCATCTAGCTAGCATCATCTCCTTTCCTTGTCTTCTTGGCTTGCCCGGACTCCGTCTCCGATCATCTTCCGGCGATCTCCGGACCGTCTGGACCTCCGACGCTCCTCGCCTAGTCCCGGTCATCCTCCGCCTCACCATGACCTAGCACCGTCGCCCTGCAACCATCAAAGACAAGGAAAAACCTTTCACATAGCCATGCCCACAAAGATATTCAATGATTATCCCACAATCATTAATCGATCACAATTGCGCCCAATGGTCCGGTGCTACCGTCCCCATGCCGGTAGCCCTAGGAAAAGCAACCAACACTCAAATTGCTTCAAATCGAAATCTATTTCAAATCAAACTCAATTTCAAATCAAACCAAGCTCAACTCTTGTCAATTACTCATCACACACAAGGATAGACCTCCACATGGTCTTTCAATCTCCCCCTTGATGAGTATATTGACAAACACATGAAAAGGCATAAGTTTTGAGTTTGAATAAGAGAAGAAAGCAATTTGAATGCAAAGCCAAACTTGATCAAAGAAATGGAAATCAAGAACGTGACCAAGTTGGCAACTGAAAATAATTATGATCTATGAAAGATAGCAAAGATTAACAAAGGTCATAAGAATTAAGATGAATCAAGATACAAAATGATGCCTTTTCTACGATTTCTCCCCCTTTTGGCAATATAGGCATCAAGATGGTATTTTCTTTTCTCTCCTTTTTTTTGTTGTTTTTATGCAAGTAATGCAACCTAAAGGAGCTTTGAAGATTATCCAAGTGACCAATAAGACAAGTTATGACACCAAGCTAAGTTATGGCAAAAATAGACTAAGCTAAGGCATGTCCAAGTGCAAATAAACATTTTGCTAGCAAGATTTAATTAAAACCATGTCATTTTTAGCATGATTGAACATGAGCAACACTTGTCATTAGTTTCAAGACTAGAAGCAAACACCACTCATAGCATCAAATGGAAAACCTAGAGTTCAACCTACTCAACACTTTAGGGAATCTGAAGTGCATACAAGGTCCTTCGAGCTCATTTTCCATATAATGCAAATTTTGTTTTAGTATTTGAAAAGACATAGCGGGTGCAAATGTTTGACATAATTTGCATTCTTTACCCACATATGTTTTTTGTTTATTTGCATTTTTCAAGAGTAATTGACTCATGCCATCTTCGACCATCTCAAGAAGAACTCTTAAGAGAATGGTCTTGGTCATACACAATGCATTCCAAGTTCATCCCAAGTGCAATGGGAGGCAGTCTCGTGAATGCAAAGTGTTGAGATCAATTTTGCACAAAAGAGTCAATTTTTGTTTTCATGTTAGCACATATGAGCAATTTGAAGGACTCAAGTATGGATCAAGCTAGTTTCACCCAAATTGCTATAGGGACTCTAGAGAACTCCAAAATTTCACAAATCATGGTAAATACCTCTAGAGACGAAACTTAGCAAGAAAAAGCAACATGTTTCATCAAGTTTTTCAGTTAAAACTTTCAATTTTCAAATTTTAACAAGCTTAGCATAATGGATGAACTTGGACAACCCGAAGCTAGTGATTTTCTTCAAAAGATGTAGCAAGGTGCAATACATGAAGATTGAGTCAATTGCATAACAGACAAAGCTCATAAAACAAAAGAAAATGCAGTCTATATGCAATGCATACACAGATTCCCAAACTCCCCCTCAACATGTGAATCAATTTTAAGCACAAATTTGGTTCAAATTGAGTTGTTAGCGAAATAGGCAAATGAGAAACTCAAGAACTCAATCAAGCCAAAAATACGTAAATGAGGAGAGAAAGATTGAGAAACCGCAAACCGGGTGACTATAGAGTATAGAAAAGATAGCAGAGAACACTAGGCTCAAACTCGCTCTCATCTTCCCCTAATGATCGACAAAGGAAAGCTAGCTCTCAAACTCAAAGCCAGAGCAAACATGCACCTGCCTACCCAGGGGCCCAATACCTGCTAGACCTACAAGACTGTGAGTTAGCTCAACCGTGAAGAAGAAGAGAATAGCATCCTAAAGCATAAGATGAGAGGTCCATGCCGAGGCATGCCTAAGTCTAGGTGAAGTGAACTCATAACTCTAGAAAAGAAAACCCATAGCACCTAGAACAAGACAAAAGAAGGGAAAACTGGAAGAAAATATATACATATAATACATAAAGTACAAACCAGCTCCCCTCACAATAAGCCGAAGGACACACGACACCAAGCTCACTCCTCGTGGCAACAACTGAGCTATCCAAAGGCTTGGTGAAGATATCGCTAACCGATGGTCACTTCCACAAACCGAAGCACTATGTCTCCTTTCTCCACATGGTCTCCGAGGAAGTGATATCTAATATCAATGTGCTTGGTTCGGAGTGTCAGACCGGTTCTTGGCAATGCAAATAGCGAAGTGTTATCACGTAAAAGTGGAACACTCTCTATCTCTAACCCAAAGTCCCGCAAGGTCGATCTCATCCAGAGCACTGCTACAAAGAATCGGTGCAACAACATACTCGGCCTCGCCGTGGATCAGGTAACTCCGGACCGCTTTAGATGACCAAGAAATAAGAGAAGTGCCAATGAATTGACAAGTGCTGGTGCTCTTCCTATCTATCCTACAACCAAAGAAAGTCGCAGATCGAAAAGGCTCTAAGGGATAGACAAGAAGAAGAAGAGTACCAAATACCATAATCAATGGTAGCTCAAGGTACTGAAGATGCGCTTCACCTTTGGCGATGAGAGACGCGAGGAGAAGCTCGAATCGAGCGCACATACACACAGCAAAGTGTATGTCCGACCGTGAGGCAGTAAGATACAAGAGGGAGCCAATCATGCTCCGGAACTCCTTTTGATCAATAGGCTCACCATCCTCATCGGGCTCGAGGACAGCAATGGTGGCCATAGGAGTCATCACGGGCTTTCCATCAGAAATATCAAACCGTCTTAGAAGGTACCGAGTGTACTTACCTTGGTGCAGGAAAGTACCCTCCCGAGTCTGCTTGATTTGGAAGCCAAGAAAGTAGCTCAACTCACCCATCATACTCATCTCAAATTCTGTGCTCATCACCTCAGAAAAATGAGACACAAGAGACTGAGATGAACCACCAAAGATAATATCGTCTACATAAATCTGGACGAGAAGAAAATGAGAATCCTGGTGTCTGATGAATAGAGTTTTGTCTACCATACCCAGTTTGAAACTATGACTGAGAAGATAGGACTTAAGCCTCTCATACCAAGCTCTAGGGGCCTGCTTAAGTCTATACAAGGCTTTGGAAAGCTTGTAGACATGGTTCGGGTATTTGGGGTTCTCAAATCCTGGAGGTTGCTTGACATACACCTCTTTCTCAATGAAGCCGTTGAGAAATGCACTCTTGACATCCATTTGATAGAGCTTGAAGCCCTGGGCTACAGAAAATGCAAGAAGGATTCTAATCGCCTCTAGTCTAGCTACAGGGCAAAGGTCTCCTCAAAGTCAAGACCCTCAACCTGAGTGAAGCCCTGCAACTAGCCTAGCCTTGTTATGAATGACAACCCCATCCTCACTCTGCTTGTTTTTGAACACCCACTTGGTCCCAATGACATTATGACCAGATGGGGGCTCTACAAGCCGCCAAACTTTGTTCCTCTCAAAGTTTTCGGTTCCTCATGCATAGCATTAATCCATGATTCATCGAATAATGCATGAGTAACATCCTTTGGCTCAAAAGAGGCAACAAAGGCAGAGTGAAGGCAGAAAGAAGATAAGCTCGATTTTGAGCGCCAGAACACGCCAAATAGATCACCAATGATCTCGCTCAGTGGATGAGAACGCTGAATGTGTCGTGGAGGACCGTAGCGAGTGGCCTCTACCTCTTGAGGAGAAGAGGTAGGAACAGAGCCACTCGGTCAAGGAGAGTCTCAAGGCAATGGCCGATCATCTTGAGGTGCGTAAATGGAAACAGGAGGCACCTCGGTGAAGAAGAGACTGGATCGTGGAACACCATCATCTCCATCATCCTCATCCTCTACAAAGATGGTCTCTTGAGGGATAAGAAGAGCTCGAAATATCGGGTCTAGCACTGGCTAGCCTCATCAAAGGTCACGCCACGTGTCTCTATGATCCTATTCGCATCACAACTCTAGACCCTATAGCTACGAGAAGAAGTCGAGTAACCCGTAAAAATACCATCGAAGAACGCGACTCAAACTTATCTAGGTTACCAGACTTCAAGATGAAACACTTGCAACCAAAAACGTGAAAATGAGAAACACCGGCTTTACCATACCTCAACTCATAAGAAGTGCGATGCAAATGTGCTCTCAAGAAAACGCGATTGAAACATGACAAGCAAGAGCTATAGCCTCAGCCAAAACTTCCTAGAGTATCAGACTATCTAGCATCGCCCGCCATCTCAACCAGTGGTCCTGTTTCTTCCTTTCCACTACGCCATTTTGCTAAGGGACGAGGGAGAAGAGAACCGATGCTCTAAACCGACTCCACAGAAACTCTCAAAGTAGGAGTTCTTGAACTCGTGCCATTATCCTTGATATAGCTCGTAATGCACTTGGGAGCTCAATAGACAACCTACTAACAAATCCTCAAGTGAGAGAAAGTCTCATCCTTCGAGGCCATGAAAAATACCCAAGAATACCTCGAAAAATCATCAACAATGACAAGGACATACCACTTCCTCCTGCCGATCAAGACTCTAGCCGACCAACAAAGGTCCATATGTAAAAGCTGTCCTAGTGCATCACCATCACTACGGTGGATCGGAGGATGAGAAGCAAGAACCATCTTGCCATGTCGGCGGGGAGAGCAAACTAAGTCTTTGACCATCTTGAGTTTAGGCAAACCACTTAATAAGATCACTACCGCTAACTCGTCAAATGATCAAAGCAGTGTGACCAAGTCTCCTATGCCGAAGGAGAGATCACGGACTCGTATAATCAAACAACGAAGAGAGTCTCCGGAAGAAGCAGTAAAAATCAGACGAAAGACTCTCCCAAATCTAGAAATCCCATAAACTAACTCTCCGATGAATCAAGGATTCTACAATCATTACATTTAAAGCTTACCTCGAAAGAGTCATCGATAAGCCGAGAAACAGAAGCAAATTATATTGAAGCTTACTCACTAAGGCAACGCCCTTAAGAATAAAATTTTCATTAATGCAGAGCGGTACCTTTAGCAATGACTCTACTCAAGAAGCATCCCCAAAAGTGATCAACTCATCACCGGGGCTCGGACTAGGAAGAGAACCAACGAGAATCTCCGGTCATATGGCGAGAACAACCGAGTCAACAATCCAAACATCTCCTTCCCCATCCGATTTAACCCGATCAAGTCAAGAGAAGACTCAATCATCGATAAAGTCAAGACTTGGGAACCCAATATGAATTACACGACCTCAAGTACCAAACCACAAAAGAAGAAGACTAGACTCTAGTGTCTCTCGACGCCAACTCTAACAAGATCAAGAAGCGGCTCTAGTGGAAGATCTAGGAGTCACATCGGTTTGGCTCTTAGTGGTGCAAAGGCCGACCATCCTAACGAGGCTGCCTAAATCTCCTACCCGAAAACACCTCACGACGCCGATATCTACCTCGATGGGAAAACGAGGAATATCAAGAGGACGGCGGAAAGATCGACCACGAGCAACTCCAGACTAAAACTTGATCAACAAAGATGAAAACCGAGTCTGGATCTTGCCCAAAAACAAAGCGACTTTCTAACTCGTCTAGTAGCGATTAATAGCGCGCTTTAGAGCACTCAGAGTCTGGGATGACCTCAATACCCCTAAGAGCATCAACACGCCACGCCGAAAGTGATCTTGGCGCGCTGAAGCGTAAATCTACTAGGTGACCATCCTTCTTATAGAAGGTGCATGTGTACTTTGCCTTGTTAGAGGCGTAGCAACAAGAGAAGCATCCTTCGTCAATTCCCGTGGACCACACCAACAGACCTAAACACAAGTGGTGCTCAACCCGAGCAACCACTATCTCTCCACTCTTGGAACCACGCACAATGGTAGGAGGATGAGTCCTAGCGTGCTCCAAGTAATCAAATCCTAGACCTTGATTGAATCTGCTAAACTTAGACTAGTCTAGAATGAGATTGAGCTTTTTCTTGCCTCCAACAAATTTCTCAAGAGTGCTCATAAGATACTGACACTCTCGAAAAAGTGAGGCGCATGAAGAGCAAGGGGAAGGAGTAGAAGAAGAGTCAGAAGAAGAGGATCGAACAGCGCGTGCATATTTTTCCCTATACACGGCTGCCTCAAATTTGAGAGACTCACAGGAAGCACAAGAAGCATCTCTAATTCTACCAACCTCGGCCTCTAACTTCTTCCTAAGCTCTACGTGGACCTTATCCATGTCATCCTTATCCCCAACACACAGCAAGCAACCAGTTTGTGATTTAACTAGTAAATCCTTAGCAAGTTGATCACACTTGACATTCAAAGCATCATTGTCAAGTTTTAGTTGCTTACAGCCCTCACATGAGCAGACTGGTCCTTAGAAGCATGCATCTCAAGTTCATCATTTCTAGAGGAAAGCTTTCTAAGGTGTGAGCTCATGGCATCAATCTCAGCAAGCAATTTAGGGCTATTATTACAGGAAGCATTTGTGTGGGCATGAGAAAAACTAGCATCAGCAGGAATATCAATAACAACAGGACTAGCATTTTTCGACTTCAGATTCTCAAGATCAACAAGCACACTATTATGCAAAGTCCTTAGGTTCTCCAGCTCCACAAGCAAAGCATCACAGAGTGTACAAGCATCGAGTCTCGGGAGGAACATGATTTAAGTGAAGCTAACTCCGAGACAATCTATCTACCTCCTTCTCTAACTCGTAACACCTCGACCTAGCCTTAGCATGAAACTTGCCTAATTTACGAAGGCATCATTTAACTCGTCAGAGGTGGGTACCTCATCCGTGTCATTGCCAGACTCTGAGTCGCTCACTTCAATGGCGCTCGCCATGAAGCACATGCCGAGTAAGTCGCCGCCTTTCTTCTCTTGCAGATCATCCTCGCCTCGTCGCTCCATGTCTCCGTGTCGGAGAGGTTGATGTCGTCGAGGGCGGCGAGGATGCAGTGGAAGAGCTTGCTCTTGGAGAAGTTGCGGTACTTCTTCTCGTATACCGTTCACGAACTGGAGGCTTCTTGTTGCGGTTCTTGTCGGTGTAGTCGTTTTGCCCAAACCGCCGACGCCGTTTTGCCCTTCTCCGACTTAGGGTTTCGCTCGAATGTGGTTGGGGCCACCACACTCAAGCAGTGATCATGCCACCTCTCTTCCTCTCTCTCACTCTTTTGTAAATATTGGAAAATTTTCGAGCGACAAGAGCAAGCTCATTTTCCGAAATTGTTCCGCACTTCATCGCTACGCCGCAAAGAGCGAGAGAGAAAACCAAGCAAAGTCAAGAGAAAATCGAGAAGAGGACCCAATGGGATCGGTGACCAAAGCCATCGACCGAGATTTCGTCTTCCGAGAGACGACATCAATCTCATGAGTCTTGAGGCGGAATAAAGCCCGCCAAGAGTCGAGTCGACAAATCGCTGGTGTCCTTGATGGTGGTCACCTTCATCTCCCAAACCCGAAGGTCGAGTGCGGTCAAGAAATGCCGAGCATTGTCCGAAGTCGGGTATATACAACCGATCGCTCGGAGGTCACTCAAAATCTTGGTAAACCGACCAAAGCACGATCGAGACTCTCACCGGTAGCGTTGTTCAAATTTGTTGTACTCGCTTGGCGAATCTCGCCTCACGGTCTTGATTTGAGTAGTGCCCTCATGGTAAGCATCGAGGGTTACCCAAATCTCATGGGCGGAGGAAGGTGAGAAACCGATCATACTCATCATGGTGAGTCCTCAGATGAGAATGTTCCTTGCCTTAGCATTTGCCTCAACGTCAGCCATATTGCCGGCCGTGACGTTCTCATCGGCAGGAACCTCATATGGGAGCTTCACCTTCTGCCATATCAGGAAGCCCTGGGCAGTGATGTATGACTCCATCCGGGATTTCCAAAAAGGAAAATCAACACCGTAAAAAATTGGAGGCTTGGTGGAATACTTGTTCTGTCGCCATGGCTCTCGAGACCACCAAGATCTATGGAAGAGCAAAACCGCTCGATACCAATTGAAGGATCGAGATGGCGAACAGAGGGGGGTGAATGGTCGCAACTAAATTTTCCCCCAAAATACTCCAACTAAACCCTTGAAAAGATCGCGCAAAGGAAATCGTGAAAAATCCGAACAACTAGACAACTATGTGTAACTCTAGCATGCATGGATGAGTTCCATAGAATATGTCACTACTACAGATGCGCCATCGCGACTTCATCATCGCTGTAGACCCGAGTAAGAAGTGATAATATTATCACTACGGTTCTAAATTCAACCGGCAGTGATAATATTATCACTGCCGGTTCTAACCTCAACCGACGGTGATAAGAATAATATAATTTTTCCGCACGAATGGAGGCAATATCATTGCCGGTTTAGAGAGAGCCGGCAGTGATAATAAAATATCAATGCCGGTTTATATAAACAAACCGGTAGTGATTTATCACTGCCGGTTTTTGCTTTTAACCGGCAGTGATAATACCATTTTCACTGCCAGTTTAACTTTAGAACCGGCAGTGATATTACTGTTCCCCAATTTAGTTAAGATGCAGAACATATCAAAGCATAATTAGTTAAAAAATAGAACATATTAAACACAGAACATTTTTAGTCCAGAATTACATATCGCGCAGAACAATTTTATTCCAGAATTACAAATTTAGTCCTAGTTTTATATACAAAATAAAACGGGCCAACGGCTTTTAACCGTTTGAAACCCAAAATGGCGCAAACTAAATCCAAAAGTCGTCGGCGGCGGCGTCCTCCTCCTCGTCACCGGAGCTACTGTCGAATGACTGATCGAAGTTGCGGCGGTGCTCCTCCTCCTCCGAATCCGATTCGGTGGCGGAGTTGGTCTTGCCCCAATGCCGAAGGAGATCGCCGCAATCGTCGTCATCGTCGTCCTCCTCCTCCTCCTTCTCTGGAAGCGGATCAGTGCTTTGCCCAGTACGTGCACGCTTCTTGGGTGGGGCCATTCTTGCAGCAATGGTGGATTGTGCTCGCGCCACAGATTGATGGATGTGCTGCACATTATATAGAGGAGGAATGGGGAAGAGCGACGGTTGGCACAGGAATGGGGAAGCCCAACAGTTGCGACAATGGGGAAGCGCAACGGTTGGCAGAGGAATGGGGAAGAGCGACGATCGTTGCCGGCGGGAGTTGGAAGGTTCATATTATCACTGAAGGTTCGTAATCGACATCGACCGGAAGGGTGCATTGCGGAAGGTTGGGGAACCGAGGAGGTCATCGAGTTCTGCATCGATTACATGGATCTCAAACCGATTGGTGTGCCCGTATCTCGCCATGAAGGGAGGCTACAAGGGAAAGGGACACTTGGTCGAAATCGATCCGCATAAATGATCGTGCTTCATTCACGCAAGCACATTTTACGCTTCGCACCAATCGCCAGAAGCGGCCCGTATGTCGACATGCACAAAAACATGCTACGAAGACAAAACCCATGTAAGTCCGAGGTTTGGATCATGAGAGAGTACAGAGATAACTTTGGAGATTGGTTGTTTAGATACTTGATGCATACGCAAAGAGAGGCGCTCAATTGAGAACGCCGCTAAGGGACCATCATATACAATTTTGACATTTGAAGGATACGACATCAATGGGTATACATTTTATACGAGAGCACAAGATAAGAAGAGCACCAACCAAAACAATGGGTCCGTATAAATGCTTATGACAAAGAATGGCAATATGCGACGTACTACTGATTCATAGAAGAGATTTGGGAGCTTGACTGGCCTTTGAAGGTCCCCTCTTCGGTGCCGGTGGGTCAGCTACCTAGGGCGTGAACATCGACAAGTACAGATCACTACCGTGGACTTCAAACACGCTTGATCACAGAGAAGAACCATTTGTACTTGCTAATGCCGTTACACAAATTTTCTTTGTGAGGGATCCAAATGACAAGGAACGCTACGTGGTTCTTCAATCAAAAGAAGGATTGTGGGAGTTGAGAATGTAGTCGACGAGGAAGACTATAACCAGCTTTGATGAGCTTCCTCCTTTCGGTGAGAACATCGACCTAGGTCTCATGGAAGACATAGAGGAAGCTACATACATACGCCGCGATCATAACGAAGGTCGGATTTTAACTTGGTTGTGTAATTAAGGATATGCTTTATTTTGTATGAAGGTCAAGCTTCAATTTGTGATATAAACATTTTGTAATGAAGAACATGCTTCATTTTGAAATTTATGGAGTATTGATTATTATAGCCAATCGTAAAGAGTAAATGTCCAATGGATGAAGATGAGATAGTAAGAGCAAGTTTTATTGATTATTCCTAATTAACTGAAATTTTAAATAAAACAAAAAGGAAAACTCTAATGTTTATATTTGGGGTTTTTACAAATAAATTAGCAATTTGTATGAAGCCCTAAATAGCTCTTATTTGGTTGGGCTAAAGAAATTCCAATGTTTGTATTTGGTTGGGCTAAACAGCGTGTTAATTTTCCTTGTCAGCAAAGAAGTCCTTGCCATGGCAAAGATTTGCCACCGCGCCATGCCCACTTCGCCACAAAGCAGACAAGGAACATCGATGCGGTTGACAAACAAGAACAGTACACTAATAAAACACATCGCTGCCACGCCATAGTCTACAACCCAAGAATAGATATATATCACGCGACTACAATGGAACATCACGGGCACTACTATTACAACATCACCGCCGGCTCATAATGACCGATAGTAATATTTAATATCATCGCCGGAATATAACGCATCGCACTAAAATACATTGTCACCGCAGTTCGTTTAAATGAACCGCAAAGGATAATGAATTTTAGTGCCTACCGCTTATGACCCCAAGAAGGATATTAAATATTACCGCGGTTCTATAACAAGCCTACAGAGATAATATATCACCGCCGGTTCACTTTTGAGCCAGCAGTAATAATCCTCCCTATATATCGTTGCCACTCCCGACTTAGCCATTTCGCAATTTGTTTGGAGTTCTTCTTCGCACCCTAGCCGCCGAATCTCCCCACGCCGGCCCTCCGTGCGGCGACGCCCCTGCGGCGCTTCCCCGACATCAACTCTCCTCCCCGGCCCTCCTGCGGCGACCCTCCCGCCTTGACCCTCCTGCAGTGCCTCCTCCCCGCTGCCCTCCTCCCATGAGCCCTCCCCGTCGGCCCTCCTCCCATGATTCTCCACGCACTGCCCTCCCCCGTGACCCTCTCCTGCGCTTGTAATGTTGCTCGTGATGATTCTAGGGTTCTCGATGTTATTGCTCGTGATGTTGCTCGTGATGATTCTGGGTTGGCCGATGCTATTGCTCGTGATGATTCTAGGTTCTCGGCGATATTGACAATTGTTCTCGTAAATAAGGCCTTAAGTTGGTACACTAACATGCATTGACAATCGATGATTCTTGGGTTCTCGATGTTATTGCTCTGTGATGATTTAAGGCCTTATTTGCTCAATTAATTGTTTTGCCCTTCTATGATGAGATGAAGGTTCTAATCTTCATTCAAACTCAATAATCTGAGAGCAATCATACGTAATTACCTCCATATGAATGACATAATGTTGTCTTTATGTGATCTGTTGCCATATGTATCTTGCTATCTGTTGAAATTGTATAAGCTAACCAGGTAACTCGGTCGTTGCATTATTGCTCTAATAATCTTCCATCCCATTGCACCTAATTAATTTTAATGACTACTCAAAACCATGAACAGGTGTACAAACAATATCTGCAAGAAGAGCAAATGGCATCGCCCATACGTGAAAAATTTCGTATCACACACCGATTTTCCATGCTCAAACAACCCTAAGGGAACAATTTATGTGGATACTACGCAATGACACATATCCACACGCTCATCACTAACAATACGGACTACAACGCTAACCGGTATATCGATCATTACATGTTGACCCGCACTTTTCTTTATAAAGACGATGACACTAATTAATGCTTCAATTTCTCCCATGACAACAAGATCAATCAGTAAGCACCAAGAGCTCGCTTTCGACCACAAAATTGATGCCCTTCAAGAGCAGATAGCTGGGTTCATAATTCGAGAAATTCTCCACACGAAGGGCGAGTTTTACGACCATTTCTCCATGGCAATAATTCTGAATGAACAATTTAATGCTTCAAAAGTGAATGAACAATGTAATAATTAAATATTATGAGCTTCAATGTATTTCAATTACACTTTAGTGATGCTTCAAGATTATTGTGCACAACGATACCGCATAAAATACATCTATCGTATAATGTATATACATGCTACAACATATACTTCAAAAATATATATGCAAAAGGTTTAAAAACCCATCATCGCCAGCTTTTGGATATCAAAATAGGACACGAGCTATCACCGCCTGGTTAACAAGAAAAAGGGCGTTGATAGTAGTTATCGATCTTGGGATATTGATAACAATTGGGCATCGATAGTTACTTATCACTGCCGGATATTATTGAAAATGTGGCAGTGATAGTTAGTTATCACTGCCGGTTCTAAATAATAACCGGCAGTGATAATATGTTATCACTGCCGGTTGGAAAGTATGAACCGACAGTGATAGTTATTATCACTGCCGGTTCTAAATAATAACCGGCAGTGATAATATGTTATCACTGCCGGTTGGAAAGTATGAACCGGCAGTGATAGTTATTATCACTGCCGGTTCTTAAGTATAAACCGGCACTGATAGTGATTATCACTGCCGGTTTACATCCGGCAGTGATAGTCCTCGACTATCACTGCCACTTAGGTTGTGCCGGGTTCACATCTGGCAGTGATGCCGCTGTGGACCCGGCAGTAATCACATGTTCGGTAGTAGTGTGTGGGGATTTTTCAATCACAATCCTGGTTGTTAAGTGTCCAAATAAAAGAGGAATCAATTCAAATACTTCTTTTCTAAAAGAGATCAAGCCAAGACACAAAAGTCTCTTTTAGAAAAGCAAAAGCAGATATTTCCAGAATCTGTCTTTAATTTGAACAGGAGTTTGGTGGGTTTATGCTGCTCCAAAAATTATGAGAAATTTTCTCCCTATGCGCAGATGACTCTTGAAGCTCTCCACCAAATTTTAGATCAAACCACCAAGTATAAAAATCATCATAAATCTATGAACACAGACAGTCAGGAACTTCGGGAAGAAAATTTGGGGTTCGGTTTTCACCTCATAGAACGCAAAAGGTGCAACCAGTGGACTCCAAACTTTTTCTACAGATGGGTATAGGAGTCCTTCACAATCTCCAAGAAGAATCACACAAAACGAATTTTTATAGAGTTTTCTAAAAATCAAAGACTAACTGCTGCACGAAGAACAAGTTCTGGACAGAACTGGAACTTGAAAGAAGAGATGATCTTTACTCAATCAAAGAGTGCAAAAGAGATGTAAAACCATATGAACACACTCAAAACATCCAAGATCAACATTTAGAAGGAGGGGAGGCAAATCTAAATTGCATGAATGTAGATTGCGGGAAAGTAAATGCGTAACGTAAATGCTGAATTTAAATTGCGTAAAATAAAGACATAATGTAAATGCGGAATTTAAATTCACAATAATATAAAGAAATTTCTTTGTATTTCTGGTGGGAAGGTTTACAAAGCCTCACTTCATGTGGGCAAAGCTCAAAGGAGCAACTCAAAACCTTCAAGGGGAGGAGGCCACCCCTCCACCCCTATTTATACTACTCTTGGGCCACCTACCACCCTTGGATGAGTCCCTCAACCCTAGGACACTCATCTAAGGGCTAGGATTGACCCACTCACACAGCCATGCAAGGGCTAACCCAAAACCCACACACATATCGGGTTTTCTTGCATGGTTTTCAAAGCATACTACCTAGACCCGCTAACCTATCAACTAGACCGCAATCCGACGGCGCCATTGATCCACGCGCATCTAGCTAGCATCATCTCCTTTCCTTGTCTTCTTGGCTTGCGGACTCCGCCTCCGATCATCTTCCGGCGATCTCCGGACCGTCTGGACCTCCGACGCCTCGCCTAGTCCCGGCCATCCTCCGCCTCACCATGACCTAGCACCGCCGCCCAAGAACCATCAAAGACAAGGAAAAACCTTTCACATAGCCATGCCCACAAAGATATTCAATGATTATCCCACAATCATTAATCGATCACAATTATGCCTAATGGTCCTAAGTGCTACTGTCCCCATGCCTCAGAGCCCTAGGAAAAGCAACCAACACTCAAATTGCTTCAAATCGAAATACATTTCAAATCAAACTCAATTTCAAATCAAACCAAGCTCAACTCTTGTCAATTACTCATCACACACAAGGATAGACCTCCACATGGTCTTTTGAAACCATAACTGAGAAGATAGGACTTAAGCCTCTCACACCATGCTCTAAGGGCCTGCTTAAGTCCATACAAGGCTTTGGAAAGTTTGTATACATGGTTTGGATATTTGGGGTTCTGAAATCCTAGAGGTTGCTTGATATAAATCTCTTTCTCAATAAAGCCACTAAGAAATGCACTCTTGACATCCATTTGATAGAGCTTGAAACACTGCGATGTAGAAAATGCAACATGGATTCTAATCGTGTAACACCCCAAAATTTGGTTTATTTTAAAATTTCATAAATTATTTTGAATTTTTAGAATTTTCGAATTTATTTGGATTTTTGGAAATAAACACTTCTTTGGAAATTAATTTAATAATGAAAAGTTATAACAAAATATAAATGGAAATATTTTATTTGAGTCCAAAATGTCTTAAAATATTTTCTCGAATTTTTATAGAATTTTTCTTATACTTTTAATGCCTCAAATGATTTATTTAAATTTTGGAATTATTTTTATTCGGAAAAACATAAGAAAACGAGATAAACAGTAACGGGCCGAGCCCATTACTGTGCGCCGCGGGAAAACCCTAATCGTCACCGCCTCTCAACCATGCGATCTTGATCGCACGGCTGGAAATAAACCGTGTCGTTTTCACTGCCTGAGCCAACCGATCGTCGCCACGTGTATGCACGGGATGAGTCCACGTCGTCTCGTCTTCGTCTCCTGGTAACGCCACCGCCGCCTTCGTTTCCGACGAGAAACCATCGCATTATTGCGACGTTTGAGCACGCAAGCCGAGGCTATAAAGCCAGATAATTACCTCGCCTGATTCTCCTATGCCTTGCGCTCATTTCGCCCTATCACTCTCGCCGTAGCTCGCCACCGTTTGCCCGCAGTTGCTCGCCGTAGTTCCGCAACCACTCCTCCGTGGCTAGTGCCCTCTCCGGTAAGTCTTCACCGACGCTGAGGCCACCGGAGTAATCCCCGTGCCAAGCCACATCGAGTCGTCTATTCCGTGTCACAGGAGCTACTTTGGAATGCCGTCGCCTTGGTCGTCTTCTTCCTCTCCACCACACTTCCTCGCCGGCACAAATACCGAAGTCAAGCTTTCTCAACCGTCGGATCTGCATCTAACGTCTGAGGTGAGTCCATGTAGCCTTGTTATGATTCAACTAACTTAGATGTGGACCGTTAGATTTGGATTCAACATTTTGGATTCCGCCGCGTAGTTTTGTAACAGTAAACCTCATTAGCATATCACAGCCGTTGGATTAGATGGACGGGTTAGATTGGCTAGAGTAGTCTTTGGTGCTGACGAAATCATAGCCGTAGATCTGTGGAGTAATGACGTCATATGATTGGATTTCAACCGTTAGATCGTAATCTGATGGTTACGGTAAGGACACATGTCAGATTAAATCAAAGCGACGTGTAGATCTCGACCGTTCGATTTGAATCAAACGGACAAGAGCAGATCAACCTCTCAGATGACAATGTGGCAACGCGTGTCACGTCCGGATGAACGCCACGTGTCATTCGTGACGTCAGCAGCTGATGTCATGGTGGGACCCACCGGTCAGTGACCGAGCCGTACGGTGATGACGTCACTGATGACATCATAAATATTTTTTTAATAATAATAATATATATATATATATATATATTTCGGATGAAAAATGATTTCAGTCATGCTGACATCATCTTTGGGTCATGCTGACGTCATAATTACCAAATTTCCCGTATAAAAATAAATGAAGAGATTCGGTTTATTCTTTTTGAATTATTTTCAAACTTTAAACGACTATAATTTTTGTGTTTTAACTCCGATTAGAGTGATTCCAATTTCTAAAAATTTGTAAAATCAAGATCTATTTAATGGTAAATTTTTTGGAATTTTTAGAGTTGAGTTTGCTCTCTATAAATTATATTTATTGTGTGTATGTTGATTTCGAATAGACGTTGATCTGTCGGAAGGATTTGAGGGAGGATTTTCAGAACAAGACCAAGCTTAGGATCAGGATCAGTCGCTATTTGAAGGCAAGTTGTGCTTTGACCATATTGCTCCTATGTTTTGAAAATATATTTCGTTTCAACCTATGCATGCTAATTCAACTAAAATGGATTTAAATATTTTGGATGAATTAGCTCATCAACCTAACTGTTATTACCACCTTGTTATTTATATTTGTATGCCATGATTCCTTTGATAACCTAAGTTTGGTAATATTAGTTAGTTGATAATATTGTGCCAACACGGGAGGCTAGACCGTGAATAGTTGCTTAGCTTTGCATATATCGTGAATAATCTTTTAAAATATAAAGATCAATATTGAATAATGGAATATGCAATGTATTTTGAAAAGGTGTGATGTGTTGCCACACGATGATGTTGATATATGGAGGCCTGTGTGGTTCCATATGGATGTTGAGTTGCTGTTGGCATGTGTTGCACAATAATCAACTTGGGATGGAAAATAATTTAGATCGGAGCAAGTGGTTGGAGTAAGTGTGACTGGTGGGCCCAATGGGCAGAGGGGTTTGTGCAAGTCTTGCTCTGATCAACCTTAAGGACTTAACCTTGCAAGCCTTTGATCTGAGTCTTTGACACAACCACATGGCTGGTATGGGACAGACCTAGTTAAGTATGACTCCGAAGTCTTAGCACATGAGACCTCAGGTGGTTTTGGTATGTGGATGTGGTAAGAAGGATGTAGTGTTTACCATTGCGGTCTTACATCTCTTCAACGGTATGTGTTGGCCCTGTACTTCTGCTCTGTGAGAAAGAAGGGACAGTGGGAACTCTATCGGGAGGTACGCATGCGAGGATGGAAGTTTCGGAAAGACTTTGTTATGGTTACTCGTCTAAGTGGTGTTTAACTGTACCATGTGGGTAAAGTGTATAACCTCTGCAGAGTGTCAAAACTGTTCGAATAGCCGAGCCCACGGTACTGGACAATTCTCGGGGATTACAGTCAAGGGGTAGTGTTTTGAAAATAAAATGGGGAGGAAGGCTGTGTGGCAGGTTAATGATGAAAGTTGTTCAAGGACTATGTATTTAAAATAATGAGGAAAACAACTTGAGAAATAAAATGGTTATATGATTTTGATGCCTTCAACTTAAGTAAGTAATAGTTCAAAATATTGAAGCAAATGTAAAAGTAACATGCCATGCATATAGTAATAGCACTACATTCTGTGCATGACTTGTTGAGTACGGTGTGTACTCACCCTTACGGACAAAATTTACCAGAAGAGGAGACAACGCCTGCGTATGAGGAGGAGTTCATCGAAGAGCCAGAGAACTAGGGAGCAAGCCTCCATCAGGGCGCCTGTGGCGAAGATGGATCACTATGATGTTTATTATTCCGCTGTTGGACTCTTTTTACTCTAATTATTGCAAGCCCTGCGTGGCAAACTATTGTAAGGGACCATAAGGTTGTACAACTCGTTTATATACATGTTTGAAGTACTTAAAATATTATTCCGCTATGTTTGTTGTTGGTACTTTGAACCCTGTTTAAGTCTGTATGCACTAGCGTGATACTGGACTAGTGCAGAATACACAGAGTGTCTGGATTTGCAAATTCGGGGCACGACAGAGGTGGTATCAGAGCATACTGACTGTAGGACTTGACCCTAGGTAGATTGGTCGAGAAAGATAAGGTTATTTTCTAAAAGATTAAAATTGTACAAGATTATAAATGAAATCTTAACTAATCTTTTCTTCTTACTTCGTATCCATGCTGCATTTTTCTGTTGTTACCTTATGATTTTAAAATCTAGAGCTAACGAGGTGTGTTTTGGCAGATGAGGATCCATACCTTTGGTGAGCGCACTGGAGGTTTTGCTGCCGAGCTATGGTATCTGCTGCAGTTTCTTGAGGGCTTCGTTAGGCCAATCTACCGAGGAACCTCGATGGTTCGGGCTGGGCTGGACGTCGCCTGGGACGGGAAGATCACTATCTACGCTCGAGACAGGGGGAGAGCCAGTCGTCCTGTCCACATCACAGCTCGGAGGTCTACGTTCGAGGATGGCATCCAGGAGACTGCACGCCTAGCGATGCGGTAGATCGCCCGCACCTACTCCGCCGAGCTTGTGGTTACCGTCTTCCGTCATCACCCGCGCTGGGACAACCACTTGGACCGGGACCTGATCGAGGAGGATGATGCTACGATCACCCATCTGGTGAGGTACGTCATTGCTTAGGAGGAGACCTTGGACGAAACAGTCCAGGAGCTGCAAAGGGCTCGAGACGAGGTCGCGGAGGTCAGGAATCGGCTGCGGGAGGCTACTGAGGGTCTGGGCCACTACATCAAGAGGGTCCACGAGTTGGAGGAGATTCTGGAGGGACCTGAGCCAGAGCCGGAGCTAGAGCTGCACAACCCCGACCCCGAGGAGCCCGAGCCTGAGCCGGAGGCGCCGGTTCAGGAGGCACCCGTTCAGGAGGCACCAATGCAGGTGGTGCCA
Organism: Guadua angustifolia; assembly: GCA_036346375.1. Classification (NCBI taxonomy): domain Eukaryota; kingdom Viridiplantae; phylum Streptophyta; class Magnoliopsida; order Poales; family Poaceae; genus Guadua; species Guadua angustifolia. Next base: position 34,856,085 of record CM070512.1, on the reverse strand, counting down.
GAGCCTCTAGCACCCGAGCAGGCAGCCCCGGAGCCAGTAGAGTCGGTGGGCTCCTTCGTACCACCAGCTGTGGGGCATCAGGATCAGTTTGCTCCTATGCTGCTGCACCCGCCGCAGTACCCACCGGGAGGACCGCAGCCTGGATGGCTTGATGATTGAGTGTTTTATTTTCTTTTCTGAGTCGACTCAGATGTTGAGTCAAGTATCGAGTCAAGTTTATTTTGAGTCAGTCTTGCCGAGTCCGTCTTAGAACGTTTGGTTGATTTAAACTTTATGAATTATTATGGATGTGTGATGAGTGCTGGTATGTGCCGCAATGCCTGTAGGCACTTGTGAGCGGCCATATCCCTATGATATTAAATAAAATTGTGTGTTTCTGTTTGAGTCAAATCTTCTCCCGCATAAGATTCTTGTACACTTGTCTACTCTGTTCCCTCTTTTCCTTAAATCCTTTTGTTCTTCAGATGGTGAACACTCGTGGCAACAGTGGAGCAGGAGGGAGCAACTCATAGCAGAGGAGCAACAGCGATGCACCTAACCCCCAACCAGCACCACCAGTTGACATGGGCAATCTGGGAGCTTTCCTGACTGCCCAGATCCAACTCATGCAGACCATGATGCAACAAATGCAGCAGTTGTAGAACCAGGCCGCAGTCAACAACAACAACCAGGCTGTGCATCATGGGCACCACTCTAGACTGTCTGACTTCATGAGAACCAGACCCCCAACATTCTCGGGGAATGTCAACCCCATAGAAGCAGATGAATGGCTACGGACAATCGAGACAAAGCTGCACATAACTCAATGTGTCGGCAATGAGAGAGTCCTGTACGCCTCTCATCAATTGGAAGGGACTGCCGCAAAATGGTGGGAGAACTATTGCGCTTCCCATGAGCATCCCCAGGAGATCACCTGGGAGGAATTCACGACGGCCTTCCGCCAGTATCATGTGCCAGAGGGCATGATGGAGCTCAAGAAGGAAGAATTTCGGTCTTTGAAGCAGGGAGGCCAGTCAGTGGCCGAATATTTGAATAAATTCACGCAGCTTGCACGCTACGCGCCAGAAGATGTATCCACCGATAAGGCAAGACAGTCCCGATTCATGAAGGGACTCAATTCTGGATTACAGGTGGGACTGATCACCCACACGTTTCCAGATTTTTAAGAGCTTGTCAATAAGGCGCTTATTCTAGAAGATAAGCATAAAGAGATTGGAGAAGACCATAAGCGTAGGATGTCAAGCCAAGGGGGACGTCCGAACCAAATGAGGCCGAGAGTCAATCCTCAGCAATTCGCTAGGTTCAAACCACAGCAGCCCAATCAGAGGACAGTTTCTTCGCCCGGATCTTCAAGTCAGAGTTTCAGAACGCTGGTGCAGAGGAACAATGCACCGGGTTCAAACCAGCAAATTGCGGTGAGACGATGCTACAGTTGCAATGAACCGAGACACTTTGCAAATCAGTGACCAAAGAAGGGCAATATAACCCTAGTTCATTTCAACCTGGGGCCAACACCGGCAAAGACACCAGCACCAGCAGCCACCCGTGGAAACAATCAATCTGGAGCTACACCGTCGACAATTGTCCGTATCTGAGTGAACCATGTCACAACTACTGAAGCTCAGGATGCTACGAACGTCGTAATGGGTACGTTTTCAGTTAACTCAGTACCTGCCATAGTTTTATTTGATTCTGGTGCTTCACATTCTTTCATTTCTCAAGATTTTGCTGTGGGAATTGGGTTGGAATTGAGGAAACTTAAGTGCACATTAGTAGTGCAATCACATGGGTCAGAACTTCAATCTAACCTAGGATGTTCGGGAGTTAATTTGGATATAAATGGGGTAGAGTTCCTAGCAAATCTAATTGTGCTAGACACTCCAACCTTGGATGTAATCCTTGGAATGGATTGGTTGACCAAGCATAAAGCCGTACTAGATTGTGGATGCAGAGTAGTGTCTGTAGAGAACCAAGACGGAGAGCAGGTGGAGTTTCAAGCAATTACAGCCCGAGGTGGAAAATTGATGATCAACAGCTTGCAGACTGTTAGGTTAGAAGATGTATCAGTGGTAAAGGAGTTTTCAGATGTTTTTCCTGAATATTTACCAGGGATGCCACCGAATAGAGATATCGAGTTCGTGATTGAGCTAGTGCCTGGAACAGCTCCGATCGCGAAGAGACCTTATAGGATGTCCACCGAATAACTAGTGGAGATGAAGAAGCAGATCGAAGAGCTTTTGGAAAAAGGTTTCATAAGACCTAGCTCATCGCCATGGGGTGCACCAGTACTGTTTGTTAAGAAAAAGGACGGAAGTTTCCGAATGTGTATAGATTATCGTGCACTAAATGAAGTGATGATAAAGAACAAGTATCCATTGCCCAGGATAGACGATCTTTTTGATCAGTTAAGAGGAGCAGGAGTCTTCTCTAAGATAGATCTTTGATCTGGATACCATCAGTTAAAGATTCGGACTGAGGACATATCAAAGACAACTTTCTCGTCAAGGTATGGGCATTATGAATTCATGGTCATGTCCTTTGGGTTGACCAATGCCCCGGCATATTTCATGAATATGATGAACAAAGTATTCATAGAATATTTGGATAAGTTTGTTGTCGTGTTCATTGATGACATTCTGGTTTACTCCAAGTCAGAGGAAGAGCATGCTGGACATCTAAGGATGGTCTTGGAAAAACTAAGAGAAAACCAGTTATATGCGAAATTTAGTAGATGTGACTTTTGGAAAAAAAAGGTTGAATTCTTGGGTCATGTGATGACTGCTGAAGGAGTAGCTGTTGACCCAAAGAAAGTGGAGGCAGTGTTACATTGGGAACAACCAAAGTCAGTTACCCAGATTAGAAGTTTTCTTGGTATGGTGGGGTATTACCACCGGTTCATTGAAGGATTTTCCTCAATTGCGAGACCTCTCACGCAATTGCTAAAGAAAGAGAAAAAGTTTACGTGGTCGCCCGAGTGCGAAAAGAGTTTCCAATAGCTAAAGAAGCGTTTAACCTCGGCACCTATCTTGGTGTTGCCGAATACTAAGGACAACTTTGATATATACTGTGATGCTTCGCGCCAAGGACTTGGATGTGTATTGATGCAAAATGGCAAAGTAGTGGCTTATGCGTCAAGGCAATTAAGGCCACATGAGCAGAATTATCCCACTCATGTCCTAGAGTTAGCTGCTGTAGTGCATGCCCTTAAAATATGGCGTCACTATCTCATTGGTAATCGATGTGAAATATATACGAATTACAAAAGTTTAAAGTATATATTCACTCAATCGGATCTTAACATGAGGCAAAGAAGGTGGTTAGAGTTAATCAAGGATTACAACATCGGAATCCACTACCATCCAGGAAAAGCAAATGTGGTGGCTGATGCTTTGAGTCAGAAAAGCCACAGTTTAAATTTGAGGGTTGCAGAAAACCAGTTTGATTTATGTAAAGAGCTTCAGAAACTAAGATTGGAAGTTGTACCGGAAGGATATTTAGCTACTCTGGAAGTCAAGCCGACCCTAGAAGAGCAGATCAAGGAAGGTCAAAAGGATGATGAAAAGATTAATAGAATCAAATCCAAGATGGACGAAGATTTAGCCAAGGACTTCAGAATAGATGAACAGGGTATCTTGTGGATGAAGATTCGAATCTGCGTACCCCATAAACCTGAATTGAAGCAGTTGATACTAGAGGAAGCACATGATTCAAAGTACTCAATTCATCCAGGTAGTCCAAAGATGTATCAGGATCATAAGGAGAGATTTTGGTGGCCGAATATGAAGAAAGAAGTAGCTAAGCACGTAGCATTTTGTGATGTGTGCCAAAGAATTAAAGTAATGCATCAGAGACCAGCAGGACTGTTACAACCGCTAAAGATACTGGAATGGAAGTGGGAGGAAATCGGGATGGATTTCATCACCAGTTTACCAAGAACTCAAGGAGGATATGATTCCATATGGGTCATAGTAGATCGACTAACAAAGGTCGCACATTTCATACCCGTAAAGACAACCTATTTAGGAGATAAGTTAGCAGAACTATACATGGCGAGAATTGTTTGCTTGCACGGTGTGCCTAAGAAGATAGTATCGGATAGAGGTACTCAATTTACCTCGAGATTTTGGGATAAGCTGCATACAGCAATGGGCACCCGTTTGAATTTCAGTACAGCATATCATCCGCAAACAGATGGTCAAACCGAAAGGGTAAACCAGATACTTGAAGATATGCTATGAGCTTGTGCATTGTCATATACCAAATCATGGGACAAATGCTTGCCATATGCCGAGTTTAGTTATAACAATAGCTATCAAGCTAGTTTGAAGATGTCACCTTTTGAAGCTTTATATGGTCGTTCATGTCAAACACCACTAAATTGGAATGAGACAGGAGAACGTCATGTTTTTGGACCGGGCATACTCTCCGATGCAGAAGAGAAGATTGCTTTGATTAGAGAGAGACTGAAGATAACATAATCAAGGCAAAAGAGTTACGCTGATAACCGACATCGTGATTTGAGTTTTGAGCCGGAAGACTATGTTTATCTCAAGGTCACGCCACTCAAGGGAGTTAAAAGGTTTCATACAAAAGGAAAACTTTCACCAAGATATGTCGGGCCATTCAAGATTTTGAGTCGCAGAGGAGAAGCTGCAAATCAGTTAGAATTGCCGCAATCTCTAGCAGGAGTACATGATGTATTTCATGTATTGCAGTTGAAGAAATGTCTTCAAGTACCGGAGGAACAAGCACCTATAGAAACTATTGAACTGTAAGAGGATTTAACTTACAAGGAACACCCAGTGAAGATTTTGGACATCATGGATTGTGAAACCAGGAACAAGACAACCCGCTTCTGCAGAGTTCAGTAGTGCAATCACACAGAAAGCGAGGCCACTTGGGAGCGTGAAAAAGATTTGAAGAAAGAGTTTCCCAACCTCTTCTCTAGCCAGCCCTGAATCTCGGGGTCGAGATTCTGTTAAGGGGGGAGGTTTGTAACATCCCAAAATTTGGTTCATTTTAAAATTTCATAAATTATTTTGAATTTTTGAGAATTTCTGGAATTTATTTGGAATTTATTTGGATTTTTGGAAATAAACTCTTCTTCGAAATTAATTTAATAATGAATAGTTATAACAAAATATAAATGGAAATATTTTATTTGAGTCCAAAATGTCTTAAAATATTTTCTGGAATTTTTATAGAATTTTTCTAATACTTTTAATGCCTCAAATGATTTATTTAAATTTTGGAATTATTTTTATTCGTAAAAACTTAAGAAAACGAGATAAATAGTAACGGGCCGAGCCCATTACTGTGCGCCGCGGGAAAACACTAATCGTCGCCGTCTCTCAACCGTGCGATCTTGATCGCACGGTTGGAAATAAACCGTGTCGTTTTCGCTGCCTGAGCCGACCGATCGTCGCCACGTGTATGCACGGGATATGTCCACGTCGTCTCGTCTTTGTCTCCAGGTAACGCTGCCGCCGCCTTCGTTTCCAACGAGAAAACGTCGCATTATTGCGACATTTGAGCACGCACGCCGAGGCTATAAAGCCAGATAATTACCTCGCCAGATTCTCCTTTGCCTTGCGCTCATTTCGCCCTATCACTCTCGCCGTAGCTCGCCGTCGTTTGCCCGCTGTTGCTCGCCGTAGTTCCGCAACCACTCCTCCGTGGCTAGCACCCTCTCCGGTAAGTCTTCGCCGATGCTGAGGCCACCGGAGTAATCCCCGTGCCAAGCCGCATCGAGTCGTCTATTCCGTGTCACCGGAGCTACTTTGGAACGCCGTCACCTTGGTCGTCTTCTTCCTCTCCAGCCACACTTCCTCGCCGCGCCAGCGCCGGAAGTCACAAGCTTTCTCAACCATCGGATCTGCATCTAACGTTTGAGGTGAGTCCACGTAGCCTTGTTATGATTCAACTAAGTTAGATGTGGACCGTTAGATTTGGATTCAACATTTTGGATTCCGCTGTGTAGTTTTGTAACAGTAAACCTCATTAGCATATCACAGCCGTTGGATTAGATGGACGGGTTAGATTGGCTAGAGTAGTCTTTGGTGCTGATGAAATCGTAGCCGTAGATCTGTGGAGTAACGGTTAGGATAGTGCCACGTGCCCGGATCGGGACTGCCCACGTGTGCTCAAGGTTGCGTTGATCTTAGCCGTTGAAGCCAGTAGCGAATGGTTGCGATTGACCCACGTGTCGTGCACTGGGGTAGCCACGTAGCCGGATGTGTTGCGTGACACCGACTCAATCCGGACCGTAGGATTTTGAACGTGTGGATCGGATTTCGCGGCGCACCGGGCCAGTACCGTGTTGACGCGTGGTGCGTGAAAACCGAGAAGCCAGTTCAGCCATCGCCTGTCGACGTCGCCCGATTTATTTCAAGCCACACGATTTAGATCCAATGGTTGTTATTGCGCTACGTGTCGACTCAGATGGTCAGAGCTGAAGTGTCGGTGCAATCACGACCGTTGATTTCGTCGCACGGTTTCGATTGAGACGCGTGACAAGCACACGAATCTTGGCGTGTGACTAAGTCAACTGAGCCGTGTGACAGGAGTGATGACGTCATCCGATTGGATTTCAACCGTTAGATCGTAATCTGATGGTCACAGTAAGGACATGTGTCAGATTAAATCAAAGCGACGTGTAGATCTCGACCGTTCGATTTGAATCAAATGGACAAGAGTAGATCAACCTCTCGGTTGATAATGTGGCGACGCGTGTCACGTTCGGATGAACGCCACATGTCATTCGTGACGTCAGCAGCTGACGTCATGGTGGGACCCACCGGTCAGTGACCGAGCCGTACGGTGATGACGTCATAAATATTTTCTTAATAATAATAATAATATATATATTTCGGATGAAAAATGATTTCGGTCATGCTGACGTCATCTTTGGGTCATGCTGACGTCATAATTTCCAAATTTCCCGTATACAAATAAATGAAGAAATTCGGTTTATTCTTTTTGAATTATTTTCAAACTTTAAACGACTATAACTTTTGCGTTTTAATTCAGATTTGTGTGGTTCCAATTTCTAAAAATTTGTAAAATCAAGATCTATTTAATGGTGAATGTTTTGAAATTTTTAGAGTTGAGTTTTATCCCTATAAATTATATTTATTGTGTGTATGTTGATTTCGAGTAGACGTTGATCTGTCGGAAGGATTTGAGGGAGGATTTTCAGAACAAGACCAAGCTCAGGATTAGGATCAGTCGCTATTTGAAGGCAAGTTGTGCTTTGACCATATTGCTCCTACGTTTTGAAAATATATTTCGTTTCAACCTATGCATGCTAATTCAACTAAAATGGATTTAAATATTTTGGGTGAATTAGCTAATCAACCTAACTGTTATTACCACCTTGTTATTTATATTTGTATGCCATGATTCCTTTGATAACCTAAGTTTGGTAATATTAGTTGGTTGATAATATTGTGCCAACACGGGAGGTTAGGCCGTGAATAGTTGCTTAGCTTTGCATATATCGTGAATAATCTTTTAAAATACAAAGATCAATATTGAATAATGGAATATGCAATGTATTTTGAAAGGGTGTGATGTGTTGCCACCCGATGATGTTGATATATGGAGGTCTATGTGGTTCCATATGGATGTTGAGTTGTTGTTGGCATGTGTTGCACAATAATCAACTTGGGATGGAAAATAATTTAGATCGAAGCAAGTGATTGGAGTATGTATGACTGGTGGGCCCAAGGGGCGGAGGGGTTTGTGCAAGTCTTGCTCTGATCAACCTTAAGGACTTAACCTTGCAAGCCTTTGATCTGAGTCTTTCATACAACCACATGGCTGGTATGGGACAGACCTAGTTAAGTATGACTCCAAAGTCTTAGCACATGAGACCTCAGGTGGTTTTGGTATGTGGATGTGGTAAGAAGGATGTAGTGTTTACCATTGCGGTCTTACATCTCTTTAACAGTATGTGTTGGCCTTGTACTTCTGCTCTGTGAGAGAGAAGGGACAGTGGGAACTGTATCGGGAGGTACACGTGCAAGGATGGAAGTTTCGAAAAGACTTTGTTATGGTTACTCGCCTGAGTGGTGTTTAACTGTATCATGTAGGTAAAGTGTATAACCTCTGCAGAGTGTCAAAACTGTTCGAATAGCCGAGCCCACGGTACTGGACAATGCTCGGGGATTGCAGTCAAGGGGTAGTGTTTTGAAAATAAAATGGGGAGGAAGGCTGTGTGCCAGGTTAATGATGAAAGTTGATCAAGGACTGTGTATTTAAATAATGAGAAAAACAACTTGAGAAATAAAATGGTTATATGATTTTGATGCCTTCAACTTAAGTAAGTAATAGTTCAAAATATTGAAGCAAATGTAAAACAGCCACTTGAAATATTCCTTTGTAACAAGCCATGCATATAGTAATAGCACTGCATTCTGTGCATGACTTGTTGTGTACGGTGTGTACTCACCCTTACGGACAAAATTTTCCAGAAGAGGAGACAACGCCTGCGTATGAGGAGGAGTTCATTGAAGAGCCAGAGAACTAGGGAGCAAGCCTCCATCAGGGCGCCTGTGGCGAAGATGGATCACTATGATGTTTATTATTCCACTGTTGGACTCTTTTTACTCTAATTATTGCAAGCCCTGTGTGGCAAACTATTGTAAGGTACCACAAGGTCGTACAACTCATTTATATACATGTTTGAAGTACTTAAAATATTATTCCGCTGTGTTTGTTGTTGGTACTTTGAACCCTGTTTAAGTCTGTATGCACTAGCGTGATCCTGGACTAGTGCAGAATACACAGAGTGTCCGGATTTGCAAATTCGGGGCACGACAAATCGCCTCTAGTCTAGCTACAGGGGCAAAGGTCTTTTGAAAGTGAAGACCCTCAACCTGAGTGAAGCCATGTGTAACTAGCCTAGCCTTGTTGCGAATGACAACCCCATCCTCACTCTGTTTGTTTTTGAACACCTACTTGGTCCCAATGACATTATGACCAGATGGGGGCTCTACAAGCTACCAAACTTTATTCCACTCAAAGTTTTCTAGTTCCTCATGCATAGCATTAATCCATGATTCATCGAATAATGCATGAGAAACATCCTTTGACTCGAAAGTGGTAACAAAGGTAGAGTGAAGATATGAAGAAGATAAGCCTGATTTTAAGCGCGTCACACACTCAAATAAATCACCAACGATCTATTCAGGTGGATGAGAGCGCTGAATGTGGCGGGGAGGATCAGAAGCAGAAGTGGCCTCTACCTCTTGAGAAGAAGAGGTAGGAACAGAGCCACTTGCTGAAGGAGAGTCTGAAGGTAAGGGTTGATCTCCCTGAGATGTAGAAATGAAACAGGAGGCACCTCAGGTGTACAGGAGACTGGATCAGGTGGAACACCATCTTCTCCATCATCCTCATCCTCTATAAAGATGGTATCAGAGGGATAAAAAGAGTCTGAAATATTAGGTCTAGCTCCTGAGCTAGCCTCATCAAAAGTCACGTCACATGTCTCTACGATCCTATTCGCATAACAACTCTAGACCCTATAGCTACGAGAAGAAGTCAAGTAACTCAGAAAAATATCATCAGAAGAACGAGACTCAAACTTATCCAGGTTACCAGACTTCAAAATAAAGCACTTGCAACCAAAAATGCGAAAATGAGAAACACTGGGCTTTTGCCCATACCTCAACTCGTAAGAAGTGCGATGCAGTGCTCTCAAGAAAACACGATTGGAAACATGACAAGCAGTAGCTATAGCCTCAGCCCAAAACTTCCTAGGAGTACTGTACTCATCTAGCATCGTCCTGGCCATCTCAACCAGGATCCTGTTCTTCCTTTCCACTACGATATTTTGCTGAGGGGCATAGGGAGAAGAGAACTGATGCTCTAAACCAGACTCCACATAGAAACTCCCAAAGTAGGAATTCTTTAACTCCGTGTCATTATCACTGCGTATAGCTCGTAATGCATGCACCTAGGAGCTCAATAGACAACCTATTAATAAATCCCTTGAAGTGAGAAAAAGTCTTATCCTTCGAGGCCATGAAAAATACCCAAGAATACCTTAAAAAATCATCAACAATGGCAAGGACATACCCTTCCCTCCTGCTGACTGCACTCTAGCTGGACCAATAGTGTCCCTATGTAAAAACTATCCTGGTGCATTAGTCATCACTACGGTGACTGGAGGATGAGAAACAGTAACCATCTTGCCATATCGGCAAGGAGAGAATCTAAGTCTTTGACCATCTTGAGTTTGGGCAAACCACGAATAAGATCGTGGCTGCTAACTCTGGTCAAATGATCAAAGCTAATGTGACCAAGTCTCCTATGCCAGAAGAAGAGATCACGGGACTCAGAAGCAATCAAACACCGAAGAGAGTCTCCAAAAGAAATAGAAAAATTAGCATGAGAGAATCTTCCAAATCTAGAAATCCCACAAACTAACTCTCCTGATAAATCAAGGATTCTACAAGTATTACTCTTAAGCTTACCTCGAAAGAGTCATCGATAAGCTGAGAAACAGAAAGCAAATTATATTGCAGCTTACTCACTAAGGCAACGTCCTTAAGAATAAAATTTTCATTAATGCAGATGGTACCTTTAGCAATGACTCTACCTAAAGAAGCATCCCCAAAAGTGATCAACTCATCACTGGGGGCTCGGACTAGGGAAGAGAACCAACAGGAGTCTCCGGTCATATAGCGAGAACAATCGGAGTCAACAATCTAAACATCTTCCTTCCCCATCCGGCGAACCAGATCAAGTCAAAAGAGAGAGTGAGAACTTAGTACTAGGATAAAGTGAAGACTTGTGAACCCAATACTAAATCACATGATGCCTCAAAGTACCGGCTACAGAAAAAGAAGACTGGACTCTAGTGTCTCTCTAATGCTCAACTCTCATAAAATCGGAAGAAGCAACTCTAGTACAAGATCTGGGAGCTGTCACTGGTTTGGCCCACCATGGTGCAAAGACCGGACCATCCCAATGAGGCTGCCTAAATCTCCTACCTAAAAACACCTCACGCCATTGATACGATGGTAAAAATGAGGAATATTAAGAGGACGGCGAAAAGACTGACCACAAGCAACTCCAGGACTAAAACTCGACTGAACAACATGAAAACTGAGTCCTGAACGCTGCCCAAAAACAGTCCACTCTCTAACCTGGCTAGAAGCAGTGTGTGCCTTAGGAGCACTCAGACTCTGGGAATGACCCCGAATACCCCTAAGAGCAGCAACACGCTCACGCCTCGTAATCTTGGTGCGCCTAAAACAGAAATCTACTAGGTGACCATCTTTCTTACAGAAGGTGCATGAATACTTCGCCTTACTAGAGGCAGAAGTGATAGGAGAAACACCCTTCTGCTTAGAAGTCCCATGGACAACCCCAGTAGACCTGTACACAGTGGTACTCACCCTAGGAGCTACCACATTCTCTCCACTCTTGTAGCTATGCACAATGGTACGAGGATGAGTCCTAGCGTGCTCCAAGTAGTCAAATTCTAGACCCTGATTAAATCTGCTAATTTTTATTGATCTAGAAAGAGGTTTAGCTTTTGCCCCTTATAAACTTCTCGAGAGTGCTCCTGAAATACTCGCACTCCCGGAAGAGTGAGGCGCATGAAGAATAAGGGTGAGAGGAAGAAGAAGAAGAACCATAAAGAGAAGAAGAAACACCAGCACGTGTATTTTTTCCCTCAGCACAACAGCCTCAATATTGAGGGCCTCACAAGAAACGCAAGGAGCTTCTCTAATCCTATGGGCTTGATCTTCTAGTTTTTTCCTAAGTTTGCCTTGGATTTTATCCAAGTCCTCCTCAATCACAGAACAATGCAAACAACTCTTATGTGACTTATCTAGTAAGTCCTTAGCAAGTTTAGCACACTTGACATTTAAAACTTCATTGTCAAGTTTTAGTTGCTTACAGCCCTCACATGAGCTGATAGGGTCCTTAGAAGCATGCATTTCAAGTTCATCATTTCTAGAAGAAAACTTCCTAAGGTGAGCAATCATGGCATCAATTTCAGCAAGTAACTTAGGGCAATTTGAGCAAGGAGTAGAGTGAGTATGAAGAAAACTAGCATCCAAAGAAGAAACATCAACAGAACAAGTGCTAGCATTCTTCGACCTAAGACTGTCAAGTTCAGTTTGCACACTATCATGCAAAGTCCTTAGGTTCTCTAGCCCCACAAGCAAAGCATCACACAACACACAATCATCAGTGACTTGGGAGGGAGAAGATCTAAGAGAAGCTAACTCTCGAGTCAAGGTACCTACTTCCTTCTCAAGCTTCATACACCTAACTCTAGCTCTAGCATGAAAATTTTCTAGCTTACAAAAAGCTTCATTGAGTTGGTCGTAGGTGGGTACCTCGTTCGAGAAGCTGTAGAGCTCGAAGTTGCTGATAATGTTGGCGTTTGCCATGAAGCACATGCCGTCGAAGTCGTCGTCACCTTTCTTCTCTTGCGGATCATCCTTGCCTTCGTCGCTCCATGTCTCTGTGTCGGAGAGGTTTCTTGTTGCAGTTCTTGTCGGAACCGCCGAAGTCATTCTTGCCCTTCTCTAGCTTGGGATAGTTCGCTCGAATGTGGTTGGGGCACCACATTTAAAGCAGGTGATCATGCTACCTCTCTTCCTCTCTCTCACCCTCTTGTATGCATGAGAGAATTTGCGATCTAAAAGAGCAAGCTCATTTTCTAAAAATTTTTCCAATTGGTCATCACTTAGCTCGCAAAGAGTGGAAAGAGAAAATCCAGTAGAAGAATCAAAAGAAGATCCAATGGGATCAGTGACCAAGGCCATTGACTGTGATTTCATCTTGTGAGAGACGACGTTGATCTCATGAGTCTTGAGTCAAGAATAGAGCCCGTCAAGAGTCAAAGTCGATAAGTCGGTAGTGTCCTTGATGGTGGTCACTTTCATCTCCCAAACACGAAGATCGAGTGCAGTTAGAAAATGTCGAGCATTGTCCGAGTCAGGGTATGTGCAACCGATAGCTCGGAGATCGCTCAAAATCTTAATGAAATGACCGAAACACTCATCAATTCTCTCACCAACGTGTTGTTCAAATTTGTTATATTCACGCTTGTGCTGATCCGGTCTCATGGTCTTGATTTGGGTAGTGTCCTCATCGTAAGCATCGAGAGTCACTCAAATCTCATGAGCGGGTCATAGGTGAGCAATGCTATCATCATACTCACTGTGGCTAAGTCCCTATATGGGAATGTTCCTTTCCTTACCATTTGCCTCAACGTTAGCCATATTGCCGCCCGTGACATTCTCAAGGGGAGAAACCTCACGCGGGAGATTCACTTTCTGCCATATTAGGAAGAGCTGGGCAGTGATGTATGACTCCATCCGAGATTTCGAAAAAGGATAATCGACTCCAGAAAAGATGGGAGGCTTGGTGGAATATTTGTTCGTCACCATGGCTCTCGAAACCAGTCAAAATATATGGAAGAGCAAAATCGGATCTAATACCAATTGAAGGATCGAAATGGTGAATAGAGGGGGGTGAATGGTCGCAAACAAAAATTTCCCCACAAAATACTCCAACAAAGATCTCGAAAAGATCGTGCAAAAGAAATTATGAAAGACCCAAACAACTTGACAACTATGTGTAACCCTAGCTTGTATGGATGAGAACTATGGAACATGTGAGGATTTTTTAGTCACAATCCTAGTTGTCAAGTATCCAAAACAAAAGGAATCAATTCAACTCTTTCTTTTAGAAATGAGATTGATCCAAATCACAAAAGTCTCTTTTAGAAAAGGAAAAGCAGAATTTTCAAAAACTATCCTCACTGGGAGCAGGTGGTTGGTGGACTTCTTGTGCTCTAAAAATTTTGAAAAATTTTCTTCATATGAGCAAATGCGTCCTGAAGCACTCCACCAAAGATCACCTCAAAAAGCCTTATGGCGCCCAAATGGGACGACCAGTGGACTCCAAAATTTTTTCACAGATGGATATGAGAGTCCCACACCTTCTCCAATAAAAATCACTCAAAAATAATTTTTCTAAATTTTTTTAAAATTTAAAACTGACTGCTACAAGAAGAACAAGTTTTGGGCAAAGTGTAACTTAATAGAAAATTTGATCTCTAGTCTATCCTAGAGTGCAAAAGAAATGTAAAACCATATGAACACACTCAAGACTTCCATGATCAGCAGCATTTAGAAGGAGGGGAGGCAAATCCAAATTGTAAGAAAGTAAATTGCGAGAAAGTAAATTGCAGGAATTTAAGTGCTGAATTTAAATGCTGAATTTAAGACATAAAGTAAATGAGTGATGTAAATTCAAGCATGAATGATAATATTTGAATTTTTGGAAGGAGAAGGTTTACAAAGCCTCACAACAAGGTGGGCAAAGCTCAAAGGAGCATAAAAACCTCAATTTATACTTCTCTTGGGCCACCTACCACCCTTGGACACTAGAGCACTCATCTAAGGTCTAGGATTAACACTAGAGCACTCATCTAAGGGCTAGGATTAACACTAGAGCACTCATCTAAGGGCTAGGATTAACCCACTCACACAGCCGTGCAAGGGCTAACCCAAAACCTACACACATAATGGGTTTTGTTGCATGGGTTTCAAAGAATGCTACCTAGACCAACTGTCGATGTTTGTTGTTAGCAATAATGAAAATGAGGCTAGGCGTTGGATCCAAACTCGATGGTAGCACAAGAAACAAGAATTATATAGTTTTGGGCTCTCACGGGGGAGATAATACCCTAGTCCTGTGCTCTGGGATTATATATGTGTCTAGCCTATAGCTTGTGATCTTTGCCTTGATGATCTCACGCCCCCCTTTATATAGCAGAAGGGGGTGCGGTTTACATATGAGAATCCTGGTCGGATACAAAGTGGAGACTATAGTCCGGCACTTATCCGATTGGTACCGGACTAGATTACAATTGTATCCTACCTAATCTGGATCGGTTGTTATCTTCAGGGCTTCCTTGTTCCGCACGTTTGGAGCAACCCTGATATCTTCTGTTTCTATGTAGTCGGTCTATCCTAGCCTTATCCAGTTGGGCCTCGCAGCCTTGTCTCGCGGATCCCCGGGGTCCATATTCTCCACAGTAGCCCCCTGAGTGCTTTGCGACCGAGTTGTCATCTTCTTGACAAGTTTTCCCAACTGGTTTCGTCCTTAGCCGAGTGCTCTGTTGCAGGCAAAGAGATTGTGAAGGACTCGATAAAGCTCCACATGTGTGTATTCCGATTGGTTTCCAGCCCAATTTATTGAACTAGCACACGACTCGCTTTGGAGTATTTTTCCGCTTGAGTTGGCTTTTAGCCGAGTGGTACCTGTGTGCCGTGGCGCATAGCTTTTGGCCTGTCATGAGGCATATCATGAACTATCCAAATGGTATCCGCACCTACTTTGTGCAGTATACGGCTAGTGGCCTTATCATGAGGTATTCCTCTGGAATCCTTGTTTTGAATCAATTTATGATATCTGATTCCGTTTTGCGTGGTGACCATAATTCGACCTTTCATGAGGCATATCATAAGAAGGTTTCATGACTTGGTTTGGAAGGTACCCAAATTCCGTCTAATGCGGTCATTGGCTTTTGGCCATCGTGGGGCATACCAGATCCCAAACTGATTTCGGCACATCTTGAAGCACCTGTGCACAACGATTATTGTGCATGTCGTTCGGCCCATCCTAAGGCGTGCCCTAGGGCAACCTTAGGACATGCGGAAGGCGAAGCGTTTTCCCACTCAAGGTGTAAGTTGGCCTCGCCCCCTATAAGAATGAAACTTGGTGCAAATGAAGCGGTTTTCTGCGCAATGCTCTTACCAGCCTCTTCATCTTCTTTCTTTCGGCGCACCCGCTGCGAACCCCATTGCTAGCGTTAGTTTCCTTCATGCCCCCAATCCGACGCAGTTGCTATCCTCCTCGCCGGAAGATGTCTTCTCCTTCCTCCCAAGATGTTCCCGTGTCAACCTCGGCCAAGGATTGGGCCGTTTCAGTGACAACAGAAAAGCGGTTGGAGGAGTTGGTAGCTGGTGGAGTCTTCCCTCCATTGGTGTTGCTCTCCGCGCGTCCTACTACGGGTGAATCTTGCCCCATGCCTCGCACTGAGGAGGTGGTTGTCTTTAAATCTTTCTTTTTGTGCGGATTTAGCCTTCCCGCCTGCGCTTTTTTCCGTAGTCTTCTTGAATTCTATGAAATCGAATTGACTCATCTCAATCCCAATTCCATTCTTCAAATCACTGTTTTTGTTCATCTCTGCGAGGCCTTCCTTGGCATTCGCCCGTATTTCAACCTTTTTCTCCATCTATTCCTCCTCAAGCCTTTTCCTAGCAAGAGTTCCCCCAAAGTGGTCGAGGGCGCCGGATTTCAGCTGAGAGAGGGTCTGAAGAAGTCCTACTTCGCCATTCCCTTCAAAACCTCGAACAAAGGTTGGCATCAAGAGTGGTTTTACTGTTCCAACCCCAAGCCTTCTCTGCCTACCTTTTCTGGAGCTCCCCCCAAGCCTTCGATAAATTGGACTTCGCTTCCCTCGAATGGCGGGATAGACCAGGTGGAGAATCTTATGGGAATGAATGCCGATTTGAAGGAAAACAGGCTAACCGGAGTGGCGATCATCCTCAACTTTGGCTCCCACCGAGTGCAGCCCCACAAGGAACTGGTCAACCCAGGGTATGAATATGAAGGAGCGACCGATCCTACCCGGGAGGCACCTGAGCTGATTTTGAGGAAAGCACTTCTTGGTCATCTGGCCGATTTCTTCGCCCCGGGCGTCTAGGTCGCCAATGATAGATGCCCGAAAGCCTTCAACAAGTCGAATCCTCCACCCCTAGTAAGATGTTTTCTTATCTCCAAGGTTGGGTTTTCTGGTTCTTGCTCAACTGTGATCAAGCGTGTGCTTGTTGCTTGTACTTGCAGGGCCGTGATGCTTTCTTTTCTGATGTGTCGCTGCCCGAGTTTCCTATGCACAAGAGTGCCAAATGGAAACGTCCCACCGGCGCTTCGTCCTCGGTGCCTAGTGCGAAGAAGGATAAGACGGAGGGAGCTGAGGATCCCACGGGAATGGGGAAGCACCCGGCCGTCTACGTGCCCAAAAAGAAGAGGAGGCAGTCGACGGCCAACGTGCAGCCAAGGGCGGACCGAAGGTTCGCGACACGATGGCCCCGCACGCCTCACCTGCGACCTCCTCGTCATTGAGCCAGTCCGGGAGCCCAAGGCTCCCTATTGCTTGGCCGATGAGGTGCCTCTGCCCACAAGTCCGACTGGAGCCCTGTTGTCATTCGTGCCTCGCGTGCAGCCTGACCCTTCTACGGGTGGGCCTGCCACTCGGAAGGGCCTAGGAATAAAGATAAAGAGATCCACCAGGTTGGTTTCTTTGCCGATTCTTTCTTTTATTTGGACGGATCGTGTCCTGACTACTTCTTCCAGGAAGCCCATCGATGAGGTTCCTGTGGACGTGCTGCCCAAGGAGGTCCAAGAGGTCGAGGATAAGGGGACCGCCTCTGAGGGTGCTTCGAACCAGTCAGGGGCTAGGGAGCCGACGATGTCGCTCACGCCACCCCCGAAGTGGCCCCGGAGCCTGTTGCCATTGCTCCACTCGCTGCCTCCACCGCCTAGGACGCCGAGGCGAACTCTAATCCGGGAAGTCCTCCGCCGCGTACTCCTCCCGAGCCAACTGGCCAAATGGCGCCCCCGAGGTCTGTCGACTGCCCTTCTCCTTGTGAGAGAAATTCCTCAGGAGGGTGACCCCTCCCCAAAATCTCCGCTGTGGGTTGGATTCTTCGGTGAGGACGGCGAATGGACCTCTTTCTTCGACAGGGATGAGGAGAAGGAGTGGAAGGAGCTTTCTGATCACATTGTTGCTTGTGCCCGACTGGGTCATGTGAGTTTCTTTTGCTGCGTTGGATTGGAGTTTTCTTTTTTCTTGTCTTCAGTATGTAGAGTGGTTTTATCCCTCATTCTGCTGCCTTCAGAGTCTGGGAGAGCGCGCTGAGAAGAGGAACTCCATTCTCCAGGAGGTTATCCCGAAGACCAAAATGAGGCGGGACTATGAGGGTGAGCTCGAGCGGGTTCGCGCTGGGTTTCAGGAGGAGCTGGACAGGGTTCGGAGCATGAGCCATCGAGAATTGCAAAGGCTCCGGGACCAAATTGAAGCCATCGAGGCGGACAAGTTGATCCTGACAAGCTCCTCTCGCAGTAATTGCTTTGTCTGATTGCTTAAGAACGCCTCTTTCGGCACTCTGCCTCTTGATTCATTTTTCATTTTCTGTTTTCAGTCTTTGTCGTTGCAGGGCTTCAGGAAGAGCTTGAGGCCGCCCAGAAGCGGACCAAGGAGCTGGAGGAGTCCGAGCGCAAGGCCCAGGCGAACTTAGATAAGCTGGAACGGGAGCTGGAAGGTTTATTCCCGACTCGTCCTTTGCCCTTGAGTTTTTGGTGCTTATGGTCTGATCCGACTGGTCTTCGTATCATCGAATTAAGTCGCTTGAGGCTCGAAGAGCTTTTGATGAGAACATCAAGTTTCTTGGCCTTGAGTCACCAAGCTCCAGGAGGGCTCCGAGGTAATATTGCAAGTCCTGAGTCCTGGTGAAGTTGGGCCCAGTGATGCAGACGCCACAATCCAGCTTCTGGAGGAAGGGCCCACGAGACTGTTGGCTCACATGAAGGAGACATCAATCACAAGTGCCAGCCAGGCTCTGGCCATCGTAAAGTCCTTGTATCCACGGGTGGAGCTCGAGGCCGTCAAGGAGGGCTTTGCTTGCACTGTTGATGATGACCAAGCCGTTGCCCTACTTAACGAAGTTAAGGACACCTCCGCTGTCTTGGTAGAAAACCTGGACTTGGGTCCTATGTGAATATTCATCTGCTGATATTTGGTTTATAGTCAATCTTTTGCGTCTTGGTGAAGAACGCCTGGCGACTAAGCCATTTTTGGCCTTTAATTGCTTTTCTGTGTCTTGATAAGCTTCTAACTTGATAGTTGCATGCATTATGTATGATTTGATATCTTGTGACCGTACGTCTTCTTTGCCACTTCAAGTTCTGCGCTAGCTTTTATTGGAGATTGTTCGGTTTTCGCACCTCGTGTATATAAGGGTGTCACCGCTGCATGAGCGATCATCCATCTCTAAGTTCTTTTTCTGCTTCCTTCGACGTTCTTCTTTAGACCTTCAATGGCTTCCTCGCCTCAATCTTCTTCATTCAGCGATGAGGCCCCACCCTCTCCTCCTCCGGTGGAGGAGCCGATCTTTGGTTTTGAAGATGAAGCTTTGCCGACGCCTGATGCAGAGGAGGCCTTCCTCACCGAACTCTGGGCTGATTACGAGCTTGCGTTGGCCGAGCTCGCGGAGGAAGAGGCTGTAGCCCATGACATCGCCACCGTCAACGCACTTATTGCAACCGTCTCAAAGCTTGTTGACGCGAAGGATGCGCTTGTTGATGCAGTAGGGCGCGTGCTTCATGCTTAGGCTTTAGGTCCCTGCAAAGATCTTCTGTGATATATTGGTGTATCCAGACCTAAATGCTTTCAATAAAATCTTGAGTTTGTTTATTCTTTCTTCCCTATTGATAGTTAGAGTTCGCCCGAGTGTTTTTTATCCTTTACGTTTAAGCACTCTGCCCGACTAGTCTAGCCCCCGGGCGTCGGGAATCGGCTCATGGCCATTTTTCCCCGGCACATGTTTTGAGTAACTAGAGTTCGCTGTTTGCGGGATCAGAGTTTCACATTTTGGAGTTAAAGAACTCGGACTTGGCCACAATCATTAGGGAGGAGAAGAAGAAAATGACCCATAAGGATGGTTGCTCATGCGCAACACTATTAGGTGTAGCCCCCGACTTACTGCTTAATTGAATATCAATTGAGTAGCAAGTCAAGAAAAGGAATTTTATTCATAAATATCACGACTTAATGTACAAGATTTAAGGGTAAAAGCAACGTAGCTGCTCTATGTTCCATGTGTTGCCAATAACCGTGCCATCTTTATGCTTGAGTCTATAAGCCCTCGGGCGTGTCATCTCATCAACGATGTAGGGGCCTTCCCAGCATGGGGAGAGCTTATGCTCGCTTTTCTGATTCCTTCTTAGGACCAGATCTCCTTTGGAGAAAGCACAACCCCGGACATTTCGATTGTGGAAACGATGCAGGCCCTGGAGGTATTTGGCCGACTGGATTACTGCAATCTCCCTAGCTTCCTCTAGTCGGTCGAGGTCTTCTGTCCGGTTTTCTTCCGACTCAGCCTCCTTGTAATTCCGAACCCGTGGGGATCCGAACATCAACTCGGTAGGTAAGACCGCCTTCGAGCCGTATACTAGGAAAAAAGGTGACTGTCTGGTGGCCCTACTGGGAGTGGTTCTCAGTCCCCGGAGCACCGAAGGCAATTCTTTTACCCAGTGCGTGGCATAAGGCTTGAGACGATAAAAAATCCTTGCTTTTAGCCCTTGTAAAACCATGCCGTTGGCCCGCTCCACCTATCCATTGCTCCTTGGATGAGCCACGGAGGCGAAGCAAATTTTGATGCCGAGCTCGTTGCACCAATCTTGAAACTCTTCACCTCAGAATTGAGTGCCATTATCCGTGATGATCCTATTTGTAACGCCAAATCTGACTACTATTTCTTGGAAGAATTCCTTAGCTTTGGCTGCCGTGATTGTGGCAACGGCCTTAGCTTCGATCCACTTTGTGAATTTATCAATGGCGATGAAAAGATGAGTGAAACCGCCATGAGCCTTCTTCAAAGGTCCGACCATGTCGAGCCCCCAGACTGCAAATGGCTAGGTGATTGGAATAGTTTGTAACTCCTACACCAGCACATGTATTTGTCGAGCAAAGTATTGACATCCTTCGTAGGTACGAACAATTTCTTCAGCGTCTGATACAGCAATCGGCCAAAAGAAGCCCTGGCGGTAAGCTTTGCCCACCAGGGTACTTGCCGCTGCATGATGTCCACAAATCCCCGAGTGGATTTCTCTGAGTAGGTTTCTTCCTTCTTGCTCTGAAATACAGCGCCGTAGGATCCCAGAGGCACTTTTTCGGAAGAGTTCCTCCCCGACCACCATGTAGCTCTTGCATCGACGTGTGATACGCTCTGCCTGCACGTGGTCTTCGGGAAGCTCATCCTTTAATAGGTAATTTAAAAATGGAATCGTCCAGTCGGGGTTGATGACCAAAACTTCCTCTTCGGTCGGTCTTTCTTCTGACTTGTCTAACTCCTGATGTCGGCTTATTGATGGTTTGTGGAGCTCTTCGATAAATACCTCGGCTGGTACCGTTGCCCGACTGGAACCTAACCTTGCGAGCTCATCTGCTGCCTCATTGTCACGGCGAAGTATGTGGATGAGTTCCAGTCCGTCGAATTTATCCTCGAGCTTTCGCACCTCCTGGCAATATGCGGCTATGCTATCACCGATGCACGACCAATCCTTCTGCACCTGGTTGATTACTAGCATGGAGTCTCCACGTATTGTCAGTCGTCGGACACCAAGGGATATGGCGATACTGAGTCCATGGATGAGTGCCTCATACTCGACGGCGTTGTTTGATGCCGGGAAATGAAGTTGAAGGACGTACTTCAAGCGATCCCCCGTCGGAGAGATGAGGACCACATTAGCCCCTACCGCCGCTGAGCATGAGGGAACCATCAAAGTACATTGTCCAATACTCTAATTCTTCAGAGTTTGTTGGAGTCTGCAGCTCTATCCACTCGGCGGTGAAGTCGGCTAGCACTTGAGATTTTACGGCAGTTCGTGGCTTGAAAGAGATTTCAAAAGCTCCAAGCTCGACTGCCCACTTTGCAATTCTCCCCATGGCCTCCCGATTGTGGAGTATATTCCCAATCGGGAAGGAAGTAACCACCAAAATTGAATGCTCTTGAAAGTAATGTTTGGGTTTGCGAGATGTGAGTAGGACGGCGTATAACAGTTTCTGCACCTGAGGATACCGTGCTTTGGATTCCCCTAACACCTCGCTGACGAAGTAAACTGGGCGCTGAACCTTTTGGAGGTTCCCTGCTTCCTCCCGCTCTACAACGATTGCTGAGCTGACTACATGAGTCATTGCAGCAATGTAAAGCAGGAGGGGTTCGTCGGGCATTGGTGAGACCAGTACCGGTAGCGAAGACAAGAATGCCTTGAGATCCTCGAAAGCTTGCTGCGCCTCTGAACTCCATTAGAAACCGCCCTGCTTCTTCAGAAGTTTGAAAAAAGGCATTTCCCACGATCCCAGATGGGAAATAAACCTACCGAGAGCCACCATGCATCCTGTGAGCTTTTGGGCGTCTTTCTGGCTAGTCGGTGGTTTCATTTTTAGGATGGCGTTAATTTTCTCTGGGTTTGCTTCGATGCCCCACTGTGATACTATGAATCCAAGTAGTTTTCCTGAGGTGACTCCAAAGACGCACTTCTCGGGGTTGAGCTTCATGTTATATGCCCTTAGACTTTCAAATGTCTCTGCCAAATCGGAGATGGGGTCCTCCTTTGCACGAGTTTTGACGACGACATCATCTACATATGCTTCCACATTGCGTCCGATCTGAGTGTGAAAACACCGCTGTATAGCGTGCTGATAAGTTGCGCCAGCGTTTTTCAAACCAAACGGCATTGTGACGTAGCAGAATGCCCCAAACGGATTGATGAACGAAGTCTTGATGCAGTCTTCTTCTTTCAGCCTGATTTGGTAATATCCTGAGTAAGCATCTAAGAAACTCAAGAGCTCACACCTTGCGGTCGAATCTACCACCTGGTCGATACGAGGCAATCCGAATGGATATTTCGGGCATGCTTTGTTAAGATCGGTATAATCAACACACATGCGCCAGCTTTTATTCTTTTTGCGAACAAGAACTGGGTTCACTAACCAGTCGGGATGATACACTTCTTTAATAAAGCCAGCGGCTAAAAGCTTAGTGATCTCTTCCCTGATGGCCTCCCAACGGTCTTGAGCAAATCGTCGGAGCCACTGCTTGATAGGCTTCGCCTTTTCGTCAATATTGAGAGACTGCTCGATCACCTCCTTGGGACACCGGGCATGTCAGAAGGTTTCCACGCAAAGATATACCGGTTTGCCCGAAGAAAGGTGACGAGCGCATCTTCCTATTTGCGGTCGAGCCCTGTCCCAATCATGGCTATGTGAGCCGAGTTGGACGGGTCGAGGATTACTTTCTTAGTCCCTTCGTCAGGCTTCATGCTTGACTTGATCTGCTTCTTGGCTGGGATTTCTCCCTCGTCTTGATGGTGCGCAGCTGTCAGTCGGATTCTTTCCCTATCGGCTGCCACCTCTTGCATTTCGGTCATCTCGCAACTTTCTCTATCGCATGTGAAGGATTGTCTGACATCACCATGGATCGAGATAATTCACCTTGCCCCTGGCATCTTCAGTACGATGTAGGTATAATGGGGCACAGCCATGAATCTGGCTAAGCTTGGCCTTCCCAAGATGGCATGATACGTCGTCTCAAAATAAGCCACCTCAAAGTTAAGATATTCCGTCTGGTCATTTTCTTTGGTCCCGAACGTGACCGGCAAGGTGATCTGCCCGACTAGAACCGAAGAGGTCCTGGGAATCACACCACGAAACGGCGATGAACCCCGCTTTAATTCCAAGCAGGGAATCTTAATATCGTCGAAGGTTTTGGAGAAAAAGACATTGAGCCCGCTCCCTCCACTACAAGCACCCTCTTGAGTTTGACGTTGCGAATCACAGGATTCAAAACAAGAGGATATCTACCTAGGTATGGAATGTGATCTGAATGATCCGAGCGATCAAAGGTGATCGGGACCTCGGACCATCTGAGGTATTAGGGAGTTGCCGGCATAACCGTATTGATGTCCTGAGAGTTAAGCTTTTGCTTCTGCTTGGACTCGTATGTGGCTGAACTCCCGAATATGTAGTTGAGCTCGTGCTTCGTCTTCTGGTAATTGCCCTCGTCTGGGCCCGAACGCTTGTTGCTCTCCTTTGTGAACCTTCTCAGAGTGAAGCAATCCTTCGCAGCATACTTTCCCTTCGGATGGAATGGGCAAGTTGCGTCCATTACTGCATCGTAGTCGTCTGTCCGTGGTGCACGAGGTCGACCACGCTCGGCCACGGCGACGAGTTCTTCAGGCTTTCGCTTCCTATCTCACTACTTGGAGGACTCGGCGTGGTCTTTCTTGTCCTTTTGTCGGGGACGATCATCTTGACATCCAGCCAAAGCGTCTGAAGCCGTTGCATAACGATTGCCAATTCAAACATCTCCCTTACCATAGTTGGTGGCTTTTGGGACATCTTCTTGACCAGGTCGGGATTGCTGATGCCCTTCTGAAAAGCTGCGATGACGGCGGCTTCAGAGATGTCTCGAATCGTGTTCTTCTTCTGCATGAAACGCCGGATGAAGCCTTGAAGGGTCTCGTCCTTCCTCTGATGAAGTTAGTACAAGTCCCATTGAGTCCCAAGCCTTTCATAGGTGCCCTGGAAGTTGGTAACGAACTGCTCACAAAGATCTCCCTAGGAATCTATAGAATTCGCTGGAAGTCCTGTGAGCCACGCCTGAGCCGAAGGGGTGAGAGTAACTGGCAAATAATTTGCCATTACATTGTGGTCGCCCCCGGCCGCCTTAATCGCGAGGGAATAGACTTGCAGCCAAGCTTCGGGATCTCTTTCTCCAACAAACTTGGTGATGCTTTTGTTGGGGAACGTGGTATGCTACGCTAGCACAAATTAAAATTTCTATCGCATAACCAGAAAAGCTACTCGCAAGAAAGGGATCACAGATTGGATTACCACTAGACGCGCAGTTGCGGAATCCTTCGCGCGTTGGTGTAGTGGATCGTCCTCGCTGTGGATCGTCCTCACGCGGATCGTCCTCGCTGCGGTTCTTCCTCGCTTCGGATCGTCCTCACTGCGGTTCGTCCTCACCACACCGCAGTAGCAGCAGTGTCACCACAGTAGTCCACACGTCCCGGGATGGAACGCCGTGCGTCGGCGTGCAAGCACCGTGTCGCTCAGCAGGGGCAATGAGAGGTGGAGGCTAGGGTTCTGGACGTGAACAACATCATGCACGCCCACCCTTCTCCTCTCCTTATATAGCCACGTGATGAAACCCTAAGCCAGGGCCCATTAGCGCGTTAAGCCCACGAGGTCCATTAATTACGGATCCAATCCGAATTAATGCGTCGACCCGTTAAGTGTGTGACCACAGAGGTTCATGTACATTTGGACATAGATTGGAAAACCCTTTTCCAATCCAATAGTAGTAGCGGTTCCTTGCGAGCATGCCAACTCCCAAACGTATATGATCAAATCAGATAGAACCTTTCAAAAGTACTCATGTAATAATCCCTTTGCCAAACTATATGAAGATCGAACTCAAGGCGAGAAGCATGTCATCCTTTGACATTCAATCCATCTCTCGTATTCGTGATATATTAATAAGTTGTGATTGACTTCTCAATCACGGCATGGCCATGCACTTCCTTAATCATATCACACGAGTGGCCTAGACATATATCTCCATTACATTGGAGTGGCAAATTCCATCTTGACTGCCCACTTCCCTCTGCATGTTTCATAGCAAACATGAAAGCCACCTTTATAACTATCCGGTTAGGAAATAGCGTTTGGTGGCCCCAAGATAAACTATTACACATGTAGGGAATGCAACAATCTCAGGTCTAAGGATCATACATCCACTATATATGAGATACATTGATGACACATAAGAATGTAACATTCTCGCAGTGTCCCATTGCGGGTCTATCTAACCCATGTTCTTCATCATGAGTTCACAATGTATTGATGATATCTCCATATCCCATGATCTATGAAACATGATCATCGATCAATACATGTCTTTGATCTATTCATCGTGAGTCCTATCGATGATACCCAATCAGAGATACTTATAGAATTATATCAATAAGTAGAGAGTTTCATAAGCAAGTCACATACTTGTTGATCAATATAATGATATGCATTCATTGGACCAATAATCATATTATTATTCATAAACATAGTTATGCTACAATCATCTATATGACTGCCTCAAGGGCATAACACTAACAGCTTTTGGGATTGAAACTTTCAGGCCAAACCACTCGGCAAAGCCGGGGAGTGAAGGCACGGATGCCGTTATTAGGCCCGTCGCTACGCCGACGTGGGGAGTGCTAAGGAGATCTGACTCGATGATCCTCGTCATCGCCCCTGTCGCATCATTGTTGATTTCTGTGGTTGTGCCGGCCATCATGGTTGATGCCGAAATACTCGTAGTCATCTTTGCGTCGGCGGTGTTCATCGTCTTCATGTTCCCATCGTCTGGCATCTCAATCCAAGCGATGGTCACAGCTGATGCTTCGGCAGGCATCTTCACCCTGACGAAGTTCGAGTCGGTCGCGCATGGTCCGACTATGAGCAGTGTCACTACTTGCAGTCTGAGTGATTGTGCGGGCACGCGAGTATTCTTTCTCCCCTAGGTCTTCCTGATGATGCTGGATTGCTGCTGCTGGTACCATGGCCTTGACTTGAGCCACGATTGGGGCAGCAGGGCTATCAGGACCCAGCATCGGTCCTAGGGTATCGAGCAGTGTCTTTGAGGCGATGATATTCTATTGAGGAGTATGAAAAACTGACTGGTTCCCCATCCTTGTTTGCAAGATGTCTTCATTAACATTGCGCCCTCTAACATGGAGGGACTTGGCTCGTGCTTCTTGCACCTCACGACGTAGGCGCTCTGCTTCTGGAGCCTCTGCAGCATCTTTCTGCTGCTGAGAATCAATCCGTGGGTCTTCGATCATGAAGACATCGCAAAAACCTTCAGAGCCCCCTGCCCTACTTTCTGAATCAAGAGAACAACAAGACAGATCGAGCTAACCTTCGGATCCGAGTGGCTTACCGAAGCTTCTTTCTACTCGAGGGGCGGTCTTGACCAAACCGGGCCCAGATCGGGGAACAGTCTACTAGCTTATCGTCTGGAGATAGATGGCCTTGGACCTCCTTGATCCGAGTGGTTTCCCGGTTGGCATCACCTCCAGATAGGATCTTGTCCGAATCTGAAAGGATAAGCTTGCCAAGATCGTCGGTGATGAAGTCCAGGCTTCTGAAACGGAACACCTGGGCAGGAGTGAAGGTGGTGACGACCTCGCTGAGGATTGCCATCGAGCTTGATGAAATTGATCTTAACTTTTCCCCTACCTGGTGTGCCAAATGTCAACGTTTGTTGTCGACAATAATGAAAATGGGGCTAGACGTCGGATTCAAACTCGATGGTAGCACAAGACACAAGAATTATACAGGTTTGGGCTCTCACATGTTAGATAATACCCTAGTCCTGTGCTTTGGGATTATATGTGTGTCTAGCCTATAGCTTGTGATCTCTGCCTTGATGATCTCACGCCCCCCCTTTATATAGAAGAAGGGGGTGCGGTTTACAAATGAGAGTCCTGGTCGGATACAAAGTGGGGACTATAGTCCGACACTTATCCGATTTGTACTGGACTAGATTACAATTGTATCCTACCTAATCCGGATCGGTTGCTATCTTCAAGGCTTCCTTGTTCCGCATGTTTGGAGCAACCCTGATATCTTCTATTTCTATGTAGTCGGCCCGGCCCAGCCTTATCCAGTTGGGCCTCGCAGCCTTGTCTCGCAGATCCCCAGGGTCCATATTCTCCACGCATACTAACCTATCAACTAGACTGCAATCCGACGGCCTTCCTTGATCCACGCGGTGTTTGGCTAGCATCTCCTCCTTTCCTTATCTTCTTGGCTTGCCTAGACTCCCTCTCCGATCATCTTTCAGTGATCTCCCAACCATCTTGACCCCCGACACTCCTCACCTAGTCGCGGTCATCCTCTACGTCACCATGATCTAGCAGCGTCGCCCTGCAACCATCAAAGACAAGGAAAAAACCTTTCACATAGCATTGCCCACAAAGATATTCAATGATTATCCAAACATCATTAATCAAACATAGTTTCACTCAAAGGTCTGGTGCCACCGCCCCCAAGCTGGTAGCATTGGGAAAAGCAACCAACACTCAAATTGCTTCAAATCGAAAATCCAATTTCAATCAAACTCAATTTCAAATCAAACGAAGCTCAAATCTCATCAATTACTCATCACACACAAGGATATACCTCCTCATGGTCTTTCATATGCATTTGCTCATTTATGCTTTAAAAATGGGATAAGGGACGGTCGGATGGTCTGTTCGTTATGAATTTAATGTTTTGGACATATTGGGAAATATGGTGCCGGTATTTTGGTATAAAAAATGAGAATAAAACTATGGTTTGACGCATGCGAGATTTGGAAATATCAAAATATGTGAGGGATGGATTTGCACTTAGTGTAGGGGAGTGTTCACAACTGGATCAGATTAATGACCGAACATAGTGTTATATAATCCAAAAAAATCAGTGCAACTGCAAGTGCTACTATGGGGTGCCTTAACTAATTAATTTACTTGGGTCTAGCTTTGTACATTGAAAGACCAAAGTAGTACTGGCATTCTGAAATGAATTTCTTGAAGTGATGCCATCACCATGGTGTTGGGAATAACACCTGCTGATACAACACTGTATGTCTTGCTATGGGGAGCAGTGGGGACATAATAGGAATGGACTATCATGAGTACAATGTTTGTACAAATATCTTCTACCATAGCAAGAGTTTGTCATCACCGGGCTGGAGTTAAGTCAGGTCCAAGTGATGTAAAGGGTCATGTTATGATCTCTTAGCCACATGCCAAAGGAAGCATGAAAAATCAGCAAAAAAAGAGCTAGTTGTGCCTTGTGGGTAAAGATGTATGCCTTTATATAGTGTAAAACTTTTTGAAAAGCCGTGCTACCAGTTATGGGAGACTTGGTGTATTAACATTACTTAGAGTTTTTTATTTTCACAAAAAGGGTTGAATTGGAAATATTTGTTGGAATGTCCTTGTTTTAGATTTTATGTCAGGAATTGGCAAAGGACGATTTGATGTTCACAATCATGGAGGACCATAAATTATTACATATTATGTTATTTATATATTAGCCAAAATTGCTCAAAAATTTCGTTTACTCTTTATTACTTGATTTTCATATTTCAAAATCGCTTTTTGCAAACAAACTTAGTGGCCTTCTCTTCTGACATAGCCCATATTTAATTATATCTTTGTGATACACTACAAATCTTGCTAAGTACAAAAGTAGTCGACTTTGTTATCATTGATACTCAGTGGGCAAAGGAATGGGAAACCCCATCAACCTGTGCTCTACTGCAGGATATGGTGATTTCGCTGATGAGTTCTTCTAAGAATTTTATCATTGTCAGTTGCCCAAGGGATTGCTATAGGCCTTATTGTATTACTACCTTCCGCTAATATATAAATAATATTGTGTGTGAATGTGCTGATAATATTGTAAATATGCATACTAGTCATTGATCATGGGATTAGTACTTTATGAACATAGGACCTTCTCGGTATTCCATGCCAGAAGGGAAGGTCCCCACATTATTTTTTTTCCAAAACCAGAATCAAATTCTTTTGCACAATCTCAAGGCATCAAGCAAGGGGGAAACTTTTGTATTTTATACAAAAGACGATCGGTATTTACAGAAATATACAACATTCGTGCGTATTTACAGAAATCACCGCCAGTTTCGCCAGATGAAAAAGCGAAAACCCAATTTCGCCATCTGAAAAAGCGAAATCAGTGATTTCGCTTTTTCAAACTGCGAAATCGGGGTATTTGTAATTTCAAACTGCGAAATTGATTGCATTCGCAACTTCGAGCGCGAATTGAGGGATTTCGCTTTCCCAAAAGCTTAAATTGAGTTTGCTGGGTCCCACCCGCATGCATTTAGCCTGATTGATTTGCTGGCTGGGTCGCTTTGGCCTGACTAGATTCTGTCTGAAGACTTGCTATGAGTTTAATTTCATTCTTAAACTCCCGGAATCTTTGTATAGAATTTGGCGAAAGTCTTTCGACTGCTATCTCCTGATTGGGAAAGTGAAATCCCTCAATTTCGCGTTCTGAAGTTGCGAATGCAATCAATTTCGCAGTTTGAAATTGCACATACCCCGATTTCGCAGTTTGAAAAAGCGAAATCACTGATTTCGCTTTTTGAGATGGCGAAATTGGGATTTCGCTTTTTCAGCTGGCGAAACTGGCGGTGATTTCTGTAAATACGCGCAAATGTTTTATATTTCTGTAAATACCGATCGTCTTTTGTATAAAATACAAAAGTTTCCCAAGCAAGGGTGGAGATAGTGGATACGTCTTAACTCGGGTTTAGATACGCCTCTACTGTATAATAAAAACGTCTCTACATGATATTTCTCCTGTAGTCCTACCTTAATGATTATTGAACTTTCAATTGTGCGTACATCCTACTTAACAAATTGTATATTTAATCCAAATAATTATTATGCCCGAAGTGTAATACAAACCTTCAGGACTACATGAAACTATCAATTGCCTTATATTATTTACAAAAATTGTAATATCTAAATTCAATCCAATCTATTTTATTTAAAGAATGCATTATTTCAAACAAAAAATACTAGGCCTTCTGATGCACGCATTTTGAACAAATGGCCCAGTCGCTAGGCTATGGCGCAATTTTCATTTTAACTCCTGATGTTTTGCTTCTTTATGACTGACAGTGGAAATTTTGTTGTAAGAACCCTAGAGCTTACTGTAATTCAAAAAAATAGTTAAAAAATTCTAAAAATTCAAATTAAATCCTAGGTATTGAATTTTTTGATATATAGGCTTCCATAAATTTGTTAAACCCTAGGTTTAGCCCCCTTTGGATGGTTTATATCTCTAGATTTATTTTTGTAGCATAATTTAATGTTTTTATACGCTGCTTTTATTTTTTTGTTATTCTCGGTAATTATGAAATTGCTTGATAATACAAAAAATTATGAAAATGCTAGGAAAATTCTTTGAAATTTTAGGTGATTATCTATTGAATAGATGTTGACCAAACATTACTGACTCAATCATAAATATGCAATATAAAATTTTACTTGTAGTAAAATTCAATCTTTCTTTGCATATAGGATATATCATACATCATAAAGAGGGAATTTTCTGAGCTCACCATGAATAGCATCAATTACTTCACCTGGGCAATGGATGCCACGATTAACTTGATAGCTCAATCTCTTGGAGCTGCAATCACTTAGTCTGAAACTAATACCCTTGCTCTTCCTAAAGCCTCCAAGTGTGCAGCCCTGCACTTTCTGAGGCACCATTTCCATCTGTACTTAAAAGTTGAATATTTGATAGAGGACCTGTTGACACTAAGGAATTTCCTGAAGGAACAATAAAACCAACAAAGATCTACCCTACTGCTAGAAGCATAGAGCGAATGGAATTACCAAAAGTACTATGAGCTTATATGCATTTGTTGGAAGCAGAAAAACATGATGAACTCTATATGAAGAATCATTACGTCCACCCTAATGGGACACATACAATGACTGAAACACATGCAAATACTCAGCATACTAGCCACAGAAAGGGCCAAAGGCATAAAGGGGGGAGTGGAAGAATGGCATAACACAATTGGGAAGAAGCAAGCCAAAGTGAAAAAGAAAGGTAAGGGACCATGGAGCTTCCAGAAGAAAGGCTTAGCCAACAAAGCAGCAAACCCGTACAACCCTTCTTTAGGTGTAGATGCACTGGCCATTAGTGGCACACCAGCCACACCAAAGCATTTGGTGGACCTTCACATATAATCTACTGGGAAATTCCAAAAGAACCAAGGAAATAATATTGAAGCACACTTCATCACTCAACCTATTGTTAAGAAGAAAATCAAGAAGGATGATGATAAAATCATTTATCCTACACCGTACTTCAAAGTGGGCCTTTTTGGATATGAAAACTCTCCTATGGATGAAGATGACTTTCTTGGGACTGAGCTCAATATGTTCTAGAAGAATACCCATAATTCCCAGGATGACATAAATGACGTATATGGAGACCTACAATAGTCTCCTAGTTACTTCTTTTAAGTATCCTTATCAATTTAGTCTTAGTTTTAGAATGAACATTGATCTACACACATGTTGAGCTATTATGATTTTAATAAATTGTTATTTCTCAGATATTTGATTTATTGTGCTATGGTTGTTCTATATTTTTAATATATTTCTGATGCAATAATTGAATGATTGTTAAATCATTCCTTTAATATAGTACAATGTATAATCCAATGGCGAAGGAGGAAGCCTATCATGTTTACAATTGCACCACAAACTCATTTATTAGGGAAACTAAATATTTTTCAACTTTGACTAAGAAAAATAAAAATATCATGACCATCACAAGAAGAGATGCCCTCATTATTAGAACTAGAGGAGCAATCATAGTTGTCCCTATGAGTACTAAAATAATAACAAAGAATGCTCTATTATACCCTGAGTCTAGTCATGCTCTAATAAGTTTTAAAAACATCCGTCTGATGATTTCCATATGGAGACAAAAAATGAGGATGGTACCGAATACATACTCATGACTAAATTTAATGGATGAAATAAATGTATGGTTGAAAAACATCCTTCCTTCTCCATGTTATACTATACATATATAAAACCAAAATTTTATGTTATGATGAAAAATATACTTAAAACCCAGAAATATTTAAGATCTAGCATGATCGACTGAGTCATCCTGGATTGACATAATGAGAAGAATCATCAATAATTCTGCTATCCATAGCATAAAAACAACTAACTTCCCTAGATCTATAGACTTTTTGTATCTTGCTTGTACTAAAGAGAAACTCATAATTGGACCATATTATCTAAAAGTTAGGGAAAAATCATAGAATTTTCTATAGAGAATTCAATGTGATATTTGTGGACCTATCTACCTTCTGTCGGGCTCCTTCAGATATTTTATAGTACAGATAAATGTGTTTTCTAGAGAGTCTGATGTATGTCTCTTATCTACTCGGGACCATGCTTTTGCTAAATTAAGTGTCCAAACTATTAAATTAAGAGCCTCTTTTCCAGAAGAAAGGATCAAATCTATTCGAATGGACAATGATGGATAGTTCACCTCAAAGGTATTTAATGATTATTGCAT
This sequence comes from Guadua angustifolia, assembly GCA_036346375.1. Lineage (NCBI taxonomy): Eukaryota > Viridiplantae > Streptophyta > Magnoliopsida > Poales > Poaceae > Guadua > Guadua angustifolia. The sequence continues at coordinate 34,823,060 of CM070512.1, read as the reverse complement.
TGCTTTAGAAATTAATGTAGACCATTCAAGATCTCATCTCCACAAAAAATTGTATTACAAAGTCATTAATTAAAAGAATAAAACTTATTGCTCAGCCACGCTTGCAGAATCTTAGGTTAACCACTAGTTATTGGGGCCACACAGTATTGCACACTGTTGTATTAATTCAACTCAGACTAGTTGCATACTGATGAGGACATCACTATTTTGGATAAGTGCATACATTATGGTCTTATGACAAGAGCTCGTGCAAGTAAATTAAATCATGAGGTAAGCTTGTTCTTGCTATTTATCATAATGATATTGAGCATGAGATGCTACTAAATATTTATGATGTTTTACTACTTAGGAACATGGAAGAAGCATCTCCACACAACCACATCCCCAACTGGACTCCACCCTTGCCATTCTAAATCAAGTCGGACTCCAAGTCGTCCACAAATCGGGCTTTGTGTTCAGTTCAGAGTTAGCAGACAACACTACATTAAAATAGGTATCTCCCTCGAACAGAGTCTAATTAAGGATTTCTTGTATTTGTTAGAAAGATAGCGACAAGTGTAACACCCCGGCACCCTGTGCCCCGAATGTTACCCTCACTAGCACCAATAATTACAAATCCACTAGGAATAAAACTTAGCAAAGAAAGCGAACAACTAGGAGATTGATGAATTTACCAAAAATTTCGGCAGCACCTCCCCTAAAACTAGGACATCCACTCAGCAGACAAAAAAAACATTTGCAGTATATAATATCATTCTAGCAGGTCCTTAGTTAACCAATCACACATATCCAATAGAAATTGATAAACTCCACCACATAATTATTACAGATGTGAACTCAATAAACATAACCGCAACAACCTCTTACAAGAAGTTTCACAAACTATTGAATCATAACTATAATCAATATGGTGGAAAGGTTATGTTGCAAAACGTGATTGTGCTACTACCCCCATCCATGCATGCCGGTTTCAAGGTACCTGCAACAACACAAACAACAAGCGTGAGTCGGTGACTCAGCGAGGGACAACAAAGAATAAATTCATAATCAATCGCATTGACCTACTTAAGGGCATAACACCCATTCTTACATAAGTACAACAAGCAGATAAAACAGAAGTATCACAACTAATTCTTCGAAGCCAAACCCATGCTCGTATTTGATGGAGTTTGCAACTCCACGACAATGAAGCATAACATAAAACCTGAAAACATAAGTCATATCTTGCAACCAGACATAAAAATGTAGATTCTGACCAATCCACCACACTTCTACAACCATGTAATGCATTATGCACGCTCACCTGTTCCACTTCATTACTAAATTATTACACATACCTCTTTAATCTCTTCTGGATAAGCCCACAACTCGATCCCAACTCGACCCTTTCCATTTAACTCAAAATCATTATTAGAATGCAATGCGACATGAATGCTCTCTTTGATGCACGTCTGAAGTCTTGCCGAGTGCCCACGTCGCTTGTGCACCCTCACGTCCCTTCCATCCCGTGGAAGGTGCCTACTCTTCTTGTCTCGCTCCCATTCACCTCGATGAATGAGACTACGAGTAGGACTTTCGTGTTCACTACGTGTGAACACAGAGGCCCGCATCAGAATGGGTCACCTCTTCCTTTAATGAATGCACAATGCAATTTACATAAATGAAATGCAACCCTTCATGCATTGCCAACACTAACATAGCCAAACCCACATACCTAAATGTAACCAAATTCTCACAATTTAGGATTTTATGCATAACCATTACCAGGGTAAAAAAATGATATTACCGAAGCTCATACGCAAATAACACACATGTATATATATGTATATATCAATCTGTAAACAACAGCACATAAAGCCCTCAAGAACCTAATACGGATAAACATATACAGCTGGTAAAGCAACAGAAAGAAATCCACGCGTACAACTATTGCTTACTAACCAATCTTTTGTAATGGCTCACCACAGTCTCGATACACAAAGGCCCCAAACCATATACCCTCTAACCATACGAAGATACACAATGAAATTGGCTTTAGTCTTAAATATAACCTCTTTTCTTCATGTCCATAAAAATGAATATTGATTTCCATTTATGACCAAAGCATGAACATAACTATTGTCCATCGAAAACATGAATGTGATGGAAAGACTGCTCAACATAAAGTACCAAAGGGAGCTGAATACTGCAATGTTCTTATCCACATCATGTTAACTAACAAATAGAGATGTTAGGCTTTACTTATCGCAAGTGACATTTGGTTTCTTACCCTACAAGACAGTTTAGAGTTTAGATGAATTTTGTGGAAAACATCTTGACTTTAGATGGACATTGTGGAAAACAAAGCGGAGCAAATTAGAGGTGCTCACTTGGCAACAAAGCGATAGAACTTAATCATCAAGTCCATGAAATTTTCATACACAACATTCACCTTTCCCAGGCAGCCAATACCAAAACTTGGATCTGATGTTCAGAAATAACATGTCAAAATGCATCATGTCATATTCATATCAAGTCAAACAAAAGAACGACCCATTCCAAAACATTTCTACAAGGAAAAGGAAATCAGCAATATCATTAATTGCAGATGTACAATTATTAGTCTATATTATTTAAAATTGACAAAACCTTTCAAAGCCTATGTACATCAAGGCTTCAATGGAAGTACTGTATTCTTGAAATAATCCACCACACTACTACAATCATGTAGCGTATCATGCATGCTCTACAACACCTTGGATCTTACGAGCATGAACACTCACGGACACTTATGTCATATCCTAAACCATTTTCCGGTTTCTTTTCCATGCTACCATATTAATTTTCAGTTTACATTGCCACCTTTGTCAAGTAGCCTATTATTGAATTTTGGGCGTAAATGAAGTAGCAACTCAAAGAATTAACAAATATATGGCATCCTCATGTCTCACATAGTATCAAACAAAGAGAAATAGAGACATGCCCTTGTGAGCAATTCATCAAACACAGGTAGGCACAATGAACCAAACCCTCAATTTCAACACACGAGAACTCACCACAAGGAGAAGGCAAGAGGGAGGGCAATGCTCTTGCTATTCTTGCTTCTCTTGCATTTGAGCTCTTCTGTACCGAGTCAGGAAGGGAGGCGCAGGGAACTCGGCCGGGGCTCATGGCCAGGGCATGGCTGCTTGCTTCTTGCCAGAGGAGGATGGCCAGGCGCCCGAGTGAAGAGGGGCAAGGAGGAGCTGGCCGGGAGGGCTTGACCAGAGGCGGGGTGATGGGGAGGCGTGACCTTCTGACCCTAGGCGAGCCGAGAAGAATGGGGGGGGGCAGGCGACCAAGCACTGGGAACATGCGGCCAGGAGGAGCTAGGGGAGTTAGCAGGGAAGAAGCCAGGGCGCAGGGAGGGCAGCCAGCAGGAGTAGGAGAGGAGGGCCGACTGGCTGGGAGTCTATGGCAGCGCTGCGGCTAATCTTTGGGAGGAGGTATCGCCCGAGAGCCAAAGAACTGAGAAGGGAGGAGAGAAATCGGCAAGTCTGGAGAAAAGATAGCCTCCTCCAAAGGAATTTCAGCCACACATAGGAAAGAGGGAGAGAGGTTTGGTGAAAAGGTAGGTGAGGAGGTGAAATTCCAGAAAAACCCCTCCCACCCCTAAATTCTTTAACCCTAACTCTCCCTGCGGGGCCAACCACCCCTAAGAATAACTGCTAGACGGGCCCCTGCTCATCCGACGGAAGGCCCAAAATTTGAGGCGAGGCTTTGCAGTATTACACTCTCCCCCCCTTAAAGGAATTCGACCCCGAATTCGAAGAATGCCAACTATACAAAATAAAGACACAGAGGTCTTAAACTTCTTTACCAACTCAAAACATTCACACAAAAACTCCAACGGCTACAAACAACAACAAAACCTCAAATCCAACGATTAACAAAACGATTTGACTTAGCTCAATTAAGTGCAACTTCTCACGCAAGAACTCAGAGTCAATCAAAAGATCAAAATCCCAAAGAACCACTGCCCAAGTTAAATGCTCAATACATAACATTATACAGCAAATTAAGAAACCATTCGCTACAACCATCTTAATCCAAAAGTGCAGTCACAAGTTAGAAATGGTGACATACTTACCATCAACTTCCAAGTAGTTCACTAATAAGGGTTAAATAAGCACCACCAAGGAACCACATCAAAAGTATAATCCTCAATTATATCCACCCAAAATCCCTCGATTCTTTTTAGCAAAACAACCACTCACTTTCAAGAGAACACTGCATTGAACTTTTACAGCTGCAATTTCAAATGACCAAAGAAAACTCAATTCTCAGTATCATACTCAACACTATACCATAATCTTCCATATCCTTTAACTCCAACTAAAACACAAGGAAATACAATTCCCTTTTTGACCAAATGAACCACGTACATCATCTTAAACCCAAAGCGTTAAAATTTACCTGAGTGAGGATCTTAATAGAGCCCAATCATCACTCCTTTTCTCCTTCCAAAGTCAAATTTGCAAGAGAAGACCCAATTCTCTAACATCATATAATGCGTCTTTAACACTCTCAAATCAATGCAATAAACTCACCTCGGGGAGAATTCCAATTAAAAGAGAAACCCCACACAAATCGCTGACAAAAGCTCTTATAGAACCAAGAAACAACTCAGCTTACTTTAACCATAGCCAAAACCAATGTTTGCCAGAGGAAACCGATTCTCAAATTAAGCATCCATACCCATAACCATCATATTCTTCCTCAAAAGAAAAGGAAACTCGTTCCCAACAAAACCCACTTCACCGACAAAATCACTTACGAAACATTCACCAGATTCACACTTTGAAACACTCGCCAACACATCACACAACTCTAATCAAATCCGGCTCTAGTCAACACAGAGTTACAAAACCCAAACTTTCTTTAATTACTTTCTACTGTTCATATAACCACTACTGGTCATAGTATCATCAAACCCAAACCAAATCTATCTCATGACAATCAACAAGGAGAACCGCGTTCTCACTTCTTCAGCACAAATAACTTATCAGTTAATTTAACACAAGACGCGGGTCATCCTTTACTTCGGTTTACTAACCATGACGAACCTCGATAAGATCTCTACTAGGCATATTCCATAGATAAGGCTCCCAAATAGACACTTGTTAAGGACAACTCATCCTTTCATATGCTCATTCTATATATACCTATTCTTTGATTACACATTAATTAAATCATTTTGTTGATCCATAATGTAATTGACCCATAACAACATAAACCCGCAACCCTCATGTCTTTACACCTTCATACTCCGGTGCTTTACACCATCACCTTGTTATAATAATCCAGCAATCAAAAGGTCCTAGACCTACTCAATCGTGATCCATACTAGTCTTATCAAAACACAATCCCGTACTTCCCATTAACTTCCCTGACTCGCAACACTTTGCATAAAACACTAATCAACTTTCACTTTAGATCACTTATCATATCGATTAATCTTTCTATACCATCACAAATTCACTTTAACCAAATCGGTACTTTACATCATCTCAATGCTCTAACCATACATCACGGCTTAGAGTCTCAAACATCTTAAATGGGTGATCGACCCGACCCTTTAAATAACACGACAACTCATAAACAAGAACAACACCACTAAACATTTTCTTTCCAAGGAAACCCATTCATAAATTACGAAGGAACTCGATTCTCAAATGCCCAACTCTGGTATACAAAAGCTCTTCAGGTAAATCTCAAGATGTACAACTTCCACTAAGGAAGATGGATGCAAGAGGGAAAACCAATGATCAACCAAATCTTTCTCGATAAAACCTTAACACCGAAGGTCCACACGACTTAAAGTTTTGCACCAAATAAACTACAATAACTTTCTTGAATGGAGAGAACAACTACAATAGTTTTCTCTACAAGTCAACCCACGATAACCAACAAAAACCAAAGAAACCAAACTCCAGAACGGTAAAACAAATCCGAAAGGATTCATCATCAAACTTTCCTCTTTACCTCCAAAGGAATGAAGCCCAAAAGAAACCGACCTTCTCTACTCACTCTCTAAACTATGCCATAACAAACGATGACCCTCGCCTCGAGAGGTTCCCAAGCTTCCGGTGGTGGCTCTACCCAGCCACAACCACCAACACAGCCTCTTCCACGGCCACACCAACAACCAAGGCCCTTAACAAGGTCAAAAGCACGAAGACGAAAACATAATGATTCAAACAATCCTTTTTTTTCAATCAAAGCAATATGCAACAATAATTTAACATGCAATCATCAAAGCTTAAATGCACATTTAAGCGTAATGCAATGATACCCATCCCTTCCTACAGTGCACCAGAGTGTGTCAAATTTTAAATTAATGAACCACGCTATTCCAGATTTTAAGGATTTTGCCATGAGGCCAACTTTTAAAAGTAGATACCTATGCCATGTTTCTAATTCCACACAACACTTTTAGTTTACTCTAGAGTAAAATTGCTAAATTCGCACACCACGGACCTAAAGCCCGCTCTGATACCAACTGTAACACCCGGCACCACATGCCCTAATATTACCCTCACTAGCACCAATAATTACAAATCCACTAGGAATAAAACTTAGCAAAAGCGAACAACTAGGAGATTGGCGAATTTACCAAAAATTTTAAAACACCTCCCTAAAACTAGGACATCCACTCGTGAGACAAAAAAAACATTTGCAAGATATAATATCATTCTAGCGGTCCTTAGTTAACCAATCACACATATCCAATAGAAATTGATAAACTCCACCACATAATTATTACAGACAGAACTCAATAAACATAACCGCAACAACCTCTTACAAGAAGTTTCACAAACTATTGAATCATAACTATAATCAATATGGTGGAAAGGTTATGTTGCAAAACGTGATTGTGCTACTACCCCCATCCATGCATGCGGTTTCAAGGTGCGTGCAACAACACAAACAACAAGCGTGAGTCGGTGACTCGGCGAGGACAACAAAGAATAAATTCATAATCAATCGCATTGACCTACTTAAGGGCATAACACCCATTCTTACATAAGTACAACAAGCGAGATAAAATGAAGTATCACAACTAATTCTTCGAAGCCAAACCCATGCTCGTATTTGATGGAGTTTGCAACTCCACGACAATGAAGCATAACATAAAACCTGAAAACATAAGTCATATCTTGCAACCAGACATAAAAATGTAGATTCTGACCAATCCACCACACTTCTACAACCATGTAATGCATTATGCACGCTCACCTGTTCCACTTCATTACTAAATTATTACACATACCTCTTTAATCTCTTCTGGATAAGCCCACAACTCGATCCCAACTCGACCCTTTCCATTTAACTCAAAATCATTATTAGAATGCAATGCGACATGAATGCTCTCTTTGATGCACGTATCGGTACTGCCGAGTGCCCACCCGTCGGTGTGCACCCTCACGTCCCTTCCATCCCGTGGAAGGTGCCTACTCTTACTGTCTCGCTCCCATTCACCTCGATGAATGAGACTACGAGGTAGGACTTTCGTGTTCACTACGTGTGAACACAGAGGCCCGCATCAGAATGGGTCGCCTCTTCCTTTAATGAATGCACAATGCAATTTACATAAATGAAATGCAACCCTTCGTGCATTGCCAACACTAACATAGCCAAACCCACATACCTAAATGTAACCAAATTCTCACAATTTAGGATTTTATGCATAACCATTACCAGGGTAAAAAAATGATATTACCGAAGCTCATACATAAATAACACACATGTATATATATGTATATATCAATCAGTAAACAACACACATAAAGCCCTCAAGAACCAAATACGGATAAACATATACGGTGGTAAAAGCAACGAGAAAGAAATCACAGCGTACAACTATTGCTTACTAACCAATCTTTTGTAATGGCTCACCACAGTCTCGATACACAAAGGCCCCAAACCATATACCCTCTAACCATACGAAGATACACAATGAAATTGGCTTTAGTCTTAAATATAACCTCTTTTCTTCATGTCCATAAAAATGAATATTGATTTCCATTTATGACCAAAGCATGAACATAACTATTGTCCATCGAAAACATGAATGTGATGGAAAGACTGCTCAATATAAAGTACCAAAGGGAGCTGAATACTGCAATGTTCTTATCCACATCATGTTAACTAACAAATAGAGATGTTAGGCTTTACTTACTGCAAGTGACATTTGGTTTCTTACCCTACAAGACAGTTTAGAGTTTAGATGAATTTTGTGGAAAACATACTGACTTTAGATGGACATTGTGGAAAACAAACTGGAGCAAATTAGAGGTGCTCACTTGGCAACAAACTGGTAGAACTTAATCATCAAGTCCATGAAATTCTCATACACAACATTCACCTTTCCCAGGCAGCCAATACCAAAACTTGGATCTGATGTTCAGAAATAACATGTCAAAATGCATCATGTCATATTCATATCAAGTCAAACAAAAGAACGACCCATTCCAAAACATTTCTACAAGGAAAAGGAAATCAACAATATCATTAATTGCAGATGTACAATTATTAGTCTATATTATTTAAAATTGACAAAACCTTTCAAAGCCTATGTACATCAAGGCTTCAATGGAAGTACTGTATTCTTGAAATAATCCACCACACTACTACAATCATGTAGCGTATCATGCATGCTCTACAACACCTTGGATCTTACCTGAGCATGAATAGCTACGGACACTTATGTCATATCCTAAACCATTTTCCAGGTTTCTTTTCCATGCTACCATATTAATTTTCAGTTTACATTGCCACACTGTCAAGTAGCCTATTATTGAATTTTGGACGTAAATGAAGTAGCAACTCAAAGAATTAACAAATATATGGCATCCTCATGTCTCACATAGTATCAAACAAAGAGAAATAGAGACATGCCCTTGTGAGCAATTCATCAAACACCTGGTAGGCACAATGAACCAAACCCTCAATTTCAACACACCTGAGAACTCACCACAAGGAGAAGGCAAGAGGGAGGGCAATGCTCTTGCTATTGCTTCTCTGCTGCCACTGGATTCTTCTTTGGTACCGAGTCGGGAAGGGAGGCTTGAGGGAACTTAGCCAGGGCTTGCCGGCCGGAGCACGGTTCTTGCCTGCTTGCCCGAGGAGGATGGCCAGGGCACCCGAGCTGAAGAGGGGGCAAGGAGGAGCTGGCGGGAGGGCTTGACCAGAGGCGGGCTGATGGGGAGGCCAAGAAGACCTCACAGCCCAGGCGAGCGGCGAGAAGAATGGGGGAGGAGGCAGGCGACCAGACTGAAACATCTGACCGGGAGGAGCTAGGGAGTCGGGGAAGAAGCTGAGGCGCAGGAGGGCAGCCAGTAGGGAGTAGGGAGAGGAGGCGGCCGACCTGCTGGGAGTATGAGCAGCTGGCCGTGATCTTTGGGAGGAGGCACGCCCAGAGAGCCAACAACTGAGAAGGGAGGAGAGAAATCGGCAAGTCTGGAGAAAAGATAGCCTCCTCCAAAGGAATTTCAGCCACACATAGGAAAGAGGGAGAGAGGTTAGGTGAAAAGGTAGGTGAGGAGGTGAAATTCCAGAAAAACCCCTCCCACCCCTAAATTCTTTAACCCTAACTCTCCCTGTGGGGCCAACCACCCCTGAGAATAACTGCTAGACGGGCCCCTGCTCATCCGACGGAAGGCCCAAAATTTGAGGCGAGGCTTTGCAGTATTACAACAAGATCTTTCCAATGGACCTAGTTCTAGACCTAGATTCATTGCAAATCATTAGAAATCATTGAAACAATGTGTCACATTGATGTTTTAGGTTGTTTCTGGCCTTATAAGCATGTGGGGGGTTTAAGACCAGGATGTGTATGCCCCCCTAGCTGCACACAACCATAGCCACTAGCTCCCTCAAATATTCAGTAGCCGCCACCTTAGATACTAGGGTTTTGCTTAGATTACAACTAGACACTTTGTCAGTTTTGCGTTGTACATCGGTTTGTGGAACCCCAACTCTTATGCTTAATATTATTCGTAGTTTCAAATTGCATCTTCTACGTTCTTGCTTGTATTCTTGACTCGCATACAGGGATAAGCCTTCTTGGTGAGGTCAACCTTGTTTGTGCGTGGTTGATAACCAAGGGAGCCATGGTGTAGCGATTGTAGGGTTCGAATCAGTTTTGATTACAAGCCGAATTGATCAGTTTTGATTGGAAGCCAGATCGTCAATGTCGAGTTATCCACCAATCGATTTAGTACTACCTGTCAGAAGATCGGGCCAACGTTATCATCACATATCGTGAAATTCCTCCTGCAGATTATGAATATAAAAGAACCAAGTGTTTCTCATATGTGTAAATTTGGTTGTGCTATATATGTGCTAATCTAACCACCACAATGTACAATCATGTGCTCTCACCAAAAGTTGGTAATGTATGTTGGTTATCAATCTCCATCAAGTATTAAATACCTAGAGCTTATGACACAGGATTTGTATACAGCTCGGTATGCTGATTGTATTTTTAATTAGGACAATTTTCCAACATTAGGGGGAGAAAAGTACTATTGTAAAAATATCATTAAATAGATTGAAATATCATTGATATTTTGTCCTTAGACCTACACACTAAAGAACTCGAACTTGAAGCTTGAAGGATAGTTAATCTATAATAAATAGCTAATAATTTGTCAGATGCCTTCACTAATCATACGGGAGTGACAATATCTCATATACATGCAGTAATGCACTCGAAAGAGTGGAAATACCTAGAAGGATTTTGAATCCACCTTTACCACACATGATAAGAAGAGTGGGAGGCCTCTAAGTACATGAGACTCAATTCCATAGAGACATCTACAGAAACAGATAACTGAACAAGTGAGAACACTACCTAAGATAGTAGAAAAATTAACATGATGTTGAGAAAATCCCTAAAGTGATCCATCATCTTCGATAGTAACCACATCCATGAAGTGAGGCATCCTAAAGATGATAATCTCAAAAAATATATGCATACATAATTTGACACTAGGAAGTTAGAATATCTAGACTCCATCGATGTGGGAAATCATGAGGAATAGGAAGAAATTAATGAAAAGATTTCTACTAATTATGTATATTCAAGAGAGTTGTATACAAGAAAGAATTGAATTGTCTACATACATTTTGCCTCAAAATTGCTAAAACACTTGAGCTAGATCTGGAATCAAAATCTATGGCAAAGTACAAGAAGCATTCAGATTGGGTCAAATAGAAAGAAGCAATTGAGGCAGAATTGAACTTGCTTAATGTAATATTCCAAATGGTTTTTACTATCTACTTCTGAAATTTGGGGTTTTGTGGGCTATTTAGTCCTTGTGGACTGTCTATGCGCTGCCAAAGCTTGGTTTTTGGCTCTTGTGAGGGGAGATCCTTAGTAAAACCCTAGCCCACACCTTCCACCTCTCCCCAACAGCAGCCACACCCCCTCCCCCATGCGCATAGCCCCTCCCTATGCCTCCTACTCTCCCAATCACCCCTGCCATCTCCTCCCTAGGGTGCCCGTACCTCTCCCTTTATGCACCCCTCTCCTCTTGGATTCTTCCCCTGGTGGTTGTCTCTTGTGCCCTGATGGAGGTGGGTGCGAGGAAGGGCAGGGATCGTGTGATCCAGAGGGAGAGCTTCGCTTGCATTGTTGAAATCGTGGGTCTTCAGGAAGGTATACTTGTTTTTTCAAGTGGGGTGAGTTTTGGTGGATGTAATCTGGTTTTATCTTTCTGCGGTTTGCTGTTTTATTATTCATATGAAATTTGATTGGGAAAGTCTAGGCCTGAGGTAGTTTTGTTCTCGTGTAGTGTTGGTTGTGATTTTAGATCTTACTTTCCAATTAGTTCTGGTCATTTTCAGAGGGGTTGGCTGTTGTGAAAGATGTAAATAGTTGTCTTAAGTTTAATTAGAGACTAAGAACATGAATTTTGGTTAAGTGGTTTAAAAGTTATGTTCTTTTGAAGCACTGCTGTCCAGAATCTATATCTGTTAGCAGTAGTTGTGGTAATTAGCAAATTAGGGCTAATTAGAGGTCAAGTTAAATTACTTCAATAACTAGACATAGTTAGGAAATTTCCTGTGTATTTCAAAAATGTCATCTTTTGCTTAATTTGGAGTTGTGTAAAAAAAGTTGAGAAATTATGATAGCTATTGTCTAGGTTGATGACAGATCAATTTTCTAGGTTGAATTCGGGGGTTTTGATGTAGCATTAAAAATGATGGGTAACTAGAACATTGTAGGTATTCTTGTGTTGTTTTTATAAAATTCTTGGTTCCCTTTGTTTGGGTTCTTTGGTAGGACTTATAGCCTTTAGACCAATGGGACAATAAAGGAGTGGTTTTGTCTATCGTTTGTTGAAGATAAAAATTGGGGTTGCCTTAGGTTCGATGCCTCTATGTTTGTTATCTATGTTGTGATTGCATTGTTTTGAGATATATACAATTTATTTTAGGAGGTGTGACTTAGGGCGTGGCCTCAACCTCGCGCTATTTCGCTCCTTGTAGGTAAAGGCAAGTGCATAGAATTTGTTGATGGTTATAGTTGGATCGAAGTTCGAATGAGGATTGCTACCTAACTAACCTAAATGTTTGATATGCCTCATTATCATTGTTTTTACACATGATTATATTTGGGACAATGATAATGTTTATGTTTATGGTTTTGTTATTATTAGAAATGATGCAACTTGCAAATTAGTCATATTATTTGCATATGTGCATACATGATGGAAGAGGTGATTTGTGTGGGCCTCTATGACCTACTTGTAGTGGGCACAAAAGTCCTAGTATGGTAGGCCCCACCACGTTATGTGGATGGGAGTAAGACCTACTTCGTAGGCCCCTCTATTGGGATAGAAGGGAGAGTGTAACACCGACGGGTGTGCGCTTAGCTATACTGGTATAAGCAAAAAGAAAAAGTGATGCATCTGAGCATAAAGCATGATGCATTGCATGAATGAAATGGATGAAGATATTTAAATTGATGAGTTCTCCTTTATATATGGATAACATGACATGATGTATTTTATTCAATGGTTATTTACATATGTTGTTATTATTGTATGATGCACTTTGCTGAGTCTTAGACTCACGCTTGTTTGCTTATGTCTTAGGTACTTTGAGGTCGACATGACGGGAATGGGAGTAGCACAGACACTATACATATTAGTTGCTCCACTTTCATCGTAGTGTTTAGCATTCCAAAACATGGTTAGTTAATGAATAATAAATAAACTCATTCTTGGAATACTTTAGTAGGTGCAATATGTAAGGATTTACTATTCTATTTGTTTAAGCTATGGCTATGGCTTGTTTAAATAACTTGGGTTGTGCCTCTCTATTGTCCATCATCATACTTCATTTTATACCTTGTAGTTAAAATATCTTGTCTAGATGTTATAGTCGGTAGTTGCTGATAATGTGGTGAAATATGGTTAATTGTCAATGTTAAGGTTATGTTTATTGTCAATACTTTTTGGAAATACTTGGAAGAAGTTACTTTTTGTCCAGAAGCGTATGTATGATGTTGCTGAAGTTTTTGTTTAATGTAGGTTAAACACTTGTGTAAAGGCTTAGTAAGATGACATTCAGGGCATATGGGTGCTAGGGTGTTACACATAACAAGAGGAAAGTATTCGATCATATTGACCAAACATCTCCTAAAGTGTTTATATAGGATCAAAATGGATTTTCATCTAGAAGAGAAATGAAAATAACCAGGTGATGAGATATAAAGCAATGCTCATAGCGTAAGGGTTTATGCAGAGACCTGACATCGATTACAATGAAACATACTCTCCATTAATGAGTGGAATTATATTGCAATACATGATAACAATGGCAGCGAACTTAGACTTATCATTGTAGTTGATGGATAGGGACCTCATATTTATATGGGTCACTAGATATGGATATTTATTAGAGAGTCCCTGAAAGAGTCAAAATTCTGGATCCTAATAAAGGTAATCGCAATATATATGTTATCAAACTGCAGAGATTGCTATACGGATTAAAACAATTGGAAGAATGTAGTACAACTGACTTAGTGAGTTTCTCTTAAATAAGGGATACTCTAATAATAATGATTCTCCCTGTGTGTTCATAAAGAAATCCGAGAATGGATTCTATATTATCTCAATCTATGTTGATGAATATCTAAATATCATCGAAATCACAGAGGAGATAAAGGAAGCAAGATTTTACCTTATGACGGAGTTTGAGATGAAAGATTTGGGTAAAACCAAGTATTGTTTGAGCCTACAGCTAGTGTCGACGTTTGTTGTCGGCAATAATGAAAACGGGGCTAGGCGTTAGATTCGAACTCGATGGTAGCACAAGACACAAGAATTATACAGGTTCGGGCTCTCGCGAAGGAGATAATACCCTAGTCCTGTGCTCTAGGATTGTATGTAGCTAGCTTATCGCTGATGATCTGGTGATGGTGTTGTCCTACCCCCTTTATAGAGGGGTGCGGTTACAAAGAAAAGTCCTGATCAGCTACAAGGTGGAGATTATATCTCTCTATACCTGTCCGCTTATCATGGCAACGGGCAAGATTATAATTGTACCCTACCTAATCAAGGTCGGTTGCTATTTTTAGGGTTTCCCTTGTTGTGCACGTCTCGAGAAGCCCTAATGATGTCCGTCCTTATGCAGTCCGCTTGGCCCGTCCTTATCCGTCTGGGCCTCACAGGCCTGCCCTGCGGATACCTGGGGTTCACGTACTCCACAGTAGCCCCCGAGTGCTTTGCGATCGAGTTGCCGCCTTCTTGATTACAGCCCGTCAGTGTCTTGCTCTATGCCGACTGCTTCTTGTTCTTGGCGAGGTTTCCCAACTTGTTTTCCCTCAGCCGAGTGCCCTATTGTAGGCAAGGAGGTCATGAAGGACTCAATAGAGCTGCACGCTTGATTATCCCAAGTGGTATCCGGCTCAATTATTGAACCAACACTTGGCTCATCTTGGAGCATATCTCTATTCAGGTTGGTTTTTAGCCACATGGTACCTGTGCCCCGTTAACGTGATGCACAGCTTTTGGCCAATCCTGAGGCGTACCATAGCTTGCCCGAGTGGCACCCATACCTGATCTCTACAGTATATGGCTGTTGGCCCATCGTGGGGCATACCTTCGAAATTTTTTGTTTTGAATCAACTTATGATACCTGATTCCGTTTTGAACGGTAACCAGCATCTAACCTATCATGAGGCATACCACAAGAGGATACTATAATTTAGTTTGGAAGGTACCCAAATTCCATTTGACACGGTCAGTGGCTTTTGGCCCATCGTAGGGCGTACCATATCACAAATTAGGCCTGGCCCAAGGATTCCTGCGCATGGCGGTCAGCGTCGCACAGTCGCCAGCCCATCTTGATGTGCGACCTAGGTCAAGGACAGGTGGAAGGCGAAGTGTTATTTCCCGCTCAAGGCAGAAGTTGACGTCGCTTCCTATAAATGCGGGACTTGGTGCGGACAAGAGGCTTTCTGCGCATTGCTCTCACCTGCCCCCTTCGTCTACAGAATTTAGGCATTTCTGTAGTGATCTCCGCCACTAGGGTTAGCTGCCGCCGCATTTTCCAATCTTGCGACGCCGCTGGGCCCTTCTGAAAATGTCTTCGTCCTCCTCTTCCCAGAGTACTCCCGCGCAGCCTTCACCCCAGGATTGGGCCGTCTCGATTGTGACGGTGCAATGTCTGGAGGAGTTGGTTACCTCCGGAATTCTTCCCCCCTTGGTGGTGAGCGGCGCACGGCCTACGGTAGGTGAGTCCATCCCCACGCCACGATCTTATGAGATCGTGGTTTTCGAATATTTTTTTCAATGCGGACTTGGCCTTCGAGGCAGCGCTTTCTTTCGTGGCCTTCTTCACTTCTATAAAATTGAGTTGGTTAATTTGAATCCCAACTTCATTCTTCACATTTCCACTTTTGTACATTTATGCGAGGCGTTTCTTGGAATTCGCCTGTATTTTAGTCTTTTTGCCATTTGTTTCTTCTCAAACCCTTTCCAAACAAGAGCGCTCCTAAAGTGGTTGGAGGGGCTGGTTTCCAGCTGTGCGATGGGCTAAAGAAGGCCTATTTTTCTATCCCTTTCAAGACCTCCAATATGGGCTGGCATCGGGAGTGGTTCTACTACTCCAATTACGGTCCCTTTCTTCCTCCTTGCACTGGGCTCGCTCCCTCATTCCATGTTTCCTGGGTCTCATGCCCTTTGACTAGTGATATGGACCAGGTGGAAGACCTCTTGAAGCTGATCAGTGGCCTGAAGGAGATAGGTTTGACTGGAGTTGATATTGTCGTCAACTCGCCAAGCGTCGAGTACAACCTCTCAAGGAGAGGTGCCACTTGGGCTTTGAGCACACCGGGTTGAACGATTCCACCCGTGAGGTTCCCGAGACCCTCCCCAGGGAGGTTCTAGTTGCCCGGATGAATGATCTCTTCATCCCCGGCATCGAGATCATCACAAGGGGCCACCCGAAACCTTACTCCGTGAAGCACCCTCCTCCTGCGGTGAGCGTAGGCACATTTGCTTAATTTCTGGTTTCTAATCTTTGATTGGGTATTGATCGTTGCCTCGACTTCTTTAGGACCGGATTGCCTTCTTCTCCGACGCGCCCATCCCCCCAGTTCCCAGGATCAAAGGTGCCAAGCAGAAGCAGCCTGCTAAACCCATTGCTGGGGGGCCGAGCGCTGAAGGGGAGAAGAAACCAAGGGCTGAGGGAGCCACCGCGCCTTCGTGCCCGACCAAAGGACCCACGATCAGGCAGCCCCTGGCACAGCACGTGGCCGAGCCTGTGTCATGCTCAGTGCCTTCGAGGCTTGACGCAGAGCCAGGCACCGGGAAGGGCAAGGCGCTGGCTGCCGAGGAGGCCAGCTTAACACCCCACGCGGTGGAGAGCTCAGCATCCAAAGATCCTGAAGCTCAACCATCGACGCGGTCGACTCCTCCCTGCCCTGACTCCGGAGCGAAGCGGGATCCTCCCCCGAGTGGTTCTTCCACTTAGAAAACGTCTAGAATCAAAATAAAGAAGTCGAGCCGGTTAGCTTTTTTGATAGCTCCTATTCTTGACCTGTTGGATTGTATCTTGACCTTCTTTTTTCCTAGGTAGGATACCTTCGAACGACCTCCCTATAGACGCTCCGACCGAGTTGGCCCAGGAGGCTAGGGGTGCAAGCCACAAGGACCCCGCCAGGGGAACATCCCCGACCATTGCTCCATCCGAAGGGATCAAGACTAACCCGGCCGCGGCCGACTCGGCTTTGCCGACTGCTGGGGCCGATCCCGAGCGTGGCATGGCGGCCCTTGAGTCTGAGATGCCTCTGCCAGCACTAAGCGCCTTACCTGAGCAGTCCTCCAGGCTGATGGACCCGGGACCTGCCCCTAGCTCCTCTCCGGTAGAAGAAATTGCCCGTGAGACACGTCCCACTTCTCCCCGCCCTCAATCTCCACTACGCCTTGTTTTTCATGGTGAGGATGGCACGTGGACGTCTCTCGGCGATACGGACGAGAAGCAGGTGCGGAACGAGCTCTACGAGCATACTATCGAATGCGCTCAGTTGATCCGGGTAGGCCGTGGATTCTTTCTTCTTTGCTTCTAAACTATCATGCTTCGCCGTTGACCTTCTCGCAATCTTCAGGTCCTAGGAGACTGCTCTGAGAAGTGAGACGCCCTTCTCCAGGAGCTACTCCCAATGATCAAGCTCTGGAAGGAATATGAGGAAGGGCTTGAGCAAGCCCGCGCTGAAGGCAGGGCCAACGTCGAGCGGGCCAGGGGCGAGGGCGAGTGGTGAAAGCTTTTGGCCCGAGTGCAAGCCCTGGAGGTGAGGTTGAGCATGCAGGGCTCCCTTCAAGGTAAGCGTTTCTTCAGTTGTCTTGCTCTCGTATCTGGCTGCTTGTTCTTTTACTCCTCTTTTCCAACCCCAGCCTGGGATTCCACCATTGTTGGCCTTCTGGAGGAGCTCGAGGCATCTGAGGGATGGCTCAAAGAGTTAGCGAGCTCCGAATGCCGAGCCCGAGCCAACTCGAAGAAGCTGGGTCGGGAACTTGAAGGTATATCCCCTACTCGGCTTCGCCCTTCCCTATGCTTGAAACTCCTCCTATGATGGTCCCTTCTTGTTTGCAGAATACCGGGAGAGGGTGCAGGCTCAGTTCTGCATCCTTTGCGAGAGGATTAAATCCGCAGAGGCATCATGCGCTAAATACCGGGAGTCCTTTGAGGCGATGGTGAAATTCTTGTCATTTTTTAGACATTCGATCGAAACTTTTTAAAATTATATATTTATCCATTTTCCTCTATTAGTCCCCAAAACTCATGTAATTTTTTTTGCTTGGCTTGCAACGGTCGGCGCGGTGTGGTGCGGCGTGCGCCACGCCAACGTGTCTAGTATAGTATGAAAGATGGAGACATTGGCATCTTGACTATATGGTTAACATATTATGGCATTGACACACGGCCATCAAATCTTCTCAGCAAACAATGACATTTCCTTGACTAAATATCTCTACTTACGACTGCCAACTTTCACAGGCAAGTAAGATGGTTGAAATCAGAGGCCATTTGATGCGACTATTGAAAGCGACAGGTTCATGACGGGTCGCTAGAAGCATTTTAATTTTCATTACGGTCACTATAATCAAGCGCAGCTGAACCTTCCTAACAACTCCGGTAACATCACCCTTGATGGTGTTGTCAATATCAGCACAAGTGCCCTGGTCATCACGGCGTGACCAGCGTGAGTAGCGTGTTAGCTTGGAACGACTTATAATATTTTGCAACATGATCACGAAAATGAAAGACAACAACCAAAAGTGAGCAACAGTAAAACTAAAAAAGTGATGCGCGTCGATATAAGTATTTTTAATATCATCTTTTATATGAATAACTTTTTAGTTTCTGTCATTTGTGTATATTGAAAAGCATGACAAGTTTTTTTAAAGACGAACTAGTACTTTTTAGTTTGGAGATTAATCATTTAATTCATCATTGGAGCTGGGACAGCAGCAGCAAAACAAGATATTTTTGCAACTAAGCTGGGACATAAAGTAGTAGAAATCCGGTTTATCTATCTATACAACCCATATATCACGATTAAAATGTAGGAAATTCATAGTAGTATTATTGAAATCTTTAGAATTCCTACAGAAATCTGTTTTGCTAGTCAAATGGGGCATCATAGTATTTCCATTCTTTAGAATTTCTGCAAAAATCTATTTATACAACCCATATTTCAAATCTCTTTTGAAATCTCAAGAATTCCTACAAAAATATATTAAAATATTTAGAAACCCATAGAGAAAATTTGAAAGACAAAATTTTTTTAAAACCAAAGTGGAGATGCATCAGAGTTCTTTATCATTTATTTCAAGAAGAAGAGGATGCAAACATTAACCCCCCAAGGGGAGACACCGTTGAAGCTAACACTGGCCCCAAAGGGGAGATATTAACAAGGGGATTTGCGAAGACGTCATCAACTCTGATATCCCAAAATTTACATATTTATGTTTATTTATTTATTTCTAATTATTTGAAAATTTTGTTGATTTTTTTGGATTTTACAAAGGTTTATCCTCTTTTAAAAATATAAAATAATTTATGTATAAAAATAAAAACTAACTTTAGGTTGAAAATAATTTTATTAATTTCAAAATGTCTAAGGGCAATTATATTAATTTTTCTCAATTTTTTTGGTCTATTTACAATTTTTGAAAAGACATTTGATGTTTCTATAATTATTTTAATTTAAAAACCGCTGCCTCCTTCCTTTTTTTCCCGTGCCGGCCCAGCTTGCTTGGCCTACTCCTGTGTTGGCCAAGCCTACCCCACCGCCTCCCTCTCCTTTCTCTCTCTACGCCTGGACCCAACCATTACCCTCCTTAGCTCCATTCTGTCTTCATCTCCCTCCTTGTGCCCGAGTCCTTCCACCACCATTATCATGTCTCAGAGCTTCGAAAAGTCATCTCATTTCTTCCAATTATTATGCGCATTCAATGACATCCATCATACTACACTCACCGCCAACTTCAACTGGTCATTTTCCTGCTTTTGCGTGTGTTCCTTTGCATTTATTCTAGCGACCGCCACGCTACTTGCCTCCGTTGTAAGTCCTTGGTGCCCCTCACCCTATAAAAGGGAGCATTGGGATCCCCCCTTTGAGCAAGCTCCATTTTTCCCATCGCCAGCTCCCATCTCCATCTCTCTCACTCGAAATGCGGCCAAGTCTTCTTCTTAGTCCCGGCCGTCGCACCCCATGGCTTTGGTGAGCCCTGCCTTGCCCCAATCATGTCAAAAGGTGTGCAAAATCTCCCTAAAGGATTCCCTTAGTCAATTCAAGCCCCTGCGCTTTCCTTACCCGTAATGAGCTTCTTCCCATTCTTTGCCTTGCATGCCTCCTCGACAATTCTTTGCTACCACAGCTTTTTCGCCACCACCGCCTTGCCACCACCTGGTCGAAAGTTAGAAATTGACAATGAACTTGTAGCTTTGGGTACCTTCAAATTTAGCAAAGTCAAGCACGAAATCAGGGGCAAACGATATAGAGAGGTTTGGGCCTTCGGGCGGAGTAATACCTTACTCCTGTATGGATGATGTATGCAGTCGATGAACCTAGTACAAAGTTGAACGCCTAGCTCTAATTACAATGAAGATTGAATTTGAGGGTGGCTAAGCTATGGCAAAAGAAGTGGTGAAGCGTCGGCTCTCGGATGCTCTGCTCAAAGGGTTTTCTCTCTTGTCTAGTTCTGGATGGCTTGTAATATGAGAATTGCTTGTCCTTCCCCTAGGATGCCTTCCCTCGTCCTTATATAGTTGGGGTAGCCTTCCCTCATGTTGAGTTGTAGTTAGTTTAGGATACCAGGTCGTAGTCAATGAGGAGTCCATCGTCGAGCGATCTTTGCAGCATATCCAAACTTTCTTAGATATCAGGCGTATTCAAGTTGATTTCCTCGTAAAGGGAAAGATGACCGAGTCCTTCCCAACATGGAGATACCCCCTCCATATATATCTTATCCCATTGAACTGGCCCACAATATCCGGAGTTTTCAAATGCTTGCTTGAGCACATATAGTACAGTCTTTGACTTTCTGGTGCATGCTCATAACTCATATTTAGATATTCGATAGTAGCCCTCGAACCCTACTTAGCGGAGGGCCAGTTTAAAGCACTAGGTCAATTACTACCAAACTTTGCCTTGGTCAAGTAATGCCAAGCTTGCTTATGGTTGAACGATGCGAGTAGGTTGGGAATCGCTAAGTATCGAGTAGGAATATGCTAGCTTGAGAGCCCTGCCATAAGCCCACATCAAGTCCTTAGGGGTAACCACATGTTACTCGACGTCAACTCATCGACTCAACTCTAAACAGAGTTTAGAGAAAAATTAGAAAATATAGATGTTGGGCAGTTAAGCAATTATTGCTCTCATCTGTAATGCTAAAACTGCTGTACCACCGTAATCCCACCTTTCTCGCCGATCAGATGCCAGGCTGTGAGGAGGGGACCGTTGATTTGAAAAGGCATTGGCTTATAAGTTCCCATACCTAGAATTGTAACTATTCCCCTTCCTTCGCCTTCTGCCTTAGTCTCGAGGCCTCTGTTGTACTTTCTTGAACCCTAGTGCCACCACCTCCGAAGAATCCACCTGTTCTTCAATGGCATCCAGCCCTTCAGCTAGCATCAGAGTTGCTCCGCCACTAGAGAGGAGACTCGAGACAGCCGAAGCGGTCTTCGAAGATGAAATGCTTCAGAGGGGGTTGCAAAGATCAATGATGACGGAGAAGCATCTCATTGAACTTGAGAAAGATGGTGAAGGATCGAGATGGTGAACAGAGGGGGTGAATGGTCGCAAATAAAATTTTCCCCCAAAATACTCCAACTAACACCTCAAAAAGATTGTGCAAAGGAAATCATGAAAAACCCGAACAACTAGAGAACTATGTGTACCCCTAACTTGCATGGATGAGTACCATAGAATATTTGAGGATTTTTTAGTCACAATCCTAGTTGTCTAGGGTCCAAAACAAAAATGAATCAATTCAACTTTTACTTTTAGAAAGGAGATCAATTCAAATCACAAAAGTCACTTTCAAAAAAGCAAAAGCAGAATTTCCAAAAACTACCCTCAAATAGAACAGGTGGTTGGTGGGTTTCTGTTGCTCAATAAATTTTGAAAAAATATCTCCCTATGAGCAAATGAGTCCTAAAGAACTCCACCAAATTTCACCTCAAAACTCCGTACACAAACATTAGCAAACATCGAAGAACACAGATAGTCAAGAACTTCAAGCAGAAAGTTTGGAGCTCGGTTTTCACCTCATGGCACGCAAACAGTGCAACAAATGGACTCCAAATATTTTATACAAATGCATATGAGAGCCCCGCACCTTCTCCAATAAGAATCACTGCATGAAGAACAAGTTCTGAATAGAGTTGCAACTTGATAGAAAAGATGATCTCTACTCTATCCTAGAGTGTAAAAGAGACGTAAAACCATATGAACACACTCAAAACATCCAAGGTCAGCATTTAGAAGGAGGGGAGGCAAATTCAAATTGCAAGAAAGTAAATTGCAGGAATTAAAATGCTGAAATTAAACATAAACTAAGTGCGTAATGTAAATTCAAGCATGAATGAAAAAGATTTACATTTCTAGGAGGAGGTTTACAAAGCCTCACAACAAGGTGGGCAAGCTCAAAGGAGCATAAAAACATCTTAAACCTTCAAGTAGAGGAGGCTACCCCTCCATCCCTATTTATACTACTCACATATTTGACATTATTTGCATTCTTTACCCACATATGTTTTTTTTTTTCATTTTTTAAAGCAATTGACTCAAGCCATATTTGATCATCACAAGAGGGACTCTTAAGAGAATGATCTTGGTCATACACAATGCATTCCAAGTTCATCTCAAGTGCAATGAGAAGCCGTCTTGCGAATGTGAGGTGTTGAGTTTAATGCGCACAAAAAGAGTCAATTTTGCTTCACTTTTATTTTAGCATTTTCGTTGTTAAGCTGCTAAAGGACTCAAGTATGGATCAAACAAAATTCACCCAAGTTGCTATAGGGACTCTAGAGAATTCTAGAAATTCACAAATCATGGCAAATACACCTAGAGAAGAAATCTAGCATGTAAACGCAACATGTTTTATCAAGTTTTTCTTTTAAAGCTTATTTTTCAATTTTGCAAGCTTAGCAAGATAAATGAACTTGAACATATCTAAGCAAGTAATTTTCTTCATAATATAGCATGGTGTATAAAATAAAACATGGATCATTTGCATAATAGACAAAGCTCATAAAATGAAAAATCAAGTCTATATGCAATGCATGAGACAGATTCTTAAACTCTCCCTCAACATGTGATACAATTTTAAGCACAAATCTTATTTAAGTTGAGTTATTAGCAAGATTAAGGTCAAGAAAAATATCAATTGAAGGATCCAAAATAACTCAATCAAAAACCAGAAACATAGAATAGAGAGAAGAAGATAAGAAACTGCAAACTGGGTAGCTACAGAACAAAGAGAAGATAGTAGAGAACACAATAGCTTAGACTCGCTCTCACCTTCCCCAATGACTGACATAGGGAAGTTGCCTCTAGATCCTAAACTAAGGAGTGTACATAGACCCTGTCTACCCAGGGGCCAAACACCTGTTAGACTTATAAGACTGCGAGGGAACTCAACCTAGAGAGAAGAGAGTATAGCTAATTAAGCATGAAAGCAATCTAAAACACAAGATGAGAGGTCCATGCAAAAGCATGCTAGAAGTCTAAGTGATGTGAACTCATAACTCTAAGAAATAAAACCCATAAGCACCTAGAGCAAAACAAAAGAAAGGAAACACTGAAATAAAATATAATACATAATATACAAATCAACTCCCCCTCACAGAAGATCGTAAGGGCACACAACTCTAAACTCACTCCTCAAGGCAACAAACCTAGAACTATCCAAAGGTTTGGAAAAGTATCGGCCAACTGGTGATCACTCTCCATGAACTGAAGCATTATATCTCCTTTCTCCACATGGTCTCGAAGGAAGTGATATCTTTGCAATGCAGATAGAAGAACTGTTATAACAGAAAAGTGGAGCACTCTCTATCTCTAATCCAGTATCCCGCAAGGTTGATCTCATCCAAAGCACCTAGCTACAGCAACAAGCTACAGCTACATACTCGGCCTTAGCGATAGACTGTGCAACACCAGACTGCTTCCTAGATGACTAAGAAACAAGAGAAGTGCCAATGAATTGGCAAGTGCCAGAAGTGCTCTTCCTATCTATCCTACAGCTAGCGAAGTCAGCATCGAAAAAGGCTGTAAGGGATAGACAAGAGAAAGAAGAGTACTAGATACCATAATCAATGGTAGCTCAAAGGTACCTGAATATGCGTTTCACCGCCTGGCGATGAGAGACGCGAGGAGAAGCCTGAAACGAGCGCAGATACACACAACAAAGTGTATGTCTAGCCCGAGGCAGTAAGATACAAGAGGGAGCCAATTATGCTCTGAAACTCCTTTTGATCAGCAGGCTCACCATCCTCATCAGGCTCGAGGACAGTAGTGGTGGCCATAAGAGTCGTCACGGGCTTTCCATCAGACATATCAAATCATCTCAGGAGGTCCCAAGTGTACTTACCTTGGTGTAGGAAAGTACCCTCCTGAGTCTGCTTGATTTGGAAACCGAGAAAGTAGCTCAACTCACCCATCATATTCATCTCAAATTCTGTACTCATCTACTCAGAAAAATGAGACACAAGAGACTGAGATGAGGCACAAAAGATAATATCGTCCACATAAATTTGGACGAGAAGGAAATGAGAATCCTAGTATCTGATGAATAGAGTTTTATCTAGTATACCCATTTTGAACCCATGACTGAGAAGATAGGACTTAAGCCTCTCATACCTAGCTCTACGGGCCTGCTTAAGTCCATACAAGGCTTTGGAAAGCTTGTAGACATGGTTCGGGTATTTGGGGTTCTCAAATCCTAGAGGTTGCTTGACATACACCTCTTCCTCAATGAAGCCATTGAGGAATGCACTCTTGACTTCCATTTGATAGAGCTTGAAATCCTGAGATGCAGAGAATGCAAGCAGGATCCTAATCACCTCTAGTCTAGCTACAGGGGCAAAGGTCTGCTCATTGACCCTCAACTTGAGTGAAGCCCTATGCAACTAACCTAGCCTTGTTGCGAATGACGACCCTATCCTCACTCTGCTTGTTTTTGAACACCCACTTGGTCCCAATGACATTATGTCCAGATGGGGCTCTACAAGCTGCCAAACTTTGTTCCTCTCAAAGTTTTCCAGTTCCTCACGCATAACATTAATCCATGATTCATCGAATGATGTATGAGTAACATTATTTGGCTCAAAAAAGACAACAAAGGCAGAAAGAAGATAAGCCTGATTTTGAGCGCATAACACACTCAAATAAATCACCAATGATCTGCTTAGGTGGATGAGAATGTTGAATGTGACGAGGAGGACCAGAAGCAGAAGTGGCCTCTACCTCTTGAGCAGAAGAGGAAGGAACAGAGCCACTCACTGAAGGAGAGTCTGAAGGCAAAGGCTGATCTCCCTGAGATGCAGAAATGGAAATAGGAGGCACCTCAGGTGTAGAGGGGACTGGATCAGGTGGAACACTATCATCTCTATCATCCTCATCCTCTATAAAGATGGTCTCGGATGGATAAGAAGAGTCTGAAATTCAGATCTAGCTCCTGGGCTAGCCTCATCAAAGGTCACGTCACAGGTCTCTATGATCCTATTCGTATCACAACTCCAGACCCTATAGCTACGAGAAGAAGTCGAATAACCCAAAAAAATACCATCAGAAGAACGAGACTCAAACTTATCTAGGTTACTAGACATCAAGATAAAACACTTGCAACCAAAAATGCGAAAATGAGAAACACTTGGCTTTCGCCCATACCTCAACTCATAAGAAGTGCGATGCAAATGTGCTCTCAAGAAAATGCTATTGAAAACATGACAAGCAGTAGCTATAGCCTCAGTCCAAACCTTCCTAGGAGTACTGTACTCATCTAGCATCGTCCTGGCCATCTCAACCAGGGTCCTATTCTTCCTTTCCGCTACGCCATTTTGCTGAGGGGAGTAGGGAGAAGAGAACTGATTCTCTAAACCAGAATCCACACAGAAACTCTCAAAGTATAGAATTCTTGAACTCGGTGCCATTATCACTGCGTATAGCTCGTAATGCACCTAGGAGCTCAATTGACAACCTACTAACTATCCCCTGAAGTGAGAAAAAGTCTCATCCTTCTAGGCCATGAAAAATACTTAAGAATACTTCGGAAAATCATCAACAATGACAAGGACATACCACTTCCCTCCTGTTGACAGCACTCTAGCTGAACCAACCGTGTGCATATGTAAAAGCTATCCTGTTGCATCAATCATCACTACGGTGACTAGAGGATGAGAAGCAGTAACCATCTTGCCATGTCTGCAGGGAGAGCAAACTAAGTCTTTGACTATCTTGAGTTTGGGCAAATCATGAATAAGATCGCAGCTGCTAACTCTGGTCAAATGATCAAAGCCATTGTGACCAAGTCTCCTATGCTAGAAGGAGAGATCACGAGACTCAGAAGCAATCAAACACCGAAGAGAGTCTCCAGAAGAAACAGAAAAATTAGCATGAAAGACTCTCCCAAATCTAAAATCCCGCAAACTAACTCTCCTGATGAATTAAGGATTCTACAAGCATTACTCTTAAAGCTTACCTCGAAAGAGTCATCGATAAGCTGAGAAATAGAAAGCAAATTATATTGCAGCTTACACACTAAGGCAACGTCCTTAAGAATAAAATTTTTATTAATGCAAACTGTACCTTTAGCAATGACTCTACCTGAAGAAACATCCCCCAAAGTGATCAAGTTATCACCGGGGGCTCGGACTAGGGAAGAGAACTAACGGGAGTCTCCGGTCATATGGCGAGAACAACCGGAGTAAAAAATCCAAACACCTCCCTTCCCCATCCGACAGACCTGATCAAGCCAAAAGGGAGAGAGAGGACTCAGTACTGGGATAAAGTGAAGACCTGAGAACCCAATACTGAACCACACGACGCCTCAAAGTACCAGCTGCAGAAAATAAAGACTGGACTCTAGTGTCTCTCTTAAGCTCGACTCTAACAAGATCAGAAGATGCAACTCTAGTAGAAGATCTGAGAGTTATCACTAGTTTGGCCCGCCGTGGTGCAAAGGCCGGACCATCCCAACGAGGCTGCCTAAATCTCCTACCTGAAAACATCTCACGTCGCTGATATCTACCTCGATGGAAAAAAGAGGAATATCAAGAGGACGGCGGAAAGACTGACCATGAGCAACTCCACGACTAAAACTCAACTGAACAGTATGAAAATCAAGTCCTGGACGCTGCCCAAAAACGGGAGACTCTCTAACCTGTCTAGTAGTAGTGTGTTCCTTACGAGCACTCGGAGTCTAGGGATGACTCTAAATACTCCTAAGAGCAGCAACATGCTCACGCCTCGTGATCATGGCATGCCTAATGTAGGAGAACGCGTAGGCTACGCTAGCCGAAAACAAAATTTTCTACGCATTCAACCAGGATACATGCGAGTAGTGGATCATGGAGCATTACCCTTGGAGCACGTTAGCAGCGGAAGTAGAGTGGGTGAAGCCTCCCCGCGTGCTCCGAAGCACTGTACGTAGTCGAACGTACTCCCGACTGCTCGGCTGAGTGCTTGCGAGATCACCCGAGTGCTCGCCGAGTGGTCTCCGAACCGTCCGAGTGCTCGCCGAGTGATCGCCTGAGTCCTTGCGTCTCCTCGCTTGTGGTGCGATGCGGCGGATGAACATGTGCACGCGCAGGTTGGAGAGGTGAAGCGATCGCCGATCGCGCCGAGGACGGTCTGTGGCGCCTCTCACGGTATCCACACGTCCGGGGTGGAACGCCGTGGCGCCGTGTGCTAACACCAGCAGCGTGACGGCTAGGGTTTCTGGCGAGGGTAGGGTCGACGGCTAGGGTTTCGTGGTGGGGAGAACCTATATCATGCACACCCCCCCACGTCCCTTTATATAGAGTGCACTAACGGGCCTTCTACGTAGAAGCCCATTAGGACTCACACTAATGGATCTTCTACAGTAGAAATCCATTAAGACGCCAGAGGATCCAAATCCGTGTAAACCCACTAATGGATCCAATCCATCAGACATGATCCAACCCGTTAAGTGTGTGACCCGTTAGGTTCATGCGCAATCGGCCATGGCCCTGGAAACCTCTTTTCCAGACTATCAGACAATAGTGGTTCCTAGCAGGACATGTTGTCCCTCGAATGCACAGAGTGATCGTATCGGTGAACCTTGATATACTCATATACCAATCCTTTTGCCACACGATACCGGTCAAGCTCAAGGCAAGATCGTGCCATCCTTGTGATAGCTCGACCCATTCACTCGTCAATGTAATGGATATAATTTGTGATTAACACTTTAATCACTTTGGCATGGCCATGCACTTTTCCTTATCCATCCACACCGAGGGGCTCAGAGATATTTCTCCCGTTATCAAGGAGGGGCAAATTCCATCTTGATCTCTTATATCTCACGTCATGTTTCATGGCATACCCGTAAGCTAACTTTATAACTCCCCTGTTACGGAGAAGCGTTTGATAGCCTCAAAGTATACAATTACACATGCTGAGAATCAATAAGGATCTCAGGTCAAAGGATCGTATAAGTATACCACTCGAGACTACACCCTGATGGCACTTCTAAGATAACAATCTCATCAGTGTCTCGGAGTGGGTCTATCCAACCCCATGTTCTCTAACATGTGCTCACATTATTGATTTGATATCTCCATATCTATGGTATGTGAAACATTACCATCAATCAATACATGTGCTGGTCAAATCACTATTGTCCCACATAATGATATGTAACCAGGGATCATTTAGAATAATATCATATAACCAATGTGTTTCACAATTAAGTCATACTCAATGAACAAAGGAGTGACATTTATTCATGGAACTGATAAGTACATGAACATAGACGCATGATACAATCATCTCACATGATCGCCTCTAGGGCATATCACTAACACCTAAAACAGAAATCTACTAGGTGACCATCCTTCTTATAGAATGTGTATGAATACTTCACCTTACTAGAGGCAGAAGTGACAAGAGAAGCACCCTTCTGCTCAGAAGTCCCATGGACAACCCCAACAGACCTAAACACAGTGGTACTCACCCTGGGAGCTACCACAATCTCTCCACTCTTGGATCCATACACAATGGTAGGAGGATATATCCTAGCGTGCTCCAAGTAGTCAAATCCTAGACACTGATTAAATCTGCTAATTTTTTATTGGTTTAGATTGAGATTTAGCTTCTTCTTGCCTCCTACAAACTTCTCGAGAGTGCTAATGAGATACACTCCCGGAAGAGAGAGGCACATGAAGAACAGGGGTGAGAGAAAAAATAAGAACCATAAAGAGAAGAAGAAACACTAGCACATGCATTTTTCTCCCTCAGCACGACAGCCACAATCTTGAGGGCCTCACAAGAAACGCAAGGAGTATCTCTAATCCTATGGGTTTGGTCTTCTAACTTCTTCTTAAGCTCGACTTGGATTTTATCCAAGGCCCCCTCAATCACAGAACAATGCAAGCAACTCTTAAGTGACTTATCTAGTAAGTCCTTATCAAGTTTAGCACACATTACATTTAAAACTTCATTGTCAAGTTTTAGTTGCTTACAACCCTCACATGAGCTGACAGGGTCCTTAGAAGCATGCATTTCAAGTTCATTGTTTTTAGAAGAAAATTTCCTAAGCTGAACGCTTATGGCATCTATTTCAGCAAGTAACTTAGAGCAATTTTCACATGAAGGAGTAGCATGAGCATGAAGAAAACTAGCTTCTAGAGAGGAAATATCAACAGTACAAGTGCTAGCATTATTCGACCTAAGACTTTCAATTTCAGTTTGCACTCTATCATGCAAAGTCCTTAGGTTCTCAAGCTCCACAAGCAAAGCGTCACACAAAGAACATTCATCAGTGACTTAGGAGGGATAAGATCTACGAGAAGCTAACTCCCGAGTCAAGATACCTACTTCCTTCTCAAGCTCCATACACCTAGCTATAGCTCTAGCATGAAATTTTTCTAATTTGCAAAAAGCTTCATTGAGCTGGTCATAGGAAGGTACCTCGTCCGAGTCGCTGTAGAACTCGGAGTCACTGATGTTGTTGGTTCTTGCTATGAAGCACATGCTGGAGAAGTCGTCGCCGCCTTTCTTCTCTTGCGAATCATCCTCGCCTTCGTCGCTCCATGTCTCCGTGTCAGAGAGGCTGGTGTCATCGAGGGCGCGCGAAGATGCGATGGAAGAGTTTCTTGTTCTTCGAGAAGTTGTGGTACTTCTTCTCGTGCACCGGCTCGCAAACTAGAGGCTTCTTGCTGCGGTTCTTGTCAGTACAGTCATTCTTGCCAGAACCGCCAGAGTCGTTCTTGCCCTTCTCCAGTTTGGGACAATTCGCTCCAATGTGGTTGGGGCCACCACATTCGAAGCAGGTGATCCACCACCTCCCTTCCTCTCTCTCACCCTCTTGTATGTGTGAGAAAACTTGTGAGCTAAAAGTGCAAGCTCAGTTTCTGGAAATTTTTCCTGTTGGTCATTGCTTAGCTCGCAAAGGGCAGAGAAGGAAAAATCAACAGAAGAATCAAGAGAAGATCCAATGGGATCAGTGACCAAGGGCATCGACTGTGATTTCGTCTTACGAGAGACGATGTCGATCTCATGAGTCTTGAGTCGGGAATAGAGCCCGTCAAGAGTAAAGGTCGACAAGTTTGTAGTGTCCTTGGTGGTCACATTCATCTCCCAAACACGAAGATCAAGTGCGGTCAAGAAATATCGAGCATTGTCCGAGTTAGGGTATGTGCAACCAACTGCCCAGAGATCACTCAAAATTTTTGTAAATCGACCGAAACACTCGTCAAGACTCTCACCAGCGTGTTGTTTAAACTTGTTGTACTCACGCTTATATTGATCCTACCTCACGGTCTTGATTTGGGTAGTGCCCTCATGGTATGCATCGAGGGTCACATAAATCTCGTGAGCGGATCACAGGTAAGAGATTCGATCATACTCAAAATGGCTAAGTCTCTGTATGAGAATGTTCCTCGCCTTAGCATTTGCCTCAATGTCAGCCATATTGCCGCCCATGACGTTCTCATTGGCAGGAACCTCATATAGGAGCTTCACCTTCTGCCATATCAGGAAGCCCTCGACAGCGATGTATGACTCCATCCGGGACTTCCAAAATGGAAAATCGACACCGCAAAAGATGGGAGGCTTAGTGGAATACTTGTCTGTCGCCATGGCTCTCGAGACTGGTCAAGATCTATGAAAGAGCAAAACCGGCTCTGATACCAATTGAAGGATCGAGATGGCGAATAGAGGCGGGTGAATGGTCAGAATAAAATTTTTCCCAAAATACTCTAACTAATACCTCAAAAAGATCGTGCAAAGGAAATCGTGAAAAACCTGAACAACTAGACAACTATGTGTACCCCTAGCTTGCATGGATGAGTACCATAGAATATGTGGGGATTTTTGAGTCACAATCCTGGTTGTCTAGTATCCAAAATAAAAGGAATCAATTCAACTCTTGCTTTTAGAATAGAGATCAATTCAAATCACAAAAGTCACTTTTTTGAAAAGCAAAAGCAGAATTTTCAGAAACTACCCTCAATTAGAACAGGTGGTTGGTGGCATTCTGTTGATCAAGAAATTTTGATAATTGTTCTACCAATGAGAAAGTGAATTGTAAAGAACTCCACCAAATTTCACCACAAAACACCTTACAGAAAAATCAGCAAAAATCGAACAACACAGATAGTCAGGAACTTCGAGCAGAAAGTTTGGAGCTCAGTTTTCACCTCATGGCGCCCAAACGGTGCAACAAGTGGACTCCAAAATTTTTCTACATATTCATATGAGAGTCCCGCACCTTCTCCAGTATAAAATCACTCAAAAAGGATTTTTATAAATTTTTCTAAAAATAAAAAATGACTACAACATGAAGAACAAGTTCTGGACAGAGTTGCAACTTGATAGAAAAGATGATCTCTACTCTATTCTAGAGTGAAAACGAGATGTAAAAC
The DNA here is from genome assembly GCA_036346375.1 of Guadua angustifolia. Taxonomy (NCBI): domain Eukaryota; kingdom Viridiplantae; phylum Streptophyta; class Magnoliopsida; order Poales; family Poaceae; genus Guadua; species Guadua angustifolia. The sequence continues at coordinate 34,790,906 of CM070512.1, read as the reverse complement.
CATATGAACACACTCAAAACATCCAAGATCAGAATTTATAAGGAGGGAAGACAAATCCAAATTGTAAGAAAGTAAATTACGAGAAAGTAAATTGCAGGAATTTAAATGCTGAATTTAAAACATAAAGTAAGTGCGTAACGTAAATTCAAGTATGAATGAAAAAGATTTGCATTTCTATAAGGAGGAGGTTTAGAAAGCCTCACAACAAGGTGGGCAAGCTCAGAGGAGCACAAAACCTCAAAAACCTTCAAGTGGAGGAGGCTATCCCTCCACCCCTATTTATACTACTCTTGGACCACCTACCACCCTTAGATGCAGCCCTCAACCCTAGAGAACTCATCTAAGGGCTAAGATTTGCCCATTCACAAAGCCATGCAAGGGCTAACCCAAAACCCACACGAACAAAGGGTTTTCTTGCACGGTTTTCAAAGTATACTACCTAGACCCGCTAATCTATCAACTAGACCATGATCCAACAGCCCTCATTGATCCATGCGGCATCTAGCTAGCATGATCTCCTCTCCTTGTCTTCTTGCCTTGCCCGGACTCCGTCTCTGATCATCTTCCAGTGATCTCCCGACTGTCTGGACCTCCGACGCTCCTCGCCTAGTCTCGGTCATCCTCCGCCTCACCATGACCTAGCACCATCGCCTTGCAACCTTCAAAGACAAGTAAAAACCTTTCACATAGCAATGCTCACAAAGATATTCAATGATTATCCTAAAATCATTAATCAATCATAATTTCTTTCAAAGATCCGGTGTTACCGCCCCCAGGCCAGTAGCACTGGAAAAGCAACCAACACTCAAATTGCTTCAAATAAAAAATTCAATTCAAATCAAACTCAATTTTAAATCAAACCAAGCTCAAGTCTCATCAATTACTCATCACACACAAGGATAGACCTCCACATGGTCTTTTAGATGGCTTCGTTCCTCCTTGGGGTACAAGGTGAGTTGTACCCCACACCGAAGAATGAGGATGAGACCGTTGTATTTGAAGCCTTTTTCCACTGCGGGCTCAGTTTTCCCCCCTCTCAATTTCTACACTCAATCCATGAATTCTATACAATCTAACTTTTTCACCTGAGCCTCAATTTGATCACGATACTCAGTGTGTACGTTCAACTTTGTGAGGCTTATCTGGGCATCTAGCCTAGTCTCAATTTGTTCCACCACTTCTATAGCTTAAAGCGGGCGTTGAAGGATGAGGCTATTGGAGGTGCTGGTTTTCTTCTTCGCAGCAACGTGTCAAATGCATATATTGCTGTCCCCATTACTTCTTCTTGGCAATCGGACTAGAAGAAACATTGGTTTTATATAACTTCTTCAGACAGCGTGAATTTCCCTCTAGCTTATTGACCTCTATTGCTTAATCTCATTGACATCTAGATGAAAGTCCCCCTGTCAACCGCCCGCACGGCTCATTGTGCCCAAAAGATTGAGGAGCTTAGGAAGGCTGGGCAGACTGGGTGGCACGTCGCTAGAGAATTTCTCAAGTGGCGATCGATCCCGCTGAAGTGCCTGGACCACCTGGTAAGGGACTACTTCGAAGTCGATGATGCCACCAGGGACGATCCTAAAAGTAAGTACTTCTGGTGTTCTTTACTTTGCTCGATGAATGGTAAACTAACTTGCTTTTCGCTAGATCTGTCGAACTCAAACATCTCCTCCAGGCTGAGTAAGATGTTTCAGGGCTCAGAATCTGGTCCCTGCGATGTCGAGGCGTATTCGCTCGCCAACACGTGGCTAGAGGTAAGTACTGAGTCATGGCTTGCAATGCATCGTTCATGCATGTGTCATCCTTTCTTACCCAGCTTCTTCAAGAGAACATGTTCGGTGATGAGAAAGATCAAATCAAGGGTGTGATCGCCCTAGACGATGAGTCGATTCAAGATGATGACCAAGCACTGGGCTTTGCTCCCACCGACGTCGCTCCTCCTCTAGACGATCCAGCACCTGGCGTCGACCCTAGCGAGGGTGAGAAGGCTCTAGAGCAAGAAGAAGATGAGTCTCTTCAAGCGAGGAGGTCGATGTCTCTAGCGCCCCATCGACCAGCCAAACGGCCTCAGACATCACCATCGAAACTATCGGACCAGGTGACCTTCAGTCGTTCTCTTGGATGTTACGAAGTTTCTTCTCATATAATTCTGCAAATACTGGATGAACAGTGGTCCACCAGTGGGGTCGATGCACAGAAGTCGACGTCTTCCTCACAGACATCTCGCCAAGCTGAATCTCCATCAACTACAGTGGTTGAGCAGGTAAAATAACTTATCGAGCAATGCTGGCTAAGTTTGTTTGTAGCAGCTTTTTGTTCAGAAATCTCCTGTGCACAGGCTCCACTATTGGATGCCGATTCACTGGCGCCATTCCCCCAACCAGCTAGGCCGGTCATGAAACTAGCTGACGGGACCAGACCAGTCTTGATGAAGAAAGTGGTACAGAAAAAGAACGTGAAGGCGATGCTTCGGCTGGCGAAGTAAGTTACCTTTCTTTTCTCATAATTTTTCTTCTTTTCTCGTTGGAGATGTCACGTAAAGAATCTCCTGCACGAGATATGAATCTAGTGGTGCCATGGATGATATTGCCGTCACTGCCCTGTCATCTCTTGGCACTGCTATTATCATCCTAGCTCCTGCTATAGTGGCTTCGACCACAACAGCAGTTCCAGATCATTCACTATTGCAAGCGCCTCTAGAATATTGGTCCGTTCTAAAGCCCCAACTTCAGGTATGCCACTACACACAACCTTTCTCCATGCTTTGCTTAGTCCTTTGTTTCACCTTTCTCTTGTCCCCTGACTTCTCTTTTCAGTGTGCAATGGTCACCTTGCACAAAGTTGGGACTTTCTACAAGCAAGCCTATCAGCGGAATGAACGGCTCGTGGCTTTCAGCCAGTAGGTGCTTAAGATGAAAGATGTCGAACGGGCGGCACTCAGGGTTGAGCTAAAAGCCGCCAAGGCTGAAGTAGAGAAATAGAAAGGAGAGGTGAAGAGGCTTGCTGCGAAGGCAAAGAAATTGAAGGCTGAAAAAGTTGCTTCTGATGCTACACAGCTCAAAGCCAAAGTTGGTTGAGACAAGGTAGAGGTAAGCATGAAGGTAATCAAGGTCGAGAAGGCTGCTATGGATGCGGCATTTGCCACTCTGCAGTCGAAAGACCCTTGAACACATGACTTCGGCTGCTCATCTGGCGACTTGCCATGTGCTTAGACTGGTGAAGAGCTACCATCTTGACCTGGACTTATCGTTTTTGGATAATAGCTTTGCGTGTGAAGTGAGGAAGGCTGATGATCACATCGAGTCCTTCAGAGCTCATGCTGAGAAGTTTGTGGCCCAACTGGAACTATCTCTCACCGACAACGATGACGATGCCAACTAGAACTCTTAGGCTTGACCATGCCGACTGTAACGCTGCTACTTCATCTTTAATGACAATGCCAACTAATTTGCTTCTCTATTGTGCTTTGCTTACTATTTCCTTGCCGATGAAATAGAGCAACACAAGTAGGTGCAAATCCGCTTTAGCATTCATAGACTCTCATTTAGCGACCTCGTTACCGATCGTATACCTGACCGCATCTGCACACAAGGCTAAAAAACTATTGTCAAATAGCTAAGCCCCTGAGCCTACACTAGGAGAGGCCGTACACAACATAAATGTTAATTAAGTCAAATTGAAACTGCACGGTTATTGCAAGTCTTCATCAACCAAATGACTTAGACATTGTAGCAAACATGAACTTGCTGAGCAGTGCATGTAGAACTGACTAGAGGCTTCGTCCCCCACCGACTGCTGAGCTTTAGATGTCTAACAATCTGGTGCTCATATGCGCGCAAGATAGAATTGCTCGTCATCGGGTTCAGGCATGGCTGCGCTTTGGCTTTGTTCGCTGACATGCTAAGTATGCGATCGAGTAAATACATGCAAAAAAATCTGTATGTAAAAGGAAATAAAGGATCGTATACAAAGGAAATAAGGAAACTGTACCTACTACTCCCCGCTTGACAACTGTGTCAACCAGAAAATAGAACAAGGTATCGAGTTATCTGCAGCTCCCGACTCCTTACTCGATGATGCCATCGAATAGGGAGTAAATCATTGTAAGCACAAAGACTATGATGTAGCCCTTGACTCTTTACCAAACAGCCAGATCGAGCAAAAAGTGGAGTATTAGCATCACAACTACCTGTTGTGGCTCCAAACCTCCTACTCAATGGGTGTATCGAGCCGAGAGTGGAACTAGGCTTCAGAACGATCAAGAGATGTAGCCCTCGACCTTCTACTCGATGAGTGCACCGAGGCAATAGTACAGCAAATGCACTGATCAATACATGATGTAGCCCTCTGACTTTCTATTTGATAACACTACAATAGGAACACCCCTTTAACAACGGATACATAGCAACACATGATGTTATGCGTTGCAAGCAACAGGGTGGCAACGCTTGCAAAGCGTTGCAAGCATCATCCGTAGGGTTAAACAACGGATACATAGCAACACATGATGTTATGCGTTGCAAGCAACAGGGTGGCAACGCTTGCAAAGCGTTGCAAGCATCATCCGTAGGGTTAAACAATGGATACATAGCAACACATGATGTTATGCGTTGCAAGCAACATGGTGGCAACGCTTGGAAAGCGTTGCAAGCATCATCCGTAGGGTTAAAAACCAGTGATAACATTTGTCAACTATTGCAAGAATCATCTGTAGATCGCTTTGTTTTTTTGGCCGGATCCGTATTAGACCCTTTTGTTTCTGCCGGCGTGAACCTTAGTTTTTTTTATTGTGTGTAGGCTTTCTGTGTGGTGTAGGCTTCCAGTCAACCGTGTCCATGTGCAGCAAAATATTTGCGATAGAAAAGTAGAAGCTGGGGCTCGAACCCAAGACCTAACGATGATCATCGCACCGTGCTGACCAACCAAGCTGTGAATTGTTTCAGATTAGGAATTTAACATTGCTTAATTATTGGATCTACGAACAGAGGTGTGTCCTCACATGCTATTTTTTTAATAATACATTTTTTTTTAAAAAAAATCAAAAATATACCATGGAAATTTTTTTTACATCATTATAGATAGAAAGTTCAAAATTCCTATAAGACCAAGATTAGTTTTGTAGGCAAACTGTCAGCATGTGGGTTGCTGGAGTTATTTTTTATGGATCATCAAAATAAATTCACTCTCTCGAGTCTCGAGAGCATGTGCACGCACCACCACCAGAAAGGCACATAGATTAACATGGAAAATACAACGAGAGTCAGAATTTCCCTATATTTAGGTCAACATTAATTTATTGATAAGAACTCATTATTGTGAGTATGAATCACTAAGGGTGCATTTGGTTGTCTGGATGAGGTTGAATGGGATATGGCCATCCAGGATGGATGGGATGGAGTCATCCAGTTTGCTATTTGGTTGGGTGGATAGGATGAGCCAGTTTTTTGTTTGGTTAGATGAATGAGAGTGGATGGAATGAGCCAGTTTTTTGTTTGATTGGATGAATGAGAGTGGATGGGATGAGCGAGTTTTTTGTTTGGTTGGATGGATACTACACTAGTACTAAACCTAGCGGTTTGTGTAATGTAATTGCAAGGGTTAATAATGTTGGTTTCTCCATGATATATAAAAATAATATTGGGCCAATGTCCCGACAAAAAGCTCAGAAAATAGTCAACAACTGGTTCTTAATGTCCAAAATCACAAAGCCTCATGCATATACAAAGAAAGACATTTGTCTGGCAATACAGATGACGAATACATTCATCCTGCAAGAAATACCACATCCACAACAAATTTCACGCATATAAACCCACTAAAATCAATTCTGTCAGTCCAAGCTCATTGATGATATACATGTTAGTTCACACCATAGAACAAATCCAGCTAATTGATAAAACGTTAGAACTAGTTCCAATAAGACCATATTCATTGTTGTCCCACAAGTCTATCGGTATGAGAACTTTGTAATTCTCCACATATACATTTCGCTGTGCCGCCTCGTATAGGTTCTTTGTCAAAAAAAAAACACAGAAGTTGACCAAGTAAGCGCAATGGAGATTCGAGTTGGCTCTCTCTTCAGCTTTTACCATCTCTTTGAGTCCTTTGGATAGCACATCTTGGTGTGCTCACCGGCAGGGTTCAAATTTTCGCCGAATTTCGGCGAAATTTTGCCGAAATTTCGGTTTTCGGTCCCCCCCCGAATTTATATATCCCGGCCGAATTCAAAATTTTAAAAAGTTGATTTTGCTACAGTAACTGCTACAGTAATTTCAGGAAATTTCGAAACTTTCGCCGGAATTTCGGGTTTGGAGTCCGGATTTTCAACTTTTTTGGCCGGATTTGAACGGAATGTGTCCAATAACCCTTAAGAAAGTCTTGTTCCATGAAAATTTGATGAAAAACTAATTTTTTGAGATTTTTTAAAATTTGGGCAGAAACACTGTCAGATTTGTAAAACATTTTACAAGCCTGATGATCATCTGAGAAATTTATGGTACCATCCCTTGTTGTTTGGAATCATAGACAAAAATTTTCAAAATAATTTAACATCATTTGTTATCTTCAAAAAATCAAAAACAGAATGGACATAATTTGGACAGTAAACTTGTTAGATTTTTATAAATTTTCTCGAGTGTGATCATCATCTAAAATTTTTATGAAAGATTAACAACTTCCTCAGTACCATTATATAAAATTTTCAAAAAATTTCAACTTTCATGGTTTGCTCAATAAAATCTATCAATGCAGTAAGCAGTAAACTTAATTTGTTGTATTATATTTCAAAAATCAATTCATTTGAGTTAAGGATTTACGAGCAATTCAAATATTTTTATAAATTTTTGAAATTTTGTTTTTCAAATTTATTTGAGCTAAGGATTCTTATGTAAAATTTCAAATCAAAATATTTCTCCAGGAATGTATAAAAATTCGACATTCAAAGTACTAGTTTTCAATTCTCTCTTTTTTGAATTTTTAAATGACTTAAATTAATTTATTAATTTCTGATATTTTTAATGTTGATGTATTTATTTCTGGGGAAGATAATATAAAATTTTCAGATTGAAATTATGAAATAATATTTTCATTTAATTCTGATATTGAACTTAATTTGTTGTATTATATTTCAAAAATCAAACAGAGAAAGAACATAAATGGCACTGTGCCTTCTATGAATTTTATAAATTCACTGGAGTGTGATAATGATTCCAAATTTTTATGAGATATTAATAACTTCCTTTCCACACTTATTTAAAATTAAAAAAAAAAATTAAACCTTTTTTATTGCTAAATTTAATCTATGTATTGATCATCGGTCTGTTAACAGGACAGTAGCACTTTTCGCATTTTTTAAAATTAATGACACTTGATCATCACATTAAAATTTTATGAGAATATTATGGATGTGTCAGGACCATACATAAAAATTTTCAAAATTTGAAAAGTTCGTTTGTTCTAATTTTCATTCCGATGAAGCTTGCCGCTCAACGCTTTACCAAGACAGTACCAATGTTTGAATTTTTAAACATTCCTCACATTTTATAATCATATGAAATTTTTACAGAAATATTATAAGTATGTCAGGAATCTCCAAAAAAAATTTCAAAGTTTTATAACGTAGTTTGTACTATTTTTCATCCGGTTCAAATTTGCCGATCAACGTTTCATCTACATAGTATCAATGTTTGAATTTTTAAAAATTCCACAGATCTGATAATCACCTAAAATTTTTATGAGAACATATCTAAAGTGTCAGGAAGCTTCAAAAAAATGTAAAAATTTTTCGACGTCATTTCGACCCATTTTCATTCAGTTCATTTTGACCGAAATTTTGGGAAATTTCGCCGAAATCGGTCCAAAACAAACCGGATTTGAATTTTGAATGTCCTCCGGCCGAATTTACCGAATTTCGGATGAAATTTCGGATTTCAGCTTGGAACGAAATTTTTCTTCAAACGAAAATTTGAACCTTGCTCACCGGACCACACATTATCTGCCAGGATTCGGTTCACAGCATCTGTCGGGTGGAATTCATCCCACCAGACATGGCTCGATGCGTCGCTGCACGCCATCTGTGGAAGAACACACATGAATAGGCCTCCATACTTGCCCAGCCCACAGCAAGCATCAGTGGTGGTCACAAAACCTGCACATTGTAATTCGATCATAATGTGAGTGCTTCCCTAAGGACAGCAGGCAATCTGAATGTAGTACTTATGATGCATTTGCTCACCATAGCGGTCACGGTTCTCTAGTATGTCCACAGACCCCTCGAAAGTATCACAATAACTGATCATTGAGTCTGGGTGCTGGCGGATGAACTCGCTGGACATGTATCTCAGGGCATAGTTGAACTCGATCACAACGTTGTTGATATATTCGATGCATTCCCCATTTTGGCTGCCATACTCCCAGAGGAAGTGAGGTGCACACCAACAGGAGGTAGGCCCATCAGTATGACCTTTCGAACATTGATATTGTACAAATTCTGTGTAAAGCCATCATTGTCAGAAGGGAGCAGGAGATACACAACTCCTTTAGATATCAAAAGTTGCATAATAATCTGACAAGTAAAGAACCACATATGACAAAATAATAAAAAAGGCATCACTGTAGTTAATTTTATAAACAAGAAAAGAACTGAAGCAATTGTTCCAATTTGCATCAGTATTTACATGAAATTATGGGATGGACATAATGGAATTTTCTACTATCAAGTGTTAGACAATACAACAAACTAATGGCATGCGCATCTTCAATCACCATGCATCACATGTTCTGCTTAAGATTCGATAATGGAGATAAATTAGGCATAGAAAATCCAATTTTACATGATGCATGAACTGAGAAGCATGCTGTATCATGGTCAGGTCATTAGCACAGGTGTTCTACCAGTTGAGCTTAAAGTAGCATGCATTTAACTTGCACGTCCAATGTCAAAATGGAAGGCGGTACAAACTACAAACCACTCCAAAAATAAATGCAGGCTGAGCATTTCAGTACCTAAAACACAGCATTCAGTCCAAGATACAACTCAATATCAAACTATAGACCATTATCCCATAGCAGACTCACGATAATCATTTCAATCATTTGAATTTCATATTTGATCAAAATGCTGCAACTGACATCAGTTCGAAATAGTTTGCATTTTTAGCACCCGTGCAATAGTCCTAGAACTTAAGATGAACATATACAAAACCAATATTGCCTTGTTGAGCAACACCCCCAAATTTGGAACTAAGAACCAAGGATATGTAAATCAAAGGTAATGGGCGTAAAAATCCAGAACTGCTAACAAACCAAGGATATAAGAATATTCATTAGGTTAATCACTTTTATGTGTTCATTAGTTAACTTCCCCAGATAACAAATGTCTAGAATCTCCAGATAAGGAAGTACTCTTCTCAAAACACAACTGCTAACTACAGATAATTCTTAATTTGCTACTAGGTTTAGACTTTAGAACTGCACCAGATCTTAAGTAATTATGGGAGCAGACCCCCTAAAGCACCAGACCATTTTATGAACCAATTGCAAGTAAAAGTAGTCTTTGCATTGTTACGGCCGCAGCCGATAGAGTTTATTATCGGCGGCGTTAGCCGAAGATTAGTTTGTTGCATGTTAGTTAAGAGTCTCTGCATGTTGCGCCAGCAAGCCATGCAGATAAGTCCGGAAATCAGGGAGTGAGTTGTTAGAAAGGAGGGGTGTTAGTTACCTATTTGAGTTTAGCCATGATTAGATGGAACCAGCTTATGTAGTCTATTTAAGGGGATAATAAAGCAAGAGAAAAGGCATGCTTATTGTGCCACAAATCTAACCTGAGGCGGTGGCTCCAAAAACAGCCAAAACCCTGCGTCCGCGCGCTGCCACGACGTGTTCATCTTCTTCTTCAGTTCGTCCTGGGCTTCGGCTAGGGACGAGGGCGTTTGAATTGGCTCGCACCGGGTCGACTCATATCAATTTGGTATCAGAGGCAACTGCCCTGGCACCATGACCATGGCCACGATGGAAGACCGAATGGCCGTCCTGGAGGAGGAAGGCAAGGAGACGAGGCGACTTCTGGAGGAATTGCTCAAGCATGTCAAGGGCAAAGGTCCAGCGGAGGTGAAGGACCTGATTTCGGGGGATCCGCTAGATCATCCCGAAGATGATCAAAACTCGCAGGCCCGGCTAGCATCAACAGGATCGATGCACGGCAGAGGCAGAGGGCGAGGGCGGGTGACATGGCGTGATGAGGAAGACGGAGGCCGGGGCAGAGCACCTTGGCACGGAAGGGAAGATGAGAATAATCGAAGGTGGACTCCTCGTCCCCCTCGGTTCGACTTGTCTGAGTACGATGGATCAGGCGAACCCCTGGGTTGGCTTCGACAGTGCGAGCGATTTTGCCGTTTCCACCAGATCCCAAAGGAAGAATGGGTAGGCGTGGCGGGAGTTCATCTGCGCGGCGAGGCTCTGGAAGTCCTGGATAACTGGCAGCAAGAGGAGAGCTGGGTGAGTTGGGAAGATTTCCATGAGACATTCAGCCGGCGTTTCACTCGGCACTCAACCGTAGGGGCATTGGGCGATCTGGTTAACTTAAAACAGGGCAGCATGAGGGTGGATGAGTATTCCCGTGAGTTTCAAAGACTGCTAGCGAGTGTTCCGCGCGTGCGCCGTACGGATCAAATAGAGACCTTCACGGCGGGGCTTTCGGTAGCGTTGGCCGCCGAGGTTCGGCAGGAGAGACCTCGGGACCTAGCTGACGCCATCGGGTGCGCCAAGGAAGCAGAGGCGCAGAAAGATGCGTGGCTAGCCGAGGTGATGCAGGGGTTATCCATCTCGGGGCGCGCACGACCAAGCTCTGGGCGTGGCTTCGCTCCGACTGTACCAGCATCCTCAGCCACATCCTGGTCGGGAAGCGGCGGCCGCAATAGTGGAATCAGCATACCCGGGCCACCGACATCACCCCCAACAGGAGGAAGCGGGGGCCGACGCATGCCGACGGCATCTGCAGGCTCGCAAGGCAGCTCGGCATCGGCACCAGCCCGTTTGCGATTGAGCGCTGATCAGCTTGCGGAGCGGCGAGCTAAAGGCCTATGTTACAACTGTGATGAGGTCTATACGCGGGGCCACAAGTGCAAGCGACTCTTCCATCTGGAAGTAGTCGAGGAGGAAGAAGAGGAGGAGGCGGAGGAAGAAACTCCGGAAGGTGAGCTCTCGCTTTCATTGTTGGCGGTTCGAGGACCCACGGGAGGCAGCATAATGCAGGTCGAAGTGGAAGTGCAGGATCGGAGATTGTTGGCTCTCGTGGACAGCGGGAGTACCCACAATTTCATGAGTGGCTATGCTGCGCGTGTGGGCGGATGGAAGCAAATCCTAGCAACGGCGCGGCAAGTGAAGGTAGCAGATGGAGGTCGATTACCATGCCTTGGCAGAATTATGGACGCCAGTTTCCTTATTCAGGGCCATGAGTTCCAAGCATCCTTCACAGTGATTCCACTAGATGGCTTCGATGTGGTGCTGGGCATGGAGTGGTTGCGCGGTTTGGGCATGGTCCAGTGGGACTTTCGAGCCCTCACCATGCAGTTCAACCACGAGGGAAGAAGAATTGAACTTCTGGGACTTCCGGAGAAGCATCGGTCGGGTTGCTTACAGTATGCGGTCTCGGAGGTATCTTGGGTCAACAATATTTTGGCAGCTTATCCAGATGTCTTTGCTGAACCTCAGGGATTACCCCCTCGGAGGCATTGTGACCATGCGATTCATCTGGTCCAGGGGACTGATCCAGTTGTGGTCCGGCCCTACCGCTACCCCTACCAATAGAAGGATGAGATTGAGCGCCAATGTGCGGCGATGCTCCGTCAGGGTATCATTCGCCCAAGTCATTCGCCATTTTCCTCACCGGTTCTGCTAGTCAACAAGGCAGATGGGTCCTGGCGGTTCTGCGTGGACTATCGTGAGCTGAATGGGCACACTATCAAGGATAAATTTCCGATACCGGTTGTGGAAGAATTACTGGATGAATTAAGAGGGGCCAGATTGTTCACTAAACTGGACCTCCGCTCGGGTTATCACCAGGTTCGCATGAAGGAAGAAGATATTCCTAAGACGGCATTCCGAACCCATCATGGCCACTATGAATTCCTGGTGATGCCTTTTGGGCTGACGAATGCTCCATCCACGTTCCAAGCTCTCATGAACGAAACCCTTCAAGATTTCCTCCGCAGGTTCGTATTGGTTTTCTTTGATGACATCTTAATATACAGTCAATCGGAGGAGGACCATCGAGAGCATCTACGGTTGGTCATGGACCGTCTCCAGCAGCATCAGTTATTTCTCAAGGCATCTAAATGTGCATTCGCTCAAGAACGCATCGGGTATTTGGGTCACATTATTTCTTGTAATGGTGTGGAGGCGGATCCGGCCAAACTTCAGGCGGTGGCTGATTGGCCGCAACCCACGTCAGTGACGGCATTGCGAGGATTTCTCGGGCTCACAGGTTACTATCGGTGTTTCATCAAGGGATACGCCATTGTCGTAGATCCTTTGACCTCATTGCTCAAGAAAGGTAATTTCCATTGGACCAGGTGTTGGCTCGGGTGGGTACAGTGGCCTACAGACTTGCCTTGCCAGACGCTGCACGTCTCCACAACATCTTCCACGTCTCCCTTCTCAAGGCATTTGTTGGCGAGCCACCCAAGGTTGTTCCGCCGCTCCCCCAGGACTTGACACCAGACACGACGGCGCCTCTTCTAGAACCTCAGCAACTTCTGGCCCAACGTTTCGTTGAAGGCAAATGCCAAGTCCTCGTCCATTGGGCAGGGGAACCACAGGAAGAAGCAACCTGGATGGATGCGTTGGTTCTGCGACGTTCCTATCCACACATTGCGCTTGAGGACAAGCTCAATTTGCAGGGGGGAGTAATGTTACGGCCGCAGCCGATAGAGTTTATTATCGGCGGCGTTAGCCGAAGATTAGTTTGTTGCATGTTAGTTAAGAGTTAAGAGTCTCTGCATGTTGCGCCAGCAAGCCATGCAGATAAGTCCGGAAATCAGGGAGTGAGTTGTTAGGAAGGAGGGGTGTTAGTTACCTATTTGAGTTTAGCCGTGATTAGATGGAACCGGCTTATGTAGTCTATTTAAGGGGATAATAAAGCAAGAGAAAAGGCATGCTTATTATGCCACAAATCTAACCTGAGGCGGTGGCTCCGAAAACAGCCAAAACCCTGCGTCCGCGCGCTGCCGCGACGTGTTCATCTTCTTCTTCAGTTCGTCCTGGGCTTCGGCCAGGGACGAGGGCGTTTGAGTTGGCTTGCACCGGGTCGACTCATATCATGCAGCAAGTTAAACAATAGTATCACAAGTTCACAACTATGAATGCTCACATTGCTAACCGCTGCTATGCACGATGCTACAGCCTTTAGAAATAATGCACAGCACACCGATTCTTGCAACAATAGAACTAGCACAATCAAATGCAGGCGAGCAATGCTGCACAGACAGAATAAACTGGAGAACAAGAAATTCACCTTGATTTCCTGCCTCACTGCATTGACAAGGAGCTGATTGAACTCCCATGGGAGGTAACGCATCTGGACGCCCGACACATTGCGCAGGTAATAGTGGATGAAGTCGTTGCTCCCGATTGACACAAAGAACACCGACCTCCTGAACAGGTCGGCTGTCGCTGCCTCCCCAAGAGCAACAATCCACACAGTGACAACACAAACGTTAATCTCCTGAAAGTGTTGCACAAATAGGAGAAATTCAACCAATACCACTCAATCTAGCTGACATCAACCTTTTAGAGAGAAAACAACCTAATAGACCCAAACTCTTATAAAATACTTAACCCTCGTATGCTCTGGATATTCAAATACATGCATGTATGAGGAAGAGTTGCACATACATGCATGTATTTCAAATAAATTAAGCGTTGCTCTCCTTTTGGCATCCTTCAAGAACATTCAATATTTTTGCTTAATGTAATTTTGCTGGTTTTAACTGATGATTGGTTGTAAATGGTATAGGAGTGGATCCAATTTTTTCTTCGGTTTTTTTCATTTCTATATATACATCATATGCGTAGAGGCCGGGAGATATAATCTTCTATTATATATGGAAAAGACCAAGGAACTCATAAACAAATAGTGTGTAGTTAACTGTATTTTACTGGTTACAGTATAAGCACACAAAAACAAATTTGCAGTCAGCATATTAGAGGAAATTGAATGACTTTTCAAAATTGGTGCATAATCAACCATAGTATTTAATATTAAGCATGAATGTCATAAAGGCATTCAGCAATCAGCATCCATCCATACAAAAAAAAATTGATTAATGCACCATCATTCTACTCTCTAGTATCACCCCATGGAAACATGGAAAGAAATATGTAACTATTCCAGTCATAGGATATACTAAGATCCATGCATAATGGAAAAAATGTGACTAAGAACGGCAAAAGTTGGTGCATAATTAAATCCTTAATCCCATCCATGTAGATTATTCTATGCCCAACAGCCCAACACTAAACATAATAGTCTAATATCTCAACATTACCGAAATCTGACGAGTAAATCACCATTTCCAACAGTACTAACTATTTCATGAGCACCATAGATCCCACTAAATCTTCCGGACTTGAAAAAGGGAAAAATCTCTAAACCCTAGGAGAAGGGATTGGATAGAACAAGCTGTCAATCGAACAATCACCTCTCGGTGCGGTGTTGCGTTTCTCCTCCTCGGACATCACCATCGGCGTCCCAAACCGCTCGCACGGCGCATCTTCTTCTCCAGATCCGTGGCCCCACCGTCGGCCCCGCCGCACCCATGTAGGGTTTTGGGCGTGGCGGACGGGGGTTGGGCCGCCTCCCCATGGCGGCAACCGCCATGGCGCCGTGATGGCTGGGCTTCTGCTGAGCTTGGGGTTCTGAGTTGCCATCGCGAGAGCACGCTCGTCGGGAGGTCCTGTCATGAGCGCTGGTCTGCGGCGAGAGATTCTTCCCCACTTCTCTTTTCTTTGTGCGTTTTTGCTGGTTCGTTTTAGGCACCGTGAAATACTACTAGTACATACTTTAAAAAAGTCTTGAGAGTTTTTTTAATGAGGACTAAGAGTTATAGTCGAAAAAAAGAATCTCCTCCTTTTCCACCGTATAAGTGGGAAATAAGGCATGTTGTACACATATTAGAAATATAAATAAGGAGAGAGCTATAAATCTACGTGTGTTTTCTGTTTTCTTATCTCGTGTATATGTGTTTTTGATTGATCATCTTGGTGACCTCAGTGGCTCAGTTGCACAGCACCCCTAACATCAATACAACATGGTACATCTGAAAATTGCACCCGTAAAAATAACTAGGCTGAGTTGTGCGCGTTGCCGCGCCGCGATAAAAAAAACATAAAGGCTAGCATTTGATATCGAATTGAGCGAAAAATTTCACGGAGAACTCTCATTTGCACTACTAACGTGCCACAGAATTTCGCCGCAGGAATTCATTCTGTGGCGTATACAAAATATAATGGAAGTCAGCATATTGTATTAAGTTTTCATCTTGCGCACTATCTGGCAATTCAAGCATGCATTTACCGTTGAAATAAGCTAAAATTTTCACGGAAGACTCTCATTTGCACTAATAACATGCCACACAAATTTGCCACAGGAATTCCATCCGTGGCACATAGGAAAAATAATGGAAGTTAGCATATTCTATTTCGCTTTCGTCTTGCGGCACTATTTAGCAATTCAAGCTAGCATTTGATATCGAATTGAGCTAAAAATTTCACGGAGAACTCTCATTTGCACTGCTAACATGCCACAGAATTTCACCGCAGAATTCATTACGTGGCGATATCTGAAATATAATGGAAGTCAGCATATTCTATTTCGCTTTCATCTTATGCACTATTTAGCAATTCAAGCTAGCATTTGATATCGAATTGAGCTAAAAATTTCACGGAGAACTCTCATTTGCATAGCTAACATGCCACAGAATTTCGCCGTAGGAATTCATTCTGTGGCGCATACGAAATATAATGGAAGTCAGCATATTCTATTTCACTTTCATCTTGCGGCACTATTTAGCAATTCAAGCTAGCATTTGATATCGAATTGAGCTAAAAATTTCATGGAGAACTCTCATTTGCACTGCTAATTCTGTGGCGCATATGAAATATAATGGAAGTCAGCATATTTTATTAAACTTTCATCTTGCGGCACTATCTGGCAATTGAAAAGTATGCATTTACTGTTGAAATAAGCTAAATTTTTCACGGAGGACTCTCATTTGCACTAATAACATGCCACACAAATTCGCCACAGGAATTCCTTCCGTGGCACATAGGAAAAATAATGGAAGTCAGCATATTCTATTTCGCTTTCATTTTGCGGCACTATTTAGCAATTCAAGCTAGCATTTGATATCGAATTGAGCTAAAAATTTCACGGAGAACTCTCATTTGCACTGCTAACATGCCACAGAATTTCACCGCAGGAATTCATTCTGTGGCACATACGAAATATAATGGAAATCAGCATATTCTATTAAGTTTTCGTCTTGCGGCACTATCTGGCAATTCAAGCATGCATTTGCTGTTGAAACAAGCTAAAATTTTCACGGAGGACTCTCATTTGCACTAATAACATGCTACACAAATTCGCCGCAGGAATTTCGTCCGTGGCACGTAGGAAAAATAATGGAAGTCAGCATATTCTATTTCGCTTTCATCTTGCGGTGCTATTTAGCAATTCAAGCTAGCATTTGCTATCGAATTGAGCTAAAAATTTCACGGAGAACTCGTATTTGCTTTGCTAACATGCCACAATTTACACACAGAATTCATTCGTGGCGATACTTAAATATAATGGAAGTCAGCATATTCTATTTCGCTTTCATCTTACGGCACTATTTAGCAATTGAAGCTAGCATTTGATATCGAATGGAGCTAAAAATTTCACGGAGAACTCTCATTTGCACTGCTAACATGCCACATAAATTCGCCGCTGGAATTCAGTCTGTGGTGCATAGGAAAAATAATGAAAATCAGCATATTCTAATTCGTTTTCATCATGCGGCACTATCTGACAATTCAAGCTAGAATTTGCTATCGAATTTACAAATCAAATTTATTTGAATTACATAATGCATTTTCTGAATACAGTTACTAACACAAAGTAAATTCTTAAAATTATTTTTAATGGGCGCGCCATATGACTCCCCTTGATTGAGTTTCCCTCTTTTTTTTCTCTATCCTATTCTGTTTTCTCTCTAATTTTTTACCGCAATACCTAAATTTTAGCCTGCTGACCCCCTTTGTCTTGAGACACGAAACCTCCGCCTAAACAAGGCGTGAGCTCCTGCCTCCCAGTCCCATTCGTCGCCCAACCACCCGGAGATCTCCTTATTCCTGTTTCTTCAGTTGTGGGCGGCATCCGGAGGCACTCCTGTTCGCACAGCTTAAGGAGGACAGCGGAGGCCCTTCATCCGTGAGTGCCTTGAGCTGCGTGGAGGCCGCGGCGGCACCCTAGGAGGACCACGGCGGCGGCTCGCACCCTAGGAGGACCACGGTGCCTACCATGATCCATGAGTCAGTGTTAACATTTTTGCTCATTTTGTTTGAACATAACTAAGTATCGGCGGCGGCTAGCACCCTAGGAAATTATTTTAGGTTGTGTCCATTGCTTTAGGTTTCTGATCTGAGACCCATTATAAATTGTCTTGTTGCAGGGGTTTCTGATTGAACGCAAGCACTCAACTGATAATAGTAAATTGTCTTTGTTCTTCTTTGATCAGGATAGTTTTAATTAGCATTGAAACGCTGCTCTTTGTTTGTTGTAGAATTGTCCTACTTACTGTAAGGGCCACCTAACATTAACCAGATTCTATGATGGTTGATCAACCTAACATCTACAAAATTAAATGGCATGTATTTCTTGTTTCCTTTGAATGCAGACTTGACACTTCCCGTATTATCATATTCTTCTCGGATGTTCTTCGCCACACACTACTACTGAACATGTGATTACTGCCGGGTCAACATCGGCATCACTGCCGGATGTGGACCCGGCACAACCTAAGTGGCAGTGATAGTCGAGGACTATCACTGCCGAATGTAAACCGGCAGTGATAATCACTATCACTGCCGGTTAAAAGCAAAAACAGGCAGTGATAAATCACTACCGGATTTTTATATAAACCGGCAGTGATATTTTATTATCACTGCCGGGTCTCTCTAAAGCCGGCAATGATATTGCCTCCATTCGTTCGGAAAAATTATACTATTCTTATCATTGCCGGTTGAAGTTAGAACCGGTAGTGATAATATTATCACTGCCGGTTGAATTTAGAACCGGCAGTGATAATATTATCACTGCCGGCTCGGGTCTACCCGGCAGTGATGGGGGGTCGCGTATGACACAGTCTGTAGTAGTGACAAGTTTCTGTTTTCATTAAAAGAAAACTTGAGCGAGCCATCCATCTCGCTAGTAAAGGATACATGCCGTGTCAGTAGTAATACTAGATGGTGCATAGGGACCTTCAATTCTTCAGCACCGCCTGCCTTTTTTTTGTACTAGAGCTTTGCGACTCAGCACTTTAGCAGAGACCAGCAATGTGCAAGTAAACAAGCATCTCACTGTCCATTCAGGCAACCAGGTAGGGTGTGCAATTCAGCACCTCCCATCCCACAGAATTGTATCGAATTATCTTATCTATAAATTGTTCTAATCATCCATGGCATTTAGTATTCTCGCATCAGCAAGAATACACCCAAATCTGTCACTGAACATTTCAACATGTCTTATACACCAACTGAACTCCACTCGTACACCATATACTAGTATGTCACTGAAGAGATGTTAGATGCTAGAGGTCTAGCACATAGCATCGCGGAAAACTGAATATATAGAGTTCTTTCCCCCGCCTCGTTCTGTAAACTTTTTTATTTCAGTTGCTTAATGGAAAATAGGAAATATCCCAGTTAAAAAAAAAGAGTTAGACACAATCAGACAGATCACATAAACATCAGTTGAGTGCTTTTGCACTGTGAAGTTTCTCAAGATATCGGTGAGGCAACAGGCAAAAGTATTGCGCTGGGCAGGAAGTGTCTGAAGACAACGCACAATCTTTGCGATGCATGAACTCGCTGCATCTTTTCTGTATTTTCTTCATGCTTATATAGGAAACAAAGCTGAACTAATTACAATATGACTCGATTAACTGAATTCTACTCGGACTCCAACTCTAGCTAGCCAAACTCTATACGGCAAGGACTCCGCCGCTGTTACTATTATCTTTCTGACACATTAAAAAAAACTCTTCCTGACTTAATACTTTTGACCACCAACTCTGAACCAAAACTGAAAAACAAGAAGTAAACTAGAACAAGATTATCTCAACAGAAATTGCTTCATACCAACAGCATCTTCTTATTTCTTTATGGATAATAATGGTTCTTACTATTAATGTCCTACTGCATCTTTGGTGGCTATTTTGCTCAAGCTTTTCCGACTCATGCTATTGTTGGCATTTTGAGTGTGCATATATGTTTCAGAAACACTAGGAGTGCTAAAATAGTTGGGTAGTTAATGTTTTGCATATACAATTCTTCGGAAGACATGTTTGCCTGATGAAAAATTATGATTGCATGTAGCATTTGCCTGACCAAAAGAAACCACTCGTCAAAGATGAACTCCAAAAGCTGGTTGCTGAATGGCCAATGGAGGTGATAAAAAGGCAGAAGAAAGTTGATAGGAAGGTGAGATAAATGATCCTTGGTTCTGTTCCTCAGCAATCAGGAATATGGTATGAAAAATCAGAGACGTGCTTTAGGACACCTATTATTGCAATATATGGAGGTTGTCCTTTGTCAAGAAGAAATTATATTATCTGATGACCATGTGTAAATGGAAGCTAATTCAAATACTAGCATGCTTAGGTTCTGGGATTACTGTCAAGATTGGTTTTGCTATCATGGTATAATCCCCTGTTTCCAAATAAAGGTCATGCTCGAGATAAAATAACCCATCTAGCAGATGTCATGTTTCAGATCAAGAATCAGTGAAATTACTAGTTGAGTGAGTGGTCAAGCTCTATTGTTAATATCCTCTGTTTTCATATTAATGCTATGCTTAGAAACTCCGGTCAGTATACTAAGTTATATTCTTTTAGCAGGTTTCAGAAATGTGAATGTTCTTCAGTAAACTAAGTTATATCTATTACATGCTATGCGCTGTTTCATGTCGATGCAATGTGAGGAGAATCTGATAACTAAGATCTATTGTCATGACCACTATTGTTGCATGCAATTGGTAACTGAAGTATACTCTGTCAAAATATCAGATTTTGTATAGTGGTTCTACCAAACTGACGACAATAGCATGTTAGTGTGATTTAGTTAAAATGCTACAAAATCAAAATTCTATTTCTATGCAGCAGTATTATTCATGTTAAATCATGTCTATGTCATGGAAAGATTGTGCAATGCTCAATTTACTTATTCAGTTCCTAGCAACTAGCAAGTAAAGTTCAGTTAAGCATCCATCCATCCAGGCCCGGCTGGTCTCATCTATGCATCATTCAATTCATCCATTCTCTTAACCACAGCACACACAAGCACAGCCAAATCAGTAGGGAGAGAAGTGAGGAATCAAACTTACTGGTAGGAGCGCATAACCTTGTTATTGAGTTATTGGTTACCCCTTCTAGTCCAGTTTACATTTCGCTTGAGCAAGTAAGTTTGAGCATTCAAATACTTTCCATTTTGCTTTCTCTTGGCAGCTTTTACCCTAAACACCTTTATGAATTATGATGTGCTAACAGCCCATGATAGGTCATATATCCGTTCTCGAATTATCCGTCCCGATCCGACCGTTTCACCCCTATCTGCATCTTGTATCTAGTCCAATTATATATAGATGATCATTTCATTTGTGGATTCTTTTAATTGATGTAATTGTGCAGTGGACATGGCCAGGGGTAGGAGAAAGCACATCATTCAAAGCCATGACGAGTATTTGTCAGAGGAGCATATTGGGCAAAAAAGTCCATAGAAAAGTGTTGCAGCATCTGATCATCATCCTAGTACTGGAGAAGACCAATTCGATAGCGAAAATGATAATGAGTTGAATGCCCAAGGTATTTACCAAGCTGCTAAATTGATTTCAAAATGATTTATCAGTTTAGGATTATTGCATCAGTGCTTTTATAATTAATTACTCGCATGGCACTAGTGCCTACAGGACTCCTCACACTATCTAACCATAAGTTAGTTGCCTTATATTTACATGCTGCATCATACTTATTTTCACTGTGGGAAGCAATCCTTGTTGCGTCTGGACTCTCAATCTTGGTTATTAGAATTCTCCTGATGAAGCAGTATGGCTGTAGGAAAAAATCTGGGACATAAATTTAGTAAATTATGGGAAAGCATTTCAATTATATTCTGCTACTTCCTAGTCGCTGATCCTTTAGATATGTTAAAGTGCTTGAAATGTTTAGTTTTCGATTAGTTTCATACTGGAAAATTTTGGGCTAGGCGTCCAATTCTTCTGAAATCTTATTGCCATTGATCATTTAATACCCCATCTGACTTGACTAGTATGCATATTATTGCCATGATTCATAAATAAAAGAATTATGATGTAACTTCAATCTAAAAAGAGCAACGTCTTGAGTCAATTGCAGCACATGTCCATTTGTATGTGCTTTGTGTAGTAAGATATGATCATTCTTGCGACAAGCGATTAATACTGACAAGTGTGCAGATTAGTACAGCAAGTGTACACATGTCCTGATTCTAATTCTTTTCATTGTTTGCCACTCTTTTTACTTGATATTTCCTCCTTGTCTATATTCCATGCTGTCAACTCATCGAATGCTTTAATCATCTCCATTTACATATCTAGTCCAATTATGTATAGATGATCATTTCATTTGTGGATTCTTTTAATTGATGTAATTGTGCAGTGGACATGGCCAGGGGTAGGAGAAAGCACATCATTCAAAGCCATGACGAGTATTTGTCAAAGGAGCATATTGGGCAAAAAAGTTCGCAGAAAAGTGTTGCAGCATCTGATCATCATCCTAGTACTGGAGAAGACCAATTCGATAGCGAAAATGATAATGAGTTGAATGCCCAAGGTATTTACCAAGTCGCTAAATTGATTTCAAAATGATTTATCGGTTTAGGATTATTGCATCGATGCTTTTATAATTAATTACTCGCATGGCACTAGTGCCTACAGGACTCCTCACACTATCTAACCATAAGTTAGTTGCCTTATATTTACATCTTTGCATCATACTTATTTCCCTTTGTGGGAAGCAATCCTTGCTACGTCGAGCAATAAATAAATATCAATACTGAACATTGTTGCTGAACAACATCATATCTTCAATTAATTAATGGTATCTTGTATGAAATCTTAACCATTGCATGTACTCTTTTTTGCAATGGAGCCACTGCCACATAAGCAACTGCAATGGAGCAACAAGCAGTAGAACAAAACCATTAGTAATCCGATTGATCATGCACACCTAACTCATGTTCACTAATGTAATTGTGTATTGTTTAAGTGCAGATCAAGCAAGCAAATCCACGAGGACAAACACTACAAGCTAATAGAGTTTCAACATCACTGAAGGTCGCTTTTATGCCATTTCCAGTACATAAATCATTTATATGTAACTATGCTTATCACATATCCTACTCATTATTATTTAATAACAGGCAAAACAAATCCAGATCCCCACTGATAATAGATTTGACAAAAGCAACTATACTAATGCAGCCAAGGTGATAAATGTGATCCTTTTATTCTCTGAATTTTTTCAATTATTAAAAAGTTATACTGAATCTAGTCTACAACATAGGTCATGGACAAGGAAACAACTCCCAATTCCTCAAATCATGAACCATATAAGTACCAGGTAAACAGTTGTTAACAAAATAGTTAATGGCACATGCATTTTTCTTGTTATTTGTTGATATGGTTTGCGTTTGCGGTTACTCATAAAAGTATACCTTTGTAGAAACAACACTCTGGAAGAACAAGTTGTTCAGCTAACAGTTCACTGGTATGTGTGCTTCTTCCTTTCCCAACAGTCTGTTCGTAATTTTTAATTGCTCTTTTCCAATTTCATTTAGACTATTTGAATGAATTTCATTTAGACTTGAGAATGGTTGGAATATAAGATAGGAATAGATTTTGACAAGGTTGTTTGGATATCTAATCATTCCACTAGGCTGTAAAAATTCAGAACTTGATACTCTTTTGAACATTTGTTGGCTGTAGTCCTGTTTCTAATAACTGTTTTAGGTTACATTACTTTGCCACAACCAAGTTGTATATAATGCTGAGGATTTCAGTTTCTGGACTCTACATCTTGTTTCTATAGCCTACTTTTACTGATTACATTCTTTTGTTCAAACATCAGCCTGGTACAACCGAGCGGCCAGCTCACAACTCAATAATGGTACACTTCGATCTTGCTTGCCATAACTATGTTAATACTATGCATATATTTATTTATATACTTGGACATGTGGATTAGGTTGGCACTCACGTTATATTGAAGAGCTGGAGGAATCAAAATAAGAAGGTTGCCTTGGACACAATACTTGGTTGTGACCCAAAACATAAAGTTGGAGGTGTTCAGTTAGGTAAAGAATGTTGGATGGTGCGTGTCGGTCCTATTGTTGTGGCTGATGAACCATTAATACGACCATACAACAACTTCGAGGTTATTGGAGATGTAGGCAGCAGTCCTATAGCATGGCCTTCAAGTTGTGTATGTTCTATCATGATATTTAACAGGGTATTGTTTTCCTAACTATTGCATTGAATTAAAGTATTCCAATTCCATTTGCAGATTGAAACAACTATTTGATCCCATCAGATGAATAACAACACGGGGATTTTGTTTTATTTGACCATAAGGTGATGTTTCTAACTTTGCTTGTTTCTAACTTTTACACTTCCTCTCAGTTTGAATATAGTACCTCGAAAATAATTAATGTTGGTTCCGATTGACTTGCCCTGAATATTTTCTTTCCATTTTGTTTTCGATTTGGGACCAAAGACATGACTACTTGAGGATGTGAGGGCTTCCATTGAAATTAGTGCTTTGCTTCTCATTTACTTTGGATCAAGATCTGTCATGACTTTGATTTAAGAGGATTCCTTTGTATATATCTTGCTATCATAGCAAAAATGTTTGAACAGATTATGTGATGAATTAATTTGTGGATGCTACTCTATAATGTGAATATTTATTTTTAATATAGACTGATTTGTGCTTATTTCCTATGTGTGTGCCTTGGATGATCTGGAAAAGTTTCAAATCGCATTGCACATCTGTGCATATTTATTTGGCTCCAAATAAATATTAATTATTTTTCCTTGGTTAATTTCTTGTAACGCATATAAGCGTTGCCACAATTCGAATCTAAATGTTGCAACAAGCTTTAGAGGTAAGCTGCCCATAGGCGGCACAAACACATGTAGCGTTGTCAGTAGCCCATAAATATCCGTTGCAATTTAGCTTGAGTTATTAGTAGGGTTTTCCAGCGCATATATAAGCGTTGCAATAGCCCCTAGCAATGGCAGCATAGGCAACGCATAATTATGCGTTGGTATAGACCCTAGCAACGCATATACGGACTTTTAGCAACGCATATATGCGTTGCAAAAAAGGGTGTCCTTTTGTAGTGTAACTATATCGAGGAAGTAGAGCATAAGCATCATAGAAGGTAGCCCTTGTCCATTCATTTGGGTGCGTAAGCTCCTGACCATATTGGTAGAGCTCAGCATTCTTTTTCTTTTACTTTGCTATAATGATTACAACCCATTACAGCCTCCACGCCACTTCGTTTTGCAAAAAGACGCCTCATAGATTGGGACCGACGCGGATCTAGATGGGTTGTAGTTTCAGTAAGACGTATTCCCTGAGCTATAAATAGACGGGACTTGCAGCCGCCTGCCAGAACTCATCTTATTTTTCTTTTGCTTGCGACGCCTTAGCTTTTTTGATCGCCCTCATGGCTTCCACTCATCGTCATCCTCATCCGTAGAGATCCTCGAAGTGTCCCCTCCTCCCACGCCGCTGGCCATTGTTTCCTTGGGATGGATCATAATCTCCTCCGATGAACAGGAAGAGATCGACTGGGAGGCCATTGAGAGGGAGGTTTGGCCGGAGGAGGAAGATGAGGTTACAGCAAGCTGCGCATCATCATCGAAGAGGACGATGCGACTTCTGCTTCCTTCATGAGAGCAGATGCTGACGCCGACGAAGGAGGTGAAGCTCAAGATAGCTTCATCAATTCGGCGCCTGCTCACCCTCCAAGCCCATGTGGTGCTTGGAGGCTTTTGCCGATGGAGAGACCACCTTCTCTGTCGACAAGTGGCCAAGTCTTCACCACCTCTTCTGGCCCGTATGAGGGGCGCAGACCTATTTTGGAGACACTCCTTTTCCAGTTCCCCTGGATACGGGGGAGGTGGCGCGACGCCTCCGGGGACAAGTAATCATAGGATACCTGTCTTAAAATGTAATAAGATAACTTTTG